>OW240913.1:60980658-60993520 GCA_933207985.1 Pelobates cultripes | reverse complement strand
GGTGAGAAAGAGGAGAAAGGGGGGTGAGAAGGAGGAGGGGGGAAGAGAGAGAAAGGAGGGGGGGAGAGAGAAGGGGTGAGAGAGAAATTAGGAGGGGGGAAGAGATATTAGGGGGGGAGAGAAATTAGGAGGGGGGTGAGAAAGAGAAATTGGGAGGAGGAGAAGGAAATTGGAGCGGGAGGAGAGATTGACATTCATCACATACACACAATGCACCCCTTGCACACAGAAAAACACACAATGCATTACACACACAGGCACACATACACAAGCAATGCAACCGTTACACACAATGCATCCCTTACACACACAGAAACACACAATGCATTCATTACACACACTCAATGCACCCCTTACACACATTCAATACATCCCATACATACACAGAAACACACCTTGCAGCCCTTACACATACAAACACAATTTCACACAAAGCATTCCTTACACACATATCAGGACATCCCCTACACACTCCACCCCCTGTGAACAAACTCATTGGTGGAACATGAAGGTGGACCCTGGGAGCCAGACCTTGAGCTGTGTAAAGGACCCCCAAATGGAGCTGCTTCCCGTTCTCCCAGAACATTTATTTTTGTGACCACAGTTACAAACCGCCTCCAGAGAGCCTGTTCTGCACCAGACCAGTGGAGCCAGACTGCAGCTAGAGCCCATCATCATCCTCATCTGGTTGTAAGTAGGCAATCTAGTATATTATTCGTGGCACTAAGCTCTAATTTACCTCACATTAAAGAAACACTATAGTCCACAGAACCACTTCAGCTTAATGTAGTGGTTCTGGTGTCTATAGCCTGTCCCTGCAGGCCTTTTAATGTAAACATGGTGGCACTGCAGCACTGGCGTTAGTTAACATGTCAAATCATATGGGTGGGGCATTGTGATGTCACATGGGGGAGGGGCGGCAAACTTTACTTTTGCCTAGGGCGGCAAAAATCCTTGCACCGGCCCTGGCTGGAGGGGGCTGTGTGAGCTGTGGCTGCACAGTGTCCCATGGTAGTTAGGGTGCCGTGCGGCCAGTACAGCTCACACAAGCAAACAGCTGATAAACTGGCACGGAGGAAATGTGTATGTGTGACTGTCTGCCTGTGACTGTATGTGACTGTCTGCCTGTAACCGAGTGTGTGACTGTTTGTAACTGAGTGTGTGACTGTCTGCCTGTAAATGTGTGTGTGGGGCTGCAGGGATTTTGTAGAAGGGGGCGGGGGTTTTGTATTGGGACAGGAGTCTTTATAAGGGGGGATAAGCAGGGGATTTGTGGAAGGGGGTTGCGGGGGTTTTGTAGACGGGGCAGTACAGGATTTGTAGAAGGGGCAGGACAGATGTTTTGTAGGGGGGCGGGGCAGGTTAAGGGTTTTGTAGGAGGGGCTGACAGCGGTTTTGCAAAGTTTACAAATTGTAAAAAAAAAGAAAGAAAACCTTTAACATTTTTTACAGGTTTTTTTTTGGGGGGGGGGGGGTGCCAAGCACAAGATCCTCCCCGGGTGCCAAATGCTCTAGGTACGCCCCTGTCTCCAGGCAGAAAACACATATTTTACTAAACTCCAAAAGTACCCCAAAAACACATAAAATCCCCTGATAGCCCGGATCTGGGTTACCAACATATCCAAAAATCACCCAGATCAGTTCAGGGGTTCAGGAAGTCCCATTTTGACCGACCGCACGCATGGTTTCATGCCCAAAACAGTTCCAGAGAATCATACTGTGTGGGCGGTCTACTTTGAGTGTACAAAATAACATTCAAATTACCGAACTAAGCTGTTTGTGGCTATAAACCGTATATACTCGAGTATAAGCTGACCCTAATATAAGCCTAGCGTGGGAAATGTAGCAGCTACTGGTAAATTTAAAAATAAAAATAAATCCCAATAAAATTACATTAATTGAGGCATCAGTAGGTTAAATGTTTTTGAATATTTATTTACAGTGTGTGTATATAATGAATGCAGAGTGTGTGTTTGTGTAGTGTGTGTATATAATGAATGCAGAGTGTGTGTGTGTGTAGTGTGTGTATATAATGAATGCAGAGTGTGTGTGTATATAATGAATGCAAAGTGTATTGTATATAATGAATACATAGTGTGTGTGTTTATTGTAGTGTGTGTATATAATGAATGCAGAGTGTGTGTGTGTTTGTGTAGTGTGTGTATATAATGAATGCAGAGTGTGTGTGTGTGGCAGAGTGTGTGTATATAATAGATACCCAGAGTTTGTGCTTAGTGTGTGTGTGGTGTGTGTATATATAATGAATGCAGAGTTTGTGTAGTGTGTGTATACAAAATATGAATGCAGAGTGTGTGTGTTTGTGTAGTGTGTGTATATAATAGATACAGTGTGTGTGTATATAATGAAGATACAGAGTGTGTGTAGTGTGTGTATAATGAATGCAGAGTGTGTGTGTGTAGTGTGTATATAATGAATGCAGAGTGTGTGTAGTGTGTGTATATAATGAATGCAGAGTGTGTGTGTTTGTGTAGTGTGTGTATATAATGAATGCAGAGTGTGTGTGTTTGTGTAGTGTGTGTATATAATGAATGCAGAGTTTGTGTAGTGTGTGTGTGTAGTGTGTGTATATAATGAATGCAGAGTTTGTGTAGTGTGTGTGTGTAGTGTGTGTATATAATGAATGCAGAGTTTGTGTAGTGTGTGTATAAAATGAATGCAGAGTGTGTGTGTTTGTGTAGTGTGTGTATATAATGAATGCAGAGTGTGTGTGTTTGTGTAGTGTGTGTATATAATGAATGCAGTGTGTGTGTATATAATGAATGCAGAGTGTGTGTAGTGTGTATATAATGAATGCAGAGTGTGTGTAGTGTGTGTATATAATGAATGCAGAGTGTGTGTGTTTGTGTAGTGTGTGTATATAATGAATGCAGAGTGTGTGTGTTTGTGTAGTGTGTGTATATAATGAATGCAGAGTGTGTGTTTGTGTAGTGTGTGTATAAAATGAATGCAGAGTGTGTGTGTTTGTGTAGTGTGTATAAAATGAATGCAGAGTGTGTGTGTGTTTGTGTAGTGTGTGTATATAATGAATGCAGAGTGTGTGTGTTTGTGTAGTGTGTGTATATAATGAATGCAGTGTGTGTGTTTGTGTAGTGTGTGTATATAATGAATGCAGTGTGTGTGTATATAATGAATGAAGAGTGTGTGTAGTGTGTATATAATGAATGCAGAGTGTGTGTGTTTGTGTAGTGTGTGTATATAATGAATGCAGAGTGTGTGTGTTTGTGTAGTGTGTGTATATAATGAATGCAGAGTGTGTGTGTTTGTGTAGTGTGTGTATATAATGAATGCAGAGTGTGTGTTTGTGTAGTGTGTGTATAAAATGAATGCAGAGTGTGTGTGTTTGTGTAGTGTGTATAAAATGAATGCAGAGTGTGTGTGTGTTTGTGTAGTGTGTGTATATAATGAATGCAGAGTGTGTGTGTTTGTGTAGTGTGTGTATATAATGAATGCAGTGTGTGTGTTTGTGTAGTGTGTGTATATAATGAATGCAGTGTGTGTGTATATAATGAATGAAGAGTGTGTGTAGTGTGTATATAATGAATGCAGAGTGTGTGTTTGTGTAGTGTGTGTATATAATGAATGCAGAGTGTGTGTGTTTGTGTAGTGTGTGTATATAATGAATGCAGAGTGTGTGTGTTTGTGTAGTGTGTGTATAAAATGAATGCAGAGTGTGTGTGTTTGTGTAGTGTGTATAAAATGAATGCAGAGTGTGTGTGTGTTTGTGTAGTGTGTGTATATAATGAATGCAGAGTGTGTGTGTGTTTGTGTAGTGTGTGTATATAATGAATGCAGAGTGTGTGTGTTTGTGTAGTGTGTGTATATAATGAATGCAGAGTGCGTGTGTTTGTGTAGTGTGTGTATATAATGAATGCAGAGTGCGTGTGTTTGTGTAGTGTGTGTATATAATGAATGCAGAGTGCGTGTGTTTGTGTAGTGTGTATATAATGAATGCAGTGTGTGTGTGTGTATCTAATGAATGCAGTGTGTGTGTATATAATGCAGAGTGTGTATATGTGTAATGTGTGTAAACTGGGTGGTGGGAGGGCATTTTTTTATATTTTAATATTATTGTAATATGTAATTTTTTAAACTTTTTTTTATCCCCCCCTCCCTGCTTGTTACTTGGCCAGGGAGGGGGGATATGTTAATCCCTGGTGGTCCAGTGGCATGTACTAAGCAGTGGAGTGGGGCAGCAGCAAGCTGTTACTTACCTTTCCTGCAGCTCCTCCAGCTCCCCAGTGTAAATCTCGCGGTCTGCCACCGCTCTGACGGCCGCGGGACTCGCAAGATTTACACTGGGGAGCTGGAGGAGCTGCAGGAAAGATAAGTAACAGCTTGCTGCCACCACCCCCTCCCCCCCCCAAGGACCGCCAGGCTTGTAATAAGCCTGGCAGTCCTGGTCTGTGTTATATGAATGTAAGTTGCCATAATACAGACCCTGACTCGAGTATAAACTGAGCGGGGCTTTTTCAGCATAAAAAATGTGCTGAAAAACTCGGCTTATACTCGCGTATATACGGTAGTTAGTGTATGTCTCTTGTTCTGGGGCGTCTTCTTACCGACCTCCGTTCGAATAGCCGAACCTCCATGGAAGGTAAAGTTTTAGCGGTGTTCGTGCCGTTGAGTGTCTGATTTGAGTTCCATGCACTCGACGACCAAACACCGCTGGATGCGTTTGACTAAACAAGATGAACACCGCCACTTGTTCGAATGCTACTTCGTATGGCTTCGGGAGTTCTACAGTTCGAAATTCACTTCAATATATGTCCAGCATGCTGGAGTCGGCATCCAATGGCGGTACATTATCCCATTCCCAGTAAAAATGATTAGTGCCCCGCCAGTTTTGACTGCCGTATCTTATGTGCTCTCCCCCATATATTCTTCCTAGAGTCGCCACTGATTGTAATCACGATGGAATAAAATAACACAACCATAAACTAGATTATTACTATTGGCTACATGATAATCATAGTGACCACAGCAAATATGCTGCATACGATGGACTTCAGGCAGGCTATCAAATACATTTTCTCTAATTATTAAACTGTGCACCCTCCCTCCCAACACCTATCTCAAAGGCAAGAAGTACTAAAATGCACAAGAGCTTCAATTCTACCCCCAATGTATAGGATACATAGTACGGGATTAATACAGGAATGAGTTCAGTTAAATAAGGTTTCAGAACATTTGCCTTTGGGACAGAAAGTGTGATAGATCACCACTTCTGCTTGGAATCCCCGCTCTGTGAATCCTTTGAGATGAAAACGCAAAAAGATCAGCATCATGGTGCGAATTGTCCATCTAGATTGGTCCTAATATTTCTATTTTCCAAATGAGGGTGTTCTCTAATTAGCTCTTTTAAAGCTCTTCCTGTTTTTTCCACATATTGAATATGACACACCCTGCAGGTGATCAAATATACCACATACCTAGTTTCACAATTAACAAATGTTCTCATTTTAAACTCCATAACACTAGAGATAAAATCATTGTTTCTTCATGTAAGAATAACGTTTTTTACAAGCCAGCCAATTAAAGCACTCTGTTAGGCAAGTCTCACTTCTCTTGAGAAAGACCAACCATAGTGCTCTGACTGAGATTGTATAGCATGGGTAAACCCTTATAAGGGCTCTGTTCCACCATGCAGGCCCTGGATGGGCCAACATAGACTTTTTTTTTCTCCCCCCCAATTATTTTTTCTTGCAATCCGGTTATTTTACATTCTTAATTGCCCACAGTTGAAAGCACAAGGAGGGCCTGTGTTAGGTTTCCTCTGTATGTTAAAAGTGACTGCACAGCAATAGCTGCCTTGAACCTAGTATTTTATGGCAGAGAGCAGGCACTAGGTGCTCACTGTTTAACATACGTTCCCCCACTCACAACATGGTGAGTGGTGACATGAGGGAAGATAAAAAAAACCTCCCTTTCACTAATGCAAGGGTCATACAGACCCCCACAGGCTTATTTGTTTTAACTATTTGCTCCCAGCAAGCAAATAGTAAAAAACAAAACAAAACAAAAAAAAATGCATTTATTAACAGCTTATTGCTATACAAATACATTTGTATTGATTTCCAAATACAATATTTTATATACAGTACAATATAGATTGATATATAAACTTATACTTAACTGCTTCTGATAAGACTTTAATGGTGGGATTTAAATTGATCTGAAACAATAAAAGCCTTATTGGGCCTCAAATAAACTGACAATATTACTTACTGGCTAGAATGTATTTGAGGCCTTGGTTATGAAGACTTGGAGGATAGTGGTTAAAATGCCAACATGCCAATGGTGAGATAACTTGGATCTATATCATACTTTTTTTCCTGGTTGGACACAAGCCAGGAGTACTTTGGAACCTGAGTTCCTGCCCTAACGAGGCATGTTGTTGTAGGAGACACATGTCAGCATTAGAAATTGCTCTCTTCTGTGTGTAAATTGGTCAAAATTCAGATGAACATCACTGAATTATAGATTGGAAGTATCATAGAACACAGAGACTCAAGCCGCACTCTTTTCTAAGAAACAAATAGAAAGGAGTATACATCATTTGAATCTGAACTTTAAATTATGAAATAAAAAAAAAGTTATGGAACAACAGGAGCAGTAAGCATAGTACTAGATTGCAATCTAAGATTATACTCTTGAAACCTTTGTAACTTCTCTATAATTTAGAAATATTCAAGTGTATGGAGTGGATGGGTGTATAGCAATTAAGAGAGATCCACCCCTTTCTCAATATATTGCACGAGCCAATGTTTAAACAATCAAGAAAAAAGTTGGAGGTGTTCAACCGAACTGTGACTTGCAGTGTTTATAAGAATGGCAAAGTTCAGGTAAGAATGTTTTATAGAATATTCTAAAATTATAGAACATCATAGAAAACAATTTTAAAAGTTAAATTACAGAGTTTTAAGCTTACTGACCCATTTTATTGTGCTTGCATACTCACCTGTCTGTATTGAAGTTCACAAAAACACTCGGGAAGGCAGATGATGCTACGAGCACTAGAAGTGACTGAATATTTCATATAATGCCCAGCATTTCTGATATTAAGTTTTGAACTTGTATAATCGGCTAAATGCCAATTTAACACCTTAGCATGACATTTGTAATACATTTAATCTGCCTTGCTTAAAGGTGGCAGTACAAAGATACAAAATCTTCGCAAAAGTGTTTGTACAAGTATGAAAGTTGTAAATAATGGACATGTATTTTATACATATATTTTTTATAAACATAACTGATGCGGTGCTGTAGTGACCGTTTTTACTAGCTCTTGATTTTATAATTTTTCCAATGAAGGATACGCTTTTTGACACCCCATGATTGACTGTGTATTAATATTTTTTTTTCTACTAAGCGATTGGTTACAAGTCAAGATATCCCTACCAAAAAAACAAAACAAAGAAGACAAAAAGATTGATTATTATCATTGACATTTACATAGTGCCAACATGTTCCGCAGCAATTCGTGATTTCTACAACAAGCTTACATTCCAAAGGATCTGCAATATGTAGTTGTATAATGTTAATTCTTAATTTTTGCTACCAATGGTTTTATTTAATTTTTTTAAAGTAGTTAGCCACTTATTAAAATGTAACCATTAATTCAATAACAACTAATAATATTTAGAAAAAGTCCCTAAATAAAGATTTACTTAAAAGTGAAAAAAGTAAACAATTTAATATTAAAAATACTGTATGTAAAAGAAAATATCACTTGTGCTCTAGATCAGAGAAGCAGCCTTAACAAACAGGTACAGTAAACAGGTCTAAAGTATATACATAAGGTGCAATAAGTGGCTCCAATTAGGGTGGAATATACAGTATGTCACAAAAGTGAGTAAACCTCTCACATTTTTGTAAATATTTCATTATATCTTTTCATGTGACAACACTAAAGAAATGACACTCTGCTTCAATTTAAAGTAGTAAGTGTACAGCCTGTATAACAGTGTAAATTTGCTGTCCCCCTCAAAATAACTCAACACACAGCCATTAATGTCTAAACCGTTGGCAACAAAAGTGAGTACACCCCTTAGTGGAAATGTCCAAATTGGGCCAAATTAGTTGTTTTCCCTCTCCGGTGTCATGTGACTCGTTAGTGTTACAAGGTCTCAAGTGTGAATGGGGAGCAGGTGTGTTAAATTTGGTGTCCTCTCACACTGGTCAATGGAAGTTCAACATGGCACCTCATGGCAATGAACTCTATGAGGATCTGAAAAAAAAAGAATTGTTGCTCTACATAAAGATGGCCTAAGCTATAGGAAGATTGCCAAGATCCTGAAACTGAGCTGCAGCAAGACCATACAGTGTATTCACAGGACAGGTTTCACTCAGAACAGGCCTTGCCATCAGGGCCGGACTGGGAATTCCAAAGCAGCCCTGGAAAAAAAATTAAAAAATCTATGCCAGCTCCATAAGTCATTGCGCCATATTTTGTCGCATGTAATATGTAAGGCTATGTCTTGCCACCCTAGATGATAGATATATATATATATATATATATAATCCTGATGAAAGTCCACAGGCTGGACTGAAACGTCGATCTATTTTATGGGAATTTGAATAAAAGTTAATTTTTATTGGAAAATCCATGAGTGCAGCCATTCTACTTGATTATATGGATGTCTAAGCCCTGGTTATGCACCCGGTTTGGAAAAACTAGGAGCCTGTGTGCAAGGTACAGTTTGATTTATATATATATATCTTTTTCCAATATAAAATATTGGTCCTTTCAGAGTAAAATTTTTAATTATACAGTAAGCATACTCACATGCAGACACAGACCATCTCACTGACACAAGCTGATTGATACACAGCTTCATAGACAAACAAACAATCTCACTGATATACATAAGGTCATTGACATAAAAACACAAGCTCACTAAGTAGCAGGCACACACACACAAGCAAGCCCACTCACTAGCAGGCGCGCACACACACACAGCTTAATGTAGTGGCTCTGGTGTCTATAGCCTGTCCCTGCAGGCTTTTCAATGTAAACACTGACTTTTTAGAGAAAAGGCAGTGTTTACATTGCTTCCTTGTGACAGACACTCAGACGGTCACTAGAGGTGCTTCCTTGGTCAGTGCGGATTGACTGAGATCATCAAGCTTGATGATCTCAGCCGTAGAGGCAGGGCCAGTCGAGGGGAGACCAGCACAACGTGGGAAAAACACACATACACACATACCATGACAGACACACACCATGACACAGAGAGACCATGATACAAACACACACACACACCGTAAAACAGACAGAAACACACACACACCATGACAGACACACCATGACACAGACAGACACACACCATGACAGACACACACCTTAAAAAAGACACACACCATAACACAGACAGACCGTGACACAGACACACACACAATGACACACAGACACCACGACACAGACAGACACACATTACATGACAGAGACACACACACACACCATGACACAGACGCACACACCATGACACAGACACACACACCATGACACAGACAGTCACACACAATGACAGACACACACACACACACACACACCATGACACAGACACAAATGACACAGGCACACACACACACACCATGACACAGACACAAATGACACAGGCACACACACACACACACTGACAAACAATTTCTACCTGTGGGGAGCTTGCTCTTCTGGCGGCCGCAGAGGGAGCTCCTTTGGCGGCCGCAGGGGGAGCTGGCTGTTCTGTCTCTGCTCCCCAGCGTGCCGCTTAATGAGACCGGGGCCGGAATATGATGTAATATTCCGGCCCCGGTCTCATTAAGCAGTGCGCTGGGGGGGAGGGGGAGCAGAGACAGAACAGCCAGCTCCCTCTGCGGCCGGCAAAGGAGCTCCCTCTGCGGCCGCCAGAAGAGTCAGCTGCCTACCCCGCCCCAGGTGCTGACGGCCCACCGGGAAATTTCCTGGTATCCCGGTGGGCCAGTCCGGCCCTGCTTGCCATGGTCGACCAAAGAAGTTGAATGCACATGCTCAGCATCATATCCAGAGGTTGTCTTTGGAAAATAGACGTATGAGTGCTGCCAGCATTGCCGCAGAGGTTGAAGGGGTGAGGGGCCAGCTTGTCAGTGCTCAGACCATACGTCGCACACTGCATCAAATTGGTCTGCGTGGCTGTCGGAAGGAAGCCTCTTCTAAAGATGATGCACAAGAAAGCCCGCAAACAGTTTGCTGAAGACAAGCAGACTAAAGACATGGATTACTGGAACTGAGAGATCAAGATAAACTTATTTGGTTCTGATGGTGTCAAGCGTGTGTGGTGGCAACCAGGCGAGGAGTACAAAGACAAGTGTGTCTTGCCTACAGTCAAGCATGGTGGTTTGGAGTGTAATGGTCTGGGCCTGCATGAGTGCTGCCAGCACTGGGGAACTACAGTTCATTGAGGGAACCATGAATGCCAACATGTACTGTGACATACTGAAGCAGAACATGATCCCCTCCCTTCGGAGACTGGGCCGCAGGGCAGTATTCCAACATGATAACGACCACAAACACACCTCCAAGATGACCACTGCCTTGCTAAAGAAGCTGAATGTAAAGGTGATGGACTGGCCAAGCATGTCTCCAGACCTAAACCCTATTGAGCATCTGTGGGGCATCCTCAAACGGAAGGTGGGGGAGTGCAAGGTCTCTAACATCCACCAACTCCGTAATGTCATCATGGAGGAGTGGAAGAGGACTCCAGTGGCAACCTGTGATGTTCTGTGAACTCCATGCCCGTGAGGGTTAAGATATTGGTGGAAAAAAATGGTAGCCACAGAAAACTGACACTTTGCGCCCAATTTGGACATTTCCACCTTTTGTTGCCAACGGTTTAGACATTAATGGCTGTGTATTTTGAGCAGACAGCAGATTTACACTGTTATATAGGCTGTACACTTACTACTTTACATTGTACCGTGTTTCTCAATAAGACCGGGTCTTATATTAATTTTAGTCACAAAAAACACACTAGGGCTTATTTTCAGGGTAGGGCTTATTTATTTACGGTACCGGTATGTACATTGAACAACATTTAAACAACATTTAAACAACTTTTCTTCAAATACCGGTACAGTCATCTTCATTTTCCTTTGAACCATTGGTCCTAATCTCTCATTTACAGCAATATATGGTACAGTAGCTCTCCCTACCGTAAACAACATTTATTCAATTACAATCATGTCATCTTCTTCTGGAATGTCATCATAACTCTCCAAACCCTGATTGCCAGCCTGAATTTCTTGCATCTCCATTTCCTTTTGAACCATTGGGCCTAATCTCTCATGTAAAGCAATATAGCTCTCCTTAAACGAGTACTTCTTGTCCATGTAGCCTGCTCGTAGTGCTTTGGCAACACAGCTGTCAGTGATTTTATCCCAAGAATTCTTCACCCATGTCACGACCTCTAGCAGTTTAGGCTTCACAAAGTTTCCACGCTGATTTCTGACCAATCTATTTTCAGTGTATTCATTGATTTCCGTGCGCAAATGGTCCTTGAATGGTTTGTTTATTGCAATATCAAGAGTTTGGAGATAAGCAGTCATTCCTGCGGGAATCATTACTTGATCTATTCTTCTCTCTGCAAGGAAGTTCTTCATGTCTTTTGCGCGGTGAGTGCTGGCTGAATCCCAGACTAGCAGACCTCTTTGGCCACCTCTCAGAACAAGTGGCAGCATTAAATCGATCCACTTTCTTATAACTGCTTGTGTGCACCAGGCTTTTTCTGTTTCAAGAACATAAATGCCTGAAATGCGTTCAATCTTATCTTTCTTGCTCTTTGCGATAATTAGAGGTGTGGCTTTTGTTCCATCCAGACGAATTGCCAAAACACAAGTAACACGTGCACTTTCATAACCAGTGGAGGGAACGTAGATTGAGGAGGCTCCCCTCTGATCAATTGTCGTTTGAGATCCTTGGCCCATATACACTGCAGTTTCATCCATCGCAATCATGTTGGAGAGTTGGTATTTAGAAAAGTCTATGCCATCAATAAAGAACTTGAATGCAAGTGCACGTTTAACAACTTCATTATCTTCCAGCTTGAACAGTGTTGTCGATCTTCTTAGAGACAGTTCATATCGCTTAAGGAAGCCATCCAGCCAGTGGTGTGATGCTTTGAAATCTTCTGTGGATATGTCGAATTGTGGTGCTATTTCAAGGGCAAATGTTTGAATATCAGCCCTGCGCACAACCAAAGCTTTTGCTCTCTTGTCAGCAATCCATTCACAGATGACATCTTCCAGCTCAAGATATAATGGCTGGCGACCTGATCCACACTTGCGCTTCTTAGCATTTCCCTCGTCCACCTTTTGACTGAGGTTACCATACTCTGCTCGCCATTTTCGGACCATTCGGAGATCTAACTTCATCTCTTTGCAGAAAGTGGTCAGATTCTTGCCGTGGGAGTCCTCCACGATTCCTTTCTTGTACTCGACAGAATAGCTCTTTCTCTTTGCACTCATCTTGTCTGGGGATCAAAATACCGTACTGTCTAATTAATCCACCCCCCTCTAATTAATCCACCCCCCCCTTTAATTAATCCACCCCCCTCTAATTAATCCAGCCCACCCTTTAATTAATTCACCCCCTCTAATTAATCCAGTCCACCCTTTAATTAATTCACCCCCTCTAATTAATCCAGTCCACCCTTTAATTAATTCACCCCCCTTTAATTAATTCACCCCCTCTAATTAATCCAGTCCACCCTTTAAACGGAAAATGAAGAAACTACTCTAATTAATCCAGCCCACCCTTTAATTCACCCCCTCTAATTAATCCAGTCCACCCTTTAATTAATTCACCCCCCTTTAATTAATTTACCCC
>OW240913.1:60960420-60976500 GCA_933207985.1 Pelobates cultripes | reverse complement strand
CACACTGCCCCACAAACACTGCCCCCCATACACACACTGCCCCCATACGCACACACTGCCCCACAAACACTGTCCCTGACATACACTGCCGCACTCACACACTTCACCCTTAACACACACCACTGCTCCTATACCCTATATCCCAGCAGACCCCAGGTAAGTTGTCAAACTGTTCTTAAACAGTATGACTACTTACTCTGGGGTGGAATCCTGGCACTACTGACACCATAACTACTACACTGAGCTGTAGTGGTTATTGTGCCTGGATTATTTAATTAAATAATCTACAAGTGCCCCTCCCGAGATCAGGCTCTGGATCCGCCACTGCCATAAACTAGATTATTACTATTGGCTACATGATAATCATAGTGACCACAGCAAATATGCTGCATACGATGGACTTCAGGCAGGCTATCAAATAAATTTTCTCTAATTATTAAACTGTGCACCCTCCCTCCCAACACCTATCTCAAAGGCAAGAAGTACTAAAATGCACAAGAGCTTCAATTCTACCCCCAATGTATAGGATACATAGTACGGGATTAATACAAGAATGAGTTCAGTTAAATAAGGTTTCAGAACATTTGCCTTTGGGACAGAAAGTGTGATAGATCACCACTTCTGCTTGGAATCCCCGCTCTGTGAATCCTTTGAGATGAAAACGCAAAAAGATCAGCATCATGGTGCGAATTGTCCATCTAGATTGGTCCTAATATTTCTATTTTCCAAATGAGGGTGTTCTCTAATTAGCTCTTTTAAAGCTCTTCCTGTTTTTTCCACATATTGAATATGACACACCCTGCAGATGATCAAATATACCACATACCTAGTTTCACAATTAACAAATGTTCTCATTTTAAACTCCATAACACTAGAGATAAAATCATTGTTTCTTCATGTAAGAATAACGTTTTTTACAAGCCAGCCAATTAAAGCACTCTGTTAGGCAAGTCTCACTTCTCTTGAGAAAGACCAACCATAGTGCTCTGACTGAGATTGTATAGCATGGGTAAACCCTTATAAGGGCTCTGTTCCACCATGCAGGCCCTGGATGGGCCAACATAGACTTTTTTTTTCTCCCCCCCAATTATTTTTTCTTGCAATCCGGTTATTTTACATTCTTAATTGCCCACAGTTGAAAGCACAAGGAGGGCCTGTGTTAGGTTTCCTCTGTATGTTAAAAGTGACTGCACAGCAATTGCTGCCTTGAACCTAGTATTTTATGGCAGAGAGCAGGCACTAGGTGCTCACTGTTTAACATACGTTCCCCCACTCACAACATGGTGAGTGGTGACATGAGGGAAGATAAAAAAAACCTCCCTTTCACTAATGCAAGGGTCATACAGACCCCCACAGGCTTATTTGTTTTAACTATTTGCTCCCAGCAAGCAAATAGTAAAAAACAAAACAAAACAAAAAAAAATGCATTTATTAACAGCTTATTGCTATACAAATACATTTGTATTGATTTCCAAATACAATATTTTATATACAGTACAATATAGATTGATATATAAACTTATACTTAACTGCTTCTGATAAGACTTTAATGGTGGGATTTAAATTGATCTGAAACAATAAAAGCCTTATTGGGCCTCAAATAAACTGACAATATTACTTACTGGCTAGAATGTATTTGAGGCCTTGGTTATGAAGACTTGGAGGATAGTGGTTAAAATGCCAACATGCCAATGGTGAGATAACTTGGATCTATATCATACTTTTTTTCCTGGTTGGACACAAGCCAGGAGTACTTTGGAACCTGAGTTCCTGCCCTAACGAGGCATGTTGTTGTAGGAGACACATGTCAGCATTAGAAATTGCTCTCTTCTGTGTGTAAATTGGTCAAAATTCAGATGAACATCACTGAATTATAGATTGGAAGTATCATAGAACACAGAGACTCAAGCCGCACTCTTTTCTAAGAAACAAATAGAAAGGAGTATACATCATTTGAATCTGAACTTTAAATTATGAAATAAAAAAAAAGTTATGGAACAACAGGAGCAGTAAGCATAGTACTAGATTGCAATCTAAGATTATACTCTTGAAACCTTTGTAACTTCTCTATAATTTAGAAATATTCAAGTGTATGGAGTGGATGGGTGTATAGCAATTAAGAGAGATCCACCCCTTTCTCAATATATTGCACGAGCCAATGTTTAAACAATCAAGAAAAAAGTTGGAGGTGTTCAACCGAACTGTGACTTGCAGTGTTTATAAGAATGGCAAAGTTCAGGTAAGAATGTTTTATAGAATATTCTAAAATTATAGAACATCATAGAAAACAATTTTAAAAGTTAAATTACAGAGTTTTAAGCTTACTGACCCATTTTATTGTGCTTGCATACTCACCTGTCTGTATTGAAGTTCACAAAAACACTCGGGAAGGCAGATGATGCTACGAGCACTAGAAGTGACTGAATATTTCATATAATGCCCAGCATTTCTGATATTAAGTTTTGAACTTGTATAATCGGCTAAATGCCAATTTAACACCTTAGCATGACATTTGTAATACATTTAATCTGCCTTGCTTAAAGGTGGCAGTACAAAGATACAAAATCTTCGCAAAAGTGTTTGTACAAGTATGAAAGTTGTAAATAATGGACATGTATTTTATACATATATTTTTTATAAACATAACTGATGCGGTGCTGTAGTGACCGTTTTTACTAGCTCTTGATTTTATAATTTTTCCAATGAAGGATACGCTTTTTGACACCCCATGATTGACTGTGTATTAATATTTTTTTTTCTACTAAGCGATTGGTTACAAGTCAAGATATCCCTACCAAAAAAACAAAACAAAGAAGACAAAAAGATTGATTATTATCATTGACATTTACATAGTGCCAACATGTTCCGCAGCAATTCGTGATTTCTACAACAAGCTTACATTCCAAAGGATCTGCAATATGTAGTTGTATAATGTTAATTCTTAATTTTTGCTACCAATGGTTTTATTTAATTTTTTTAAAGTAGTTAGCCACTTATTAAAATGTAACCATTAATTCAATAACAACTAATAATATTTAGAAAAAGTCCCTAAATAAAGATTTACTTAAAAGTGAAAAAAGTAAACAATTTAATATTAAAAATACTGTATGTAAAAGAAAATATCACTTGTGCTCTAGATCAGAGAAGCAGCCTTAACAAACAGGTACAGTAAACAGGTCTAAAGTATATACATAAGGTGCAATAAGTGGCTCCAATTAGGGTGGAATATACAGTATGTCACAAAAGTGAGTAAACCTCTCACATTTTTGTAAATATTTCTGTGGCAAAACCGACCTCTCCACGTGTCCTTGGAGGGGGCTGCTTGCCCGCCTCTTGCCTTTGGACTATGGCCCTGCAGGTTAAACTGTTTATTTTCCCTACCTATGATAATTGTATTTCCCTGTGTGTACAGATAATTAGTTTACAGGTAGAGGGGAGGGCTATGTGTGGGATGTAACTATTGTGTGATTGGTTAATGTACGTTACTGTGTGTGTCCCTCCCCTTCATGGGAGCACCTAATAAAAAGGGCTGCAAGCTAGCAGCCAGAGAGTTCTATTTTTACCCTCAACTTGAGTCCTGTCTCTTATTGGGGGAATCTGCTACAAGGGATTGCTATGCTAGGCATATTCCCTTGCTATAATCACTGAGCTCTTGTAAGAGCTTGTTCCTGCTTCGTTCTGAAGGGAGATAGCTGCAGCCTGCGGTGCTTATGGTGTCTGGTGGAGTGCTTGGAGTCCTCTGGAAGCGCTAGGAGCATCTTTCAACGGAGGTACCCAGTCGGGGTGCCAGGTGATCCGTTACATTGGTGGCAAGCGGCGGGATGGCATCCTAGTGCGAGGAGAAGCAGCTCGGAGACACCGGTAACGTGTGGAGTTGTGCAGCGTCCTTATCTTCAGCAACATAATGGAACCAGCAGTGGCTACAGCAAGCATGGCGTATAGCTACTCCGTACTAGAGTTTGGCACGATGGTAGGGTTGCACCTGAAGTTTTACGGACCCAATCCAGAGGAGAAATACGTGCGGTTCGTGTGGGACATGGTGACCCGGAACCTACAACACAGGGCGTTGAGGGAAGGCCAGTGGGCACGTTGGGAGAAACTCCAGCCACAGGTAGAGTGGGACGAGGAAGAAACCGAGGTGGCCGGTGGAGATGGGACCGAGGTCTCTCTACCGGCCCTACAGGGATGCTGGGCACCCGGCCCAGATCCCCAGCGGCAGTATGTTTTACAGGGAGGGGAGACAGTCGGTCTCACTCCCCAGCGGCAGAATGTGTTATTGGAGGAAGAGACAACCGGTCTCCCTCCCCAACAGCAACCAGAGGTACCCGAGGTAGAGGACCTCATAGACTGGTCCTGGGAGGACCCCCTGCAGGCAGGTGGAGATGGGACCGAGATCTCTCCACCGGCCCTACAGGGATGCTGGGCAACCGGCCCAGATCCCCAACTAGAGCTGGAGTTACAGAAAGTGGAGAGCATCGACCTCCCCCCCCAGCAGCAGCCGGAGTACCAGGGGGAGGTAAGTGATATTTCTCCTCCCCAGCCAACTCCTTTGTTCCCTGACCCCCCAGCAGAAGAGCTGGCAACTGGGCAGAGCGCCGCTGGCCTCTGTCCTCCCTTGTTTCCTTCCCCTGAGCCTGACTTTCTACAGGCTGCCCCAGCGGAAGGTGCCGTCCTTCCTCCCCAGCGGCAGTGCGTACCCCAGGGAGCTGATGGTGTCGTCCGTCCTCCCCAGCAGCAGTGTGTAACCCAGGGAGCCGAAGGTGTCGTCCTTCCTCCCCAGCGGCAGTGTGTACCCCAGGGAGCTGAAGGTGTCGTCCTTCCTCCCCAGCGGCAGTGTGTCCTGCAGGGAGCAGAGACCGTCAGTCTCACACCCCAGCAGCAGGACAAAATAATGAAAGGGGAGACAGCTGGTCCGCCTCTCCACCAGCAGAGAGAGTGTCAGGGAGAGGAGCCTGTTAACCCCTCTCCCCAGCGGCAGTTGACAGTCCAGAGAGAGGAGCTTGTTACACACTCTCTCCAGCGGCAGCCTAACCCACCAAGGGGAGATGTTGAGCCCCGCAACTGTGCAGATGGGACCGTAGTCTCTGCACTCACAGCCCAAGGGGTAGAGACGGTCGGTCCTGTTCCCCAGCCCCAGAGCTGTGTACCCAGAGGGGAGACGGTCGGTCTCCCCCTCCCACAACCAGGCTCCAATCAGGCTACTTCGGTGGTAGCACTGGCACCAGGGCAGAGTACCGCTGGTCTCTGCCCACTCAGCAACCCACCAAGGCAGTCTACCAGCTCCCCACACAGCCGTGGTGAGGCACCTGGACATGGACAAGTTGCTACTTTATCCAGGTGGAGTAAACATTTATTGTGGGTGGGCTGTACTGCTGTTTGTGCTTCGTGGGTGGGTTGCTGGACTAACCAGGGCACTGACCGGCAGGAGGTCAGATACCCTGTTAGTCTGGGGGGCAAAGGGGAGAAGTGTGGCAAAACCGACCTCGCCACGTGTCCTTGGAGGGGGCTGCTTGCCCGCCTCTTGCCTTTGGACTATGGCCCTGCAGGTTAAACTGTTTATTTTCCCTACCTATGATAATTGTATTTCCCTGTGTGTACAGATAATTAGTTTACAGGTAGAGGGGAGGGCTATGTGTGGGATGTAACTATTGTGTGATTGGTTAATGTACGTTACTGTGTGTGTCCCTCCCCTTCATGGGAGCACCTAATAAAAAGGGCTGCAAGCTAGCAGCCAGAGAGTTCTATTTTTACCCTCAACTTGAGTCCTGTCTCTTATTGGGGGAATCTGCTACAAGGGATTGCTATGCTAGGCATATTCCCTTGCTATAATCACTGAGCTCTTGTAAGAGCTTGTTCCTGCTTCGTTCTGAAGGGAGATAGCTGCAGCCTGCGGTGCTTATGGTGTCTGGTGGAGTGCTTGGAGTCCTCTGGAAGCGCTAGGAGCATCTTTCAACGGAGGTACCCAGTCGGGGTGCCAGGTGATCCGTTACAATTTCATTATATCTTTTCATGTGACAACACTAAAGAAATGACACTCTGCTTCAATTTAAAGTAGTAAGTGTACAGCCTGTATAACAGTGTAAATTTGCTGTCCCCCTCAAAATAACTCAACACACAGCCATTAATGTCTAAACCGTTGGCAACAAAAGTGAGTACACCCCTTAGTGGAAATGTCCAAATTGGGCCAAATTAGTTGTTTTCCCTCTCCGGTGTCATGTGACTCGTTAGTGTTACAAGGTCTCAAGTGTGAATGGGGAGCAGGTGTGTTACATTTGGTGTCCTCTCACACTGGTCAATGGAAGTTCAACATGGCACCTCATGGCAATGAACTCTATGAGGATCTGAAAAAAAAAGAATTGTTGCTCTACATAAAGATGGCCTAAGCTATAGGAAGATTGCCAAGATCCTGAAACTGAGCTGCAGCAAGACCATACAGTGTATTCACAGGACAGGTTTCACTCAGAACAGGCCTTGCCATCAGGGCCGGACTGGGAATTCCAAAGCAGCCCTGGAAAAAAAATTAAAAAATCTATGCCAGCTCCATAAGTCATTGCGCCATATTTTGTCGCATGTAATATGTAAGGCTATGTCTTGCCACCCTAGATGATAGATATATATATATATATATATATAATCCTGATGAAAGTCCACAGGCTGGACTGAAACGTCGATCTATTTTATGGGAATTTGAATAAAAGTTAATTTTTATTGGAAAATCCATGAGTGCAGCCATTCTACTTGATTATATGGATGTCTAAGCCCTGGTTATGCACCCGGTTTGGAAAAACTAGGAGCCTGTGTGCAAGGTACAGTTTGATTTATATATATATATCTTTTTCCAATATAAAATATTGGTCCTTTCAGAGTAAAATTTTTAATTATACAGTAAGCATACTCACATGCAGACACAGACCATCTCACTGACACAAGCTGATTGATACACAGCTTCATAGACAAACAAACAATCTCACTGATATACATAAGGTCATTGACATAAAAACACAAGCTCACTAAGTAGCAGGCACACACACACACACACACACACACACAAGCAAGCCCACTCACTAGCAGGCGCGCACACACACACAGCTTAATGTAGTGGCTCTGGTGTCTATAGCCTGTCCCTGCAGGCTTTTCAATGTAAACACTGACTTTTTAGAGAAAAGGCAGTGTTTACATTGCTTCCTTGTGACAGACACTCAGACGGTCACTAGAGGTGCTTCCTTGGTCAGTGCGGATTGACTGAGATCATCAAGCTTGATGATCTCAGCCGTAGAGGCAGGGCCAGTCGAGGGGAGACCAGCACAACGTGGGAAAAACACACATACACACATACCATGACAGACACACACCATGACACAGAGAGACCATGATACAAACACACACACACACCGTAAAACAGACAGAAACACACACACACCATGACAGACACACCATGACACAGACAGACACACACCATGACAGACACACACCTTAAAAAAGACACACACCATAACACAGACAGACCGTGACACAGACACACACACAATGACACACAGACACCACGACACAGACAGACACACATTACATGACAGAGACACACACACACACCATGACACAGACGCACACACCATGACACAGACACACACACCATGACACAGACAGTCACACACAATGACAGACACACACACACACACACACACCATGACACAGACACAAATGACACAGGCACACACACACACACCATGACACAGACACAAATGACACAGGCACACACACACACACACACACACACACTGACAAACAATTTCTACCTGTGGGGAGCTTGCTCTTCTGGCGGCCGCAGAGGGAGCTCCTTTGGCGGCCGCAGGGGGAGCTGGCTGTTCTGTCTCTGCTCCCCAGCGTGCCGCTTAATGAGACCGGGGCCGGAATATGATGTAATATTCCGGCCCCGGTCTCATTAAGCAGTGCGCTGGGGGGGAGGGGGAGCAGAGACAGAACAGCCAGCTCCCTCTGCGGCCGGCAAAGGAGCTCCCTCTGCGGCCGCCAGAAGAGTCAGCTGCCTACCCCGCCCCAGGTGCTGACGGCCCACCGGGAAATTTCCTGGTATCCCGGTGGGCCAGTCCGGCCCTGCTTGCCATGGTCGACCAAAGAAGTTGAATGCACATGCTCAGCATCATATCCAGAGGTTGTCTTTGGAAAATAGACGTATGAGTGCTGCCAGCATTGCCGCAGAGGTTGAAGGGGTGAGGGGCCAGCTTGTCAGTGCTCAGACCATACGTCGCACACTGCATCAAATTGGTCTGCGTGGCTGTCGGAAGGAAGCCTCTTCTAAAGATGATGCACAAGAAAGCCCGCAAACAGTTTGCTGAAGACAAGCAGACTAAAGACATGGATTACTGGAACTGAGAGATCAAGATAAACTTATTTGGTTCTGATGGTGTCAAGCGTGTGTGGTGGCAACCAGGCGAGGAGTACAAAGACAAGTGTGTCTTGCCTACAGTCAAGCATGGTGGTTTGGAGTGTAATGGTCTGGGCCTGCATGAGTGCTGCCAGCACTGGGGAACTACAGTTCATTGAGGGAACCATGAATGCCAACATGTACTGTGACATACTGAAGCAGAACATGATCCCCTCCCTTCGGAGACTGGGCCGCAGGGCAGTATTCCAACATGATAACGACCACAAACACACCTCCAAGATGACCACTGCCTTGCTAAAGAAGCTGAATGTAAAGGTGATGGACTGGCCAAGCATGTCTCCAGACCTAAACCCTATTGAGCATCTGTGGGGCATCCTCAAACGGAAGGTGGGGGAGTGCAAGGTCTCTAACATCCACCAACTCCGTAATGTCATCATGGAGGAGTGGAAGAGGACTCCAGTGGCAACCTGTGATGTTCTGTGAACTCCATGCCCGTGAGGGTTAAGATATTGGTGGAAAAAAATGGTAGCCACAGAAAACTGACACTTTGCGCCCAATTTGGACATTTCCACCTTTTGTTGCCAACGGTTTAGACATTAATGGCTGTGTATTTTGAGCAGACAGCAGATTTACACTGTTATATAGGCTGTACACTTACTACTTTACATTGTACCGTGTTTCTCCGAAAATAAGACCGGGTCTTATATTAATTTTAGTCACAAAAAACACACTAGGGCTTATTTTCAGGGTAGGGCTTATTTATTTACGGTACCGGTATGTACATTGAACAACATTTAAACAACTTTTCTTCAAATACCGGTACAGTCATCTTCATTTTCCTTTGAACCATTGGTCCTAATCTCTCATTTACAGCAATATATGGTACAGTAGCTCTCCCTACCGTAAACAACATTTATTCAATTACAATCATGTCATCTTCTTCTGGAATGTCATCATAACTCTCCAAACCCTGATTGCCAGCCTGAATTTCTTGCATCTCCATTTCCTTTTGAACCATTGGGCCTAATCTCTCATGTAAAGCAATATAGCTCTCCTTAAACGAGTACTTCTTGTCCATGTAGCCTGCTCGTAGTGCTTTGGCAACACAGCTGTCAGTGATTTTATCCCAAGAATTCTTCACCCATGTCACGACCTCTAGCAGTTTAGGCTTCACAAAGTTTCCACGCTGATTTCTGACCAATCTATTTTCAGTGTATTCATTGATTTCCGTGCGCAAATGGTCCTTGAATGGTTTGTTTATTGCAATATCAAGAGTTTGGAGATAAGCAGTCATTCCTGCGGGAATCATTACTTGATCTATTCTTCTCTCTGCAAGGAAGTTCTTCATGTCTTTTGCGCGGTGAGTGCTGGCTGAATCCCAGACTAGCAGACCTCTTTGGCCACCTCTCAGAACAAGTGGCAGCATTAAATCGATCCACTTTCTTATAACTGCTTGTGTGCACCAGGCTTTTTCTGTTTCAAGAACATAAATGCCTGAAATGCGTTCAATCTTATCTTTCTTGCCCTTTGCGATAATTAGAGGTGTGGCTTTTGTTCCATCCAGACGAATTGCCAAAACACAAGTAACACGTGCACTTTCATAACCAGTGGAGGGAACGTAGATTGAGGAGGCTCCCCTCTGATCAATTGTTGTTTGAGATCCTTGGCCCATATACACTGCAGTTTCATCCATCGCAATCATGTTGGAGAGTTGGTATTTAGAAAAGTCTATGCCATCAATAAAGAACTTGAATGCAAGTGCACGTTTAACAACTTCATTATCTTCCAGCTTGAACGGTGTTGTCGATCTTCTTAGAGACAGTTCATATCGCTTAAGGAAGCCATCCAGCCAGTGGTGTGATGCTTTGAAATCTTCTGTGGATATGTCGAATTGTGGTGCTATTTCAAGGGCAAATGTTTGAATATCAGCCCTGCGCACAACCAAAGCTTTTGCTCTCTTGTCAGCAATCCATTCACAGATGACATCTTCCAGCTCAAGATATAATGGCTGGCGACCTGATCCACACTTGCGCTTCTTAGCATTTCCCTCGTCCACCTTTTGACTGAGGTTACCATACTCTGCTCGCCATTTTCGGACCATTCGGAGATCTAACTTCATCTCTTTGCAGAAAGTGGTCAGATTCTTGCCGTGGGAGTCCTCCACGATTCCTTTCTTGTACTCGACAGAATAGCTCTTTCTCTTTGCACTCATCTTGTCTGGGGATCAAAATACCGTACTGTCTAATTAATCCACCCCCCTCTAATTAATCCACCCCCCCCTTTAATTAATCCACCCCCCTCTAATTAATCCAGCCCACCCTTTAATTAATTCACCCCCTCTAATTAATCCAGTCCACCCTTTAATTAATTCACCCCCTCTAATTAATCCAGTCCACCCTTTAATTAATTCACCCCCCTTTAATTAATTCACCCCCTCTAATTAATCCAGTCCACCCTTTAATTACTCTAATTAATCCAGCCCACCCTTTAATTCACCCCCTCTAATTAATCCAGTCCACCCTTTAATTAATTCACCCCCTTTAATTAATTCACCCCCTCTAATTAATCCAGCCCACCCTTTAATTAATTTACCACCCCTTTAATTAATTCACCCCCTCTAATTAATCCAGCCCACCCTTTAATTAATTCACCACCCCTTTAATTAATTCACCCCCCTCTAATTAATCCAGCCCACCCTTTAATTAATTCACCACCCCTTTAATTAATTCACCCCCTCTAATTAATCCAGCCCACCCTTTAATTAATTCACCACCCCTTTAATTAATTCACCCCCTCTAATTAATCCAGCCCACCCTTTAATTAATTCACCACCCCTTTAATTAATTCACCCCCTCTAATTAATCCAGCCCACCCTTTAATTAATTCACCACCCCTTTAATTAATTCACCCCCTCTAATTAATCCAGTCCACCCTTTAATTAATTCACCCCCCTTTAATTAATTCACCCCCTCTAATTAATCCAGCCCACCCTTTAATTAATTCACCCCCTCTAATTAATCCAGCCCACCCTTTAATTAATTCACCCACCCCACCCCCTTTAATTAATTCAATTAATCCCAGACATAAAATATCTAGCGGTACTCACATTTCAAAGATTCCTTGCCGAGTCCGACCACTGGGAGCCTCACCGCCCGGAAATGGATCCTTCCGCTGAAGATCCGTGAAGGCAGACTGACGGCGCTGCAAAATGTCGTCATCACGTTGCGCGATGCTCCTCCTACAGCAGAAGAAGGAAGTCTCGCCGCAAAGGTACAATGCCTAGGTCTTATTTTCGGGGTAGGGCTTATATTGCAGCCCACCCCGAAAATCCGACTAGGGCTTATTTTCGGGATAGGGTTTATTTTAGGGGAAACACGGTAGCAGAGTGTCATTTCTTCAGTGTTGTCACATGAAAAGAAAAAATAAAATAGTTACAAAAATGTGAGGGGTGTATTCACTTTTGTGAGATACTGTATATCTACGTCCACATCTATAGCTTTACTTCATATAGATTTTTTATTTTTGATTCTTACCAATACAGTAAAATAGCTTTTTCTTATGAGGCGCTTAGCATTTACACATCTTTTAACCTTTTTGATTAGGTACATTTTTTCACACTTGAATATAATTCCTATTTTTTGGAGTATTTCTGGATATTATGAGTTTTAATAAGGGTGTCTCAAACTAAAAGCTAATGGTAGTAAATAAATCTTTAATTGCGATTAAACATTATTAGGTACAAAAAACATTAAAATGATTTTCTTTAAAATGAGAATATGTAGTACATATGCAATGAGTTGTATATCTTATTTATTTATGTATTTTGCACAATAGTAAATATTGTATAAACCTCCCTCAACAAGGTCCCTTAAAAAGTGAGGATGTATTGTAGAAGTCATTTGATTTGTTTGATTTAGGTACTACATATTAACACATCATAGATATAGAATCTGAACACAGATGAACATCAAATAGATTTTAGGGTAAATTATAGGTTGAGCTGCTAAAAAAGTGAAAAAAAATTGTATAACCCATGGGTTTGCCATTATGATCAAGTCAGACTGATAAAGGATCACCAGATTCTCATTTAAAATGCCAAAAACATATAATTGTTTGACAAACCAAATAATAACTTACTGAGGCAACTATAATAATGATTTAACCCCTTAAGGACACATGACATGTGTGACATGTCATGATTCCCTTTTATTCCAAAAGTTTGGTCCTTAAGGTGTTAATAATAATGGCTTCTGCATGGATTTCAGTTGCGTTCAACAAAGTATCAATAGTTGGTGGCGAATAGTAAAATGTTTGTATAACACAGGGGTTTCAAATGATTTTTTTCTGTGGAATCCTTTGATATAGTGTACCAACCTCGTGGATCCATAGCACAAATCTTTTCATTAACCCCTTAACGCCGTTACAGTATTCAATGCCGTCCCGCATTAAAAAGGCTTTAAAGCCGTTGCGGCGGCATAGAATGCCATAACGGCTTTCAGCCACTGGAGGTCCAGTGGACCTCCAGGGTGTTGCCTTTGAGAGCGTATGGTAGTCCAGGAATAAGAATTACCCCCATGATGGCATACCATTTGCAAAAGTAGACAACCCAAGGTATTGCAAGTGGGGTATGTCCAGTCTTTCTTAGTAGCCACTTAGTCACAAACACTGGCCAAATATTAGTTTTCTGCTTTTTTCACGCAAAAACAAATATGAACGCTAACTTTGGCCAGTGTTTGTGACTAAGTGGCTACTAAAAAAGACTAAACATACCCCACTTTCAATACCTTGGGTTGTCTACTTTTTCAAATGGTATGCCATTATGGGGATAATTCTCATTCCTGGGCTACTACACCGTCTCAAAGGTAACATTACTAATCTGGCAAATTTCAATTTGAAAATGGAACGTTCTATATTTGACCCTGTAACTTTCCAAAACACCATAAAACCTGTTAATGGGGGTAACTGTTGTACTCGTGAGACATCGCTGATTACAAATATGTGAATTTTTTTGCAGTAAACCT
Source organism: Pelobates cultripes (assembly GCA_933207985.1). NCBI lineage: Eukaryota > Metazoa > Chordata > Amphibia > Anura > Pelobatidae > Pelobates > Pelobates cultripes. The sequence goes on along the minus strand of OW240913.1, from coordinate 60,963,078 downwards.
AACAGTATTATGACATTCACAGCTAAAATGTCAGACGGAAATACAAATTAAAAAAAAAAAAAAATCTTATTTTCTCACATTTTATTAAATTTTATTCATAATAAATTATGTTCTGTATATGAATAGTTAATGATAAATTATAGCTCCCTTTCTCCTGAACAAAATGATATATAATAAGTGTGGGTGCACTTAATGTGATTTGCCATATGGACAAATCATGAAACATATGAAACAGACAATGGATGAACAGTTGTGTTTGTTTTGTGATTCCGAATTCTGTCTGTGGCACCAGAAAAACACCAAACAAACAAACCATTAGTGATGTACCGAACGGTTCGCCGGCGAACGGTTCCCGGCGAACATAGCATGTTCGCGTTCGCCACGGCGGGCGAACATATGCGCGGTTCGACCCGCCCCCTATTCGTCATCATTGAGTAAACTTTGACCCTGTACCTCACAGTCAGCAGACACATTCCAGCCAATTAGCAGCACAGCCTCCCTAGCAGACCCTCCCACCTACTGGACAGCATCCATTTTAGATTCATTCTCAAGCTGCATGCTTAGTAAGAGGAGGGAAAGTGTAGCTGCTGTTCATAAGATAGGGAAAAGCATAGCTAGGTTAGGGATAAGGGTATGCTTTTTTAATTTTTTTTTTCTATGTAATGTAAATGCACTTAGTTGTCTGCCACTGCTGCCAGCTTCTGTGTCAGGCTCACAGTGCCCATTTCCCCAGTCAGTGCCACCAATTACATCTGGTGTCACAATAGCTTGGATTTAAAACAAAAACTTTTCACTGTTATAGATTGAATAGCAGTCAGTTGTCTGCCACTGCTGCCAGCTGTCAGGCTCACAGTGCATACTGTGCCCATTTCCCCAGTCAGTGCCACCAATTACATCTGGTGTCACAATAGCTTGGATTTAAAAACAAAAAACTTTTTTCACTGTTATAGATTGAATAGCAGTCAGTGTCCTTAAAGCGGGTGTGTTGCGGCTAACAGTGGATCGCTGACCAGTGCCACCAATTAGATCTGGTGACACAATAGCTTGGATTTAAAAAAACAAAACACTTTTTTCACTGTTATAGATTGAATAGCAGTCAGTGTCCTTAAAGCGGGTGTGTTACGCTATCAGTGGATACGGTGACCCTTGTTAAGGGTTAAAAATAACATCTAAACATGTAAGATAAGGAGTACATTAGCAAAGGAATAACAAATACAGAGGACCTGTTCAAAAGTTTTCAGTGAACCTCTGGTAAATGAACACTGCATCAATACAATGTTGCAGTATATGATCAACTATGACACAAATTATAGTACTTAGTTCGGTCTAAGAGAAGTCATGTTGCAAATGGTATTGAATGACTTAACGAAAAAAGAAGTCTATAATCACAAAAAATTAAAATAAAAACTGTAGAGAAATCTTATGAGCGAATTATCAGTAAGTGAAATATCAGTGACCCCTTATCAAAAGTAGTAATAAAGTAAATGATAAATAGAGTGCCACAAATACGTTCATATACAGGGGGGAGAAAACCCCAATACCTAAAACCGCCCAATTCTAACAGTCATATATAACGGGATTCTGAGGGAAGTGTGGACAGTATGGTAAGTATCCCACACTGCAAGGTATTTGCAAAGAATCACCGATAGCCCCTGACGCGCGCGTTTCGCCCACAACTCATCAGAGAGGAACCGATGTGTGGTAAGTGCCCGAGTATTTAAAGGACATGAGTCACCATGATTGGAGGATTTAAAAAGCCCGCTGTTAAGATTGGGCCAATCACGATGGATATACTTGATGACATCATAAAGGTCCGGAGTGGAAAGGGTGTTTAACCCTTGTTGATAATCAGGATCTGAATGGCAAAAGAGGATTATTAAACGCTTAATTCCCGATAACATAAATGTCAGGAAGTGAATCTTAATACATCTTACATGACTGATAACCTTTAGATGTCAGAAATAAAAAAGTAAAAAAGTAATATAACGTCATATGCTGTCGGAAAAAAAGAAAGTGTATAACCCTATCAATTTATGTTGACTTTATGGTGAAAGAAGAATAGGGAACTTGAATAGTTAACTGGCCGTCATGCCCAAATACAATATTATTGAAATCACGATTAAATATAGGTTCATATTTTTCCATTGCTGGGCAATTGCTCGAAAACTTCTGCTGGAGCTGCTGGAGAAGGTGTCATTCTGCGCCGGACTTCCTCCACTATAAATGTATGCTATGCTCATACAGCTTGGCTTTTTCCTCTGCAAGAGAACACTATTTCAACACCCTCATAACCACGTTATCCCACGAACCCAAATGTATCTTTCACACTGTTAACTCTCTTCTTCAAGAAGTAATGCACAAAAAAATACAAAAATAATGCCATGAAAAGCAAGCGCTCCAAATTCAAAAGATTTATTCCACAGGGTACATAGAAAAACAGGGGAAAACTATATTTTTTAAAAATCTTCCTTACATATTTCAGACCACCAGGTCCTTAGACATAGGAGTAATTCACAGATACAAGTTTCACCCTTAAATATCCCATATGGTAAGTTTAAAAACTCCTTCCCCCTCCATAAAGAAGAAAAAAAAACGCAAACCAAAATGAAGGGATGAAGGAGAAGGGAAAGAGAGGGAACTAACACCAATGCACACAAT
>OW240913.1:60937379-60960106 GCA_933207985.1 Pelobates cultripes | reverse complement strand
ACCAAAAGAAAATATAAGGATAGAAAAATGGAATGTGGATAAAAGATGATAATAGCATGACACGTATTATATACAAGTAATACAAAGTCTAATATCAATGAACTCAATGAATCACATCATAAAATATCCCATTCCCTTATACTGGGAAGCACACACCTGTTCTTCATCCCCCCAGACTGTTTCCAGACTCGTTCGTCTCCCGAACGAGGACCTCTCCGGTGCCCCATTAGAGCGCTCCCACCAATTAATCGGAACGTTCGCACTTGCAACATACGTATGAAACCACAACGTTCACACTGACAACATAAGTGTGAAACCGCAATGGAAGTAAATAATGAGTGCTCCCCTGAGTGACTGATATTTCATGTAGACAAACGCCAACCAGTGGGAGCATTCGTACCCTGAAAGGGTTTCAGCACAGAAATCTCGCGCACAGAGATTGCTCAGTGAATATGCCAGTGTGAGGTCGCCTGAGATTGATGGGGAGACTTTTGGGGCACTGGCTGGTTTGGTGGGCTTTTCTAAACCTGGAAGACAAAGCGATGGTCTGGGCTCCCAGGCACAGAAGCTCATGGGATGAAGACCCCCTGTCGTCTTGGGTGGGAGACCCAGTCACCGGAGTGGCGGGCTTTCCATATTTGGGAGACAAAGGAACAGCGATCCCCCAAGCGTAGAAGATCCTGGGATAACCCCTGTTTGTGTGGGTGGAAGACCCCTTGCATGCGGCTATGCACAAAAGCCGACATCACACCAACATCAGTTCTACTTGGCTTCTTCAAGCCCTACTAACACACAGATTAATAATCACCTCACATACCCACCTTTCGAGATCACTCCTAGCTGATTGGTGATGGCCTCTAAGTTTCCGCAGCACGTCGTACTCAATATACGGTTACCTTTATTGCAGAGCATGCCCCAACTGGTACATACATGGCATGTTTGATATGTTTGACCAGCACCCTGTTTTGTAAAATAACTGTGCTCATGCCACTGCACAAGACGCTTTAGCTGTCATGCTAGTGCTGGACAAATATTAAAGAGACAGATTGTCAGTTTAGGGAGCACAGTGATAATATCTGCTACAGCCATCTCAAAGGAGAATGTCACATCACTACCATGTCATGCTTTTACATGTAACCATTAAGCTGCATCGCATAATTTATCTACTCATTTATTGTTATTTTATTAAGTGTTCTTGCATAGCAAGACCACTTAATGTTATCTCACATATATATTATTATGTGTTCTTGCATAGCAAGCCCATGAAATAAGTGCCTAGTTGGACAGCATGAACTAGTTAGCCGGTTCCCCTAAATGTAAGTGGGAAACGATAGATAGTTGTAATGAAAAGATGCTGTAGCGGAGGGGCATTGGGCTGTCCTCAAAATTAGGTAGTGGTCCCGCAAAACTAACTCCCATTCTCACCCACGGAGGTACAATGCTGATCGTCCCAAATCATAGTTATATCCTTACAAGATATAGTAAGGGCCTCACCTATCACTCCCAGTCAGTCTTGAATTTTGTAACTGCCACTGAGAGGCCATGACCCCGCCATGCTAGTGGCTCCTTTACCCCTTTGGCCATATTCATTAGGTAGAACTTATCTTGCTGCTTGGCTACTAGCAGGGCCTCACCTGTCACCACAATAGCATCATAATATAATTTCGCTGTTTGGCAGTAGCGATAGCTTACCCATTCTAGTCTCATATGTACTGCACATAAACTTATATCACTTTTTTACATTCGTGTTTAAAGTTTTGCCTCATGGAGATGATATGGCCTTACCAACTACACTTGCAAGGTCTGTTCTTCTGCCAGACTCACAGAAGCCTTAAGCCCTGCCTCCAGTTGCAGGTCTTGGACTGTTCCCAGAAAAATGGCAGAATTGAAGCGCAGTAGCATCCGTTTTCCAGATATGGATAGGAAAGCTGAATAGTTCTGCTTGTTGAAGTCCAATAATGATAATGATAAGACCTGGTCCTAGCTATGAGAGTTCTATTCAAAACCATCTGACTGAGTTACGTAATATAGTCTCAACTGTAGCAGCTTCCATTACCACTATTAATACCAGACTGGAGAATTTTGAGTCTACTGACCATCCCGGTCTGTCTACAGGCCATAACAGCTGATTACCAATTCCCGTAACCGAGTCGTCTCAACTGGGTCACTCTAATTTAGTTAACCTGTGAATTCAACCAGCACACATCATTACTCCTGCTCATCTGGTCCTTTTGAACTTAAGAAAAGATATATTGGAAGGCAAAAATGTCTCTATTAATAGCCTCATAAGAAATTGTTAATAATAAATCTAACTCTGTGGTCCTGAAACCCAGAGACCCAATATTCAACAAGAAGTTAACTATTCCTGATTTTGTATTGTCTGTTCTGTTCAGGCATGTGGTTTGCTTAAATTACACACTTCGTAGAGAGGAACTGGACCTATATTTGCATAAACTGGTAGACATAATATGGTGGGTTTGCATTCTCCTATTACCATAAGTCCTTTTCTGCAAAAGCAGCCACAGCTTTTGTACAGTTTAATATTCATACTGACTGGAGCCAGTTGGACACAAAACTTTTCTGCAGGCGTTTTGCAGAGCTCAAGGTTCTAGGTTGTGTGATATTTACATCCTCCACTCATACCAACCCTCAAAAACATAGGAAATTCAAGAACAAAAAGGGACTTGATAAAACACTGAAACACTATTTTAGCAATTTATCAATGTTTTGAAAAAGGTTTCTGCAATGTATGCGTATTAGCAAAAATAAATAAATAAAAGAATTTCACAAGCACTTGTCCTGAAGACCGAGTAAATTTCTGTACAAGGAGTACGTGTAATAGGGGGACACTTAAGAAAAAAATCACATAACTGTTTGATAATTATTGGAGTGTTAATGGTTGCTGATGAGATATTAATTATGTTGAATTGATTGCAACCTCACTGGTCCATCTAAAAAGGTGATGTCTTTGGATTAGGATTACATTAGCTCAACACTCCAGTGATAAATGTTGAAAATTGCAAAAATATCATTGGTCGTGTGTGTATATATTGAGGTTGATGCATGCATTTAATAGAAAACATATTTATGTGTGTCATGAACCAATAATGATATAAATACACCTTCTTAAATTCTGAACAGTTGGAAGTTTCAAAATATGCAGCTTATATATGCAAGCGTCATCCTGATTGCCATCGGGTTCATCGCCTTTGAATACAGCCTAAAGAATGAAGAAATAAGGTGTGTGATGATTTATGATATATGAAGATTTCAGTGGGCACTCAGATAGTTTAGAATATACTTACTATGAACCTAAAGGACACCGAGTGCCTCCAGGAGTGGTTGTGATGGGTATTTGGGTTTATAAATGTTCCAGTTACAATCAGTGTTTACAGACAGTAATTTAATGTACACAGTGTGGCCACTAATGGGAGTATTGATACTAGCAGCATAAGTTAAATACCAGTGTAAAAATATGATATAATTTCTTGTAACGGAGCTTCCTGTACCCCGGTTGGGTACCTCTGTCGATGGATGCTCCTAGTGCTCACCGAGGACTCCAAGCACTCCACCAGACCCCATCAACCCTGCAGCACCCACGCCCAGCGTTACAGCTGGGCTGGGAACTCGCTGTTCTCCACGCACCCTGGACCCAAGACCAGGATCCAGCTTCCAGTGGGTGAACCTCTCCTTCTCCAGAGAGCATAGCAAGAACAGCTCTTAAAATAGCTAGTGATTATAATCCCATGGGAGTATAGTGACAGCAGTCCCCAGGGTAGATCCAGCCTTTTCCCCCACACATGAGATGAGACTCTATGTTGAGGGTAAAACAGGAACTCAATTTTAATGGAGGCACACTGGCCTTTTATGCAAGTTTCCCCAACAAGATTGACACCCAGGTGGACCCTGTTGGGCACAGGGACACAAGATTAACAAGCCAATAAAACCAGAGTTTTACATGGAGAAACTCCTGTTAAGACACCCCTGGTGTCTTTAAACGAAACCGCCGTTTAGTCAACCTTCCCCTTCTGCAATACCAATAATCTCCGTTCGCATGAACTGCAGTGTACGAACCAAACTCAGGGGAAGCTGCAATCTCCAGACCGGGATCCGTGAACGGCTCCAAACTCCCGAACGGAAATCCACGAACTGCTGCTAGCCGCCGAACAACAACATCCACCAAGCGGCTTTCGGTTCCATCCAGCAGTCTCTAAACGCAAAGAAGAAATCCCCCCAATAACGAGACAGAAGCTCCGCATTGAGGGTCAAACAGGATCTGGCTTTACTGTGGGCTACCTGCCCGTATTTATGCAGGTCTCCCACTTGGTGGACACTCCCCTAGGGGACCAAATGGGAGACTGTAATGACAGACAGACATGGGGACATTCCAGACATATGTTACCAAAAAAAGCGCACTAAATTAATCTGTAAATATATAAAAAACAAACAAATAATAGTGCAGACCATCTGAGTATATAATAATATAGAATAAAGAAAAAGCTGAGGGAAAAAAACCTCACATATCCCAGAGCCCTATCACCCCTGGCTCTGGGTTTGCAAGGCTCCTTTGGAGAGGGGATATCCCCACACTGAGAGATATTCCAGAAGATATGTCCACTGATGATTCTGTTATGCTGTGTATAAAAAGAAGGGCAGGACCTCCAATTGAATAATATCACAGATCAGTTTTATTATATAGAAAATATTAAAACCCTTACTTGGGATGTAGTGGGTATAGACTCACCCACATAAAAGCACGAGCAGATATTGTACACTGTAAAACACTTCCTGATCGCAGTCCGGTTACGTGATCGCTTCCGGGTCCGCCCCTCCAATGACGTCCGTGTGATGCGTTTCGCCCGCCTCCACAGGCTTCCTCCTCCGACGTCATGAAATCCCAGCCATCCTTTTAAGTCTATAGTGCCTCCCCCTTTTCACTCTATTGGTCGGGGGCGTGGTTTAGTACGATCTTATTCAGTAAGCAAGTCAATTGCACATATATAGACTTAAATTCATTAAGATGAGCTGAACTCCTTATATCAACCTAAAAAAGTTGATTGTATTTAAACACACAGTAAAAACAGAATCTATAAAATGAACCTGAATATTATTAATTGTTGGATTCCACATATTTTTAAAAACAGTAGTATGAGTGACTTAATATGACTCTCACTTCAAACATACATATAAAGCATATCCAATATGGTAATTTTGAAAGGACTCTTAAAGGGACATCCCTTATTATTTGATTATATCATATCTTTGTACTCCAAAAACCATAAAGCTATACAAATACATACACTGAGTACTAAAGAAGGTTATTCAGTCTAAAGTATAAAGCAATGACATTTTTACAACAAACATAAGTATCTCCATGGGTATATACATGGTATTGAACATCTCATTTACTTTTACAATGATATCTAGATCCTTCAACAAGCAGCATAGATTTCTAATTCTTTTATAAACATTAATCAAAGGCATTTATATGTACTATCCCTACACTTAAAATACCTGCTCAAAAAGAAGAAAATATTTTTTTTTTTACACATTTTTTGTGCATTGTAATTTTGAGCGCTGCCATACTATCTGTATTAGATTTTATAGTGCTCACACACTGGTTTTTGTGTTTTTACATTCCAGACATATAGTCACAGCTTTTACCCACAATGCAATATGGTTTCCTCCCCTCTGCCCTGGAGATAATTAAGAAGTAACTCAATTATCTCCAGGACAAAGCGAGTCGCCATTTTAAATATAAAACCAGAAAAGACATGAAAATTCATAACTTTACAAAAACCGAACATTTCCCATTCGCATCACATATCCCCAGATAGCCTGGATCTGAGTGCATATTATTAGCGAATAGCGCTCAGATCCCACACACATAGTTCAATCGCCATGGAGTGTCCGTTTTTAGTTCCATGAAAATAGAGCCGAACACCGCTGGGCTTTCGTGCGTTTTAAAATGGCCGCTGCCTGTGGTCGACATACGAACGACGACCACCCTGAATTCGGTTTAATTGAGAAGTGTCTGCGGTTAACCACAACGTTCTAATTGGGATCAATAGATCCCAGCACACTTCTCTCCTGGGTGGCCATCCGTTCGGTAGTTTTGTTCGGGGAAAAAACGGTCATTCGTATGGCTGGGCTATAGGAAACAGCCATTTACATGAATGGGGCAAAACAGACGAATCCACCAACAATTAAACAGACAGATGGTTCTGTCACAACTCCTATAGAGTATACATAGAAACATAGAAACACAGAATGTGATGGCAGATAAGAACCAGTCGGCCCATCTAGTCTGCCAAATATTTAAAAATACTCCTATGAAAAATACTCATATGAATTGTACATTCTGTAGATTAAGCTATATTATAAAGTAGACTTGTGCACAGAAAAATAAATTACTTTTTTTCTTCCTCTTTTGTTTCATTTGAATTTTGTCTCTGCTGACATTCCCCTTTGGCTACATCATGTATCATCCCCTAGGCTGTAAGGAAAAAATAAAACTGAGGAGTACCTGCCAAATGTGACTTAAAATGTGTCAAAATGTAATTAACAGAACAAATTTCTTTATCAAAATTCAGACAAACTGAAACAAAAGAAAGAAAATTAGACAAATTATATGGACATACTATATTTTTATTTTGTGTACAAGTCTAATCCTGACCAGACTGTACAACTGTACATTTATAAGCTGTATGTATGTATTTATATAGCCTTTCTTATGCAGTTACTGTGATCAAACAAACAGCAATACCAATGGCAATAAATGACCAATTTAGTCATGCTCCTAAGAACTGCATTTCTAAACCACAGTATTTCATTTTGTATATATTTGACCTATTTATTTTGCTTTCTTGTCCAGATGTTATCAAGAAAGAAATCAGAATGCTGAGACTTTAAATAGTAGAGATACAGGTTCCTGCAAAGAAAGGACGCACATCTTCTTCCTAAAAACCCACAAGACAGGCAGCAGCACAGTTGTGAATATATTATTCCGTTTTGGAGACACTCGCAACTTGACCTTTGCCTTTCCAAAGAATGGACATTTTTCATACCCCAGTTATTTTAAATCCAAATTTATTGATGGTTTCTCAAAGGAAAGCAATCAGGAGTTTCATATCATGTGCCATCACATGAGGTTCCAGCTCAGTGAGGTAGATATGCCACAATAACAAAATACACATGCCACTATCTAGGATCTGCTCAGTATGGTCAATACATAAAAAATAATTATATATTTTTATGAACCTGAAGTATTAAAGTGTGCTACAGTTACATAAATTACTGGTATACTTTATGTAATTTACTTCCATAATTTACTGGCATAGATGAAATGAAAACTGTAGGACAGGGGAGAAAAAAAATACAAGATGTTAAACAATTGTGTAAAGCTTGTAACATGTGTAGGGTAGCTGTTAAGTTAGAAAATAACATCATATCCCTGGTCTTTGCAACACAAGTTGAGTGAGGTGAGAAACATATGAAGAGAAATTGTGCGGGATGTTGATAAGGTAAGATTTCTTTTTCCTAAAGATTTGTTTTAGTAGTGGGTTTCATTTTTGAAAAGGACTAGGGCTAGTAGAATGGCTGATGGGGAAGGCAGGTAAATATTGTAAGTGACAGTTAAATCAGTTAACTCACAATGTGGGAGTGATCAGGAAAGGCATTGTAGACTGCTAGATGTGTTCTACACATGAGAAGCAACACTTTGTAACATGGTCAAATTAACACAATGACATTGCTAGCAACTGGGAAAGAGGACTTTGCTGATGCCTACACATACAATTGCTTCTGAAATGAAGCCAGCTTAATCATACATATTTGACTATCGAGACTATAGTAAAGAGAGGGTCCTGGTGCAAGAAAGTTTCTGGGGCCCCTTTCTAAGGAAAGAGTGGCCAAAAGGTTAATCCCAGGCTGTCCTACAACTTCAACAATACTCTGCTAACTGTGAATCTACCATATGCCCATGTTTGGTGGGTTATATTTGTGAGCAGTGTTTGTGCATTTGAATGTAAGCATGTTTTTGTATAGAGCATATGTGTGTATGTATGGGTACATTTGTATGTACTATTGCCATCGGAATGCTGTGGTACACTTGTGTGTAGCATTTGCTTTTAAATACAGAAGTGTGTTTGTATGTAGTGCTTGCTTTTAAATGCAGATGTTCTTTTGTGCATAGTGTTGGTGTTTGAAGGAATGGTTGTTTGTACATGATTTTTCTTTTTTTTTTGTAATTCTTTATTTTGAAGGTAGTATCAGAGCAATACAATATGAAGTGCCACATTTATCACACTTTTCTGTGTAACAAATAATCATAAACATCCAACATAAAATATTATTACAGGGGCAGGGCTTGCCTGAGCACGGGAGCGGACGCCATTCCTCAGAGCTCCGTACCTAAATCGCTAGACACCGGCTCCCTCAACGCCTCACTGACATTGGGAAAGGCAGAGCACACATCAGGACACCTTGCTGCACATGCCGATGCCTTTTATTGTCGCCCCGACGGCGAAACACTGCACCTGCGCTCCCAAGGCCTACCGCGTGGGCAGTCAGACCCAGAAGTTAGAGGAAGTAAAGCGGTGACATTGGAGCAATAGTTAGCCGACCACACTACTGAAGAAATGGGCGAAAAGTCACAAAAACCGACTGCCCCTACACCAAGGGCCCACAGAGACATAAGCCTCATGCTACAGACGCCCATACCCTCCCAGGAAACCTCACCATCCAGGCTCTCAGGGGAATAACCCCCCGACAGCCCACCACAGCCTTCACCAGGCAGAGAGACCCTACAGGCGGCAGAGAACTCAGCACCAGCCACTAAGCAGGGTATGCAAACCATGTTAAACGGCCAGCAACATAATCTGCAGCAAATGTAGAAGGCAGACTTGGCATTAATGGCTACAGAAGTACAAGCTGTGACAGAACGGACCTGAGCCACAGAAGAAGAGGTTGTGGAGCTTAAGCAAGGACTGCAATCACTTGGCAACAAGGTGCACCAACTACAAATGGCACACACTGCATTCACAAGGCAAGTTAATACCCTTGATGACAGAGGCAGGAGGAAGAATGTAAAGATTAGAGGAGCTCCTGAGACAGTACTCCCAGAAGAACTCCCTCACTTTGTCAGATGACTAGTAGCCACCATACTACCAATGAGACAGGCTAAACACTTATCCTTTGAAGGGGTATAACGCATTGTTAAATCACCCCAAGCTCCCGCAACAGCATCCCGTGATATCATATTAAGATGCCTAGTTTTCTGTGTTTGCACCCCATCTCTCTTTAGGGGGTTCAAGGTATAATGGGTCTTGATTTTTCTCATTGTTTTCGTGGTGTAAAGGCTAATTTGCAGTCTGTGGAGTCGGAGCTCTTCACCGACACGTCTGGTCAGCTGGCTACGCCCCCGTTTGTACATAAACTTTAGTGTTTTGAAGCGGGGGGGGTGTTTGTATATAATGGTTGCGTTTGATTGCAGGGGTGTGTTTGCATGTAATGTTTTTTAAATGTGAGATTGCATTTGTATATAATATTGGTGTTTGAGTGAAAGGGTGTGTTTGAATACAATTTTGGAGTTTGAAAGCAGGGGTGTATTTGTAAGTAATATGTTTGTTAGATGCAGGTGTATATTTGCATGTTGTGTTGGTGTTTGATTGCTTGGATGTATGCACATGCACACTGCCATATACATACATACATACTTTCACATATATACACACAGTAACACATAGATACACACATATAAACACACTGACACATACACAGGGCTGGCGCCACCTAGTCGGATTCCCCCTCTTTGGCCAAGGTAAGTTTCAGGAAGGGGGAAGAAAAGTTTAATTGGGGGGGATATTTTTTTAAACCTTCTCCTTATCCCATTTTTAACCCCCTATACCCCCTAAAGTCCTAACCCCCCACTAGTGCCCCTAACACCCTATTATAGGTCCTACCCCTCAATACTGTGTCAGGGCTTACCTGAGTTGAGAGTCCGTCAGGCAGAGATATATGCTCACCCTTGCAAGTAAACAGAGGCCGAGCTGGTCAGGTAAGAATTCACCTGGCCTGTGAGTCGGTGCACGGGGGCTGTGCAGGATAAGTCTCCAAGTCGCAGTACAGGAACGGATAAAGCAGGAGAATCGTCGTGGGTAAGCCAGAGGTCAGAGGGTGCCAGAAATCAGGATTAACGAGAAGAAAGCCGAGGTCAGAGGATGCCAGAAGTCAGGATATACGGAGTAACAAGCCAAGGTCAGGAATCAACAGGAGCACACTGGAACACAAACAGCAATACGGAACCAGAGTCAAGGAACTGACACTGCCTTCTGGGAGAGGCAGTGTTTTATACCTGGCTAACGAGACCATCAACATCAGGTGTACCATGAGATACAGGAGAAACTTCAATGCACATCCAGACCTCCGTGCTGGATACAAGACAGGCTACTGGCATTACTAAAGCTGAATAGTAGCTCAGAGGTAACATAGCAGCCCCAGGACTGCAAAGTACCCAGGTTCAAATCCGCTACTGGGCACTCCTGGTGCAACCTCATTTGGCACTCCGGAATTTACGGTGGGAACTGTGACATACTACCACTTCTGCCCCAACCCAATATTGCCACAAATCCTCATTACTGCCCCTAGCCACCCCCACTACAGGTTCTAACCTCACACTTTTGCTCCTAACCCCCTACTATTGCCCCTTACCACCCACTACAGGTCCTAACCCCGCCTCAATGCTGCCACTGACCCCCAATGCTGCCACTGACCCCCAATACTGCCACTGACCCCCCCACTACAGACCCTGATCCCTGGGTACTGCCCCTAATCATCCCACTACAGGTTAAAACTTCCCACTATTGCCCCTAGCCCCGCCACTACTGCTGCTACCCCCACTACAGGTCCTAACCACCAATACTGCCACTAACCCCCCACTTCAGCTCCTGATCCCCCCACTACAGGTCCTAACTACCCAATACTGCCACTGACCCCCCCACTACACGTCCTAACTACCCAATACTGCCACTGACCCCACACTACAGGTCCTAACTACCCAATACTGCCACTAACCCCCCACTACAGCCCCTAAAGCCCCTGTCCCCCCTACTACAGGTCCTAATCCCACACTACTGCCCCTAACCTACCAATTAAGCCCCATCCCCCTCACTACAGCCACTATCTCTGACTACTGCCTTTAAACCCTGACTACAGTGTTTAAACTCCCTCCTCCCTCTCAGCTATATAGGGTTGAGGGGGAGCTAGCTTGAATCTCCCTTCCCATCTTGTACTAAATGGAAATTTCACTACTTCCCACATACATTTTCCATACATTGCCACACATAACATTCACAGCAGCCCAAACATATCACTCACAGCTACTCACAGTGCTACAAATACCACTTACAGCTACCCACATGCAGACAATGACAGCTATACACACACATTACACAGCCTTATACATCACGCACAGAAAGCCACAGCATACACTTCACACATAGCTACAACACTTTCATCCATCTTATACAAGACACACACACACACCACACATTCACTCAACATTTTAATGTTCACTTACCTAGCAATAAAAAAATTACACGAAGAAAGAATTTCTTGGTGCACACCCTAATGAAATGGGCTGCGCATACCTATGCGCAGCATGTGGCGGCTTTACTAAAGTCTGGGCAAATGAGGCAGACCCAGCAAAGAGCCTTAATACTGGCCAGTCGTCCAGACTGCTGTAGAAGCAGTCCCTCAGGGATGGGGCATATGTGATGTCATGATATGTGCAAATCATGTGGGTTGGGTAGGACATTGTGATGTCACTACATGGGGGTGGTGGAGTGGGGGCGTGGGGGCTACAAATTTTTTTTTACCTAGGGTGACAAAAATCCTTGCACTGGCCCTGCACATACATACAAATTCATATACACACTGACACACACACATATACACACACCAATACTGTGGCAAAAGTAACTTCGTCATTGGTTCTTTGAGGGGCCTGTTTACCAGCCTCCTACCCTGTGACTATGGCCCCTGTGATAAACCTTGGTTAAAACCACTGTTTCTGCCTTTTGGATTTGTAACAGTAACACTTTGAACTGTCGAAGTCGAAGGTCGAAGTGGTTCGAAACGGCAATTTGAACATGTGGTGGCATCCATCTTAAGCCGCGAGCACAATGAGCGGTGTTTGGTCTTGAGTCGAGTCGAGTCAACACCGGTAAAACACATACCTTCCATGGATGTTCGGCTATTCGAACGGGAGTCGGACGGTGTTCGGTAAGAATAAACTCCCGAACAAGAGACATAAACTGTGACTACTTCCGAAGCTATACGTTCGGTATTTGAACTGTTTTATGTATCTCCCAAATAGACTGACCGCACAGCCTGATTCTCTCAAGCTGTTTTGGGCATGGGACCATGTGTGCAGTAGGTGAAAATGTGACTTCCATAGAATTTCTGAACCCCCGAACTGGTGATTTTTGGATATGTTGGTCACCCAGATTAGTACA
Organism: Pelobates cultripes; assembly: GCA_933207985.1. Taxonomy (NCBI): domain Eukaryota; kingdom Metazoa; phylum Chordata; class Amphibia; order Anura; family Pelobatidae; genus Pelobates; species Pelobates cultripes. The sequence continues at coordinate 60,947,591 of OW240913.1, read as the reverse complement.
GTAACATTTATGGGGATCTTATGTGTTTTTGGTACTTATGGGGTTTTATAAAAATATTTATTTTTTCTGCCTGGAGATAATTGAGTTGATACAGTATCTGACCCAATTATCTCCCAGGCAGAGGGGAGGGATTGTATGTTTGTATATGGGAGTGTCATGTATTTCAACATTGTTGTTATTGGTCTGTGACTTTATAAGGTAGTTCCCAACAGGGTCCATGTGGGAGTACCCCAGGCATGGGGACTTGCATAAAAGGCCAGTGTGGCTACCAATAAATCAGTTCCTGCTTACCCTCAATATAGAACTTTATCTCATGTGTGGGGGAAACGGCTGTGTCTACCCTGGGGATTGCTATATCACTATACTCCCCTGAGATTATAATCACTAGCTCTTATAAGAACTGTTCCTGCTATACTCTCTGGAGTAGGAGAGGTTCTGGATGTGGTGACTGGTGCTGATGTCTGGTGGAGTGCTTGGAGTCCTCGGTGAGCACTAGGAGTATTGATTGGTGGAAGCATCCGGTCGGGGTGCCATGCGGTCCGTCACATCTGGTGGCAGCAGTGGGATGGCTTCCTAGTTCAAGAAGCATCCTGGAGACATCCTTGAATTTTACAAATTGAGGGCAACGCTAGCACTCGAGCAGTGTCCCTGTCTACAGAGGAGCTCAGCGGAATGGAGTGACGAGAGTGACCTCGAATGGAGGAATATTGCCCGTGGGCAAAGCTGGGAAGAGATCCCTTCCCAGCGAGGAGAGAGACTCCCCAGTAAATACCAGCACTTGTGGGACCAGGTAGACCAACGGAGGCCGCTTCTGGGAGAGCAACCCAGGGCAGAGCAGGTAAGATGCCTGGAATCCCTGGTGGAGCGTGAACTGATACTAGATCATTCCTACCGGGCGCTGTGGTGGCACAGCAGGATGCCTGGCTGTCGGAGGGTGCTTTGCCAGAAGGGAAGGACTACGGTTGCCCCAGCCTGTTATGGAGGACGCTTGAGAAGGACGACGGCATTGGCAGTCTGTCCAGTCACGATACTGGGCCATTTATGCCGACCGAAATGCTGTGCGGTCTTGTAAAGTATGTATCCAACAGTGTATCTAGGAACATTCAGTGCCTTCTCTACCTTTTTGTATCCTGTTCCTTGTTTGTGAAGGGCGATGATCTCTTCTCTTAACTTGTGGACCATTATTTTGCATGCAGTCAGATGTGTCACTCAACAAACCAGTTCTAGCCAGTTCAGGTATTTCAAGTGTTACAGCTCAAGCACATCTGGTGCAACTAATGAAGCCTTTATTAGTTGCATCAGGTGTGCTTGACACAACACCTGTTTTGTATATTTGTGCTGTTGTGAAGGTTTCTATTTAGGGGGTTGAGTAATTTTGAGACTGGAGAAGTCTTTATCAGTTGCAATTTCAGTTACATTTTGGGAAACCACTTATAGCATTAGTTATGTTGAGCTATTTCTATCTCTTTTATTTGATTTGTTCATTGCAAACAGGATACACTATATCTATATACATAGTGCTGTACAACTGGGAAAATTGAGAGAAACTGTAACATGATAGGAAATTGAAGGGGTTAAGAGCTAGAAGCATGGACTAACTGGAACAAGGATTGGGCACAGAATGAAATAGGGGGAGCAAGCATTGAATAACTGAGCAAAATAGGTGGCTGATAGGGATTAAGGGAGTAGCATGGGCAGAAAAAATGGTGATAAAGGTTAAGGTGATTACACAGAGAGTAACTGGATCAGGATAGGGTGCTGATTAGATTAAGGAGGTGGAAGCATGGAGTAACTGGGGCAGGATAGGGGTTTGGACCAGTGAGTAACTGGTGCAGGATAAAGGGGTTGGAGCAGCTAGTAACAGGAGCAGGATAGTGGGTTGGCACAGAATAGGGATGTTGGAGAAGGTAGTAACTGGGGCAGAATAGGCAGCTGAAAAGATATACATCTAAATGCGAGTGTGTTTGAATCTTTATGCTGTATTTGTATGATGTGTAAGTGTGAACTCCTAACACTTTGAGCAATGTATCAGTGTGTGAATGTATCAGTGTATTTATACAGAATCAGTGTATCTGTCAATGCAGGTGTGTATGTTTGTGCAGTGTGACTTTATGCCTGTAAATCCTAAGATATATTTGTGCCTGTGTCTGTGTACAAAAGTGCAGGGGAATGTTGGTGTGTGAATGCAAATAAGTAGTGGTTTACAATTCTGCGCCTTGGCTTACTAGCCAGGTGTGAAGAGTAATGAGCCACCTTAAATGTTTGTGCACAGTATTTGTTTGTTTGTTTTTTCTCTTATTTATTCAGTGTGTCCACAACTTTAGTTTGTATGCAGGCGCATATTTGTATTGAGAGTTTTAAGTGTGTTTAAATGCAGGGTCATAGTTGTATGTAGGTGTATGTAACGGATCACCTGGCACCCCGACTGGGTACCTCCGTTGAAAGATGCTCCTAGCGCTTCCAGAGGACTCCAAGCACTCCACCAGACACCATAAGCACCGCAGGCTGCAGCTATCTCCCTTCAGAACGAAGCAGGAACAAGCTCTTACAAGAGCTCAGTGATTATAGCAAGGGAATATGCCTAGCATAGCAATCCCTTGTAGCAGATTCCCCCAATAAGAGACAGGACTCAAGTTGAGGGTAAAAATAGAACTCTCTGGCTGCTAGCTTGCAGCCCTTTTTATTAGGTGCTCCCATGAAGGGGAGGGACACACACAGTAACGTACATTAACCAATCACACAATAGTTACATCCCACACATAGCCCTCCCCTCTACCTGTAAACTAATTATCTGTACACACAGGAAAATACAATTATCATAGGTAGGGAAAATACAGTTTTTACACAACATTCATAACTCCCAAAATATACATCACATTCGCATAAAAATACATATTCACAATCAATCCATTCAGGGGAACAACATATTAAAAAATGGCATGAATCAGACCAGGGGTTCAAAAGTTAGTAAAAGTATCTTTTGTTCCCCCTGGCTCAAACAGTAAAAGTAAAACATCCCCACAATGCATCCTGGCTTCCTCCCTTCTGCCCTGGAGATAATTGGAGAAGGAATCTAATTATCTCCAAAGACAGAGCCAAACTCCATTACCCACATGGCAGACAAAAAGACAGTAAAAGACATAAAATTACATACTGACACATTTAGTACATAAAACACACATTTCTACATATCCCCAGATAGCTTGGATCTGACTGCACATTATTAGATGAATGGCACTCAGATCACACGAATAAGCCTTTCTGCAGGGAAAATAAACAGTTTAACCTGCAGGGCCATAGTCCAAAGGCAAGAGGCGGGCAAGCAGCCCCCTCCAAGGACACGTGGCGAGGTCGGTTTTGCCACAGTGTATATAGTTTGTGTGTGTGTGTAGTTTGTGTGTGAGTACAGGTGCATAAATGGCAGGTCAATGTGTTTGAATGCAGGGACATATGTATGTGGAAAGTCGGTGTGTGTGAATGCAGGGGCTTGTGTGTTTCGTGAATTAATGTGAATAAAGGCGCATATGCATGTGATGGGTCAGTCTGTGTATGTGTGAATGCAGGGGTGTTTGTGTATGCTAGGGCACGGTCTCTGTGAATGGAGTGGCGTATTTGTACCCCACATTGTCTGTTGCTCATTCTCACCACCCTATACATAGTACCCAAAGCCCACTTGCCCATAGATAGTACCCCAGTACCCTTCGCTATAGATAGTACCCCAATCCCACTTTGCCATAGATAGTATCCCAATCTCATTCCTTCACAGAACATACCCCAATCCCACTCTCCCATAGATAGTACCCCAGACCACCTGCCCATAGATAGTATCCCAATCTCATTCCTTCATAGAACGTACCCCAATTCCACTCTCCCATAGATAGTTCCACAGTCCCATCTCCCCATAGATAGTACCCCATACTCATTCCCCCACAGATAGTATCCCATTCCACCTCTACATAGATAGTACCTTATTCCCATTCCCCCACAGATAGTATCCCATTCCACCTCTACATAGATAGTACCTTATTCCCATTCCCCCAGAGATAGTATCCCATTCCACCTCTACATAGATAGTACCTTATTCCCATTCCCCCAGAGATAGTATCCCATTCCACCTCTACATAGATAGTACCCCAGACCCATTCCCCCACAGATAGTATCCCATTCCACCTCTACATAGATAGTACCTCATTCCCATTCCATCAGAAATAGTACCCAATTCTTCTCTGATCTCACTCGTATCTCCGTACAGATTGAGGGCCTCATAAAATCAATGTGCTGCCTGTACTGCTTATCAGGGCTGCTACTTGCGGCTCATGCCATCTTTATTTGGCTCCAGGCTTGTGAGTGTTACCATCGATAGATTAATTGTACATATTATAACATATTACACTATTTTTTGTATCTTTTTTAGCACCAAGTCCCTTAACCCTGCAAAGGTAATTATTGCAGTTTTTAATAAACTGCAATAATTACCTTTGAGGGTTAACTCCACCTCTATTGCTTTTCTATGCGAATTTGGCCCTTGCTTTCAACAACTTTGTTTTCCTGACACTATAGTTTCGCCTTAATACCTCTAAAGGTAAGATATCTTTATCACCAAAAAATATCTTTTAGTAAGTAAAAGAAGTTGGTTAACAGTCTGGAGGTTTTATTGCCTCTCTGTTGGGGTTTGCTAGACCTCTGCTGACTTGTCTTTTAAATAACCATTAATGGCGTACCCTGAGAAAAAGTATTTTTGAGATCTGAGTCTGCCTTATGAAAAATATCCCAGCCGTGGGGTAATTTACGCAGCACAACATTGTGACTCTGAGTAACACCACAGACCAAGTTGAGTATATTTGATCCCGGTACTGCAATGTTTTTGTAAACACATTCATCCTTATTGTTCCAAACGGTAATATGCTTGAATTGAGACTTTCTACTAGACAACAATTCAGCAATTTTTTTTCTAGCAGGCTTTTACATTATTAATCACTTCACAAAATAAAGTGTCTGAAACATCAGAGACTTCAGCAGCATTAGAATGTGCATTAGGGGGTTTTGGTATGGTGGATTCTCCAGGAGGTAAGATAAGTGTCAACCCGATCTTTTTGTATTTCACTCAGTTTCCACACATCGCCACACATAACACTCACAGCAGCCCAAACCTATCACTCACAGCTACTCACACTGCTACAAATACCACTTACAGCTACCCACATGCAGACAGTGACAGCTATACACACATTACACAGCCTTATACATCACGCACAGAAAGCCACAACATACACTTCACACCTGCTCCTTGCGGCTCATGCCACCTTTATTTGGCTCCATGCTTGTGAGTGTTACCATCGATAGATTAATTGTACATAGTACCTATTTATAACATATTACACTATTTTTTGTATCTTTTTATGTTCCAATTATGTCGCACATGTACAGCCAATAACCAAACAAAATGTTGCGAACATAATGAGGAGGTTCGATATTTGTGGCATGCTCAGTTGGAAGTATACACAGGGTTGTCACAGTCTGTCTTGCAATACCAGTAACCTTATTTCTTACTACTGCCTATGCATGACTTGAACTGTATAATGTTTTAGACCATCTTAATGAGACGTGTCTCTACCATGACACTGACTCAGTTATTTTTATCAGTACAGAGGGTGAATGTAATCCATCTCTTGGGGACTATCTAGGCAAATTGACTAGTGAAATAACCTGTGACACTCACATTACAGAGTTTGTATCTGCAGGTCCCAAGACTTGTGGCTTCAAACTATCGATGGATAAAACATCTCTAAAGGTGAAAGGCATAATGCTTCATGCCAGCAACACCTGGTTGATTAACTTTGACAGTTTAAAAGACCTGGTGTTGGATTACACCTTGCACCCAGACCCTGGGTGCAAGATAGTGGTACGACAGACAGACATTGCCAGAAATAAACTCCGTTGGCAGATGGAGATGTGGCCGCTACATAAAACACAAAAGTATGTATATACTAACAAACTTTTGGTTGACGACTTTACCACTCTCCCATTTGGTTACTGATTATTTACCATGGACACTCATTTGCAACATCCTTTTTCCTGCATATTAGCAAGACCTTCTAACTCAGCAAAAAGTTTATTTGTCAAAGAGGTTTTACAGAATGCCACCACTTTACTGTCGCACACCCCTGATAACATTGTTTGGTTTTATGCCAGCTGGCAAGTGCTTTATGATGATTTATTTTTTTTTTGTAAATTTCTTTATTATGGGTTTTTCATGTTCATAGCATGCAATAAGTTAAGATACATTATGAAACTCGCAGGTTTCGTATACTTATAGGTGCTTAATGTACATTGAGATATGCAGATCTCTGTGTAAGCTTCAATGGTAGGGAGACTCGCAGGTCTCGTGGCAAGATGTATCATATGATCATATCTTTCAGAAGTGAGATCGTAGGTCCCCCATACCATTGCTTATGATAATTGGCTGTAGGAGTTACCGTTATAGTGGGCAAACTACAGAGGTGTGTATTAATTACCCTTCTAGTTAGGTCTAGAGTTGTGCTTCTTAGTTTGCTATCGTCTTAGTCCTAGTATTTGTCCGTGCGGTTGTGTTTCTCGTGTCATCAGTCTATGGGTGGGCAGGGTTAGTGCTTAAGGTCCTTTTGGTCTTTGTATGTCCAGATTGGGCTTCGTCGTCTTTGGCCCGGATTAGGGTGTTTGTGAGTGGTGTATTGCATGGCCCAGCGTTTACTTTATCGTGGGCGCGGTGGCGTGGAAGGGCCCTGTGTCCTTTCATGCGTCTGGTCTTATTCAGTGCTGTCATAGTTTTGTCTCAGTAGGAGGCCAAGGGTAGGACCTGTGGGCCTTAGCCGCCACCGCCCGGGCCCCAAGGCAAGTCTAGTTAACGGGGGAGAGAAAGAGAAGAAGAAGAGGAAGAGAAGGAAGGAGGGGAGGGGGAGGGGGAGAGTGGGGTGCAGGGGCCCCGGGGGAGGGGATGCTTGCGTAGATTATACGTTGGTTGTGTGTGTCTCGGTGGCTCCTACGTCTCCCTCCTCCCCCTGTGTTCGTGTGTGTGTTAGGTACATGTACCAAGGCCTCCATAAGTCGACATGTTTGGTGCTTCTCCCTTGTAGGTCCGCGATCTTTGCTTCCGCTGTGTGGATTTCCTCGACTTTCTGTTGCCATTGTGCAATCGTGGGTGGTTGTGTGCTTTTCCACATCGTTGGAATTAGGGCTTTAGCTGCATTGAGTAGGTGTCTTAGGATTGATCTCTTGTATTGTGCCACGGATTGGTTCGTGAAGTGGAGCAGGGCGGCTTCTATGCTAAGGTCTGGTGTGTCGCTTAGAATCGAGTTTAGTTCTTGTCGGATTTGTTCCCAGTATGGTTGTATTTTAATGCAGTCCCACCATATATGTTGTACTGTACCCGTGTGGGTTTCACATCTCCAGCATGTGTCAGGGGTTCCTGGGAATATCCTGTGTAGCAATGCAGGTGTTCGGTACCAGTGGGATAGTAGTTTAAAATTGGCCTCCTGGTATTTTGAGCTGATCGAGCTCTTATGTTGTAGTATGAGGATCTGTTCCCATTGCGCGTCGCTGTAGGTCCTGCCTGTGAGGTCTTCCCACCGGCCTTTAAATGCTGTATTCCTGACCCGGTCTCCCAGCAGTATTCTTTGGTATATTATGGAGACTCTCCCATCCGCCTCAGGGGTGTTGACGTACAGGTTTTCGAACCATGTTGTGTCCCTGTGTACTGCCTGTCTATTCGGGATGTTATAATAGAAATGCCCGAGTTGAGCGTACCGGAACCTGTGCATGTGTGTGGGGGTCTCGGCCCCGGTCCATTCCTGTATGTTCTTTAGTCCTGCATTGTGTAGCGCTTCCTTCAGAGGGAGATATTCGTCTCCATTAGATTCTGGCCAAGCGCTCCTCGGCAGGCCGCCACCCAAGGCCCTGTTATGTGTTAGTGGGATTAACAGGCTCGGTTGCGGGGAGATAGAGGCTTCCTTTCTCATTATAGCCCATGTTTTCAGTGTTTGTGTGACTGGTGAAGTCCTATTCGTATTCGGTGGTTCACCCCTGGCTTGGTACCATACTAGTGAGGGTAGAGTACCTTGCATGCTTACCCTGTCCAGGTCTGCCCATCTTTTGTGGTTCGGGGCTGTAAGCCAGTCTCTGATCCTCTGTAGGACCGTAGCCTGGTAGTATTTTCGCACATCGGGCAGTGCTAGTCCACCCCATGCTTTGGGTAGGCATAGTTTATCGTGGCTGAGCCTCGCCTGGCATCCTTTCCAGACGTAACTGCTTATCGCAGATTTAATTGTCGCGAAGAAATCCGGTGGTATGTGCCACGGTATGGTGTTAAAATAGTACAGGAGTCTTGGCAGAATGTTCATTTTTACTACCGCTATTCGCCCTTGCCAGGAGATGTATTCATGGTTCCACGTCTTCAGATCTCTTTGAAGTTGTTGAAGGAGCGGGGTGTAGTTCCTCGAGTATAGTTCTGATGGTTTGCATGGGATCCATATGCCAAGGTACTTCATCTGGTCTTCGCAGCATGTGAAGGGATAGGTCCGTTTGATCTGGTTCCAGTCCGATGACAGGGTCGAGACTTGTAATATTTTGCATTTTGTGTGATTCAATTTGAGCCCTGACACCCGGCCATATCTTTCGAATTCCTCCATTAATACTGGTAGTGTGTTCGTTGGGTTGTTAATGTAGAAGAGCATGTCGTCGGCGTAGGCCGCCACCTTGTGTTCCTGGTCTTTATACCGGAGTCCTTGGATGGTGGGCGTTTGCCGGATCTTATCTAAGAAAGGCTCTAGGGTGAGGGCGAATAGGAGGGGGGATAGGGGGCATCCCTGTCTGGTGCCATTGTGGATATTGAAGCTAGTTGTGAGTGCTCCATTGACCCGTATTCTTGCGTTCGGGTTGCGATATAGGGTTTCTATCCACGCGAGCATCCCTTTCCCCAGCCCTATCTTGGCGAGAGTTGCCATCATAAAGTGCCATTTTACCCGATCGAACGCTTTTTCTGCGTCTGTGGAGAGTAATAGCATGTTCTTGTTTTCCTTTTGTGCCAGGTGCTGAATAGTGAACGTCCTCAGGGTGCAGTCTCTCGCTTCTCTCCCCGGTATGAAGCCCGTTTGGTCTGGGTGGATCAGTCTCGGGAGTTAGGGTTGTAGTCTATTTGCTATGATTTTGGAGAATAGCTTGACGTCCGTGTTGAGGAGTGAGATGGGGCGATAATTGCTGCAGCATTCTGGGTTTTTACCCGGTTTGGGTATGACGGTGATGGTGGCGGCCATTGTCTCTGTGTGTAGTCCGCCTCCTTCCTGCAGTTGGTTCAGCGCGGCCGTAAGTCTGGGGATCAGGATGTCACTAAACTTCTTATAGTACCCGGCCGGGAATCCGTCTGGGCCGGGTGCTTTGCCATTCTTAGATCCCTTAATTGCTTGCCTGACCTCCTCCTCAGATATCGGGGCTTCCAATGCTTCTGCTTCTTCTCTCGTTAGCGCCTCTGGTTGGAATCCTTGTAGATATTGTTCTGTTTCTCTGGCGGTAGTGTCCTGTAGCTCGTTAGGTCGGTCCGCGTGGATATTGTATAGGGTCGTGTAGTATGCGCGGAACTCCTCGGCTATTTCTTCTGGGAATTGGGTGAGGTGTCCTCTTGTGGTTCGTAGTGTTGGTACCTGGGCTCTTGTTTGTTGTCCTCTTATCATTTGCGCTAGTAGCCTGCCGCTCTTGTTCACTAGTGATGTACCGAACGGTTCGCCGCGAACGGTTCCTGGCGAACATAGCATGTTCGCGTTCGCCACGGCGGGCGAACATATGCGCGGTTCGACCCGCCCCCTATTCGTCATCATTGAGTAAACTTTGACCCTGTACCTCACAGTCAGCAGACACATTCCAGCCAATTAGCAGCACAGCCTCCCTAGCAGACCCTCCCACCTACTGGAAGGCATCCATTTTAGATTCATTCTCAAGCTGCATGCTTAGTAAGAGGAGGGAAAGTGTAGCTGCTGTTCATAAGATAGGGAAAAGCATAGCTAGGTTAGGGATAAGGGTATGCTTTTTTTTGATTTTTTTTTTCTATGTAATGTAAGTGCACTTAGTTGTCTGCCACTGCTGCCAGCTTCTGTGTCAGGCTCACAGTGCATACTGTGCCCATTTCCCCAGTCAGTGCCACCAATTACATCTGGTGTCACAATAGCTTGGATTTAAAAACAAAAA
>OW240913.1:60890610-60937279 GCA_933207985.1 Pelobates cultripes | reverse complement strand
GTGTTTGAAAGGGAAGGGCAAAGGTCAAGTTGTGAGCTTCTCCGAAACGGAACAGAATGTTCATGACTGTGCTGCTGGCTGTCTTGTGGGTTTTTAGGAAGAAGATATGGGTCTTTGGTTGGCAGGAATCTGCCAGTCTTCCTGCATCCACTGATGAATCATCAAAGTGAAATGGCCAAAATGTAGTATCTCTGTTATAAAAGATAAAGCATACTTTTTCAACAAGTTGACTCTTCATTATATTTATTACATGTTCATGACTGAGTTCACTGATATTATGATTTACTGGTTCATGGTTTCTGAACAGGGAAGGTAAAAAATACATTTAAAAACTTGTACAAAATTGAATATTCTATAGACATTTTATTCCATTAAAGGACGCACGCTCGCGGGAGATAGAGAGAGGGAAGAGTCTGCTGGGCCCCCTCTGCAAGTATAGGGAGCCGGGTGGCCCCACAATGCCACCAGACCACCAGGGATCATGGAATCTCCCCCCTCCCTGAACCAGGTAAGAAACAGGGAGGGAGGAATAACTTTTATAATGACCCTTCAACTAGGGGTGTATATAAAAAAATACCCCTCTCTGTCTCATTAGAGATATCTTTGCCAGAAGCTCAAGGAAGCAGGCTGAAGGGTCAGTGTTAGGACCTGGGGGGGAGGGGGAGGGGCTGCCTTGACGTTGGCAGGCAGGCATTCCCTCCAATGGCCATTGGAGCAACTAAATGACCTCCAATTTGTCTAAATATACACAGGGATTAAGGAGAGAGCGCAGGTAACTTTTTCTTTTCTTTGGAATTCACTACCCTGACACACACTCTGCATTCATTACACTAACACACACACTGCATCCACTACACTCAAACACGCTCTGCATTCACTGCACTGACACACTGCATCCACTACACTGACACACACTCTGCATCCACACCACTAACACACACTCTGCATTCACTACTTTGACACACACTTTGCATTCATTACAATAACACACACTCTGCATTCATTACACTAACACACACTGCATCCACTATACTAACACACACTCTGCATTCACTACACTGACACACACTCTGCATTCATTACACTAACACACACTCTGCATTCACTACACTGACACATTGCATCCACTCCACTGACACACACTCTGCATTCACTACACTGACACACTGCATCCACTATACTGACACACACTCTGCATTCACTGCTTTGACACAAACTCTGCATTCATTACACTAACACACACTCTGCATTCATTACACTAACACACACACTGCACCCACTACACTAACACACACACTGCATTCACTACACTAACACACTCTGCATTCATTACACTAACCCACACTGCATTCACTACACTAACACACACACTGCATCCACTACACTGCATTCATTACACTGACACACACTCTGCATTCACTATACACAGACACTGTATCTAATACACATACTACATCCACTACAGACACTGCATCCACTAAATACATTGCATCTAGTACACACAAAAACTACATCCACTACACAAACACACACTACATCATTGTATACACAGTACACAGTACATCCACTACACAAACACACTCTGTGTTCACTATACACATTGCATCCACTACACAAACACACACTCTGCATTCACTGCACAAACAGTATCTAATACACACAAACACTACATCCATTACACACATTCTAATTCACTTCCACTATACACACCACATTCAGTCCTACATCATTGTCAGCGGACTAGGTAGGAGTCCTGTGGGCGGACTCATGGGTGGGCCCGGGGGGCCCAGACCTTGTGCTTTGTCAGGGGCCCCAACATTTCTGATGGCAGCCCTGGAAGTCACTACCCCTCATTGCAGGGAAAACTACATCCCAGAAGGTCAGAGTAACCCTTTAAGAGGGAAACAGCTGCCATTTCAACATTATCTCACTGTAATTAGCACTGGTTTGATTAAAGGACCACTCTAGGCACCCAGACCACTTCAGCTTAATGAAGTGGTCTGGGTGCCAGGTCCAGCTAGGGTTAACCCTTTTTTTTTATAAACATAGCAGTTTCAGAGAAACTGCTATGTTTATAAATGAGTTAATCCAGCCTCCAAATCCTCTAGTGGCTGTCTCATTGAAAATCACAGTGAGAAGATGCAAGCATCCATAGGAAAGCATTGTAAATGCTTTCCTATGAGACCGGCTGAATGCGTGCGCAGCTCTTGCCGCGCGTGCGCATTCAGCCGAAGGGGAGGAGAGGAGGCGGAGAGGAAGAGGAGAGCTCCCCGCCCGGCGCTGGAAAAAAGGTAAGCTTTAACCCTTTTCTCTCCCCAGAGCCGGGCGGGAGGGGGACCCTGAGGGTGGGGGCACCCTCAGACACTATAGTGCCAGGAAAACGAGTGTTTTCCTGGCACTATAGTGGTCCTTTAAAAAGCGTTCAGAGTAACTTATTTAGAATCGATTAAGTATCTAAACTCCTGTACTACTATCTCTCTACTGGTTTATCCATAGTGAGTTGCAATAAGTGGCCTGTATCTTATAGAAGCACATTGCTTGTATCCTATGCCATTGGAGTCATCAATGAACGTATATATATTTGAACACGTACCTTTTTGATTCTTTCAGTTTGCAGTGTTGAAAAATTAAACCCATTATTGTTGTAATAAAGAGAGATGTGCATAAATACTTCCACTTCAGAGAGGAAGAACTGCAGAGAATTTAAGGGAGTACATTTGGATCATGAATATTTATTCACATTCAATGGAAAAATTATACAAAGAAAACAGAAGTTATTTTTTTTAATTGTAGCTGAAAAAATGCTTGTAATATAGTCTTATAATTTATTATTTTGTGATGAGCAGACATGTTATTAAAGTTTTCTTTTAATGCCAGGTCCTGGCTTACCCTTGTTCCATTTGGGAGCCATGTTTAGTACTTTTTGGTTAGAATTACTGGTCAGATGTGAAACCATCCCAAAGTGCATTTTTTTCCGCACTGGACCTCTGGTGCCATCACACTGACTGCACCGCCAGTAGGTTCGCACCTAACCCGATCACTCTTAGATAATGAGCTAAACCTTACCTGGCTTAGCTCAGAGCAGAAAGCTTTTGGCTGCAGTAGTAACAGGAACTAGAACCTGGTAGATCCCAAGTAAGAATTCAAACTATTTAAAAATGGTTTGACTACTTGCCTAAAGGGCATTCACAGAACTATGGCACAGTGTAGGGGTTATTATGCTTGGACTATTCGTTTAATAATTCAGTATTATTTTATAATCAGTCTTAGTCTATGGTCCTAATCTTAGGCAGAACTAGAACACACACTATACCTATAGCCCTACATAAGTGAGCAATAGAGGGAAAAAGGAGGAGCGGTAAATAACATCTATATTTTTCGATTTTTATATAAATCAGGGTTAAAATTCAGAGTGAATCCAAAGTGCATTTCAATTTTAATGCCAGAGTAGCCAAACTGAAACCATAAAGACTTTTTCCTTTTTGGCTATTTTGACCTTTAACATTTAATAGTCGCTTTGAATTCACTTTTCTCACTTTAGTAAATAACTCTGTCTACATTCAATACATATATAATACTAGATTATATTAATATATACTATTCCTACTATTTTCTCCTTCTGTAGGTTATTATCTCACTTGATCTATGAGCCAAATGACAAAGAAATGCTCCTATTAGTGGACTACAAAATAGATACAAAATATTACCATTTTCCACTTTTTTTTTTTTTACTTCTGATTCAGCTCCCAAATCGGAATTAGATTTTCATACGGACAAAATTTGGGAGTCCCGAAAACTATTCAATTTATTTCAGGATCATAGGTTTAACCAAGATAATTGTTCTCGTCATGTACAAGTCTACCTTACACTGTGCTAAAACGATAATTAAACTGCTCAGCCTATAAAGCATTACAGACAACCGGAGCCACATAGTTATTGTTTGTTTAACTTGGGTATGTGATATATTATATCAACATTTTACTATTTGCAGTGAACTCTTAAAAAACTTTGTTGCACGCAGCTGGCTCCATGCAGAAGCCTTTTAAATCATTATTATAGTTGCCTCACTAAGTTATTATTTGGATTGTGAAATAATTATATGTTTTTGCATTCTAAGTGAGAATCTGGTGATCCTTTATCAGCGTAACTTGATCATAATGGCAAGCCCATGGGTTACATAAATATTTAAATTTTTATGGTGATAAAACACTACCCTATTATCTAGTTGACATGTTCACACAATGCATCTATAATGTGTTAATATGTAGTATGTAAACCAAACAAATTAAATGATTTCTATTTGCTATACATAATCACCTTATAAAGGGACCTTTTAAAGAGAGGGGTATAAAATATTTATTACCAGGAAGATATTATTGTGCAAAATTAATAAGAAAATATTAAATACAACTCATTACCTATGTACTAAATATTCTTCTAATTTTGCAGAAAATAATTTTAATATGTAATTGTACTGAATAATGTTTAATTGCAATTAAAGTGCTGTTGTAGAAAACCATTTATTAAAATGTAACCTTTATTAATTAAATTAAAATTAATCATATTCAAAAAGAGGCCCAAAAATCAAGTGTGAAAATAAAACACCAACACAAAAAGGGGAAGAAAAGTGAAAAGAGGCATAAATAATAAAAAAGCTTTATAAGAAAAAGCTATTTTCCTGATCAATCATGGCAGCATTTACTCATGGGTTAGCTCCTCCCCTTACAGGAAATAGAACTCTGAAACTGGTATAAATAGATCCTCCCCCTACCCATCAGGCAGTCTTTTTTTTTCTTTTTTTTTCTTTTTCTGTCCTTCACAGCAGTTTGGAAGGAGCCTGCTTATGCAGGCCTAGATTTTTTCTTTTATGCTCACCAGGCAATATTTTTGTAGCCCTGCCGGGGTTCAGCCTCTAAACCCTGAAGACCCAGCAACGCGCTATTGTAAAAGTGGCTAGCCTGGGTACCCCCTTAGTGACCGGGGGTCGGACCCAACCTCTCCCTCAAGGGATGAAAATGGTCCACTGCATGCCAAGGTTCAGCCTCTTATCCCTGAAGACCCAGCAACAGGCCAGCTTGGGTACCCCCTCAGGGGATGTATGTTATATACTGCCTACATGAAGCCAGGCCAGGGTTCAGCCTCTTATCCCTGAAGACCCAGCAAACAGCACATCTGTAACAGTTGCCAGCCTGGGTACCTACTTCAGCAACCAGGGGTCTGACCTATCTCTCTCGCTGAAGTGATGACAGTAGTCCACTGCGTACATAACGCCCAGCCGAGTCTAAGCCTTTATCCCTGAAGACCCAGTATACAGCACTTCCATAAGGTGACTAACTGGGTATACCTATTCTACGTATTCCACCTTGTCTGGGGTTTGGTTAAGCCTTCTCACACTGGTGATGATGAATGGCATATGGGGTACAGATGGACGCCTATAGTTTAAACAGTTTAGGCTGTCAGTTGTTCAAATCCCCATTTTGCTGCTGAAACACAGTCCTGCAGCTGTTCAGGTAAGTGTATTAGCAATTTAGATTTAAAACTAGTGTAGGCACCTGGGTCTCTGTTCTTTCAGTCCCTCCCAGCTGCTTGCATTAGACTTCCTTCTAACAAATAGGTCACATTTAGGAGGTGTGTGTGTGGTGAGCATTTAGGTAAGTTTATACATGAAAGGATGCTTGGCGCAAAAGAGTGCAGATAATGCAATGAGGCATTGTGAAAAAAGAGTGTTAATAATGGATATCCTGGCTGTATAAAGTCTGCTGGAATTCCACAGTCCTGAAAACAGAGAAATATCCAAGGTAAGAGAACTTTCCTGGATAACTGATTGAAGTACACACATGTATATGACCGGTTTTAAAACCTTACTCTAAGTCCACACACACTTGTTTCTATCAAGGCATGTGGCATTGATTGCTGTTATCTGTGCATTATCTCAAATAAGCAGGCTTTTACGGACAGTGGAAGAATATACTGCACAGGAGACCACTGGGCCTCAGTATCTGTACATGAACTGGTTTCTGTTACAGTATCAGTATGTTTCCAATATATGCTCTATGTATGAGTTACTATGAAGACACAGTCTCACTATATGTATCCACTATATGCTCTATGTAAGAGTTACTGTGTGGACACTGCCTCAGTATAAGTATGCACTATATGTTTCATGTATGAATTCTATGAGGACACAGTCTCAGTATATGTACCCACTATAGGCTCTATATATGAGTTACTATGAGGACACTGCCTCAGTATGAATTCTATGAGGACACAGTCTCAGTATATGTACCCACTATAGGCTCTATATATGAGTTACTATGAGGACACTGCCTCAGTATGAATTCTATGAGGACACAGTCTCAGTATATGTACCCACTATAGGCTCTATATATGAGTTACTATGAGGACACTGCCTCAGTATAAGTATGCACTATATGTTTCATGTATGAATTCTATGAGGACACAGTCTCAGTATATGTACCCACTATAGGCTCTATATATGAGTTACTATGAGGACACTGCCTCAGTATATGTATGCACTATATGCTCTATGTATGAATTCTATGAGGACACAGCCTCAGTATATGTATCCACTATATTGTGTATGTATGAGTTTATCTGAAGACTCTTCCTCAGTTTGTGTTCTTTATATGCTTTGTTTTGCTGTGAATACACAGCCTCAGTATATGTACTCTACATACTTTTATGTGTAAGTTGGTGTGGAGACATTGCTTCATTG
Source organism: Pelobates cultripes (assembly GCA_933207985.1). Taxonomy (NCBI): domain Eukaryota; kingdom Metazoa; phylum Chordata; class Amphibia; order Anura; family Pelobatidae; genus Pelobates; species Pelobates cultripes. The sequence continues at coordinate 60,930,543 of OW240913.1, read as the reverse complement.
TATCTGTTCACTATATGCTTACTGTATTAGTGGAAACACAATATAGGTGAATGAAATAAGACACATCCTCTATATGAGTCCAATCTAATACAAGTTCTATGTGTGGTTGTTGGTCACAACCTCAGTATATGTGAGCGGTATAATATGTGCATGAAGTTCTGTTAAAATAGCCTCAATTTAGCTCACTCATATAATCTTAATATGGGTGCAGGCATAGTGTCACTCTATAGCAGATACAGGCTATGTATGATTACTGTTTGAACAGACTCAGTATATGTGACGATATCTCTGTGCAAAAGAAACAGCCACAAGGTATGTGATTCCTATATTCTGTATGCAGGTTGGTATTAATATATAACCCCAATTTATACACAGCATTGGTAGATTGAATATATACAAATGATCTAAGGTCTGTTTTGCGCTGAAATGTAGCAATGCCCAATTCTAGCAAATACAAATACACTGTTGCATTGGGTAAGTAACTATTGCCTACTGTGGATTTTCTATTTCAGTTTTTTAAATGAAGTAGATAAGGAAACATACTGCTTTTGGCTTTGTATTAGATTCCTTCTCCCACAGGTGTTTCAGGATAAGCAATTTAACACATTATACCACTTCAGATAGGTTGCAGATATTACTGAATCTGCCTGAGTGCCTCTCCCAGGAGAGAAGGAGATCTGATTTCCAAAATGGAGCATGGTAATGTTTAACAGAATCAATGTGTTTTTTTTTTTTTTTGTGTGTGCACACCTATGTATATATAGATGAGACCATTCTACAAAAGTGTTTCTATTGCCAGGTATCATCTCCTCTCTGATCAAGATAGGGAATGTTTTTTTTCAAGTTTGGTGGCAGTGTTAACCTTCAGATATATGCTGATTACTGATGCAGAGCTTAGTAGATCTTGCTGGTTACAGGAGCACAAATTTGGCTATTTATTGATCTCCTAAGTAGGTAACGTTGAAGCCATTACCTGACTGTTTTCTCTGGTATATTTGTTTTCTTTCTAAAATCTAATTTAACTGGTTTAAAAGCTGTTACTATTGGCTTTTTCTTTCACCTGGTCATAACTTTAGTATCATTTTATTTTTCTGCAAGCTTCTACTCTGAAAAATTCACTACTCCTGGTCTGGTTTATACTTTATATTCAGTATTCCCTTTTATTCCTTGGGGACCTGAAAGTTTGGCAATACCTTTTAGTATATGTCAGGGGTGGCATGCTTTTGGTTCTTAAGGAGTTAATGATCAGAATTTTCTCACAGATTCCCCTGTTGTGAAGGGGTACATTATAATTTCCTTTCTGCAATAAAAGGTATTCTTTTAGGCTCTTATGCTCCGGGTAACTTTGATACTGTGTATTGCAAGTATTTTAATTGATATTGGAAGGTCTTTCCAGTCCCTTCTACCCGGTTTACTATTTCAGGTAAAATTCACCTGCTACCAGAACAATAGAGGAAATCCCTAAACAGGTAGTTCCATTACGGACCTCTCTTCTGATATTCATGGGGTTTCTTCTAGGTGTCCAATGTGTGGCTTTAAATGGTTGATTCATCCTGCATAATATAATGTAATGCAGCTTGTTGATGACAAACATTTGACTGATATTTTTTTTCCCATGGTCTCCTAACATTGCATTGATTTAATACTTGTGGATTATATGCTAGGTTTGGTGTTGATATCTTGCAGATAAAATCCAACTGCTTATTATCACCATAGGCTCTGCCCTAAGTACTTCATCACTATCTGAAGATAAGGTAAGAGTAAGTATGCGGTTGTGTGTTCTTATAAGGATAACTGAATATCTTCTACTATCCTGCTTATTATGTGTCTGTTGCCACAATGTATCATGTGCCTATTGCATTTCTACTACTCATGTTGCACAACAGTCTCTAATAAATTTTATTATACTGTTTGGCATAATCTGTACTATATGTTGAATGTAGGTACTGACGTGGTTGGCCTACATTGCCTACTTATAATTTAGTAGTTGCCACAAATTCTACGGTTCATACTGATCATTTTTTTTTTTTTCTTAACTAATCTGTATCTTTTTGCATTTGCCTAGTAATGTTACTGGTTTATACCTCTCCTATAACTGATCATTACTGTATCAATTCATCCACGGGGTGTGGTATTGTTGTGAGTCTGATTTTGCAATATATATTCATTGTTGCAGAGTTTTTATAACAGGCTTGTATTTCTCTACTAGGCTCTGCCTCTTTTTCTGACAGGCAGATATTGATTTGTTTCCTGTATCTACAGGTAAGTAGTTCACTAGGCAAGAGGAAGCAATGTGAATCGTCTTTAATAAATACATCCAGAAAGTAGTGGGATTCTCAGTGTAATTCTCCCCCTGTTTAACCCCTTACGGACACATGACATGTGTGACATGTCATGATTCCCTTTTATTCCCGAAGTTTGGTCCTTAAGGGGTTAATAGCATGGTGTGACTGTTCTCATCCAACAGTATCTGCTTGTTCCAGTATGATCAAGGTTCTGATTTGATTATGCCATCCATTTGGTTTTAAATTTACTTCAGAGAAGGACATCTTGTTGACATAATAGATCTATAATTTCTAAACAGTGTCTGGGTTTCATGGAGGTTTTTTGGCCTTGTTCCTTCTCTAGACTAGGCTATCATAGCCTTAATGCCTATTTTGCACTATATTTATTTAGGATATTTCAGACATTTGAATGCCAGGTGGTTGCTGACTAGCAGCCTCTAAGGTAAATAAACTTGTCTGAGCAGATTTTATGACAATTTCCTATTGATTACTTGTTTAGCTTTTTTAAAGTCTTCGAAGGTTTACACAGCTCAATAATGGTTTTATAGCTATTAGCTGTTTTTTAACTCTGTCCCTCCCTCTATACATACTGCGCGGGCCGGATTAACATAGGGGCTGATGGAGCTGCAGCTCCAAGCCCAGGCCCATGGAATAGGCCCATTGATAAAAAAAAAAAATGTAACAAAATTTTATATATATATATATATATATATATATATATATATATATATATATATATATATATAAAAAAAATTTTGTTACTTTTTTTTTTTTCACACACACTACTAGGGATTCCACCTGGCTTTTATTTTATTGGCACAGCCAGTATTTGAGGCTGCCTGGCTGGTGCCAAATTGCAGTGATACTGGCAATACAAATGCTGTTATTTTTCTCAGTATAAACAAGAGATTACTATGCAATACCAGCATTGGCCAGTAGGGGTCGCTGTATGTGGAGACAGGCAAGGATAGGAGGTTCCAGCATATCCTTCCCTGCCTATCTATACTCACTGATCTGCAGGGGTGCAGCTACAGAGAGTCCAGACAGCAACTCCCACCCTAAGGGGTGGGGGGGGGGGAAAGGCTGCAAGGAGTAATGGGGACACTGAGACACTAAGACATTGGGAGACATTATGACACAGACACATGGGGACACAGTGTCCCCATGTCTCCCAGCCAGTGTCCCTGGTGTCTCAGTGCCCCCTAGTCTCCCAGTGCCCCCAGTCTGCCAGTGTCTCACTGTCCCCATGTCTCCTAGTGCCTCCATGTCTCTCAGTGCCTCAAGTGTCACAATGTCCCCATGTCTCCAAGCTAGCATCCCTAGTGTCTGTGGCCCTGGTGTCTGTGTCCCCATGTCTCCCAGTCCCCCCATGTCTCAATGTCCCCATGTCCCCCAGGGGGCATTCAGACACTGTGATACATAGGATCACTGGGAGACCTGGGGACATGACACTAGGGGACACTGGGAGACATGGGGCACTGAGACACTGAGACCTGGAGTAATCGACACATGGGGGAACTGAGTCATGAGTGCACTGGGAGACATGGGGGCACTGGGAGGAATCCATCTATACAGCAGAATCAAACTATGTAGTTTTTTGGTGATTTTACAGCATTTTCTCTTATGTCACTCCTTGTGATTTACATCATGTGATGTCACCCATACATATTTAATTATGCAAATAAGTAAGGCCTGTATGTTTTTCCAAGAAAGGTGGCAACTCTAACTACTTTTCACATACTCTTACTTAAGTATGGAAACTTAAGAGGGATGTATGGGAACAAAACTTGTGTGGACTGGCTGACAATGAATATAGTTAAAGGGACACTATAGTCACCAGAACAACTACAGCTTATTGAATTTGTTCTGGTGAGTAGAATCATCACCGTCAGGCTTTTTGCTGTAAACACTGTCTTTTCAGAGAAAATGCAGTCTTTACATTACAGTCTAGTGAAAACTTCACTGGCTACTCCTTAGATGGCTGTTAGAGATTCTTCTTGTGTCATGGCTGCCTAAAATGCATCCAAACATTCAGTGTCTCCACCCTCCGCATGCAGACACTGAACTTTCCTCATAGAGATTCATTAATTCAATTCATCTCTATAAGGAGATGCTGATTGGCCAGGGCTGTGTTTGAATCATGCTGGCTCTGACCCTGATCTGCCTCTTTGTCAGTCTCAGCCAATCCTATGGGGAAGCACTGTGATTGGATCAGGCCACCACTTCTAATGATGTCAGCAGACTGCTTGTTTTTATGAATCTAACAGCATGCAGAGTTACAGCTTCAGGCTTGAATACAGTAAGATTTTGCTATATTTATGGAGGCATGAGGGGCCCAGGGGGGCTAGATGGTGGTGTTAGCACTATAGGGTCATGAATTCATGTTTGTGTTCCTGACCCTATAGTGATCCTTTAACCCCTTAAGGACCAAACTTCTGGAATAAAAGGGAATCATGACATGGCCCACATGTCATGTGTCCTTAAGGGGTTAAGGTAATGCTGACTTTGGTCTCTCTAACACTGTGGCATGTTCCCTTTCTTCTACACTCACTACATATAGCTTTTCTCTGTCCCAGACTATATACCAGGAACTTCTGCCTGCTACTAAGAAGGTAAGGAGACAAGTGGACCAGCGAGTGCTAGGGGACAGTCCTTAGAAAACGTTGAGTGAGCGCATCATTAGATGCATTTATGCCCAGCTCAGGGTGCTGTCTGCATAGTATGCCCTTAGTTGGCCAGCTGCATGATTGGCAGGCAGCCTGGCATGCATTCATGCCAGGCTGGCCTTCTAATTCTTTGGGCAGACATGTCCTCTTTTTGGGCATGTTCGCCCCTTTTGGCAGGTTATGTGATTTGTGTCAATGGCACACCCTTTTAACTTCCTGCTTGACTGGACACTGCTGTTAGGGGTTATGGATTTACTTGAAAGATGAAAACATAAATTAGAGAGAGATTAGCCTAGGGTATGTGTTTTCTTATAGCTGCTGTTTTCTATCTCTCCAGCACCATCTCCATCAGATACATGACACTTGGGAGTGTTTTACTGTTTTTGGTCGATATGATTCTGTAATTAGGCCCGTCATAATTGTCAGCACCAGGCCCACTGGGCTCTTAATCTGGCCCTGCATACTGCTTGGGTATTCCCCATGAGTAAATGCTGCCATGATTGATCAGGAATAAGGAAAATTGTTTCATACTTACCGTAATTTTCTTTTCCTGATAATTATTCATGGCAGCATTACGTTCCCACCCATATACTATAAGAGTTGTGAAGCTAGTTACAAAGACTGCTTGATGGGATATTTATACCAGTTTCAAAGTTCTATTTCCTGTCATTTCTGCTGTGAGGGGGGGGAGCTAACCCATGAGTAAATGCTGCCATGAATAATGATCAGGAAAAGAAAATGACGGTAAATATTAAACCATTTTCCTTATTACTGTATTGGTAATGATTAAAACTGCACAATGTGTATTGAGTAGAGATATAGATGTGCAAGTAGCTATATATTTCATCTAATTGCAATGAGATTAGTAATACACTAATATCACCCTAATGTGTGTTAGTGATCTATATACACTATATTACACTATACTTTGCATCTGTTTATTACACCTGTTTATTAAGGATGCTGCTTTGCTCTTGAGCACAAGTGACTTTCTTTTAAGTATTTTTTAAACATATTTACTTTTTTTGTTTTCTTCACTTTTTAGTGTTGGCACACTTTTTCGCACTTGAATATGAATCTTTGTTAAGGGACTTTTTCTAAAAAAATAAAACAAATTGTGCATTTTAATTGATTTAATAACGGTTACAGTTTAAGGGGTTAATTACTTTTAAAAAAAAAAGTCAAACTATTGGTAGCAAAAGTTTCATTTTTAATTAACATCAGACAACTACATATTGCAGATCCCTTGGATTGTAAGCTTGTTGTAGGAAGGTTTTCATTAATCTCTTGTTCCTGCAATCATTTATAATAGTTTGTATTATTTACCATTGTGTCTCTACAATGGTAAATGCCAGTGATAATTATAATATAAATCTTTTTATCATCTTTGATTTACACTACTGGTTTTTTTTTTTGTTTGTTTTGTTTTTTCCGGTAGAGATATCTTGACTTGTAACCAATCACTTGGTAAAAAAACAAAACAAAAACAAAGATTAATACGATCACTCAAGGGCTGATGTAAAACTTATCCTTTATTATCAAAATCAGAAGTTAGTCGACACTGTGGCTACAGCGCTGCATTAGATATAAAAAAAGATAAAATACAAACCAACTCTGTGCCAATTATTCATACCTTTCATACGTGTACGAGCAAATATTCGTAGTAATTATTTTTAGTATACTAATCTATAGTATGCACATTTTACTAATTTAGGATTTTGTACTTCTCCACTGCCACTCTTTTCAACTTTCAGCAAGGCAGAATAAATTAATTGCAAGTGTAATGCAAAAGTGTTAACTGAACATTTAGTCAATTAAACAAGTTCAAAACTTAATATCAGAAATGTTGAGTATGATAGGAAATTTAAATCATTTGTAATACTCATAAGCCTAATCTGCCTTCCTGAGTGTTTAAAACTATATTGAACATTCTATAAAATATTCTTACCAGAACTGTGCCATCGTTAGAAACCGTGCAAGTAACAGCTTGGTTGGACACCTCCAACTTCTTTCTTGATGTTTCAACGTTGGTTTGTGCAATATATTGAGAAAGGAGTGGATCTCTCTCAAAACCTGAAAGACGTTCTAAGAGTGTAATCTTGTAGTGCAATTAAGTACTATGCTTACTTCTCCTGTTGTTGCTGAACTTTTTTTCATTTCAAATTTTATATACAAATGATGTATGCCACCTTTCTCTCTGTTTCTCTTTGTTAATTATACAAGAGCGTGGGTTGAGTCTCTGTATTTTATTATACCCCAATCTAGAAGTCAGTAATGTTGAGCTGGCTTTTGGCCAACTTACAGACAGAGGAGAGCAATTTCTAATGCAGACATGTATCTTCTGTAACAAGATGCCCGGTAAGGGCAGGGACTCAGGTTCTAAAGTACCCTTGGTTTGTGTCCAACCAGGCAAAATAGTTTGACATAAATTCAAGTGATAGCACCATTGGCAAGTTGGCACTATAACAACTATCCTCTAAGTCTTCCTAACCAAGGCCTCAAATACGTAATATTAACCTTTTCTGAGTACCAATAAGGCTGTTATTGGTTCAAATCAATTTAAATCTCACCATTATATGCTTATCAGAAGCAGTTAATTATAGGTTTATATAGAGACCTATATTTTACAGTATATAAAATACTGTATTTGGAAAACAATACCATTTTAATATCTATAGTTGATAAATGCTATCTCTAAAGGTGGGGAATATTAACACCTGACTGACTAGACCATTTTTCAATTTTCTTACCGTTAAGGACCAGGGCTTAACTTATTTACTTACTTATTTACTGTACCCACACATATTATATACAGTTTTTCTCGCCATTAAATGGTCTTTCTAAAGATACCATTATTTTCATCATATAATTTACCATAAAAATAAAATATGATGAAAAAAATTGAAAAAAACCCACACTTTTTCTAACTTTGACCCCCAAAATCTGTTACGCATCTCAACCGCCAAAAAACACCCATGCTAAATAGTTTCCAAATTTTGTCCTGAGTTTAGAAATACCCAATGTTAACATGTTCTTAGCTTTTTTTGCAAGGTATAGGGCTATAAGTACAAGTAGGACATTGTGGTTTAAAATTTTTTTTTATATATAAACAATTTATCAATAGTGACATTGTAACACTGTTCTCTGTCATAAACCTCTGAATCATAGCTCAAATGTACATATTTTTTTTTTTTTTAAAGTAGCTTTAATGTAACTCTAACCATTCACCTTGCTTCCATGAGCCTCTGGCAAAGATAATTCTAACGAGACAGAGAGGGGTATTTTTTTTTTTTTTTTAATATACATGCTTATTAACCCTTAATAGGGAACACATGGGATGGGCAGCAGCATTGTAACAAAGCTGTGTGATACAAAAGTGAATACAAATACGAAAAACAAGTCCTGCGCTCAAACTCCCGGGTGGCAGCAATGACCATAGTACACATCAGCCCAGGGGCGTACCTAGAGCATTTGGCACCCGGGGCGGGTCCTATTTTTGGCATACCCCCCTGCACCCCCAACTTTAAAATGTAAACAACCACAATTAAAAAAAAATGTATTTAGCACTAAGCAGTGTTTATGCTTTTAAATGTAAGCATGTTTTTGTATGGAGTATGTTTGAGTGAATGTAGGATGTGTGTTTGTATGTGGTGTTGGCGTTTGAATGCAGGCATGCATTTTTATGTAGTGTGGTTTTTGAAGGCAGTGGTGTGGTCATATATAATGGTGGAGTTTGTGTGTAGTGTTGATGTTGAAATGAAGGGGTTTATTTGTGTGTAGTGTTGGCGAGTTTCTGAGATGTATGCACATATACACACTGGCACACATGCAGATACATACACATAGTCACACACACTGACACACATGGAGACACAGTGGCAACTCTAGGAACAATATATACGGGGGTGGGCACATAAGATACCACAATCCAAACCGGGGAGGCACTAAAACTTTTCACTAGGGGATGGGGTAATGTGCTGCCATTGGCTGCCTGATGCCAGCATGCAGTGCACATTGGCATCAGTCAACACATTTGCATATAATTTACATTAGCCACCCTGATTTCTTGTTTGTGGGCTAGCTGACACCTCTTAACGTTGATCTTTGTTTATCAGATAACTCCCTTATTTGCTATCCTTATGTGGGATTGCCATATTTAAGGACACCAAATAAGGATAAGGGAGCTATCTGCTAAACAGCACCCTAATATGATATCTTTAAATATGGAAATCTGACATAAGGACACAAATTTAGAGAATTCTCAACTAAACCGCTAAAAGATCAATTTAAAAAAACAAAACACCTTTTCTTAATTTCAGTTGTTTAGTAGATAACGCCCTTATTTGTTATCCTTATGTGGGATTGCAATATTTAAGGACACCAAATACGGGAGCTATGTACCAAACACATACACATTTATATACACACACAATAACACAATAGGTGTATATCTGTGATTTTGTGTGTGTGTATGTATGTATGTATATGTGTGTGTGTGTGTGTGTATATATATATATATATATATATATATATATATATATATATATATATATATATATATATATATATATATATATATATATATATACACACACACACAGACCTACACAATCACAGACCCACACACAAAATTAGATATACACATGCAAACATTACATACATACACACATTTAATAATTAAGGGGTCCACCCAGCCTCCCTACCTTGCTCTGTGAGGGCTAGAGTGGATCCTCAGTCAGTGGTTGCTGCTGGGATCTCTGTGCTCTTCCTGCACATCCTGTAATATGACGCCGATACTTGGATGATGCTAAGTGCCAACTCACTGCAGGGCGAAGACAGTCAGATGTACACAGTTATACGCATATACTGTCAAATACACCCACATGCACACCGTACCAAACATATAGTCACTTGCACACTGTCAAACACACAGCTGCAGGTAGACCGTCTCACACACACACACACACAATTACAGGCAGACTGTAACACAGTTACAGGCAGCACACAGTCACAGACACTCGGTGACATGCAGACAGTCATACACAGTCCCAGGTAGACAATCACAGGCAGACATTCATACATACAGGCAGAGGCAGACAGTCACACACAGTGTCACCAAAAGTCAGTCTCACGCACAGTCACAGGAAGACAGTCACACTCAGTCCCAGGTAAACTGTCACAGGCAGACATTCACAGGCATAGACAGTCACAGTAAGACAGTCACAGATGCAGTCCCAGGTAGACAGTCACAGGCAGACATTCACACACAGTCACAGACATTTACAGGGAGACAGTCATAGACGCAGACAAACACACAGTCACAGGCAGACATTCACACACACAGTCACACTTTCTCTCTCTCTTACTGGTGGAGTCAGTGAGTCCCTGGCTGGTGTGTTGGAGTTGGGGAAGCAGGGACTCCTTCCTGCTTCCCCTCAGTGTGCTACAGTGAAAGGCAGCAAATGGAGGCTGACTGTAGCTCTGCCCCCGCATCCGGTTTGCCTTCGCCTCCACGGCCAAGTTGTGAGCTGTGTGCTCAGAGTCACAAGCCTGGCCAGCCCCTGGAGGCACCCCCCTTTAGTATGCCCCCCCAGGTGGAACCTGGGGCGGACCGCCCCCCTTTAGTATGCCACTGCATCAGGCTCTAATTATACCGCACCGGGTTGACATAATGCCACCGTAGCAGACAAACATGGATGGTGGGTGCAGCCTATTAACTAAAAATGAACCGGGGACAACTAATGTCCACTCGTGTGGTTGGGAGCTATACTTAAATATACAGAGTGGGGGCATGCTATTCTCCACTCCCCGAAAATTGTACTAAGTGTAACCCCTGGGTTGCTGGTAGCCCCCATGTCATCACCCCACTAAAAAAATACCTGCCTACCCCCTCACCCTTTTAATAGTGATGGGGACCAATAATCTAAATTTATGTTAAAATTTTTATTTCTCTCCTTCTCTCCTTCTCTCCTATAGTGTTAATAGGTCCCCCACCCAGGCTCTAGGGGGAAGAAGGGGTTAAATGCTTATCTTTCTCCAGCGCCAGGCTCCCCCGGTGCTGGGGGCTCTCCTCCCTCTTCCGATGAATGCGCGGATTGAGCTGAAGTGGTCTGGGTGCCTAAAATGGTCCTTTAAAAAATGTATTCTTACTTGATGATTTTACCTCTAGTGTTATGGAGTTTATGATGAAAACATTTGTTAATTGTGAAACTAGGTATGTGGTATATTTGATCACCTGCAGGGTGTGTCATATCCAATATGTGGGAAAAACAGGAAGATGTTTAATAGAGCTGATTAAAGAACACCTTTAATGGGATTGAAAATAGAAATATTAGAACCAATGTAGATAGACATTTTGCAGAACATGACGGTGATATTTTGCTCTTTTCATCTCAGAGAATTGACAGAGTGTTGATTACAACTAAACATGGCAATGTTTTATACATTCTGTCCAAGAGGGACAGATTAATCAACAGACTGTTAATTTAACAGACCAGGTCCCCTCTTACACTGACTGTGGAGTAGGATATCTCATTCTTGTATATCCTATACATAGGGGTTAATGTTGTATCTGGTCTGCACTTTAGTGCTTATTTTCAAATTGAGTATCAGCGCTATATTTTGAAAAACTTAAATTAGGTGATCAATATTTATATGAAATACAGACATTTATGTATGTGTGTTCATGATTAATATATAAAACCATATAAACCACAATAAGTGTAATTTCAAACAATCGTAAAAGCTTGCTAAAGGGTCCAGACAGTCTTTTGAGTGATAGCCTTTTAAGGGTTAATCCTGTCCTATTTAGAAGTAAAAACAAGATACCTTCTCCCCCATATAAAACCCTTACATTAGCATGTGATGGTGCTCGTCTCCAAGCTACCACAAATAAGCATAAATATGTCCGTCCGTAGTTCTGTCAGTGCAAAATCACGCCCGATCTCACTGCTGATAAGGCAAGTGTCCGTGCAGGGGGAGACTGTAAATTAGGATCTGTTAGAAGGCTGTTGTTTTGCACTTCCTGTCAGTACGGCCGGGTACAGGAAACAGAAGCTCCTGTACCGCGGTCCGCACCGCCCGGCCACACTACACAGGGAGGTAGGAGGCACACAAGGGAAGGAGAGATAACATTGGGGGGAGAGGGGTGCTACCACCAAGGGAGGGGGGCAGAGGGGAGATATGCCACCGGGGCGGGGGGAGTTACCACCAGTGGAGGGGAGAGACCATCAGGGGAGGGGGGAGAGAGAGACCCTCAGGACACTGTGCGCAGCACTGGTGTTAACTCATATGGCAGATCATATGGATCAGGCATTGCAATGTCACATGGTGGGCAGAGCATATGAGGGAGAGGCAAAAATCCTTGCAGCTGCCCTGATGAGAGTTATGATTTAAGAGTTACATTAGTAAAAAAATAAAACCCAAAAAACATATTAAGGTAACATCGTGAGTTACTACACCGGGTGACATCAACCCTAGTGACACCACTGACTCTAAAGCTAGCATAATCCACACTTTTTTTTATTTTAAATTTTATAAATTCAATCCAGACTCCAAAATGTCAGCATCATGAATGAAAAGTCTAAAATAAAATTAATTGTGAATGAATAATTAGTACAATTCTCTTCAGGCTTTTTGCAGTAAACACTGTCTTTTCAAAGATAATGCAGTATTTACATTACACTGGTCACTCCTCAGACGGCTACTAGAGGTGCCTCTTGGGGCAGTGATGCACAGCATGACTGACATTCAGTGTCTCCACCCTCTGCATGGAGACAGTGAACTTTCCTCATAGAGCGGCATTGATTCAAAGCATCTCTGTGAGGAGGTGCTGATTGACCAGGGATGTGTTTGGCTTGTGCTGGCTCTGCCCTTGATCTGACTTATTGACAGTAGAAGCCATACCTGTGGGGCAGCATTGTGATTGGTTTAGAACACCACTTTTGATTATGTCAGCAAAGCAGGCAGATCAGGGGAAGAGTCAACAGCAGCAGCAGACTGGAGTAAAGGTAAGATTATACTTTATATAGGGAGGGCAAGGTGAGGCCAGGGGGGGGGGTTAGATGGTGGTTTTAACACCAAAGGGTCCTGAATGCATGTTTGTGTTCCTGACCTTATAGTGTTCCTTTAACACTGTGGTACTGCCTGTACTGAAGCATGTATAATTACATCCACAGCTACATCCTTGTGTTTTGTAGTGTCTGCCCTATATCTTCCCGAAGGCACTTATTTCTAATTTTGTTGTACGTTTACTACTGTTTGATTATCATAAAGTTTAACAGCCATTAGCTAGAGACATATCCAGCAACTAAAGGAATATACAGTAGTCTAAATTTACCTATCAAAGCCAAATGCAGTACAACTCACTTCACAAACATCAATTCTCACAGTTCGAAACAGCCCAGACACTGCCTATCCTGAAGATCATCACTACATTCAAGTAGCAGATTATCTAGGTAATTCACTAAACCATGACATGTCAAGAATTCACCAGGTAATTGTAAATTTACTTTCAAAATAGTTGCCAAGGACACTGAGGGTCTCTCTAGTTGGTTGCTTAATATCTTTGTGATTGCCATACACATGGGAATTTCTGGAACGGCATAATGGTTATATTGACTGATTTTTTTTATTTTTTTTCCTATTCATCTGTTTTTACCAGTTCCCTGTTAAAACCAGACAATTCACGATTTGGTGAATAACACTGTTTTTACAAAGAAGCAAATTTGCTAACGCTCTTTGGAATCAGGAAGGGAAATCACTATCAAGTTATTCTCTCCACCAAAGATTGAACATAGTGTCAAGGCCATTCTACTTGGATGCACATTTAGAAACCCACCCAACATATAGGAATTCAAGGCTACTTACAAACTAGTAACATAAAGCTTTGCCAATACCTCCCAACTCTGGATTGCCATCTTTACAATGTTCTCAAGAATGTGCTTTCTTGAAGACTTTGATCTTAAGAGTTCTTACCTGAGTACTTACTCTTTACTTGAAGACAACCTTTCTTCACAACTATCACCTTTTTTCAGCTCTACCGAGGAAATAGTGATTTCTCAGTTATCATGGTTAATAAATCGGATCATGTAAGAGAGAAACAAGACTAATGGAAAGTTCATGTAAAAAGGATCATGCAAACATTTTAATGAAATGTATATAACATTATGGATAAATAGCTGAAATGAAACTAGCTGTTGTACCTTTACATACTTTGCTGCAGTTTTAAGAATACTACTCCAATTAACTATAGCACAGAGTTAAGGTATATTTCTCCCAGTCTGTGTAACATCTATGGTCTGGGAAGATGATTAAAGAGATCATATATCAAATAGTAATATCTATTTCTCTCTTCTTTGCCCAGTCTTATCTAGATGACCTCATGATTATTTGTTTTCATTAGTGATATTGTGTTTTCTCTGTAGTGTAGAGTACCAAGTATGAAGTTTGGGTTGAAGAAGTAGTGGTTGACAACTGACCAATGTCAGTTGTCAACCACTACTTCTTCAAACCCTCTACAATCTTGGCCATTGCAACATCGTCCTTTTATGGTTCTCAATCATCCTTTTTCAATGATAATTTAGAATCTTTTTCTGACACATTACGTTTCCATACTTGCCCTCCTCTTTTATTTTTACACTATTAGTTCCTTTGGATTTCAGTAACGTCTATACTATAACACCCCCAGATTTAACTCTTCTAACTAATTGCACCTCTTATACCGCCATGATTTCCAGTTCCTAATCTTTGAACTTTCAAAAGCATCACTTTTTTTCTTTTCCCCCTAGAATAACCTATCTCCTGCTGGATAATGGAACACCCATTACCCTAATCCCGAAGCTTGCTTCTTTATTGTTACTAATTTAATTCTAGCTTCTAGTATCTCCACATTCAGCTTAAAGCTTGTTGAGGCAAAAATAGAAAAAGGTCCAGGCACTCCAGGATACAGAAAGGTAAATTTATTGAAACCACTGCCACTCACAATGTTTCGACCTGAACGGTCTTTGCTAAGCTAGTAAACAGATACATGCTGGGATCTATGAGACCTTGCATGTAATTGGTGAGAGACAAGTGGCTCTCATACACTATAAAATTCATCATCTGTATCTATTAAAAATAAATGTTTTAAAGGGCCAGAGGGTTCCCCCACCCTCGCTGTTCAGTGAGCAAAGTAAACCCTTACTCTGGCTAAGAGAATGCAGCACATTGTATTTTATTTGTGTTAGATTTAAAAATACAGATTGTGCACGTAGACGAGCAATCAGACCACTAACATATTGTTTCCTAACCGATTTTAATCAGCTGAGAACTACAAATGGCAACATACGAATAGCTTGTTCGTAACTTAACACTTAAAAATGTGCCGATATTTCCATGTCACTACTGTACAAATACTGTGTTTGTATCTCTTAATTCTGCCGTTGTGGCCTGGTCAAACGTTCTGTCAATCTCTGCACAAAGAAAAATAAAGAATTAAAAAAATAAAATAAAATACAGATGGTGCTTTCTGCAGGAACTCCTTTCCCTGGTCTGAGTGAATTATGGGGTGTTTTTTTTCTTCAATATAGTGTAATTTGTTTCCAGACAAAAACGACTGCAGGTGAACTTTGATTTCAGTTTGTGTAAAACAATTTCTAATTTTTTCGGCACTCATGGAAAGCATGGTCCTATACAAAGACTCTCCTTCCTCCACTTGTGTTATTGTAGGTTACATATCAATAAAAAGGAGTTATTGCATATTACTGCAAGATAATAAACAAGATGTAACGGCTGGGGTAAAAAACAAACATGGCTCTTGTACATATGAACACGCAAGCACGTAGATATTGTATATAATAAGTAGTAAACAGTTCTTGAAATATGTTACCTGGCTGGGGTTCTTTACTTTTAATGACAATTTTTTGATCAGATTTAACTTGTCTTTTGGCCCGCTAGTGCAGAGATGTCAGTTCTCATGATTACAGCCCAGTTCGGGCATGATGTGGTGGAGACATCCCAACCCTTACAGTGAGGTTCACCAGTCTTCTGGAATACTGCCGTTTGAGTCCATCTTCCCACCCCACTTTGGTCTGGTGGGGTTATACTGGCCAATCCATATGTTGACTCCCTTCTGGATCCTGAAAAAGACCTCAAACCTCTGAATGTGGGCTTCCCTAAATTCAATAATAGTGGTGCCATAACACTCAACGTGTGTTTAACTAAACTTAATCATCAAAACTACCTGTCATTATTTAACCCCTTAAGGACACATGACGTGTGACATGTCAAGATTCCCTTTTATTCCAGATGTTTGGTCCTTAAGGGGTTAACCCTTCAGATGCAAACATAGCAGTTTCAGAGAAACTGCTATGTTTACATTTGGGGTTAAGCCAGCCTCTAGTGGCTGTCTTCCGGACCCTGCTATGTTTACAGCTGCAGGGTTAACCCTAGAGGGACCTAGCACCCAGACCACTTCATTGAGCTGAAGTGGTCTGGGTGCCTATAGTGGTCCTTTAAGTCCATTTTGTATCTTACTGTGTATGGGTTCAATAAAGTTATTATTCTTTGAATACATCTGGTACGAATTTAGCTGTGAGAGACTAGCCTTCTGACACATATGATTCATTTTTAAGGAAGTTATTTAGCTGCTAATTTACTTATTGTTTTTCCTTTCTTCATATACCAGAATTGAGTTTCCCCCTTGTTTGGGGTACACTCACTCTCTGTCTATACAATTTGCATCTTAGGGTCCAAGCCCTCGGGTGGAGCTGGTACACCCACACTGACCCTTATGTCCCTAATCCAACAAGTTTGTATATAGTGACATAAACCTCTCTCTGTTTTTTTTATAATATGCAACCTAAAAGCAGAATTTACAGTTTTATTTATCACCTCCATTTTTTTGTTTTGATGCTATTGTTAATTGGAAGTGTAGGCGTGACCAGGGACGTATTAGCTGCGAGGCAAACAAGGCATTTGCCTTGGGCAGCAAGAAAAGCCACCCCAAATGCCCAGGAAAATGTCTTGTTAGCCTGGCGGCTAACTAAAAATCCGGTCGGGCGGGCGGCAGAGTGATGCTGGGAGCCGGAATATGACGTCCCAGGGACTTAACCACATATTGGAGAGGAGGAAGATACAAAAAGAGGACTTACAAGCCTGACAGCTGCTTTTAACCCTGAGTGCTAAATAAAGAATTTCTCTACTTTCATCACAGCCTCAAGCCTACATATGTTACAAAGATGCCAGCACAGTTCATATATATATATATATATATATATATATTTGTGTAAGGGGCAAATAGCCGTATATGGAGTAAGGATCCAGCATAAGCGTAGGATAGTATAAAGGGAGCAAGTCGGTTGTGGTGTGCCGAGACCGACGATACGGTAGGCCTGTAAATAAAGAGGGCAAAAATGAATAATCAAAGATTTAATACAGTCAACAAATATATACAAATTAACCAGACATTTCCTTAAAAGCATTACAGTATTTAATTCCTGAAAGGATTTTGAAGGTAGGAATCTAGGACCGAAAGTGGACACCATTTGTTGTGGGTAGGATAGTATGTTATCTCTACTGTTGGTGCGTGTTGACTCATTTCGGAATGTGGTAGAGCCAATAGGTAATGATATATGTGTTTACGTACGTGGGATCGTTGAAGACAATGATCTGTCTGAGTGGTGGTGATGGTAGTGGATTCTCTGGCCTGAGAAAGGCATAAAAGGCAATGTGCATAGCTGGTAATGGCCGACTTGGTAGTATAATTGAATGGTTGTAGATCTAATAGGTCCGATAATGATGAAAAGTTGGATGGCTATTGGTAATCTCTGAGAGGAACGTGGGGGAATGGATTCCTGAAAACCTCTGAGTATATTCTTGTCTGGTATGATAGCATGAAGTTATGGTAGTTTTGGCCATAGGTTATCCTGTGTTGTTGAATGCCTGTAAAATATATAATTAATGGTGTGTGAGTTTAAGTTTAAGGTGGCAAAAAGAAGCAAAACCTAGGAGAAATGTTAAGACACAGGTTGAGCTATGTCGTGTGCCAATGAGATTCTTTAAGCCAGGTGAAAAGCTGTGTTATGTGTTCTACAAGTATGGGACGAAAGTGCTAGGTGGGATAGTGCATGCTATGCTGCATGAGTATGTCTAATCCATGATTTTGTCTCTGGAACGAAAGAGTGGCCGTGACTGTATGGGCGGCTGTAGGAAGCGTATGATGAACATGCCTAACAGTTGTCGGCAGGGATGTATACCCCCATCTGGTACATGAAAGTGAAATGTGATAAGTGGCCAACCAAGTGAGTTCCCCAGAAATATCATGACCTTATGGATGAGTAGTGGCGTTTGTTGATGATATGACATATGCTTAGTTGCCTGAGTAACAACGGATTGATGACCCTGACCATGATTTACCCCATGCCTCAGCAGCTGCTACAATGGGGTAGATCTCCCAAAGGGGCTGAGGTGGTGGAAAAATTTCCAAACCTGGATGCCATCGCCAACAGCTCCAAAGCAATTGTTCCCGGTAGATCGCTGCCAAACCCGTGGTAGACGCTGCGTCTGACCATCTGGTTGGAGAAGTGTCAGACAATCCTGGAAGGAACCTGCTTTTACCATGCCAAGTGGTTAAAAAAATTCCCCCCCATGTGCAGGTCTGCTGTTGCTGAGGTGTCTAGGGACATCCTCTGATCGTCATGTTGGAAGTGTGGAAAAAAGGGGAAAGTACTCTGGATGTGAAAGCGTGGTCTTGTGGTATGATTGGCATGGCAAAATTAAGGAACCTGGTAGGGATCGTAGTTCCTTGCAGTTGTAAGTACTAAGCAGGAGGTAGTGATTGATGTAGTTGAGAATGTTCCCTATTTGTCTTGTGGTAACTTGCGTGTATGGATGCCGACTCAAGTCATATGCCCAGTAATGTGAAGATAGTGTCTGGGCCTTCTGTTTCTTATGGGGTACTGGGACGCCCAAGTGGTCAACCAGACTAAGCTGCCGTGAGGCTTCTAGTGAAAAATATGCTTTCTTTGATTAACAAGAAGTCTTCTAGATAGTGTATGACTGTAAGGCCTCTGGATATGTTATCATAACCAGCACAGAGTATCTGCGAATATCGATAGTAGGCTAATCTGTAGCTCGAAAGTTGAGTGGGGAAAGGATTGCCCAATTTATGCCATGTAAGTGCCAGTGTGTAGGGTAGATTGTAGCCGTTTACTGCGTTGATGATATTGGTCTTACTTAACCAAGCTTCAACCCATGCTTGAGTGATAGCTGTAAAGGTAGATCAATGGTGTTGTATAGTAAGAAAAATCCACGGAGGGTATGAGGGAGTTGAGACTTGGGGTAGCGGAGGTGTGTGGTGCCAATAAGTCTATGGTTAGTCTTTGTTTAAGGGAAGATTCCTTGTGACAATACCAATGTGTGTGTTTGGTGCCATGCTGTAAATGGTGGAGATGACCCCTCTGCAAATCTTGGCTATGAGTGTGTTTACAGCCAATGGTTTTGTTGTGATGACTGTAAGTGAGGGCATGCTATATTCCTTGAAGGTATGTTTATGATACCTGTATGGGAGCCCTTTGAAGCTCCAGAGCTTTAGTAAATCTACTACAAGTCTGGAAGGGTGATGAGTCAGTAGTGTTGAAAATGCATTGGTGTGTACAGATGGTGAATACGTTATTTGTAAGTTGTATTGGGACACATGGTTTGTCATGTGCCCTGAACTATTTGAACATATATGCAACAGTCTGTATGCAATGCAACTACTCATATCAGTGGTCTCTGGTAGTTCAGAGGTGCTGGTACCTGGAGCCTGAGAGTGCTCGTCCATTTGTTTGGGACAAAATCCCTTCTGTATGGGTACCTGCACAAATAAACATCTCCACATATTCCAAATGCCAACCCAACCAAGGGATGGTCAGTTCCCGATTTACCTGGAATCCCTGGATCTGACCATCACAGATACATCATCATACATATATATGCCTTGCTTCCCCAATGTGCTGGGATCATACGTGCAGGTTTAACATCTTGTGTGTCATAAGAATTGATTGTACCAGGTAACCGAGTTTCGGTTGGTGCTGGTTGTACAGTAGCGTGAGGCCCAGCCTTGTGAGGGCTGTGGTGACCAACTCGAGATTGCCAGTCTGTCATAAATTTTTGGCTCATGAGTTTATGAGTGAAGCTAGCATAGCCTGGGTGTCACCTGAGTTGATGTAGCTGGGCCTTCCCCTGCCTCCGTGTTGTCCGTTGATGTATGGAGGAGTTTGAATAACTGCTTTCCTTGCTGTAGCAGGGTAGGGGATTTGTCACCTCCTTAGGTCGGTGGTAATGTGTGGGATCGTCCAGGATCTGATTGCTGCTGGACTAGCAACATCTCCTCTGCTTGAAGGTGTATCAATTCTAGCAGGGGTGCTAGGAAGAGGTGATTCTTCACCATCTTTTTGAGAAATACTTAAATAACAATAAAGATTGCAATTATTA
Source organism: Pelobates cultripes (assembly GCA_933207985.1). NCBI lineage: Eukaryota > Metazoa > Chordata > Amphibia > Anura > Pelobatidae > Pelobates > Pelobates cultripes. Next base: position 60,910,136 of record OW240913.1, on the reverse strand, counting down.
TTTGTACCCAGGGTTCTTGTACTGGCTTGCTAGCTAAGCCGTAAGGCGAAACGATTAGGCTTGGTGTTTTTTTTTTTTTTTGGTGACTGGTGAGGCCCTGCTAGTTGCCAAGTGGCTTGAGAGGCTCTATCTATGCTTGGCGCGAGGGGATTTTGTGTGGCCACCGAACGTTGTGGCAGGATGTTGGCCTCTCGGTGACAGTAACCAGAAAATAGGAAGGGGAGTGACAGGTGAGGCCCTCTCTATGATACAATGCGAGGCGGCTAGCTCACGAGTGGCCCGAGGGGTGTATGCCTCCGAGTGTGAGGCGGGGTGTTGGCCTCGCGGGACCACTAACCGAAGCATAATGCAGAGAAAAAAGGGGGTAATACCTATTGGGCCCTAGAACCCTAATTGCCAGTACACTATTACTATTCCAGGGAAGGTAAGAGATGGATAACTACGTGAGCAGGTGTATGTACCTGGTAGTATGGTATTGAACCTGACAATCCGTATAGGTTTTTTAGTAGTAACTGTAACCTGAATGGATAAAACCGTATGGCATAAGGAAATATAGCATAGACCAAGCTTATCTTAATACGTACAGTATATGTGAAAAGTAAAGTGACTGTGATGTGTAAATATTAAACATCGTAGCCATACTGGTTAAATATGTATCAATCTTAACCCATTAAGTGCCGTATGTACAAGTGAAAATGTGGTCTGTCCCCACCTTGTATGTTGTATGTCCCCTTGCTAGGGGAAGTCTGTTGCGGAGCAGCGTGCTGTGAAAAATGTATGTGAACTATATTACCAGTTACATATATACAGATGCGTCTGCTACTGTGTAATAATATATGTATTTATACCAGATGTTTATATAGTGCTTGCTATGTGAATTGTTGTATGTCTTATTGAATGGTAGGGGTCAGTGAACATGGTGTTGCAAAATGCAAGTGCACTGGAGATCTGCCGAGTGCCCTATAGGTGGCAGTGTAGTTGGATACTGATTGGTATGTGAAATGTTGTTTGTCTGTTGACCTATAGGTGTCAGTGTTTTGGTGTTTGTAAAACCTCATGAAAATTGTCAATGTACTTGACAGACCTGTAGGTGGCAGTGTTGATAGAACCACTTTTGGTCTTGATGTGAAATGTAAATTATTGTGAATTAAACCTGAAGTTGAGCCCGTGCTGGAGTTTAATTTATGGTCTATAGTTATGTTTAAAACAATCTTATGTGTAATTTATATTGGCTGGTAAATTGTATATGACATGTGAAGACAGTTTTGCTGTTGACCAGTAGGGGTCAGAAATGCTGATTGTATGTTAAAATACCCTTTAACCCCTTAAGGACCAAACTTCTGGAATAAAAGGGGATCATTACATGTCACACATGTTATGTGTCCTTAAGGGGTTAATGCTACCATTTGACAGATAGGAGTCAGTATAAAAGCGAAAATGCTGTAGTTAGTTTGTTTGCTTATGAAGTGGAATAAAATCTGAGAAGCCTGTAGTATACTGATTGACCGGTAGGGGTCAGCATGTAGGCGAAAATGCCGTGGTTAGTTGGTTTGTACATGAAATGCAATAATGTCTGAGAAGCCTGTAGTACACTGAATGACCGGTAGGGGTCAGTGTGTAGGCGCAAATGCAGTGGTTCGTTGGTTTGTACATGAAATGCAATAATGTCTGAGAAGCCTGTAGTACACTGAATGACTGGTAGGGGTCAGTGTGTAGGTGAAAAATGCAGTGGTTTGTTGGTTTATACATGAAATGCGATATCTAAGAAGCCTGTAGTACACTAAATGACCAATAGGGGTCAGTGTGTAGGCGCAAATGCAGTGATTCGTTGATTTGTACATGAAATGCAATAATGTCTGAGAAGCCTGTAGTACACCAAATGACCAGTAGGGGTCAGTGTGTAGGCGCAAATGCAGTGATTCGTTTATTTGTACATGAAATGCGATAATGTCTAAGATGCCTGTAGTACACCGAATGACCGATAGGGGTCAGTGTGTAGGTGAAAAATGCGGTGGTTGGTTGGTTTTTACATGAAATGCAATAATGTCTGAGAAGCCGGTAGTACACCGAATGACCGGTAGGGGTCAGTGTGTAGGCGAAAATGCAGTGGTTCGTTGGTTTGTACATGAAATGCAATAATGTCTAAGAAGCCTGTAGTACACCCAAAGACCGGTAGGGGGTTTAAACGAATGATATGCATGAACATGCAATGGTTTTAGAACAGACATAGACAAAATGCAGCCGTAAAGTGAGGACCTGACCCATGCATGGTGCCGTGGGACTGATGCCTGGCGTAACGGGTAGGTCGACTTACGGTTTGTGAGTCACTTGGACACCATCCACGGCGATGGATTGAAGAAAGAAGGTGGTAGGCCGGAAAAGCCTGTGGCTGGATTCCTGACACAGCTCTGCTTAGAAAACCTCATGGAGTAATCAGGTAAAATGGCGTCTGAATGACCTGGAAGTGGAAATCATTCTGATGCTGACCTCAAGCGATATGAGTTAGGTAAGGGGTGTCCCTTATATAGGGGAGTGAATTAATTTAAGCCCCTCCCACAAATACAGGCCAAACGGCCTTAATACATATATATATATATTTATGTGTACAGTCTGTATAAATGTGTTTATAAAAAAAATTATAATTCTGACACCTCTGCGTGGTATTTTTGGGGTATTTTTTCATTCTTAGGTTCTCGACCAAAGGTCTGGGAGTCTGAGGGTTCTGCACAGTATCTTAGTTGCTCCTAGAACTACACTATTCTGGACAGAGATCTCAAGATGTCCCACCTGGAATCTGCTGAAGTTACTCTCTCAGCTTGAGTGATCCTACCACAGCTAGGATTACTTTAACTCCACTCTGCCTTCACTTTGCACTTCCCCTCTAGCTCCTCTTTCATTCCTTGGTATTTGTCTTCCTTCTCATGTTCCTTGTTCTTGATGTTATGGTTACTGGACATTGCCACATCCACCACCGCTGCAGTCTTCTTGTCTACCACCATGATGTGGTTTGGTTGGCCAGTACCTGCTTATCTGCCTGGGTCTAGAAGTTCCATAGTCCCTGTCATTCTCAACTACCCTCTGTGGTATTACTTGTCTGGACGTAAACAGGCTCAGCCCATATTCTGTGCAGATCTTTCGGTACACAATCTCAGCAACTTGGGTATGCCTCTTTGTGTATGCTAGCTTACTAATATAGTGCTAATATAGGGCCCCTGCTAACATATTGCACCCAGTTACTATGTGCTGCATTGTCTCTGAGGCCTCTTTCACAGTCTGCACCACGGGTTTTGTCTGGCATGGTAAACGCAGCTTCTATTGATCTGGTGCTGAGTGCCTGTTCCTGTGGTGCTCGGATTAGTGTCTCAGAGCTGTTAAAGGCACCTCTTATTCCATGCCAAGGTACTTCACGTGCCGTAGGTTGCTGATCCCTGAGAAAGAGATTATTATTATTATTATTATTATTATTATTATTATTATTATGATATTTATACAGGGAGTGCAGAATTATTAGGCAAATGAGTATTTTGACCACATCATCCTCTTTATGAATGTTGTCTTACTCCAAGCTGTATAGGCTCGAAAGCCTACTACCAATTAAGCATATTAGGTGATGTGCATCTCTGTAATGAGAAGGGGTGAGGTCTAATGACATCAACACCCTATATCAGGTGTGCATAATTATTAGGCAACTTCCTTTGGCAAAATGGGTCAAAAGAAGGACTTGACAGGCTCAGAAAAGTCAAAAATAGTGAGATATCTTGCAGAGGGATGCAGCACTCTTAAAATTGCAAAGCTTCTGAAGCGTGATCATCGAACAATCAAGCGTTTCATTCAAAATAGTCAACAGGGTCGCAAGAAGCGTGTGGAAAAATCAAGGCGCAAAATAACTGCCCATGAACTGAGAAAAGTCAAGCGTGCAGCTGCCACGATGCCACTTGCCACCAGTTTGGCCATATTTCAGAGCTGCAACATCACTGGAGTGCCCAAAAGCACAAGGTGTGCAATACTCAGAGACATGGCCAAGGTAAGAAAGGCTGAAAGACGACCACCACTGAAAAAGACACACAAGCTGAAATGTCAAGACTGGGCCAAGAAATATCTCAAGACTGATTTTTCTAAGGTTTTATGGACTGATGAAATGAGAGTGAGTCTTGATGGGCCAGATGGATGGGCCCCGTGGCTGGATTGGTAAAGGGCAGAGAGCTCCAGTCCGACTCAGACGCCAGCAAGGTGGAGGTGGAGTACTGGTTTGGGCTGGTATCATCAAAGATGAGCTTGTGGGGCCTTTTGGGGTTGAGGATGGAGTCAAGCTCAACTCCCAGTCCTACTGCCAGTTCCTGGAAGACACATTCTTCAAGCAGTGGTACAGGAAGAAGTCTGCATCCTTCAAGAAAAACATGATTTTCATGCAGGACAATGCTCCATCACACGCGTCCAAGTGCTCCACAGCGTGGCTGGCAAGAAAGGGTATAAAAGAAGAAAATCTAATGACATGGCCTCCTTGTTCACCTGATCTGAACCCCATTGAGAACCTGTGGTCCATCATCAAATGTGAGATTTACAAGGAGGGAAAACAGTACACCTCTCTGAACAGTGTCTGGGAGGCTGTGGTTGCTGCTGCACGCAATGTTGATGGTGAACAGATCAAAACACTGACAGAATCCATGGATGGCAGGCTTTTGAGTGTCCTTGCAAAGAAAGGTGGCTATATTGGTCACTGATTTGTTTTTGTTTTGTTTTGAATGTCAGAAATGTATATTTGTGAATGTTGAGATGTTATATTGGTTTCACTGGTAATAATAAATTGATGTGACGAGACCAATCTCGCCACTTGCATTGGAGAAGCCTGGTTACTCGCCTCCTGCCTTTGGACTATGGCCCCCTGTTAAAAGACATCTTTTTTACCTGCAGAAAAGCTTCATTCGTGCTTTTCTGCCTGGGGTTCGGTAGATTTGTTTGAATGTGTTATACCCCAGATAGGAATCCCATGGAGCCCATTCGTATGAAACTGACTGTAAAGACTTTGGCTCCATGGCGATTAAACTGTATTCGTGTGGTCTGAGCGCCATTCACTTAATAATGTGCGCTCAGACCTGAGCTATCTGGGGATATGTTAAATATATAGTTTTAATGTAATGTGTCTTACCTGGTGTATTTTAACAGTAATGCTTGTTTTGTGTAACCATGTGCATAATGGAGTCCTGTCTCTGTCCTGGGAGATAATTTAATTACTTCTCAATTATCTCCTGGGCAGAGGAGAGGAAGCCAGGATGCATTGTGGTAAAAAGTATGTGTATTGGGTTACCTCTCAGGATAAGGGGGAGGGAATCTGTGGGTTGTAACTAATATGTTACTGGATATTTTATACCTCCCTGTGGGCGGTCCTGTATTTGCAAGACTGTAATAAAAACCAGGCTGGGTGTGCCAGCACCTCAGACCACTGCTTGACCCTCAACACGGAGCCTTGTCTCGTTCTTGGGGGGATTCACTGTATGCTGTTAGAGACTGATTGCCAGGAGTGTAAGCTGATTGTCTGCTTTTCCTGTTCGTCTGCTAGCAGCTATTTGGGAGGTTCCAGTTCGGGAGTTGGAGTGCTATTTTGTATCCAGTTTGGGAGTTTGGTGTTCTGCAGTAGCTGTGCCTGTATCTCTGGAAAGGGGGCTGATCGCCTAAACGGTTTTTACCCCTTGTGTGCAAAACGGTCCGTTACAATTGAAATGGGTATATATTTGTTTTTTGTTAAGTTGCCTAATAATTATGCACAGTAATAGTCACCTGCACACACAGATATCCCCCTAACATAGCTAAAACGAAAAACAAACTAAAAACTACTTCCAAAAATATTCAGCTTTGATATTAATGAGTTTTTTGGGTTCATTGAGAACATGGTTGTTGTTCAATAATAAAATTAATCCTCAAAAATACAACTTGACTAATAATTCTGCACTCCCTGTAGAGCGCCGTCAAATTCCGCAGTGCTTTACAATGGGTGGACGAACAGACATATAGTTGTAACCAGACAAGTTGGACACACAGGGGTTGAGGGCCCTGCTCTGAGCTTACATGCTAGAGGGAGTGGGGTAAAATGACGCAAAAATGTAAGGATAGTATTAGACTAGTGACAGTTGCAGAAGAGGAATCAGTCAGGAGCTATTAACAGTTTAATTGATAAGCTTTTATGAAGAAATTTTAAATTGAGCTCTATATTTTATAGGAAGCCAATGTAGGGACTGACAGAAGGGTGAGGCATGGGAGGTGGGGGCGGACAGGAAGATAAGTCTCGCCACCGCATTCATTATGGACTGTAACGGCGCAAGTTGGGAGCACGTAAGACCATTGAGAAGCAGATTACAGTAGTCAAGTCGAGAAAGGACAGTGGAATGGACCAACACCTTAGTCACATCTGGCGTTAAGTATGGGCGGATGCGCGCAATGTTTTTGAGATGAAAATGACAGGACTTGGTGATAGATTGAACATGAGGCTTGAAGGAGAGGTCGGAGTCAAAGAGAACACCTAGGCAGAGAGCCTGCGTGGTGGAGCTGATGGTAGCACCGTTGACTTGGAGGGAGACAGACACAAGAGTAACAACACTTGAGGGAGGAAAGACCAGAATTTCAGTTTTGGTCAAATTTAGTTTAAGGAAGTGGGCAGCCATCCAGGTAGAAACAGCAGAGAGGCAGTCAGAGACACTAGTAAAGAGGGACGGGGAGAGATCAGGAGAGGACAGGTAGATTTGCATGTCATCTGCATAGAAATGATATTGGAAGCCAAAGGAGCTAATGAGTTTACCAAGGGAGGCAGTATAGATGGAGAACAGTAGAGGACCAAGGACTAAACCTTGGGAGACACCAACAGAGAGGAGTTGGGGAGAAGAAGTAGAGCCAGAGAAAGAAACACTGAAAGAGCGCTGGGAGAGGTAGGAGGAGCACCAGGAGAGAGCAATAAATTGTAGACCGATATTGCGGAGGATGAGAAGAAGCTGTTGATGATCAACAGTGTCAAAAGCCACAGACCGGTCAAGGAGAATTAGGATAGAGTAGTGACCATGAGATTTTGCAGCGAGTAGATCATTGGATACTTTGGTCAGTGCCGTTTCCACAGAGTGCTTAGCGCGGAAACCTGACTGAAGCAGATCTAGCAGAGAGTTGGACTTGAGGAAGTCTGTCAATCTCGCATATACAATTTTTTCAAGGATCTTGGATGCAAAAGGCAGTAGCGAGATAGGACGATAATTGGATGGGGAGTTAGGGTCAAGATTGGGCTTCTTTAGAATTGGGGTTACAGTTGCATGTTTGAAGGGCAATGGAAATATACCAGAGGAGAGAGAGAGATTGAGAATTTTAGTGAGAGGTGGAGAAAGAGAAGAAGACAGAGTACGGATGAGATGCGAGGGAATTGGATCTAGGGAGCAGGTGGTGGGGCGGGAGGACTGGAGCAGAGCAGAAACCTCTTCCAATGTAGCGGGTGCGAATGAACATAGAACAGAGGGAGTGAAGTTAGGGGAAGTATTGTACGGGGAAGAAGAAAGATGAGAGATTTCTTCTCTGATTGTAGAGATCTTGTCTGTGAAGTGAGTTGCAAAGTCTGAGGCGGTCAAGTTAGTAGGTGGAGGCAGGGCCGGATTAACATAGGTTTGCCACCTGACTGGTATTTTACTGGCACAGCCGGTATTTGAGTCTGCCTGACCATGCCGGTATTGCAGTAATACCGGCAATACAAATGCAGGTATTTTTCTCAGAATAAATGGATTACTCTGCAATACCAGCACCGGCCAGTAGGGGTCACTGTGTGTGGAGAGAGGTAGGGATAGGAAGTTACAGCATATCCCTGCCTTTCTCTACTACTCACTGATCCGTGGGGGAGCAGCAACACAACACAGAGTCCATACAGCAGCTCTACAGCTCAGGTAAGTGAGGGGTGGGGGGGAAAGTCAGCTGGGACACATGGGTACACTGAGACACTAGGGAACATATGGGGACACAGACACTAGGGGACACTGAGACACTAGGACACATGAGGACACAGACACTGGGAGACACTTGGGGACACTGGAAAACATGGGGACACTGAGACACTAGCGGACACTGGGACACATGGGGATGCACTGAGACATTGGGACACGGAGACACTATGTCCCCAAGTCTCCCAGTGTCTGTGTCCCATGTCTCTGTGTGCCATGTGTCCCAGTGTCCCTATGTCTATGTCCACAACTGTCCCCATGTCTCGCAGTGTCCCCAAGTGTCTGTCTCCCAGCCAGTGTCCCCTAGTCTCTGTGTCCCCTAGTCTCCCAGTGTCTGTGTTCCCATGTCTCTGTGTCCCTAGTGTCTTAGTGTCCTCAAATGTTTCAGTTTCCCCATGTCTCCCAGTGTCTGTGTGCCTAGTGTCTCAGTGTGCCTAGTGTCCCTATATGTCCCAGTGTTCCCATGTCTATGTCCACAACTGTCCCCATGTCTCCCAGTGTTCCCAAGTGTCTGTCTCCCAGCCAGTGTCCTCAGTGTCCCCTAGTCTCCCATTGTCTGTGTTCCCAGGTCTCTGAGTCCCTAGTGTCTTAGTGTCCCCAAATGTTTCAGTGTCCCCATGTCTCCCAGTGTCTGTGTCCCTAGTGTCTCAGTGTCCCAATTTCTCCCAGTGTTCCCGGGTCTCCCAGTGTCCCCGGGTCTCCCAGTGTCCCCGGGTCTCCTAGTGTCCCCGGGTGTCTCTGTGTCCCCATGTCTCTCAGTGTCCCCATATCACTAGGATACTGGGGACACACTGAGACATTGAGACATTGGGACACTGGGAGACTAGGGGACTGGGAAACATGGGGACACTAACACTGTGATACATAGGGACACTGAGACCCTGGGTGACTTGCAAGACTGAGACACTGGGAGACAGGGAGACACTGGGAGCAATCCATCTATACAGCAGAATCAAACTGTGAGTAGTTTGTTGGTGATTTTACAGAATTTTCTCTGATGATACTCCTTGTGATTTACATCATGTGATGTCATGCATAACTAATTAATTATAAAAATGATTAAGGCTGGTATTTTTTTCCAAGAAAGGTGGCAACCTTAACTACTCTTCACATACTCTTGCTTAAAGGAGCACAATAGGGTCAGGAACACAATGTTAAAACCACCATCCTGGCCCTTTCTTGCCTCCCTAAATATAGTAAAATATTACTTGTATTCAAGTCTGCAGCTGCTGGCTCTGCCTCTGATCTGACTGTCTGCTAACATCAGAAGTGGTGGTCTGAGCAAATTACAATACTTCCCCATAGGATTGGCGGAGACTGTCAACTAGGCAGATCAGGGGCAGAGCCAGCACAAATAGCCCTGGCCAATCAGCATCTCCTCATAAAGATAAATTTAATCAATGCATCTCTATGAGAAAAGTTCAGTGTCTGCATGCAGAGGGTGGAGACACTAAATGGCAGTGCTGCACACTAGGCAGTACTGCCCCAGGAAGCACCTCTAGCGGCCATCTAAGGAGCAGCCAGTGGAGTTATTTTCTCTGAAAAGACAGTGTTTACTGCAAAAAGCCTGAATGGAATGATTTTACTTACCAGAACAAATACAATAAGCTGACTATAGTGTCCCTTTAAGTTTGGAAGCTTAAGAGGGATGTATGGTAACAAAACTTGTGTGGACTGGCTGACAATAAAATTAGTTTAGGTAATGCATACGTTTGTCTCTCTAACACTGTGGCATGTCCCCTTTCTTCTACACTCATTACATACACCTTTTCTCTGTCTCAGACTATACACCAGGAACTTCTGCCTGCTAGTAAGAAGGTAAGGATACAAGTGGACCAGCGAGCACTAGGGGACAGTTCTTAGAAAGCATGGAGTGAGCGCATCATAGTATGCCCTTAGTTGGACAGCAAGCATGATTGGCAGGCAGCCAGACATGCATTCATGCCAGGTTGACCTTCCAATTCTTTGGACAAACATGCCCCCTTTTTGGGCATGTTCTCCCCTTTTGGCATGTCTGGTCACGTGATTTGCGCCAGTGACACACCCTTTTACCCCGCCCATTGACTTCCAGCTTCACTGGACACTGCTGTTAGGGGGTATGGATTTACTTGAAATATGAAAGCATAAATTAGAGAGAGATTAGCATAGAGTATGTGTTTTCTTATAGCTGCATCCTATGAGTTTCCCTCCAGCACCAACTCTATCAGATACATGACGCTTGGGAGGTATGATTGTTTTAGTGTTTTTGGTCAATAAGATTTCGTAATTAGGCCCATCATAATTGTCAGCACCAGGCCCACTGTGCTCTTAATCCGGCCCTGATCCTGTATGTGATTAAAGTTCAATTTAGAGATTGAGATACAATTATTTAAGGTAAATTACATCTGTTTGAAAGTGAAACCAGTTTTTTTTTTTCATGCAGGCTCTGTCAATCATAGCCAGGGGAGGTGTGTCTAGGGCTGCATAAACAGAAACAAAGTGATTTAACTCCTATATGACAGAGAATTGAGCAGTGAAATTGCAGGGGAATGATCTATACACTAAAACTGCTTTTAGCTAAAGTAATTTAGGTGACTATAGTGTTCCTTTAAGGAGTTAATAAAACATTGTTTTCCCCACCATTCCCCCATCATTAAAATAAAGTAATAAAGCAAATTTTATATTTGACACTTTAGATGAGGTGAAATGAGTTGTTATTAATGTTGTGTGTTATTTTATTCTCTTTTATTTTTGTTATTAAAGCAATAAAGTATGTTTTGCACTCAATTATATTGTAACTTGGCCACATATTTATTTTTTATTGCCTTTTTTATTATTATATTTTAATCTGTTGGCAACTTGGCACCTTAAGAAACATCCTGCTGAAGACTGCTAAACACGTTATCCTTGGTGGGGTTTATACCACTTTTGTTGAAAATTCTGAGTGGCCTAACTGCTCTCTAAAATGTGAGTTCATTTTTAATCCTATTTATCCCATTCACTCACTCCACCAGACTGCACTTTTGTGTATTTTTCTTTTGATTTTTATATACCTATGCCGCTGAAGAAGTTGTACAGTCACACATCCATGATCCATCAGTCGTGATTGTACCACTGTATGCTGTTAAATCCAGAGATGCTTGGAAGCACCACCACAAGTGAGTTGAAATCCACATGTTTCTGTTGTGTGTCCTATCTATACCATACACATACTACACCATTGTTTCTTATAGTTTTGTCTCTTTACATAAGCTCATGAAATATCCAAGTATGAAATAAAACCATCTGGCTGACAGTGAAAATTCAGGACACTGTCCTTTTGACTTTTTTCATAATTCTCCTACTACCAAATAGTTTTTAGGCGCAAACTGTATTTGTTATATTTTGTTAGTTACATGACAAGTAGGGGGTGGGGTTATGTGTGTGGGATGCTGCTTGTGATGTGTTCCTGTATGTCAAACATGTTGTATTAGAATTAATAATTTGTCTTGTATAACAGATTGTAAAGTGCTGCAGATGTTTTTTCTACATAAGTAATTGTAATAATTGTGTACAATACAGAACTGCACAGAAAGATCATGGGGGAGACTTGGCAAGAAGAGCAGGATCGCTGCTAGGTCTCACTGAGATGCTGGGGGAGTCTTTTGCAGAGGCAACCTATTTCTGGAATAAGTATGGAATTATGGCATTCTGATCATCCCAGCCTTAGCATGGCTGTTCAGTCGGCCATGGCAGATCTGCTTGAGTGGTCAGTTCGTCTGAGTGTGCCAGTGAGTTTGTGTCTGTGTGTCTATAAGTCATCAAGTTTCAATAAACAATGTGCAATATACACTGCTCAAAAAAATAAAGGGAACACAAAAATAACACAGCCTAGATCTGAATAAATTAAATATTCTTCTGAAATACTTTGTTCTTTACATACCGTGTTTTCCCGAAAATACACCCTACCCCGAAAATAAGCCCTAGCTGGATTATCGGGGTGGGCTGCAATATAAGCCCTACCCTGAAAATAAGACCTAGGCAGGGCCGACAGCTGCCGGCCCTTTAAATGCCACAGCCGACTGAGCGCTCTATAGAGAGCGCTCAGACGGCTGCCGCACTGCCTCACCTCCCCTTCCCTGTAGCGTGGCCGAGCTCCTCTCCCGTCCGCGACCCGGCCGGACTGACAGGAAGTGCACACTGGGTGTGCAGTTCCTGTCAGTCCGGCCAGAGCTCTGTGAGGAGAAGGTGGAGGGGTGGGGGGAGAGTATTACAGGGAGGGAGGGGAGAGTATTACAGGGAGGGAGGGATATTACAGGGAGGGAGGGTATTACAGGGAGGGAGGGGAGAATATTACAGGGAGGGGGAGGTGAGGGTCTCTGGGGGGGTTACACAGCGCGGACACCGGCTGACAGACTGGCTCTAAGCCCTACCCTGAAAATAAGCCCTAGTGTGTTTTTTGTGACTAAAATTAATATAAATTTAACAAAGTGAAAGCCTAGTATAAAAGTAAAGTATCAAGGTAGTGAAGGGGTTAACCCTAAATGCAAGTATAATTGAAAAGAAGGAGAGAGAACACTACCTAAGAAATATAGTCTAAAATTTAACTTTTAATAGTGAACAAAATACAGAGTGATCATTTCACACATTTAAGCTTAGTAAGTCTAGATATATGCATACCAAGACATAGAAAGATAATATGAAAAAATGTAAGATTTAAAAACCAAAAGACAGTATCTAAATATCAAAGATGTAGTTAACAATGTTAAATAGACGAATAGGCGAATTTGCCAATCTCGGTGTTCTCTGGAAAATGCCAAACGTCCTGCACGGTGTTGGGCTGTAAGCACAACCCCCACCTGTAAACGTCGGTCCCTCATACCACCCTCATGGAGCCTGTTTCTGACCATTTGAGCAGACTCATGCACATCTGTGGCCTGCTGGAGGTCATTTTGCAGGGCTCTGGCAGTGCTCCTCCTGTTCCTCCTTGCACAAAGGCAGAGGTAGCGATCCTGCTGCTGGGTTGTTGCCCTCCTACGGCCTCCTCCACGTCTCCTTATGTACTGGCCTGTCTCCTGGTAGTGCCTCCATGCTCTGGACACTACGCTGACAGACACAGCAAACCTGGATGAGCTGCACTACCTGAGCCACTTGTGTGGGTTGTAGACTCCGTCTCATACTACCACTAGAGGGAAAGCACCACCAGAATTCAAAAGTGACCAAATCATCAGCCAAGAAGCATAGGAACTGAGAAGTGGTCTGTGGTCACCATCTGCAGAACCACTCCTTTATTGGGGGTGTCTTGCTAACTGCCTATAATTTCCACCTGTTGTTTATCCCATTTGCACTACAGCATGTGAAATTGATTGTAACTCAGTGTTGCTACCTAAGTGGACAGTTTGATTTCACAGAAGTGTTATTGACTTGGAGTTACATTGTGTTGTTTAAGTGGATATATATATATATATATATATATAAACAAGGGGGGGTTGGCTGCACTCACCTGAACATGCATAAATGGGGGTGCTGCTGGGGGCCAAATAATACAATACACAAGATCCAGCGCACTCACCATATATATAGTGAAAAACTTCCCTGAAACTCTGGTATTTTTCTAAGCCCCAGTTAATTTTCCCTTGGATTCGGTAGTTCTATTTACCGAACGAAGACCACCCTCTGGCTCATTATCATCAGAGTAACCACGAAGTTAAGTGCTCTCTCTGGGCAGCCGCCGTTCATATAACTGAAAGACACGTGCTCTGCAAAACGGTGGCCATCTTTTCTCCCGAATGCAGGTTGCGGTACTTGGTCGTCGAGTGTCTGGAACTTTAAGACAGATACTCTAACTTGCGAACCTTGGTGATTTTGTATTGACGCCTTCTTCTGTTCCCGACAAGCCAGGAGAGCTCTCTTTGGTGGAAAGGTACATATGAAGGAGATGAACAATCACTACCTAAGAGCCAGAGGAACCATTCGGTATTTTGTTAATTTTGGAACTCCTGAAAGTTACCGCTACCACTTTTCTTCTGGAAGTAATTTGGGCAAACGCAATGTATGCGGTCAACCAAAATGTTACCCCAGTGGTGATTTGGCTTTATTTGTGGGTTCTGAGCGTTATTTGGACACTTTGGGCACCCAGATCCAGGCTATGCAGGGATATAGGACTTGTGGGGGTTCCTATAAAAATCATGTGTACCTCTAATGCCTGGGAGATAATTAGTTTAAGTAAAGTAAACTCACTTATCTACCAGACACAGAGATGCCTGGATGTGTTTTAAAAATTCCTGTTGTACCCTCCATCAACTCTCGACTGATGTTTGGGTATGTGAATGACAAAGGGCTATATTTCATACAACCTTGCTGGATTTCGGGAGACTACAAATGGACATACGATGTGAAAGAGCTATAAATCACACAACTTTACAGGAGTTCGGGAGAGTGCAAAGGAACGTACTATATGAAGTAGATGGGGTTGGTGATATATATATATATATATATATATATATATAAAATCCAAAATACTATTGTATCCTTGCACACACACTCCAATGATATTATGCCTGGTGCTGTCAAGCCAAATGCCAAAAATATACAAAAATATAGGGTACAGGAGGCAAGCACTCACGGTCTTTTCTGGTCTCTTTAAAAAGTTGTTCTTTATTTCATAGGTTAAAACTTGATTTGATCGACGTTTCAGCCAAACTTCATGGCTTTCATCAGGATCTTAACAGCTCAAAATACATCTTACAAATAACACATTTATATAGTAAAACAAATTATACAATCAATAATTAAAACACTTACCACCTGAAGGCTGCACTGCTTCCACGGCGTTCTATCGCCGTCTCTGCGCATGCGTCACCCTACCCGGAAGTAGCGTGTTGACGTCATCGTTGCCGTGGATACCCGGTATGTTTACCTGGCTCCACGGCAACGCAGCGAGTAGTATCCTCGCTCTTACACAGTCAGCCTTGGCGATCTAACTCTGTACCAAATCAAACATTTAAAAAACATATTAAACAAACAATATTTAACTATTTAGAGGAATCTTTTCCATTTCTGACTCACATTATATTATTTATAAAGGCTATTGCATATCAAATTCCTAAGCATACTTATAAAGTCAGGCTCTTACCCCCATCTTATCATACAACTCTTATTAAGTATTTTTAAGGTTACAACTACAGATTATAGTTTATTGTAAATAATCTGTAGTTGTAACTTTAAAAATACTGGACACGCTACTTCCGGGTAGCGGTAGGGTGACGCATGCGCAGAGACGGCAATAGAACGCCGTGGAAGCAGTGCAGCCTTCAGGTGGTAAGTGTTTTAATTATTGATTGTATAATTTGTTTTACTATATAAATGTGTTATTTGTAAGATGTATTTTGAGCTGTTAAGATCCTGATGAAAGCCATGAAGTTTGGCTGAAACGTCGATCAAATCAAGTTTTAACCTATGAAATAAAGAACAACTTTTTAAAGAGACCAGAAAAGACCGTGAGTGCTTGCCTCCTGTACCCTATATTTTTGTATATATATATATACACACACAACCTTGTACTAGTATATGTATCTATTATAAATAAGCATATATTGATATGTGTATATTTTATGTTTTTAATATATTCACAGATATTAATATAATACACATAAATTTAAGGAATACTCTAATGTTAAAAACTGATGTTTAGTTTTAATGTTTGCAGTATTCCTTAAAAGCAAAAATGCATCTTCACCCATGTAACCAAAAATCCTTTCACCGGACCTGCTCCTGTGTAGCACATTTCAAGTCTAGATCAGGCCCTGTTTTCTCAGATGACACACCACCATGGCTTTGTCAATAATGTTGCACCAATAGTTCATTTCACAGAATACCATATTCATAAGCTGTTACGTTTTCTCAAGTTGTTTAACAAACAATTCCACTGCTCCTCCAATGTGGCATTCAATTAGACAAGACTAATACCATTTGAATGACTGTGTTCCATTCCATAAATCGTTTCATTGGACATCCATTTTTCCAAATATGGAGAATTACAGCATTAATTATTCTGTGCAGGTTTAAAATGTGCATTGAATAATTCCAGCTTTTACAGTGTCACTTTTCTATGATACTTGCAAAAGGTACTGAATATATCTACGGATACGCAAGTGAACAAAGATTCGGTGCAAGAAAAAAGACCCATGCTTATTTCAAGTCTCAAAAGTGCTTATATACTCAAACAAGAAAAAATCATTCTCAATATTGAAAGGTACATATTTTTAATGTTTGACATTTTAAGGTAATATACATCTATCAAGCATAATAAATATCCTTAGTGCATCAAAATCTGCTTTATAAAAAAATTAGGTTTTCATACTTTTTGAAACCTCATTTTTTTTAAATCTGACATTTGAAAAAGGTTATTTTTGTGTTTCTACAGCTTAGTGGCACTGCTAGGGGTTTCTATAATGGATTGTTCATGTTCTAGAATCTGTGAATTGTAAGAAAATACAGATTCAGGAAGCCATTTGAAACAACGCATTTTGGCTGGTTCGCAAGGACTGAAGGGTTCACTTCACAATTTTAATTTATGTTTTTAGCAGATTTTAGTGCATTTGCTTTAAATATAAATATTGCAAACTTCATGACCAGCTGTCTTGAATCTCAGTTCTAAGTTCTTCATTTGGTGTTGTATGGGTAGAGCTATCCCATAATAGCATAATGCTTCAATACCCAGTTGCACTGTTGTTTTGCTGTATCCTTATCTTGAGGTCCAAGTCTGGCGTATGGAATATCTAGAGGGCCTGGCTGAGCCCTATATGATACCAACCATCTTGATTCTTGTAGCTAGAAATATTTAGTTTTCTGTATTGCAAGTGTGCATTTCATTAAATTTTTTTCACTCAATTAAGAGTAATACATTGTATTATCCTATGCAAATATTTTTCTGCTTTTCCATGTTAATGTGAAAATTGGATTGCCATAATATATTTGATATATGAGGCATAGGTGTATATATGTATGTATTATTTTTTTTTTTTTTTTATGTGCTCCACTTTTCTGATTGTTGAAAGAAAATATTATATTACCTACATGCTTTGTACAAAAAAATTAATTATAATTAAATGATGACTGCAAACTAGAGTCCCTGAAATGTTTTACCAATTATTGAAATGCTATTCATATAATACTTGCAAATTTACAGTGTATCATATTGTAAAAGTGTTCACATTAATACTTCTATTTCTTAGGGCACGTTTCCAATCTTGTTACTTATTTTTTCCTAGCCAGATTTTTCTAATCGCCAAAGTGGCTGTTACGTACTATAGAGAGTAGTGGCTTTTTCCCAATGAAAAATTTCAACATTAGCCACAGGGAAAAAACAGCTGACATTACAGTTCATGACTCCCCTAGACTATAAAGGAGGCCAATAACTACTACTTAATGACTGGCTTCCAGACTTGTCACTAAAGTTTACCCTCACATTTTCAAAAACAGCCTCTTCTTGAAGCAAACATGCAACATCAAATAAACAATTTCATAAGAGAAATGCCACCATTTACTATGTCGCATCACACATTTAAGACAACTATGGAACATTACATTCTAGAATGAATTCACATTCATATTATGAATTGACTAAGTACAAGGTATCTGAAGATCAAGAAGATATACTTAGTCAAAGTCTGTATATTAGAGATATACACTGATATATACATATATACATCTTTTTATTGGACTTATATATTTAAAAGACTAGCTTTCGAGAGTAATCCTCTCTTCCTCAGGTTTGAATAAATACTGATCATTATGACAGAGTTTGACATTTAAAACAACTGATGAGAGAGAAGGTGTTGGGGTGAGTGGGGTGTGAATATATATAGGTCAATAAATATTGAGAGAAAAATTATAAGAAATATAATGCTTTGACTTAAAAATGGCCAATTGTTTTGTTTCATTTTGTCAATATATGTCCAATGTGAAGGATACCAAGTGAGCGTACATGAAATGTAATTTTAGAGAAAAATAGGAAATTAGGCTTTTTTTTCTTTGTTTTAGCAGAGTATAAAATATTTAAACATCGGCAAGCAAATTATCTTTCAAAATTACTCCAGGTAGGCATCTGACATTCACTAACTAAATGGCACTTCTACTATTAACCTTAAACTTGTAGCATTTTAGTGATTTTCAAAGTATTGTTAAAAATAAATAAAGAGCAGAAAGAGATACTGAGATGGTAAGGGTTTTTTTTTTTGTATTATTGTAGACTAAACATTAATTTTTGCTCTATTTTTCAATAGTTTAGTATACTGAAGTTCTGGAGTAATTAGTTTTTGGCATAAAAGGCTGTCACTTTCTTTTAATCCTGGCTTCAGGTTGTGTCCAAGGATTCTGGCTATTCCTGACTGGTAGGGTTTTAGAGATTTGTCTTGCATTTGATCAGGATCCACTTCACCTTGTAAGCAGAGCTGAGCAATTTCAATCCTCTTTGTCCGAAGCTCCTCTACTTCATTCTCCATTCTCTTCCTCCCAAAGTTGTCCACCTTATTCCAGAAAGACCTATTAAAGTAGACATATAGATTCCAGTCTAACTGATTCCAGTTTTTGATCTTATCCTGGGTTTCTTTAGAGAGTGCTTGTTTTGTATGTTTGCTTCTTCTGTTAAGTGGAATTGATAGAATATCTTCAAATGTCCAACAAAGTGCATTCTTCAAAAGCACTAAAGATTCATCAAAGTAGTCTGATAATAGCACCAGGTCAAACATGATGTCTACTGCCTGACACATAAGTTTAAAGTGCTTTGTAGATTCTCGTCCATTGTTGTCAAAACCCAAGTCAAAAGCCATTGAGTTCTTGGCATTAGAACTCTTTGTGCCAATATAGTATTTTGATGTGTTGCTGAAGAAGTCTTCTAAACTTTTAGCACCAAGAAATGTAGCTTGACTGTTATAATATGAAAAGTATGATTCCATTTGAGAAACTGGGTTCCGTAGAATAGTGAAATAAAATGTATCGCTAGGCATCACCTTTTCCACCTAAGAAAAATCAGATCAAAAAGTTATTTCATGTAATTTTAAGACACTCCGAAAACTATTCTCACATTCCCAAACTGGTCTGTTTTTTGTATAGGGCTATATGATTACTCTCATTAACTCAAAGATGAGCTGCAGGTTTTTGTTTAATTCATGGTCATGATCCAGGCCCGGACTGGCCATCTGGCACACTGGGTAAATGCCCGGTGGGCTGCGATGTCCATGGGTTGAGGCCGGCAGAGGAGGTCACAGGATTTCCCCAGCCAGTCCATGCAGGGCCAGCACTATCCGAGCGCTAGCACCGCTGTTTTCCATGATGGGCCGGTGGGGAGATCAAAAATCTCCCTCACCGGCCCACTTGCACAGACATGTGGCTGGGGATGGAGGGAGAGGAAGACCCGGCGGATCTCTATCTTGCAACTCTGCTGGGTTCCTCTCGCGAGATCTGGAATGTTGCCATGGCAACGCCCCAGATGTTATGAGAAGGAACTCTAGCCTTCACTCACCACTAGCACCACCAGGGATGGCAGCACAGTCCCCCCTCCCAGGCTAAAAGTAAGAAGGAAGGGGGAGGGATCTAATGTCGTTT
>OW240913.1:60843897-60890510 GCA_933207985.1 Pelobates cultripes | reverse complement strand
TTTTTTTTTTTTGCCAACCACACAATTCTTCCTAACATACGCGCACACACATCGCCCTCACACACATCGCCCTCACACACAGCACCCTCACACACAGCGCCCTCACACACAGCGCCCTCACACACAGCGCCCTCACACACATCACCTTCACACACAGCACTCACACACATCACCCTCAAAGACAGACTCACACACACACACACACTTCAGAATTTCCACTTTTCCCATGTTTAGAAAGAATAGAGTTTGGAGTTTTGTTCCTAGAGGTCTACAGGAAAAAATAGGACTCTTAATCAACACAACTTGAGGGTACAATGCTTTTGCAAATTTCTTTAATGTGAATTGATTAGAGAATGCCAAGATAGTATATCCACAAACAGTGGGCAATGCTTAACCCCTTAAGAGGGAGACAATTGTTCTGACCAAAACGAAACATAGAATTTGAGTTATATGTTGGTTCAACCATAATTTAGTTCTTTCATATTAAGTGCACCCACACTTATTATATATCATTTTGTTCAGGAGAAATGAAATAGAGCTTCCATTTATTTTTCAAATTTCTATATGAAACATCATTAAATGTGAATTAAACTGAAAAAAAATGTGTGAGAAATCTTCTTTTTTTTTTTTTTTCGTAATACTGTTAGGTTTTAGTGCAATAAAACACACATATTTGTGTGCTGTGATGTCACTCAAGTACAACGATGCACCCGTGTACAGGTTTTATGGTGTTTTGGAAAACACATCGGTCAAATAAAGAGTTTGCTCATTTCTGTCATTACACATTGAAATTTGCCAGATTGGTTTTCTGGGCATATATTACCTTTGAGACCGTATGGCAGCTCAGGAATACAAATAACCCCCATCATGGCATACCATGTGCAAAAGTAGACAACCCAGGGTATTAAAATTGGGGTATGTCCAGTCCAACTTACTCACAAACCCTGGCCAAAGTTAGTGTTCATAGGTTTTTTTTTTTTTTGCATTTATTATACAAATGTGGCACTTTAACTGATGACTGCCACTATATGTTTTACTGCTCAAAAAACATTAATATTTGTGTTTAGCAATGTCTCACAAATACAATAGCACCCCTCAGTCTCCATGTACAGGTTTTATGGGTTTTTGGAAAGTTACAGCATCAAATAAAGGGCTTGCAAATTAAATTCTCAAATATATTAATATCACTTAGAACGAATATCACTTAGAATGAAAATATTTTATATATATATATAAAATTTAGTTTTAAGTGTATTGACATCAATATAGTATGTATTGTATTTATTATTTATGTATAATTATATTATTTTTTATTACTCATAAGTTGAGACAGTACCCCTGTAGTAAACCTATCAATTACGCCAATCCGAGTCATGTGATCATGGTGTTAAGATGATGGCTCGGATAGGCAAGATTTATTGAAGATTTATTGAATGCTTCGGTTGTCAGGCAGTCCCCCACCAATCGCAATCGAAATTATCCTTGCTCTCAGGATGGCACGATCGTTAGGAAATGCTATTTGTTAAAGTTCTACTTTTGTAATATGGCATTGCGTTCCCTGCATCATTAGGGGTTAAAAGGACACTGTAAATAACAACTTTCACTTAATGAAGCTGTTTTAGTGTATAGATCATGCCTCTGAAGTCTCAATGCTTAATTCTCTGCCATTAACTTAATTTGCAAGTTTTTATCTCCTGCTCTATAAATTGAACTTTAATCATACACAGCAGAACCCTGCAACCTATTAACAGTGCAGGAGAAAAATTCTAAATTCAACAGATTGTGCAGTAAAGGAAGTATATATGTTAGATCTCACTTTGCAAGAAATGTTTAAGAAGGCTGTGCACGTTACATGCAGGAATGTGGGACTAGGGCTGCATGAACAAAGTCATTAAGCTAAAGATGTTTTGGTGATTTTAGTGTCCTTTTAAAGACACATACATTTCTGATACTTCATGTTGTGGTAAAAAACAATTTGGATATGTCTTCTAAGCCTCTGTCATCAAAGAGATCAATCATTGATATTAGCTGTATTCCTGGTATTACTAAAGTTGCTTCCATGTGTATTTCCATTGCTTGGTGCCCTGTATTGATGATCAGTGCTGGCATTACCATTGATTATTATTAATTGACTAGTATCTTATAGTTTCTGGTTTATATTAGCTCAGACTGCTTTATATTATCCAAGACTTGACAGGCATTTGAACATATTTCTGGGCTTGTTTATTGGATTTTATTGTGTCTGTTTACAGGTTCCTTTTCTTT
This sequence comes from Pelobates cultripes, assembly GCA_933207985.1. Lineage (NCBI taxonomy): Eukaryota > Metazoa > Chordata > Amphibia > Anura > Pelobatidae > Pelobates > Pelobates cultripes. The sequence goes on along the minus strand of OW240913.1, from coordinate 60,888,245 downwards.
CTCTATCTTTCTGCTCCAGTCTTACATTTTTGTACTTTCCGATTAGGTTCTGACCCACAAGCCATGTGCAAAAGTCCTGGAATATCCTGGCACTCCCTACCACCAGGACCTGCAGAAATGTTCCAGCACTGCCTTTTTTTCTCTCATATACACTTGGAAGAAAAAAAATATTTTGTGATTTATTACACTCATGTAACTAACTAGTACTTCAGATTGAATTAGTTGCACATAAATATTTGAGAGTTGTCTCGCTCATGCTGCCAAAAATGCTTGAGCCATTGACTCTACAAGACCTCTGGACATGTGCTGTGGTATCTGGCACCAAGACATTAGCAGAAGATCTTTAAAGTCCTGCAAGTTGGGAGGTGGGGCCTCCATGAATTGCATTTGCTGTTCCAGCACATACCACAGATGCAATTGAGATCTGAGGAATTTGGAGGTCAAGGCAACACCTTGAACTCTTTGTCATGTTCCTCAAACCATTCCTGAACAATTTTTGCAGTGTGGCAAGGTGCACTATCTTGCTGAAAGAGCCCACTGCCATCAGGGAATACCATTACCATGAAGGGGTGTACGTAGTTTGCAACAACATGGTATATGTTGTAACATTCACATGAATGCCAGGACCAAAAGTTTCCCAGCAGAACATTGCCAAGAGTATAATGCTGCCTGCCTGCCTTCTTTCCATAGTGCATCCTGCTGCCATTTCTTCCCCCAGATAAACAGCGCACACGCAAGCCCTGCCGCCTAACTGATCTAAAATAAAACATGATTCATTAGACAAGTAAACATTCTTCTATTGCTCCATGGTCCAGTCTTGATGCCCACTTCACCATTAAAGGCATTTTTGGAGGTGGGCAGGGATCATCAAGAGCAGTCTACTGACAAATACATAGCAAACCACGATGCACTTTTCTACAATGGGCAGCTTTATATTATTCAGCAATTTGAGCTACACTAGCTCCTCTGTGTGATTAGAATATGCAGGCTAGCATTCACTTTCTATGTGCATCAATGAGCCTTGAGCACCCATGCTCCTGATGATCCACTTTTGGTAGGTACTGACCACTAAACACCTGAAGCACCCCACGAGACTTGTCATTTTGGAGATGCTCTGACCCAAGCATCTACCATCACTATTTGGCACATGTCAAAGTCACTGATCTTTTCACTTGCACGTTTCTTCTGCTTCCAACGCATGAAATTCAAGAACTGACTGTTCACTTGCTACTTAATATATCCCACCCCTTGACAGGTGCCTTTGCAACAATATAATTGTTTTCACTCCATCTGTACATTTCTGCTACTTCATACTGTGGTAAAAAAACAATATGGGAATGTCTCCTAAGCCTCTTTTAGCTGATTAGTGTATTTTCATATTTCAACCTCATTTAAAATATTGCAGCTTTGTTCTCTTAAGGAGATGTTAGATGTGTGGATTTTGTTCTTGGGAGATACCTCAGTGAGCTGGAACCTCATGTGATGGCACATGATATGAAACTCCTTCTTGCCTGTCATGGAGAAATCATCAACATACTTAGAAGTGAAATAATAGGGGTATGAAAACTGTGATCCAAATGGAAGGGCAAAGGTCAAGTTGTGAGCTTCTCCGAAACGCAACAGAATGTTCATGACTGTGCTGCTGGCTGTCTTGTGTGTTTTTAGGAAGAATATGTGGGTTTTTGGTTGGCAGGAATCTGTGAGTCTTCCAACATTCTCTGATGAATCGTCAAAGTCAAATAGCCCATATTTAGTATTTTTTTCAATAAGATGACCATTAGTCACATTTTTGAGATGTTCGTGACAAAGTTCACTGATATTAAAATGTATTGGTTCATAACATCTGCAAGAGAATAAATACATTTTAAAAAACTTGCACAAAATTGAATATTCAGGTTTAGACAGGAATATGTTATAGTTACAAAAGTGAATCGTGTCTATCAGGTTCAGCCTCGTTTTTGTAAACTAAACAGATTTAAATTTGTATTAACATTTCTTCATAACTAAAATCTACCATTCCATTTATTAATTTTGTATCCCATCTCTGCATTTTTTTCTTATGCCATGGTGACAGGTGTTCAAAATTGCACAGCATATTCAATGTGTGGTCTTACAATTGATTTGTAAAGAGGAAAAATTACATTTTCATCCTAAAGAATTAATGCCCCTTTTTATACATGACAATACTTTACTGGCCTTAGCAACTGTTAATTGACCTTGCACAATGTTACCTAGTTTGTTGTCTAAAACAATTCCCAAATCCTGTCCTTACTCTAGTGCGGATACACTATATTGAAGCTACAATATAAATATACTGTAGTAGTATTAAAACTAAATGGGAAATTAGACTTTCGGCGACTGTTTGCAAGCAAAAATAGCTTTTAGGTAGACAGGTACATTTATACATACTTGTTCGAAAAGGCACAACCTTTAGCTAGACACATGAATTTATACACAGTTTTTTATACATACTTTGTATAAACACATACATTAACAGTGCCCACCACTAATATTGGCATCGATGCTAAATATGAGCAAAGAAGGCTGTGAAAAATTCTTTATTGTTTAACCCCTTAAGGACCAAACTTCTGGAATAAAAGGGAATCATGACATGTCACACATGTCATGTGTCCTTAAAGGGTTAAGCCCTTAAGGACGGAGTCAATTGTACACGTTCTGTCAAAAACAAAACGTAAGCAAAACGTGTGGAATTTGTGCGATATGTTTGTTCAGCCATAATCTACCTCTTTCATATTAAGTATACCCACACTTATTATATATCATTTTGTTCAGGAGAAACAGGGCTTTCATGTCATATCAAATATTAATGTATGAAACATAAATACATTTGAATACAATGTAATTTAACTGTGAATGTCATAATACTGCTAGATTTGCGGTAATAAAATACACATTTTTGTGTTCAGTGATGTCTTACGAGTACAACAGTACCCCCAATGAACAGGTCTTATAGGGTATTGGAAAGTTACAGGGTCATATATAGGGCCCTCCCCTTTTTCAATTTTACACATTGAAATTTGTCAGATTGGTTTGCTGGGCCTATGTTACCTTTGAGACCGTATGGCAGTTCAAAAATGAAAATTAACCCCATCAAGCTGGGAGAGAGGAGGCAGTTAATCCTGAAATGCTAAAGGAAAAAGTTCCTAAGTCTCTACAGTCTCTGAAGTGGGGCAGGATCCCTACAAAACACATAAGGCATTAGACTTTTGGAAACCTATTACAGCAGACTTTTAGCTTGCCGCCTGCCGACTCCAGAGACATACCAGAGATCTATCTGTGAGACCAGAGGATGCACCTTTGCGTGAGGCTTTAGGTGGAATGCACTGTGGAACACACGGCGACCTTACCGGCGGCCAAGACGCATGGCAGATCACAACTCCCACATCTCCCATCCACCCACAGGATCACTACAGCAGGTTACACTGTAGGCTACTGAGCTGATTTTGCTTCTTATCAAATAACTTTTGTGAGTGTTTTTAAAGGAACACTATAGTCACCTAAATTACTTTAGCTAAATAAAGCAGTTTTAGTGTGTAGATCATTCCCCTGCAATTTCACTGCTCAATTCACTGTCATTTAGGAGTTAAATCACTTTGTTTCTGTTTATGCAGCCCTAGCCACACCTCCCCTGGCTATGATTGACAGAGCCACCATGAAAAAAAAAAACTAGTTTCACTTTCAAACAGATGTAATTTACCTTAAATAATTGTATCTCAATCTCTAAATTGAACTTTAATCACATAAAGGAGGCTCTTGCAGGGTCTAGCAAGCTATTAACATAGCAGGGGATAAGAAAATCTTAATTAAACAGAACTTGTAATAAATAAAGCCTAAAGAGGGCTCTCTTTACAGGAAGTGTTTATGGAAGGCTGTGCAAGTCACATGCAGGGAGGTGTGACTAGGGTTCATAAACAAAGGGATTTAACTCCTAAATGACAGTGAATTGAGCAGTGAAATTGCAGGGGAATGTTCTATACACCAAAACTGCTTCATTAAGCTAAAGTTGTTCAGGTGACTATAGTGTCCCTTTAATATTTGGTATTAAAATTATTGTCAATATTACAGTGAGTACTGTGTTTATTTATTTTTACTCCTAGGCACTTGAAGGACATCTTGCTACATTCTGGCAACCAGTTTTCCCTGTACTGGTTTGCTCTTTTATTATATACACTGGAGATTCATTGTATCTTTTTTTTAGAAAGTATATTAATTTGCCATTTGGGTAACATTACCTGTTTGGGGGGGGGTGAGGGGAGTGACACAGTGCTATATATATTGTGCACTTATTTTTAGACTTCTTAATTTTTGGATTTCCTATTATATATTATTGATATCGTACTAATATTGCTGTATCTTTTGGTTTCAACTATATTTATGTGAGGTTTATTCAGTTCCTGGTTATTTTCATTATAGTTTTATAGGGCTTTCTCATTTCAGTTTGCCAGGTTGGTTAGGTGGCCTACGCTGCCTTTGAGACCGTATGGCAGCCCAGGAATGAGAATTACCCCCATCATGGCATACCATTCAAAAAAGTAAACAACCCAGGGTATTCAGCGTTGGGTAAGTTCGGTCATTTGTAGTAGCTACTTTATCACACAAAATCAGCACTTTCACTGATGATATCATCATCATTACAAGTTTTAGTGTTTCAAAATACTCATATGTGTGTTCAGCGTAGTCTCACTAGTACAACAGTATCCCATATGTACAGGTGTTATGAGGTTTTGGAAAATTAAAGGGTTAAATATAGGGCTTGTAAATTACATTCTTTGGACTTTCTGTCTGGGTTGTTAGGCAGGTCCCTTAAATTATAATTACTAAAATGCATTAATTATGTGAAAAATAGTAGGTAAGTATACATGAGGAATAAATATATATATATATATATATATATTTAAATGTGTATATATAGAAACATGAAATATTTTAAGTGTATTTTGAGGTGTGTGTATGTATGTGTGTGTATTATTATATATATATATATATTTGTGCTCGGAATTTAAATACGTGATGGATAGTAACTGTGAGCAAAGTTGGTTGTGGTGTGCCGAAACCAACGTACGAGTGGGCCTGTAAATAAAAGAGGGCAAAAAGATAAATTCGAGAAAATACACACTTTATTGCATTTTACAAGACCAAGTTTCTGAAAGCTTGGCGAAGCTCTTTCTCTGGTTGCGGAATATATGCGTTATATATGGAGGATTTCCATCGCCCGAGCCTTTTGATGATGTGGACCGGTGCGTTTGTGCTTGAGGCTGCTGAGGCGGCTCCTATGCGGAAGGAGTGCCCGGAGAATGCAGCCGGATTGTGTCCGAGCTTAGATAACAGGGTTCTGACATGTGACATCAATTTTGCCGTGGTAAGCGGGTGCCCTTGTAATGTTAAGAGCGGAGAGTCTGGCAGGTGAGTGCGAAAAGTAGACCGTAGTTGGTCGAGAACTTTCACCGGACACCAGGCATTATCAGTAGGGAAGAGAGGAATTATTGTAGGATGTATTGACCGGTTGGTTTTAGTGGTAGGGATAGAGAGGAGGTAGTGATCCTCTACCTTGGTGAGGTGTGAAGTTTTAAGGCATCGTGCGATATCTCCTTGACAAATCACTGTGAACTCTCTAGGTCTGAGAAAACCGTAGAAAGCGAGATATATGGCAGATTTTATCACCATATTGGTGTAGCTATCAAATGGGGCTGTGTCAAGGAGATTGCTAAGAGACCTGAAGATAGGCCCGTCTATGGGTAATCTAGTGCTTGCGAGTGGTGGTGAAACCTTTGATATACCTTTCAAGACCTTTTTTATGGGGTATGAAGACAAAAAGGGGGTGCTGTTAGGAAAATTGGTGAGGCTGTGGTGCTGAACCCCGGTGAGGTAAAGTTTAATGGTGTTGTGTGACAGATTAAGGTGTAGGTGGCAGAAAGAGGCAAAAGACACCATGGTTTGGATAGAAAAGTCACCTTGTAGCCCGAATTCTGCAGTGAATTTGTTAAATATGTTAAGTGCCCTATTGTAAGTGATAGCAGTGTTGGGTGATAATGCTTGGTGAGTGAGTGATCTAGCGTGAAGCAAGAGTGTGCTTAATCCAATATTAGTTCGTGAAACCGTGGTGTCCTGGATGGCTGTTGGTGAGCTGCTGGGAGTGCCTGAGAAAATGCCTGGAATCGAGAACGAGAAAGAGCGTCAGCGGCGGTGTTGTGAATACCCGGGATGTGAGAACATACTAAGTGAAACTGATTGGATGCTGCCAGCCAGGTCAACTTGCGAATCAGCCGCATGATGGTCAGGGATGATGAGCGCCCTTTGTTAATAATATCGCAAGCTGCCGAGTTATCTGAGTAGCATTTTACTGCCTTGCCGGACCAGAGATGACCCCAGGTGTGTGCGGCCGCCACAATGGGGTAAATTTCAAATAGGGTTGAGGTCTCCCTGAATCCTGGCAAGGCATCCGTCTCAGTGGGCCAGTGGCCCCTAAACCAGTGGTTCCCGAAAATGGCTGCGAAACCGGTGTTGGCTGCTGCGTCCGTGTGGATGATGGGTGAAGAGGTGGAGAGAGGGGGGATAAACATGGAGATACCATTCCAGTCTTTCAAAAACTTCCCCCACATAGCCAAGTCAGCCTTGGCGTGGGGGTCCAAAGAAACTGTGCCGGAGTCCGGGACTCCATGGAGCAGGCAAAGAAGTCTGGAAATAAAAGACCTTCCCTGCGGAATGATGCGCATGGCGAAGTTCAGAGATCCAAGAAGGGACTGAAGTTCTCTCCTGGTGCAAACGTCATTCCGCAGGAACGTGTCTATCTCCCCTCTCAATCGTGAAAGTTTGTCGTGTGGAAGGCTAGCTCTGAGTTTGACAGAATCGAGCTCTATGCCTAAAAAGGTCAACTTTGTAGTGGGTCCTATAGTTTTGGCTGGGGACAAAGGGACTCCAAGTGTGGAAAAAAGTGCGGTAGTACTATTGATTGCTGTGGGTGTTGATGACCCTGGCTCTATCAGTAGAAAGTCATCTAGATAGTGAATAACGGAGTGACACCTGATGACATTCAGAAGCAGCCAGCATAGTGACTCAGCGAAAATGTCGAAAAGTTTGGGGCTGCTTCGGGAACCAAAAGTGAGTCGTGTTGAGAAGTAATAATACCCTCGCCATTTAACACCGTGTAAGTGCCAGAGTGAGGGGTGTATGGGCAGTAATTTAAAGGCGTTAGTGATGTCTGTTTTGCTGAGCCAGGGTCGATTACCAGATGTCATGATAGACTGTATAGCGTCGTCGATGGTGACGTACTGCAGAGAGAATTCGTCTGCTGGAATGAGTGCGTTTATGCTTGGAACAAAAGAGGAGTGCGGTGCCGATAAATCGATAATGAGACGTTTTTTATTAGAATATTTGTGAATAGCAATACCAATAGGGTTAGTGCGCCAGGAGGAAAACGGTGAAGAGGTGAAAGGACCGATCATGAAACCGTTTGTGGTTTCTGCGGAAATGAGAGTGTCTACAGCGACTGGGTCTAAACGTGCAGACTGGAGATTAGGACATTCTAGTGTACCTGGGGGAATGGCTATTATGCCTGTGTGAAACCCTTGTGAGAAACCTGTGGTGAGAAAATCCACTAAGTGCCTGCTGGGGTGACACCTTAGATAAAAAACCATATTAATGTCGGTTAGTCATTTGTTTGGTGACAACCTGGCTGGACACATGGTCTTGGTATGTGCCCTGAAACATATGGAGCAGATGTGCAATAATCTACAGGCGCTGAAACTGCAGGAGCCTGCGTTGAAATTATTGCACACCTGTGCTTTACCTAAAAAGGAGATGGGCCTACCCAGCTTATCCCGGAGACCACCCGCTGGCTTGTGAGGGGTGAAAGAGGAGTGAGGTGTGAACGTGGGGTGAGGGGTGAGAGTGGAGGTGGTGGGATCTGGTTCGACGGGACATAAGTCCGCCATGTGGGATGTGGAATTACAGATGGCACAAGCCGGGGGCCTGAGTCCGGCGAAGTGGCGACAGAAAAGTTCAGTGTCCATCTGACCTCAGTTCATTCTAATGTTGAACTGCTTGAGATGGGTCGCCGCCTTCGCTGAGACTGACTTGTGGTAGTCATAGAAGGAAGAGCCCCCGTACTTGATGCCTAGATCCACTACCTTGTGGAGATAGAGATCTAGCTCTTCTCTCCTATGGGGATACACCGTGCAAATGACGTCGCGGTATATCCCGAAAGCTATCACAAACTGTGGGATAGACAATTTTTTATTAAGCCTGGGATCCCTCGTTTTAAGCACAACAGAGATGTCACCATAATTGTATGCCTTGTTCTCGAGTACATCCTGAGAGGCTATGAGTAAAGACACCAGACACACATCCTTCCCGTCAAGGATATCTTTCCTGATAGAATCTGGGACGGAGTGTGCTGGTGACTCGAAAGGTGTGATGGCTGTGCCAGGTGCTGGAGGGGGGAGTATAGAGGGACATGAAGGTATGGCAGGTACAGCCGTGGTAGAGACTGGGACTACGGTGTTAGTACCTGAGGAGGAGATGGCGCTCTCCACCTTAGACAGCCTGCTATTGAGGGCCTGTAGATTGGCCAAGATATCTGCCAGGGTATCCTGGGTGGCCGTGCTGTTACTTGGTGGTTGTCCTTGAGAGCTAGTTCCCGGCCGAGGCTCGGGGACTTGGTGGGTAAGCAGCCTGTAAAGTTCTGCCTTTCTAGCTGTGGCCGGAAAGGGGATTCCCCTGAGCCTAAGCTCGGCTGTGATTTTGGGAATAGTCCATGCTCTCAAGGACGTGGGGGTTGAAAGAGTGAGTGATTCGCCTGGAGACACGGGTCTGATTGGCGTGAATGGTGCTTCTTCTGTCAGTTCTTCGGTTGGAATTGGTTCTTGGGACATTCTAAAAAGGAATGATTATGTGAAAGATATATTAGAAGGGGAGTGAGGTAAGAAGGGGGGGGTATGGGGAGTGGTGTGTCTTGAAGAACTGGACTTTAATGCTAGATGCCGAGGCGAAAAACTTAACTATTGAATGACTGGATAGGTGAGGCCCTGCTAATGCCAAGTGGCGATGAGAGGCTCTACCTATGATTTGGCTTATGACGTAGGTGCCACAGACGTGGTGGCGGGATGTTGGCCTCTCGGTGACGATAAGAGAAATCAAAACGTGTGGCCGTGACAGGTGAGGCCCTAACTAGAGCCCTGTAGTAAGGCATGCGAGGCTTATAACTATGATTTGGGCGTGGGGCCGTACCTCCGTGTTGAGGTGGGGTGGGGGTGGTAGGCCTCGCGGGATCAGATTTCCTGATAGGGTGGGCTAAGGCATTAGCCTGTGCCGTATAGCCAGTTCGATAGTATGCTAAAGTGTAAAGTTAGAGGACTGGAATGGTGTGTGGATACTAACCTTGACTGGTCGCAAATGGTATCTGGAGCCTCCTGGTAAGTGTAGAGAGTCTTGTCTTAAATGTTGTCTTTGAGGAAGAATCCTGGGGGTTTAAGACAGATGTTGATGTGTTTATACGTATCGTGATGTCGTATGAATAGTATAGGGAGAAGGTTTGTTAGGGGCACGACGTGAGATCCTGCATTGAGGGATCTGGGAGGTTTAGGTGTAGGAATGGGATGATTTTGGATATGAGTGAGAAGGCAGAATGAGGCCTTGGGGTAGCGAATGGACGTACTTGAGTAAGGATGTAAGTACCTGAAGGTATGGCTGAGTACCGTGTCAGGTTTTTGGTGTCTTCTTGAGCCTGGTGGCCGTATGACCGAAAGTCTGTGTAGACAAGTAGTAAAGAGATAACGTATCCTGGGCGTAAGCCTGAGGGAAGGTAGTAATGGAGTTGAGACCGCGTGAGGTCTAGTATTGAAAAGAGAGTGAACTATACCTTTGTTTAAAGTACAGAGATTGTTTAATCGTGGCAGGTTAACTGCGTAGAAACGGTGGAATCTTAGATTAGTACAAGGATCTAAGGGTTTAACCAAGAAATATACCATAGTTAGCAATAGATGTGAAGATAATTGATAAAACCTGATAACTCAAGGTGATAAAAACCATACCTGTTCCTGTAATAAAAGGACCTTGAAATAACAACTTTAATGCAGAAAAGCAAGAGACCGATGCAATCTGTAAAAGCCAAAAGATGTGACAGCGTGATTTATGTGCAAGGAATAGTACGGATTATGTGTAAAGGGTATAACTTGTAAATAGTGTTTAAAAAGACTTATCTGAGTGTTATTAGGAAAGAATGTTATAGCTTGAATTTAGACACGTATGAAGTTATGAACCGTGGTGAACATTATGTTTATAACAGAAAAATACTTTAAATGGTTTAACAAGGTAGAAAAACACAGGGCTGGTAGTTAACCATATAATGTAACCGCAAACTCATATAAAGGAATAAATAATAGTAGGACTGTGATTAGAACTTATGCCAGCTTATCTTAAAAGAATAGAAATAACCGAATGTAAATTAGTAAGATAGTGTACGTGAATTAACCATACGAATAGGTTGGTGCTGAAATAACCGAACGGAAAAGTGAATATAGATAATAATGAGCTTAAACATGAAATATTTATTCGGTTGTTTCCGTACGAAAAAGCATAAAATGATAGCGAAATGAGCCGAACGTTCGTGCGTTTTTTGGCGCGAATGGAGATATAAACGAAAGCGTGTATTCGTGAAAATGCGAAAGAGGGAGCCTACCCCTACGTTTTTAGGCCCGAACGGCGGGGAAATAGCGAACGCTAATTCCCACGCCTTGCTTACGTGAACGCGCCGGTCTCGTGACCGGAAGTCGGGTACCTCGACCGGAGGGAAACGGAGTGGAAGGACCTCGGACGGACGGAGGATTGCACAGGGCGTCTGGCTGCTGGAAACAGGTACAGTTCTGGCGGGAAGCTGGACCGGAAGTGCTGGTTGCTAAGGACAATCAGCTGAGCGGCAGCGGTGAGTAGGGGCTGGGAGCTTAAGTAGGGGACTTACTCCTCCCACAAATTCAGGCCTAATGGCCTTTCTACATATAATGTCAAGATATGCTTATGATATTACATATATTTTGTATTTTTTATTTTATGTATGTTATTTATACCAAAATACACTTATAATTAAATTATTTATATATATATATATATATATATATATAAAAAATTATTTATGTATAGTATGCTAATCAGATGCTTTAATTGACTAAAAAAAAAACACAATAAACACAATAAGTGTTGGCACTCAATTATGCTAGGTGCAGGTATTCGAGGTTTAACCCCACAACAACCTCCTAATCTAGATCCAAAAACAAATATGAATACCGCACTCAAAAAATGATTATAGTGTAATCTAAACTTGTATTAAATTGCAAAGATATTTATTATAAAATAATTCATAAGTTAATCAAGTAAACCTTAGTGAAATTCATTCCAATCATATATACACATAGATTATTTACATATATACACACAAAAACCTCCCTGTGCTGAATTTCATGAACTATATATCTATATACACTGGTTACTGATCCACAAAATGAAAAAAATGAAATGTCCAGAGAAAAATATAAAAAATAGTAAAAAAGAAAAAAGCAGAAAAAGCAAAAAGGAAAAAAGGAAAAAAAGAAAAAATGTGTATATATATTCCAGTCCTATTAATAGTCCAAAATATAATATCTGCACGGAGAGGAACAGGGGCCATCGAAGGGACAGGAACGTCCCGAGCGCGCAGCCCATTTCAGCCCGATTTCAGGATTGCCCACGATTATGAACCCAGGAAAAGACCTGTCAGACTGACCAGATTCCACAGAATGGACGAGTGATTACCTTCTCATCGAGCTACAACTCATTTTCACCCTCATTCAATATACATCATCTACAAGATCTACCACCCTCCTACTGAACATACTATCAAGTTTACATATTTTTTGGTGAGATCCATCCATATACTTATGAATTATATGAATTATATAGTGCACTATATTTTGGACTATTAATAGGACTGGAATATATATACACTTTTTTTCTTTTTTTCCTTTTTTCCTTTTTGCTTTTTCTGCTTTTTTCTTTACTATTTTTTATATTTTTCTCTGGACATTTCATTTTTTTCATTTTTTGGATCAGTAACCAGTGTATATAGATATATAGTTCATGAAATTCAGCACAGGGAGGTTTTTGTGTGTATATATGTAAATAATCTATGTGTATATATGATTGGAATGAATTTCACTAAGGTTTACTTGATTAACTTATGAATTATTTTTATAATAAATATCTTTGCAATTTAATACAAGTTTAGATTACACTATAATCATTTTTTGAGTGCGGTATTCATATTTGTTTTTATAATATATTATACATGTATGATATATTATTTTCATGTTTTGATTCTAACTTTTTACAAATATTTCAGGCACTAGGGGGACTGCCGGAAAACTCAGAGTGCCTCTGCAGGCAGTCTCATAGACTGCTATCACGGTCATGTGATCGCAAAGTCTGTCGCGATCACATGGCCATGGAGGGCCAAAATTTCAGGAGACAGGCAGCCTCCCCGGACCAGGATCGCTGTGGATCCCTGGTACAGGTAAGTAAATGTCGGCTGGGGGTCTCACGATCGTTAGGGTGCACTACGCCGTCCTAGCAGTGTTTAGGCTCACTAAATGCAGGACGACATAGTATGCCCTAATGGCGTTAAGAGGTTAACCTTTTAAGCTGTTGTTCAAAAAAATACACAAAAATACTGATGCATGTGGACTCTCATCTTCAGTTCAACCCACCTATTTTGTATGGAGGTCAAGTTAGGGAACTGTTATGGCCATGGCAGGAACATGATTTTGTGGTCTGTAAACCATTTTTGTGTTGACTTTGATGGATTATGCTGGATTATCAGACTACAGCTCATTTTAAGCATTCTAGCAGAGGCAGTCAGGTGTTTAATATCTATAAAATCCAGGTTCTCTGACAGAAAAACAACCCCACAATATAAAAGAGCCACCGCCATATTAAAGTGTAGGCATGAGGTACTATTCCATATGGCTACCTCTTTGTATGCACCAAACCAAACTCTGGTGTTTAGTGCCAGAAAGCTTTATTTTGGTTTCCTCTGGCCATAGAACTCAATTCCATTTGAAGTTCAATAGTGTCTGACAAATCTGAAAACCCTTACAAACTACTTGTGGTAATGTAGGAGACTTTCTGACCCCCAGGCGCAACTAACAGCTGCAATTTTCCAGCTGTTATCATTGGAGATTTTTTGGCCACTTGAACCATCATCTTCACAGTGCATTGAGTCAATACAGACACACACATCCTCTTCCAGGTTGATTTCCAGTTAACCAGATCATCTTAATTATTCCCCTGATGGTGGGAATGGGCATTTCAATGCTTTTCTTAAAGCAACTTCATATTTTGTGAGGCTCAATAATATGTAGTCACACAACACAGCTATATTCCTTGGTCTGTGATGAATGACCAATGGAATTTGACCTATGTGTTACCTCATATTTATACCCCTTGAAACAGGAAAGCATGGTTGAACAAGTTCCTGCTCCTAGTAACCCAAGTGTACTAAAAAAATATATATAATATCAATGGGAATATACTTATATGCTTATCAATATATTTCTCTCAAAATAATTCATAGGGGTGCCAATAATTGTGCCACACATATATTTATCAAAGATTTATTTTTTTTGGAGGGGGAAAAACCTGCGCTGTGTTTGCAATTGTTTGAAATCCATGAGAGCAGAGCATTTTTGTGTATTTTTTTTGAACAAAAGATTAAAAGGTTAAACAATAAAGACAATTTTCACAGCTTTCTTTGCCCATATTTACAAGGGTGCCAATATTAGTGGAGGGCCCTGTACACCCCCCTCCTTACTTTCCCTTTGCCGTTTCAAAACCAATTGTCTTTTCACTCTGTAATTTTTCGTTTTACATTCATATTTCCTATTTTCTTTTTTAACCCATTCTGTTCATTTCTGTGATTACTTTTGTTAGATGAGGCAACAGACAAGAATCTTGTCAGGGTAGCTATTAGTGGGAACTTATCAATAGGGGCACTTAGGGCAGAGCCGCACCAATTTTTTATGTGAAATAAACAGTATTTGTATTAATTTTTTTTCTGGAGGGGCAAACTAAAAAATATGAGGAAAAAAATTTAAAAAAACATACTCCAACCATTGCCCAGGTGTGTCAATTTTGCTGTAACCCGACCCCTACTTTTTTGTTACTGTTTGTAGGAGCTTTATTGATAGCACTAAGGCATGTAAAAAAAAACAGAACAGATATGAAATCTGTCTTGCTTCAGCAGGTTTTGTACATGCCTAGTCTCCCTTAAGAAGGAATTTTAGGGGCCTCCTTATCTGCCATTCAGGGTTATCAATTAAAGTAAGAATTCACAGTGAATTCTAAGAGAATTTAAAATCCAAGGATAGAGTAGCCAGAGTGAAAGCATTCATCTATTTTAAACCTTGAATTTTAAATTCGCCTAGAATTCTCACTCATTGAGTTGCTATTACGGCAGCAGAGTCAGCTGTTCAGCAGAGTCAGTTCTGAGGATTGAGTCTGAATTTGTGAAGCTTGTTCTTGTCGTGTCACTTCCACTTCATGACCCTATGTTACCACTACAAATTAATCATATTACCTGCAGCAAACCTAATAAGAATCTATCATTATCCTGCTTCTTTATCCCTGTGCACAGTGTGTGCTGAGAGCTAATGGCGAGCAGCAATATTTAGCAGAAAGCTAGATTTGTCATAGCATGAGAACTGTTGGAGATGGGATCAGAATAGGAGAGCTAGAGACTCATAGAGGGATATAGTGCTTGAGTTAGACAGAGACTGCTGGAAGCATTATACCGACACACTGTACTATTTGGGTATCTCCGTATTGCAGCTCCTTGTAATCTATTACACTCCCCTTTCACTAAACTGGCTTGGAAAAGGTATGTTTTGTGACTGGGAAGTCCCTGATTGGCTGAGAGCATCAGCCCCTGCTTAGTGGCACTCTGCACTTCCTGAATCTGAAAATTCAGAAGCTGGATGCCAATGGGGAGGGGGGTTGGACATCACCGCTGGAGGCAACGTTGGGGTTAAACTGTTTGAGAGTGGTTTAAACCCTTGAGTGAGTTTAGAGTGCCTCCAGGGGCCTCCTGGCACCATAACTTCATTTATATGAAGTTGTTTCGGTGCCTGGAGTGTCCCTTAATTTATTAAACTCACAATATCTGCATTTTTGTGGTAGGCTGGGTAACACAGGTTGCCTTAGAATTCTGTTTCTACAGACACCTGACATGTAAATCCAGCCTTTTATCTTTTCCACTAAGGATAGGAACAGCTGTTACAGCTTAAATGAACCTTGTTACACAAATATTTCATACAGGACATGTTTAATGTAGGATTCCAAAAAAAATACTAGAAGTGTTAGTATCTTTAATAACTACACTGTGCACATTAAATAAGTTGTAGCGTAGTACATTACATTTAAACAAAGCATACTTACTGCTCCTCTATACCTATTGTGGTAACTTCACTATACCACGAAACCTAGATTCAAGTCCTGGTCAGACCACCTCACCTGTATGTGTCCTTGGGAAAGGCACATGATCTATATCCACCTACCTCAAATCCTCATATATTGGTTGAGCAGGGTCTTCTTCACCTCTAAATATCCTTCTTTCTACACTTGTACAGCAGTATGGTATATGTTGGAGTTATATAAATGCTAATAATAATCACACTCAATACGGTCTGCTTTTGCTCAGAGGATCCAGAATGTGCCCTGCAACTTCTAGAAGCACTCCAGTACCGTTGGAGTCCTCACTGAAGAATGCATGTTTGATCACATACCTTATTGATTCTTTGATATTGCAGTATTGAAAAGCGAACCCCATTATAGTTGAGACAAAGAGAGCTGCGCATAAATACTTCCAGCTTTGAGTTGAATAACTGCAGAGAATTTAAGGAAATACATTTATTTTAGGAATATTCACAGTCAAAGAAAACATTAATTAAAGGAAAGCTGACAATTTTATAGTATGACAGGAGGCTTCATATTTACTTAAGTCTCTCTTTACTAATTCTTTGCTGCTCCGCAGTCAGTACAGGTCAGAGTACCACTGCCTCCTGTTATGTATGGGTTGTTGTGGGATATACTTTTTACTTTATTTGATTTTATGATTACGATTATGATTTGTTTTTTTGATGTGAGGTCAGGTATTTTTTGTTGTTGCCTGCTCTGTCTAACCCTTACCCCCCCTTTTTCTGTGGGGTCCGTAGGATGCCTTCCTTCACCTGTCTTCCTGTTTTTTTTCCCTACTTCTCCTTTGCTGTCCTTTTTTCCCTTTTATCTTCTGTTTTTTTCTTGCGGTCGGCGGGGAGCTGCTCAGTGCCGCCTCCTGTTCTGTTCTGACCGCTGGGACCGCGGAGAACGACTCCAGCAGTCCCACATGGGTACCTTGCGCGCCACTCTCACGGCACGTGGGAACTACCCGTCTGCCTGTCTCCCTCCCACGCTCCCAGATCCGCGGGGAAGCCGTTTAGCTCTCGTGCCCACGAGTGGGAGGATGACCGGCCACGTGGGAGCGACAGCTCCCGACCTCGTTTTGGCCTCCCCACACCGCAGGGCCCCTCCGTCCGGGCGCCGGTGGGGTGGCAGGTTACACTTCACACTGTGAGCCTTTAGAGGTATTAGAATGGCTCTTTGTCACTTCAATACATCAGTGCTGCAGGTTCACTTCCTAGCATGATCAAGTCAGACTTTCATACATTGGAGGTCAATAAACTCGATACTGTCAAAGTTTAGCAGTGATAACTTTGCAATCCTGGGACATACCTGAAAAGCTAGACATACCTTCTGGCATTATCTTATATGTTTGAGGAAGGTGAAGGATCACTGGTGATCCTCTATTAGGTTACACTAGCACTACTGTTTTGCTACGTTATGATTTTCCTTGTCCACCCCCTGTTCCCTGGTGACATTCCGTAGCTGGATACTGTGGGTTGCCTGTTTCTTATACACAGATGCTGCAAAGGGTTGCTTACTAGTTATCTGTGGAACATTATCTTCAGTTACACAGTAGAATGCTATGTACTGCTACACAGAAGAAGACTATGTACAGTTGCACAGTAGAATGCTATGTACCATTACACATTAGAATGCTATTTACAGTCACACAGAAGAGCATTAGGTACAGTTACACAAAAGAGTGTTATGTACAGTTACACCAAAGAGCGTTATGTACAGTTACTCAGATGAGCGTATGTACAATTACACAGAAGAATGCCTCTTCTCCGAAGAGTGAAATATACAATTATTTAGAAGAATGGAAGGTGCAATTTATCGCTTGTGCACCCCTGTTGGGCCTGACTTGTCTGTGCCCCAGGATTTGGCCGGCTTGGTCCAAGCCGTATTGATTGGCCTGCTTTGCCTGTGCCCCACTGATTGGCCTTTGTCTGTGCCCCATTGATCTGGCCTGCGTTGTGTGTGTGCCAGAATGTCTGCATACCAAGCCTTGCTGCTACATACTCACGCTTAAACATTGCATGCGCTGCCAAACTTGCCTCTGTCACTATATGGGGTGCTGCCCCAATGCTTCTGCCGGTGACATTTGTCTGTTATACCCCTAGAGGTCACCTTGCCTAGGACCCCTCCACCAACCATTTATTCGGGGGGAATGAGCACAGGCGATGTCTAATGCGGCAGGATACTTGAATGAGTCAGACTTCCTGATGAGGGCAAGCAAGCACACATAAGCACTGCTGGAAGGGTGAAGGCCCTGAACCAGATGCCCGGAAAGATAGACTCTGGAGAAGCGTCTAACCCCGATGCATTTGGCTGTGAGGGCATGACGGCACTGCCTATATGGCGCGAGGGAGGCGGTGTCCACCGGACGTGGCAGTGACCACGTTTTTAAGAAGAAGGCAGACGAATTGAATGAGTCAGACTCTCCTAGAGGAGAGCAGGCAAGTGCGCATAAACGGTACTGGAAGGGTGAAGGCCCTGAACCAGGCTCTCGGAAAGACTAGACTCCGGAGAAGTGTCTAGCCCCGATACGATCAGCCTCGACGGCCAGACTACACTGCCTAGGTGTAGTCCCCGTAACCCCCCCCCACCATGGCCGCCCTAGCTGAATGGCAGGCGGACCGGTCCCCCTCTGAGGGACAGGATGATGGGGGTGTGGACTATGATGATGTCCCCAAGTGGCACCGTGAGACGGAGAACAAAGCCCACTACAGGGGCTCCGACGACCGTGGAAGAAGAGGTCATCTCGTGGGTCACCTTAAACAAACCCCTGTTTGACCCTCGACCCACCTGGTTTCTTAGGAAGGGTCTCTGCCCGAGCAACTAGCACCATAGGTGCGTTTCTGGGTCCATAGACCGATGGCTTGAGAAGCCCACAGTATATGTGGAGCGGTATACCCAGCCAGGCTCCTGAACAAGGTAGCCTCGTACCCAGACTTAGACCCCGATGGGGCACTGCGACTTTCCTGGTGAAAACGCCTGTCTAGTATACAGGAGATCCTGAGTGCGGCCCGCTGCAGTGCTTATACCTTACTTTAAGTTCGCACTAGCAAGCTGATTGTTTTCCTCTACTTGAGTGAGTTGAGCTAGCGGGACATACGAGGAAGTATATTAGGTGCCCAGTTTTTATATGATAAAACTTTATGGAGGCATATCTAATGCTCCAACCCGTACCTGTTATAGAGGATTAGACCCTTGGCCGCAGAGTTTCACATTTACCTCCACCTTCGGATGACATACCAGACGGGATTAAGGGAGCTGAGCCCTTTGGAGCCCCTGCACGGGACTACGCTTGAACGCATATCCATTAGTCACTTTGAATTAGACGCGGCCCTCAGGGAACTTGTAAGGCGGGCTCAATTTTCTCCCTGGCGAGATAAGTATCTGGGGCATCATTCATTGGGACGATACTACAGCCTGGTTGACAGGTTTGGATGAATTTAGGACATTCAGGAATACCTCTGCGAGTTCCCTCCCAGACCGAAGGAGTACGCTCTCGGAGTTTTCCCTTGTTCGGGTCCCTGGATTTCGTGTTCAACTGAGGAAATATCGACCCCCTCTACATCTCGAGGAGTAGAGTCCTGGAGGGTAGATTGGACGCAAGGGGGTGCCTCCTACTTTTTGCCCTACCCGAGTTCTCGTACGTTTGGAATAGTTTTTCCGGGAGGTCCCGGCTTCAAGACTTTAATCCACGGAGGAGGACCCATCAGGCACCGACCAGTTTCAGCTGGCGTACAGACCCGTTTCCTCAGTGATGGACGCTTCCCTCCAGGGGTGTTCGACACGGAGACGCTGACTAATCTCCTCCGTTTGTTTGGTTCCAGGACCTTACTACAGGTGTCTCGGTCTGCTGGTGCTTTGGTTTTATGGCCTCCGCTTCGGCCGAGTCGAAACTAGTGCCCTGGATCTGTCCCATTTGATCTCGGGGACAGTAAGACATTTGTCTGCATGGCAACCCTGACGTAGTTGGGTCTGGTACGAATTACCAGAAATTTTGCATACACTGTTACAGGGTTCGAGAATTGTTTGGTCACTTTCTTGACTTGGGGCTGTCGTATAATTTAGATTAGGTAACGCGTATGACTGATTTTGGCTGGTCTCGCTCTGCTTAGTATCTCCCTTCGAGCTAGACGTGCGGGTTCATAGGGGTGTGAGTCATTAACGATTCCTGAGGACGGGTATTCATCTCCTCAAGTGGTACACGCGTTGTTTTTCATGCTTCGATTGCCGTTTTTCAACGTTTTTTTTTGTCCATTTCTGACTCTGGAATTGTTCCTTTATTATACCTTGTTTTCTTTCAGATGGGTTCGGAGGTTCGGGCCTTAGTTGTCTATCAGCTCTAGTCGGACCCGAGGGTTGTACTCTTATCTTAGTTGCGCGCCCCTCTTTTTATGTGGCGTTTGACGCCACCGTTTTAGATGTTTCTTTTCATGTACCACTCGGTTGTTGTTGACATTGGCGAGGAGTATAGGTTTTTTGGTTCATTTCATTCGGCACACGAAGACTTCAGGCGCCGTCATGGCGGGCGCTTTTCTCCAAGACATGGTACACTTTCCTGCCGGTTATGAAGAGCTATCTTTGCAAAGTTTTTAAGTTGGTACAGCAGATCGGGTTTATTTGGGTTTTGCTGTCTGAGTGTTAAAACAGCAAATTTGAAGCCTCCTGTCATGTTATAAAATTGTAGATTATGCTAGCTTTAGTGTAACTATAATCTTAATTTTATTAATGACAGGAGGCGAATATTTCCCTCCCAGTTTCTCCCTCCCCTTGTTTGTTTGTGGGTTTGACTGACCTTTTGTTTATTCACCTGGTCTCCTGGGCTAGGTTTGTTAATCTGGGATATGGTTCCGTATTTTATGATGGGGATTCATGTTTTTCTCAGTATCTGGGATATTATACTGTCAGTATTGACGATGGGGATTCATGTTTGTCTCCGTACATTTCATTTGCTAATCAGTGTTTTCAACTCTGTTTATCTTGTTTCAGTTTAATGGTTCGGCTACAGCTTTTAGATCCAACTATTCTACAGGATAAAGATCAAGGCTTCATCCACTGGTTCCACGTTTTCAATTTCGGATGACATTTATTGTTATGTTTGTTTCTCCTGCTATTGTTTTGATGGTGTATCGTTCATGTACTTTATTTTGTCCCCGCGTGAAAGAGGAAATAGTTACTTAGGAGGAGCATTTTATGGATTCCTGACCTTTTTAGTCTTTGGTGTTTTTCTCTCTGTATTAATGTGGTGCTAATATTCGACTCCTGTCATTAATATAATTAAGATTATAGTTAGACTAAAGCTAGTATAATCTACAATTTTTGTTACTGAAAAAAGTAGATTGCAAAAGAAGGGGAGGGGAGCTCAAGAGGGCACGGAGGCTGAATAAGGTCACAGGAGTGCAGGGTGGCCAAAAGATCGCACAGAAGGTGAAGGGGGGCTAAAGAGGGCACAAGAGGGT
Organism: Pelobates cultripes; assembly: GCA_933207985.1. Lineage (NCBI taxonomy): Eukaryota > Metazoa > Chordata > Amphibia > Anura > Pelobatidae > Pelobates > Pelobates cultripes. Next base: position 60,867,291 of record OW240913.1, on the reverse strand, counting down.
AAGGGGGGCAAAAGGGCACTGGAGTAGAGGGGTCAAAATAAGGGCACAGAAGGGGAGCGGGTCTAAAGAGGGCATGGGGGCTAAATAAGGTCCAGGAGGGGTGGAGGTGCAAAATAGGTCACAGGAGGGGCAGAGGGAAAAAGGTGGGGAAAAAAGGGCACAGGAGGGGAGGGAAAAAAAGGTCACATAAAGTGAGAGGGGGCTAAAGAGGGCACAGTAAAGGTAGGGGCAAAATAGGGGAAAGAAGGGGAGGGAAATAAAGCTCAAGAAAGAGGCTAGAGAAGGGCACAGAAGAGTGGCTAAATAAGGGCACAGGAGGGGAGGGGGCAAAAGAAGGGCACAGGAGGAAAGGAGTTGCAAAAGAGGGCACAGGAGGGGGCAAAGAGGGCAGGGGGTAAAAGCATGGCACAAGGATAGAGGGAGACAAAAATGGAGCAGAAGGTGAGGGGGCTAAAGAGGGCACAGGAAGGGAGGGGGGCAAAATAAAGGCACAGGAGGGGACGGGCCAAAAAAGGGCACAGAAGGTGAGGGGGTTAAAGAAGGGCACAGGAGTGGATGGTGGCAAAGAAGTGCAATGGAGTAAATTTGCTAAAGAAGGCACAGGAAGAGAGGGGGCAAAAGAATGGCACTGGAGGAGAGGGGCAAAAGAATGGCACAGAAGGTGAGGAGGTGGCTAAAGATGGCACAGGAGTGGTGGTGACAAAACAGGAGAAAGAAGGAGAGGCTGGCTAATAAGGACATGGGCAGGGAGTGGCTAAAGAACGCACAGGAAGGGGCTAAAGATGGGCACTGGAGGGGGCTAAATAAGGGCTCGGGAGTGGAGGGGGCAAAAGAAGGACACAGAAGGTGAGGGGGCTAAAGAGCGCACAGGAGGGTAGGGGACAAAAGAATGGCACAGATGGGGGCAAGGAAGGGCACAGGAGGACAAAGAAACACAACCACCGCTGGCCAGCCAGCTAACCACAGCACCCAGCCACCGTAATTAAGGTGAGAAGAGCCAACTTGGACTAGGTATCACAGATTCCATTGTAGTCTCTAATGGGGCCTTGAGAGGACTCTTTCTAACATACAGGATCTACCGGGTGCCAAATGATCTAGGTACGCACCTGGCACCAGGGCAAGTGCTCCCCAACAGAAACCCATGCTGGATTACCATTAGTGGGTACTTTGTAAGTGCAGGCTTTTAAAAATATTTTTTTATTAAATAGTGTGTGCACAGCCACACGCCACAAATTAATAATAAACAAGTGACAAGCGCTATATGTGACACCCAAACACACTGCAAAATACTTTCCCGTGTAATAATGGTGAAAAATAGATGAACACTTAGTCTTATCTGCAAATACATATGTATTACGTACTTATTTATGTATTTGGAGATAAGACCAAGTGTTCATCTATTTTTCACCATTAATACACAAGAATATATTAGCACATCATAGACACAATTATATTTCCAGTGGCTGAAATTCGGTACCAAGAAAAATTTGCACAGGTCACTTGGGCATGCCAGAACAACATGAAAAATGCTGCCTCTGGCTGAGCTAGCTTGCAAAAATAGCTACAATATTTCTTAACCTAATGGCTCAATATCATCCATTTTTGCCATGTCAATTTTGAGTTGACAAAACGGGAGTATTTTACATCTGAAATAAAAAAAAGACAGTGAGAGAACTTTATTTTATAATGATTGATTTATCCAAAAGGTAAAGGAAGAAATATTATATATATATATATATATATATATATATATATATATATATATATATATATTTTATTTTTTTATTTTATCCAAAAATATTAAGCTAGCTGAGACACTTATCAAAAGATATTATATTGAAGACTTTATTTGAAATTATTTTATTTAATGCTAAATTTTACAAATTTAGAAACCATTTTGAAGGACATGTGAGTGGCCAATTGGATCTCAGCTAGCACACGATGACACCTCGTGTAAGGAAATGAAGAGCAGGGTGAGATTGAACTTTAACTATTTTCTTCATGAGTTGCATGAACATTTGTGAGTGAGTGTTGGGAATTCAGATTGTTCCCAGTAGTAGAAAACTCACTCATTTTGGAGAGTGGTCAGTGGACATGACAATAGCTTCTGGTCAACCAGACACCGAGAAGGCAACACACTCTTCTCATCCCAGTAGCTTACAGGATCACTAATACGAGGCAAAGCACATTCAGACAGGTAAGCGTTACTCATTTCAAATCAAGTACTCTCCTTTCAGCTGCTTGCTAATTAATTTTCTCCCTGTAAACCAAAACAGCACTAAATCAAAATTTAACTGCTACATTCTGTCATGATCTTGTGCAGGTCAGGGATGAGACTTAAACTGGGGTTAATTGCAGGTTCTTTTATTTGATATCTTAGACATACTAGATTTGTATCCTATAATTGTAGTTATAGAAAATAAGCCTATAATAGATTATAGGTACTATATACAGGGGAAATACGAAAACAGGATTTAGGCAATATGCCCCAGAACAGCATATAAGAAAAACTAAATAGAATAAGACAAATAATATAAATGCTTAAATAGGTTTGTAGTTCAGTCTCTTTGGTTAAGAGGATATATAGTAGTAGGTCCCTTGTGATAGATGCAAAGTAAATTGGAATATAAGTAAATCAGAGGAAGTAGTAATTAGATATCCACAAAGTAAATGAAAGTCCAGTGTTGATTTAAGCAAGTTGGATGTTCTGGAGGGAGATAGGAAGTCCAGTTAGGTTTGCAGACAAGGCAGGAAGAAGAGTTGTACAGGTAAGTTTGGAGCAGGTTGGTGAGTATTGCAGGATAAGTAGCCAATAAGGAAATTCCACAGGTTATCTCAGGATACGAAGTATTTTCAGGTAATCCTCAAATTTCAATGTCAAGGCCACTTGCTTTGTCAGGTGTGGCCTTTTATAGTAGAACATGATTTCATGTTATACAGGTGAGAGTTGCAGGTGACTAGTGGTTAGGGAGGCCACTAGAGGCGAGAAACAGGTATTGTATTTAAAGAAACAGTATCAAAAGGAAAAAGTCTTGCTAGTCAGGATAGGAACCTGACACACTCTGCTGTCTTGCAGTTAGGCTCCTAGCAGTGCTGCTGGGAGTAGTAGGCGATAGCAACATAGTAGCTTCAACGTGCACTTCTTCCTCAACCAGCATGCCTGTCTTTCACGGCAAATAATGGATCACTTTAATAAGTCTGTCCCTTCAGTATGTCGGGCTGTATGTCAGTGCCACTTTCCCCTTAATCTTAGGATCGCACAGGGAAGAAAGCATCAGTTCAGGGCAATTAGTAACTTGTTCGCTTAGACAAGCATTAAGTAGGACTTTCAGCGTCCTGACCACTGCTATCAGTGTGGAGTATGCCACCAGGAACTAATTCCCTGTTTTCCAGGAAGGCATACATGTTACTCATGGGGTGGTTGAATAAAGGGATGACATGTCACAAACTGTCATTACTTTTACAATTTTTTTGTCTTGTTCCAAAATAGAGTAAGAACTGCCTGTGGCTACCCTATTATTGCCCCATCCTCATGCTCCAGTAAAGAGCTGGTGCCAGTGGAGTAAGGGACAGCTAGGCTATGGATTGCCCTCTGCTATTCAAAAATTCTCTCCAGCATATCTGAAGTGGAGTTCCACCTCATGTTTACATCATGTTGTAGACGGTGTGTACGAATCTCTTGTTTTTTTCTTGCTCCAACCTCAAGAGATGGCTCGCACTATGGTGGAAATGTCCATCAATCCTCCTGTAATGCTCAAGTATGGATTGCCAAAAAAGACATTGAATTTATGGGCAATAAAAAAGGAAAAAGGACTGGCAGCAACCTACACCGAGCGACTAAATAATGAAAACCCAAAAACTATATATAAAAGATGGGTGCGCCAAAATACTTGCAATAATGTTGAAAAATTTGCTTCTAGAAAACCTATAACCTTTAATAGTATTATATTAAAGCAGAAGATTGTAGTAATTCTCATCAATCACATATAATAACAGACTGCTATAAAACTGGCAGTATAACCTGACTGCGGGGAAAGAGTAGCCGTCAGATAGTTACTAAATAATCACAGTGATACTTAGTCAATGACACATTAAAAAGTAACAACAAAAGAAAGAAACATGAATATAAAAAGAAGTGTTCCTCTAAAACCAGCAACATATATCCAAGTCCTGGATATAGGAGTCACTGAGCAACAGCCAGCAAGGAGTGCAAGAAAGAGTGAGAGCACAAAAATAAAGATATAACAGCCTTCCACTAAAAAGAGATGTCCAGCAAAACCGTGAACAATGTACAGACAGACACAGACACACACACAGTGTAATGCAACTGACTTCTCAAATGCCAATAAACGGAGAAGTGTTTCAGTAGCTTCCTCGCAGAAAGGGATTTTTTTTAATTTGATTTAAATTTTATTTTAATAGACAATTTGGCTATTTTCACCTTAAACACTTTAAATTCTAACTTTAGTACATAATCCTGCATTTTATATACGTCTTATCATTTGTCTTTACTTTTTAATGTTAGCACTTGGCACACGTGTACAACATTTGAAAATGAGTTATTATTTTGGAAACTAATTAGTATCATTTTTAATTTATTTTATAAAGGTTAAGTTTTGTTTTTTTGCAGCCTTTATTTTAGTATTTTCTTTCCATGCTAATCCAAGTACAAAGACGATACAGGAAAATAAATGTTAAGTTTTAATCAGAAGTTCAGATGAATTAAGTCTCTATCATTATGAATTAATATAAAACAACTATATTGCAAATCCTCTGGATTGTAAGCATGTATAAGCAGGGTCTATATTATCTCTACATTTTTAATAGTTTGTCTTATTTACTGTTATAACCATGCATTAAAACAGCAAAACATTGCAGTATATGTTGGTGCAATATAAATGCCTATAATAATAATAACAAGTATTTTTTTTTTTGTCTTATTTGTTTGATTTACACTATTAGTTTAATCCTTTTTTATGGTGATATCTTGTCCAATCCTTTAGAGAAAAACAAAAAAAAAGATTAATACATATAGGCACTCAAGGTCCCCAAGAAAAACATGTTGTCTATTGGCAAATTGTTAAAACCTCAATCAAAATCCATTTGCTGCTAGATATTGAGCACCGCGTCGGATCAAAACAAAGCTTGGATGAATAGTTAATACTTCAATAATTTATAGGAACCAATCCTGAAGTATACTAATTTATAGTATATTCATTTACACATGTAGAATTTGTTTTCTTTGTAATTGACACATTTTCAACTTTCTGCAATGTCAAAATTCCATCACATCTAATACTTATATATTATATAATCTATGTTCCCATTTAATACTTATATAATTTATAATCTATGTTCCCAAGTGTCCTTGCAAACTTTTATATGGAGAGGAGAGAAAGCAACTAAAATAAAATGGTTCAAATGTAAATCCAATTTTCTATAATTTTAGAACGTTCTATAAAACATGATGAGATATATTCTTACCTGCACTTTGTCATCATTAGAAACAGTGCAGGTCCCAGCTCGGTTGAACACCTACAACTGATATTTGGACCTTGGCTGACGCGCTATATAGGGAAAAGGGCGGATCTCTCTAATACAGAAACATATGCTCTAATAACATTACTTGACACATGGAAAAACACTAAACTTCTGAAATGTGGCATTGATGCTAATCACTTTAATTATTGGAGAAGGAATAAAACACAAGTGTTTTAACCAACCGAAATGGTTTAATTTTGAGTTTGATTACAAACATTTATTTACGTTTACATTTAACATGTGTTATTTAATGCTTTGTGCACTGTATCTACATAGTTTATTTTATTGCACTGCTTATCAGTTGCATTATTCACAGATTATTAACCTTTGCTGGTACTTTATGAGGGCTGACTGATAGTTCTATTTTTAAAGCAGTCTCTATACTTGCAGTTAAAAATTGATTTTACACTTGCAACAATTGTTTGTATATGTACTGTCGACCATTTTTATAATTCCCACATTTTTTGTTTTTCCACATACCTCTTTCCCCTTTTTATTTGTACAATGTTTCGTTTTATTTTATTTTTTCCTATAAAAATATATTTATAAATAGAATAGATTGAGCAATTTTAGTCCTGTTCCAATACAGTGGACAGTGCATTAGTTACTCATAAGGAGAAATATTTTGCCAACACGACTTCATGAAAACTTTAGGCATACCCACCAAAATAAGCAACATAGAAGACTGAAGGATATAACCGAAACAGTAACTAATATATTATTATATACATTATATTATACATTATAACAGCACAGATTTATTTTTTTTTCTTTATTTTTTTTTTCCCTTTTTCTTTTCTTCTTTTTTTCCCTTTTTTTTCTTATATTTCAGACAATACCCGCCTCTTTATATATTTCAGATATGTCATCATATATGGCTGGGTATATTAGTCATCATAAATACATATTGCGCCCTCCCCGATCCCTCCATCCCTCCCCCGCTTAGAACCATCGACTATCAGCCATCGTTACTCTTTATATATTGTATTCTACTAAAGCATGTTAAGATGGCCAAAGTGAAGGTACCCCATTTTTAAGACAATAGAGGGAGAATGAAAGAGGATACGATAAAGAGAAGACACAGAAGAGAAAAAAAAAAAAATGACCTAACCTCATTCATACACACATTCACACCTAACCTTACAGCTTTGTGAGTCAAGTTATTTAATATCAATAGGAAATATCTACTATATCATTCTATTTAAATTTGTCCTTCTAAAGAATCAGTTCGCTCTCTTGTTTCTCCAATTTAGTTAGCCAATTTTCCCACATACTATACTCTCTATATTGATTTTTAATTTTATTCATCCCTAATTCCATATGAATCTGATATTTTAATTGTTGAATAAGTTGCTTCTTCAGGAATGATTGCGTCTTTTTCCAATTTCTGGCGATAATAATTTTTGATGCTATTAAACAATGTGTTGTCAAGATTTGATTCATTCTGCTTAGGGCAGGCCACCTTATATGTAATAACATCACCTCTGGTGTCATTTTTATTCCTATACCGTTTAACCTGTGTAATAATGAATTAGCCATAGCCCATAAGGGAGTTACTCTCTTACAGCTCCACCATATATGGAGATAGTCTCCTTTCTCTTCTCCACATCTCCAGCACAGATCATTGTTATCGTTAAACATTCTTGATATTTTTGAGGGGACTAAATACCAGTTATTTATCACTTTAAAATGCGTTTCAATCAGGGAGAGACTATGCACATATTTATTTGTTTTCATTATAGCAGCATACCATTCTTCTGAATCTATGGGGAACTTCAGAACTTTTTCCCAACTTTTTATTGCCGTTGGGCGGTTCTCTGTTTTTATAATATCAAAAAATTTTGTGCAGACAGCAAAAAGGTTTTTTGACTCTTTTTTAACGAAAATTATTTTTAACGCATTGTATATTTCCCCACTATTTACAAAGGTTTTGGACTTCAGATAATTCCTAACTCTAAGATAAGAAAATGCCTCTCTATTTGGGAGAGAAAATGTCCTTGTCAATATATCGAAAGTCTTTGGCTCACCATTTAGCATTAGATCTTCAATCTTTCTGATATTTACCTCTCTCCATACTTTTAAGGAAATATTTGTTATATCTATTTCCAGACTCTCTATATTTTGAAAACCCAAGAGCTTATTCTTAATATCTGCTTTCATCTTTATTCTTTCCCATATAGGGATAATTTGGTCCAATATAAATGATAATGAGTAATAATAACTTTTGTTGTTCCATATAATATTAGATAAATTTTTTGATTGGCATAAAGCTGTTTCTATCCTCCCCCATGCCTCTCTTTGGTATATCTCCCTTTGTAACATTACAATATGATAGATTATTCCGGCTTCATAAAATTTTTCTATATCTGGAAAGCCTAGTCCCCCTCTATCTGTATTAGAGCACATGGTGTTGATCTTAATTCTGGGCTTTTTCCCTCTCCACACGAAATTGGCAAAAGAAGATTGAATCATTTTCAGCCAAGGTATGGGGATAATCAGTGGTAACATCCTAAATAAATAGATCCACTTAGGGAGCACATAATGTTTTAAGGTATTAACTCTACCCCACCACGATATTTCTAATTGTCGCCATTCCTTTAAATCTTTATTTGTTTTTTTCAAAAGATGTATAAAATTGGATTCCATAATTCTTTCTAGCTTTTTGTTTATTCTTATGCCTAAATAAACAAATTCTTCTGGTTGTAAAAAGTTAAATTTGTTTTGTAATTCAATTATTTTATCCGAAGATATGTTCCTATACATTGCAATAGATTTAGAAGAGTTCAATTTGTAATTAGATACCTTACTATACTGTTCTATTTCTGTTAACACAAAAGGGAGGGATTTTTCCGGATCCACAACATATAAAAGAGTATCATCTGCATACAAGGAGATCTTTAAATCTCCCTTAGAAATTGGTAGACCCTTAATTAATGTATTTTGTCAGATTTTTGAAGCAAAAATTTCAACCGTAATTATATACAGGATTGGCGACAGGGGGCATCCTTGTCTAGTGCCATTTTCTAGACTAAACCAATTTGAACATATATTTTGGCCAATAGACCTTGCCACTGGTTTCTTATAAAGCGAACCTATCGCATCCAACACCCATCCCTTAATGTTAAAGGCCTCTAAAGCTTTAATCATGAATCCCCAGCTGACCTTGTCAAACGCCTTCTCTGCGTCTAGTGACAGGATCAGCAGGGGACTATTTGTCTTGTCTGACAGGTCCATTGAATCCAATAACCTTCTAATATTATTTCCTGAATTTCTTCCAGGGACAAATCCGACCTGATCTGAATTGATAATTCCAGGCAAGACTATTTTTAATCTTTTTGCAATAATTGACGCAAAAAGCTTGACATCCACATTTATCAAAGAGATCGGTCTGTAGCTTTTTACGTCCATTGCTATTTTGCCTACTTTCAGAATTGGAAGAATATTAGCTCTTAGCATTTCTTGTGGAAATGCTCCCCTATTTACAGCTTCATTGAATGCTCTTGTTAATGGTTCAGCAATTATATCTTTCATTACCTTGAAGAACCTATTGCTAAAACCATCGGGTCCAGGTGTTTTATAGTTAGCTAAATTATTTATTGCATCTATTACTTCTTCTTTAGAGATGGATTTATTTAGTAAATCTAGTTGATCTGGTGATGTCTTTGGTAACTCCAGATCTTTTATATACTTATCTATGGATTCTTCAACAGCACAGATTTCATCTTGCTATGGCACAAATTTGAGAATCATAAAAGAAGGTAATATGCTATATTACAAATTGATCACTAACCGATATACACTGACAGACACACTCACTGACAGACACACACATTCACTCATAGACATACATACCCACTAACAGATATAAACTAACAGACATACACAGACAGACACACACACACACACACACACACACACACACACACACACACACACACACACACTAATACTGACAGACTTACACTCACATGCATTACCTCACACACTCACAAATTATTATTATTTTTTTAATTTAAATTTACCAAGCCTCCCTACTTCTCGGAGAGCTGGAGTGGATTCTTGTTCTAGGGTCAAGTGGGGCTCCTGTTGTGCTTGATGGGGCTTCTGCTGGGCTTGATGGGCCTGCTGCTAGGCTTACTGGCTTGTCAAATTTTAGTGGCAAGGGTAATCCTCCTGCTCAGTTCCCTCGCTCAGCTCCCTCACGTGCCGATTATTGATGCTGGGAGCCGGAGTGCCTACATATTCTGGCTCTGGAATCACCACTGGGCACGCAACGGAGCTGAGCTCAAAGGTCAGTTCTCTCTAGCCACCCGTCCGCCGTATTAACTGCTGCCCCCGTTTTAACTGCTGCCCTCCAGATGATCCATGGGTTTTACAGTGCTGTAACACCCACCTTCCAGGCTGCCCCCTGTCTGTTGTGATTGTCCCTGCTTGGGGACAATTCTTTAAGCAGGACAATCCTCCATGTCGATATCAGCATCAGTGTGTCAACTGTATAATAGCAGCAAAAATATATATATTAAAAAGCATGTTCCACATTAATAAATCACACAAGTTCAATGGCACACACACACTAACTACAGAAAAGCTCACTGACACACAAAAGCTCACTACGGACAGGTTCACTGACACAAACAAGCTCACTGATACACACAAACGCTCTCTGACCCATGCATAATCTCACACCAGATAAGCTTACTGCCTCACACAAGTTCACTGACAAACATTCACTCGAGCACACTACAGACAAACTCAGTGACAAATACAAGCTCATTACAGACAAGCTCATGACACACAAACTCTCTGACCCACACAAGCTCACTAATGACAAACCTAGAAGTGATCTAACCCACAGAAGTTCTCTGACTCACACAAGCTTACTACAGGCAAGCTCACTGACACACACAAGCTCACTATAGACAAGCACCCTGCCCCATACACAAGCTCACAACAGACAAGATTACTGACACAAGCTTACTACAGGCAAGCTCACAACACACACAAGCTCCCTGATCCATACACAAGCTTGCTGACATCCAGAAGCTCTCTGACCCACACAAGCTCACAATAGACAAGCTTACTGGCACACAAGCTCCCTGATCCATACACAAGCTCACTACAGACAGACTTACTGACTCACACACAAACGTATGATGGGAAAGCTCACTGACACACACAAGCTCACTACAAGCTCATTGACACACACAAGCACACTACAAGCTCACGTATATACACAAGCATACTACAAGCTCACTGACACACACACGTACACTACAAGCTCACTGATACACACAAGCTTACTACAAGCTCATTGACACACACTCAAGCTCACTACACGTTCAATGATGAACCCAAATGTACTACTACACTAGCTTCCTGACACACACACAAGCAAGCACACTACAAGCTCACTGACATACACACAAGCACACAACAAGCTCACTGACATACACACAAGCTTACTACAAGCTCACTGACACACAAGCACACTACAAGCTCACTGATACACACACGCACACTACAAGCTCACTGACATACACACATGCACACTACAAGCTTACTGACATACACACAAGCACACTACAAGCTCACTGACATACACACAAGCTTACTACAAGCTCACTGACACACACACAAGCACACTACAAGCTCACTGACACACACGCACACTGCAAGCTCACTGACACACGCACACTACTAGCTCACTGACACACACAAGCACACTACAAGCTCACTGATACACACAAGCTTACTGCAAGCTCACTGACAGACACACAAGCACACTACAAGCTCACTGATACACACAAGCTTTCTACAAGCTCACTGACACACACAAGCACACAGTGGTGGGGGCCAGGGGGGAGGACATTAGGTCCCCCCCTTATTAGTATTTAGGGCCCCCACCCACTGCCACTGATACACACAAACACACTACAAGCTCACTGACACACACAAGCACACTACAAGCTCACTGACACACACAAGCACACTACAAGTTCACTGATACACATAAGCTTACTGCAAGCTTACTGACACACACACAAGCTTACTACATGCTCACTGACACACACACAAGCACACTACTAGCTCACTACAGACAAGCTCTCTCTCTCTCACGCACGCGCGCGCACACACACACACACACACACACACACACACACACACACACACTCGCTCGCTCTCTCTTTCAGTATCAATCATACAATTATCTGTCACTGGCAGTATGGATTCTAAGCTTAGTTTAAGTTAAAGAATGTCAGGATACAAAACAAGACCATAATGAATCTTTACCTGGAAGCCTTGGATAGTCTTTCCGCATGCATCAACAGACATACACAGTTCTGGGACTGGTGGTGGAAACATTTCAGGAAGGCCCACAGTGCTGGTGTTTGTGGAACAATGCTGAAATGAGGGGCACATTTATACAAAGCACACAGTGTTGTATTTTTGGATGACACATTAGCAGCAGACACAAATATTACTGGTATATACTTAGTCTCCCCCCCCCTGTAGCATTGTAATTAAGGGCTGTTTTTCAACCTTGCAGCGTAGGTTTTAATCTGGTATGGTCATAAAATATTTTTTAATTTTTATATGTATAAATATTTTTTTTTATTGTGATTTTTTTTTTACTAACTCAGATAAAACCAAATATTGTTTCAGATGTCACATGCAGTGATATGTTATTTTACATAGTCCAAAACATAAGAAAGTAAACCTATTCACTTTTCTAAGATCACTCCACAGAAACTCAGAAAGTGAAATTAATGTTGTTTGTCCAAATTTCAATAAGGACATTAACTAAATATATGAGTTTCTTAAAGGACCACTATAGTGCCAGCAAAACATACTCGTTTTCCTGGCACTATAGTGCCCTGAGGGTGCCCCCACCCTCAGGGACCCCCTCCCGCCCGGCTCTGGAAAGGGGAAAGGGGTAAAAACTTACCCTTTTCCAGCGCTGGGCGGAGAGCTCTCCTCCTTCTCTCCTCCTCCGATCCGCCCTGTCGGCTGAATGCGCACGCGCGGCAAGAGCTGGCATTCAGCCGTCATAGGAAAGCATTTACAATGCTTTTATGATGACGCCGTTTCTCACTGTGAAAATCACAGTGAGAAACGCAGGCCTTCTGGCTGTCCATGAGACAGCTACTAGAGGAATAGGGGAAAGGCTTAACCCATTAATAAACATAGCAGTTTCTCTGAAACTGCTATGTTTATTAAAAAATGGGTTAACCCTAGCTGGACCAGGCACCCAGACCACTTCATTAAGCTGAAGTGGTCTGGGTGCCTAGAGTGGTCCTTTAATTAATGAAATATCAGTATTACCTGTGTGTTCCCTATTAAGGGTTAATAATTGTATATGGATTTAGAAAAATACCCTTTTCTGACTCAGAGATATTGCCTCATAGCTGAAGGTGAATTATTAGTGTAGGACACACCTATAAGGTTTGCCTTGACATGGCAGGTGAGCTTAGACTTTAATGGCCATTGGAGTGCTACTAAAAAATATCCAGTTCTATAAAAAAGCATAGGGATTTGGTCTAGTGCACAAGAAACATTTATTTAGTTTTTATGGTATGTATTGGGGCTGGCCAGGAGTAATGGGAGTTTGAGCACACGGCTTATTTTTGTATGTTTGTACTTTCTTTTACAGTACAGTGCTGCCACCCCCCTCCCTTCCCCATGTGCACCCTATGTGTACCTAAGGTTTACTATGTATTTAGGGGTTTGGAAAAAATACCCCTCTCTGTCTCATTAGAAATTTTAACTTTTAGATGAAAATAGCAAGGTAAATTGCTACTGTAGGACTCACCTAAGATGTTTTACTTTGATGTGTCAGGTGAGCTTACACTTAAATAGCATTGAATAGTGACTTTTTTCTTTAGCCATCATTCATTGTCATTACATCAGTCAAATAAGGGGAAGGGAAATTATAGCACTGCAGTACTGTAAGATGTATGTTTCCTATTTATAATGGATTATTTTTTAAATTTTTTTATGATGATGATGAAAATTATTTTGTAGTGGGAACAGTCAATTTTTTTTAAATTTTTTTTTTGGCTACACAGGTGAAGTTGCCTTTTGCTGCCCTCTTGTCATCTGTGTGTATTTTTTGAGACCCTCCTTTTGTGGCTCTCCTAATCCCCCCGTGTGTCTCTTATCCACTTGTATGTCTCTCTTCGCTACTTATGCCCTTCTAAATCCTTTTGTCCTTTTTGTTTCTTTTCCCCCTTTTTATGTATTATATTCACTCTGTCCCTCATATCCCCTCTTTTGCATCTCTTAGTACCCTCATGTGTTCTCTTACAGCTTAATTTCCCTCTAACTCTGTCTTGTGCCCTTTACCTCTCTAATTTGAATACCTTACTGCCCTTTTATGTACTTTACCTCCCCTTTGTACCCTTTTTTCTGTATCTAACTCCTCTTGCATTTTATATCCCCCTTTTTGTCTCTCTTCTTCCCCGTTTTTGTGTCTCTTCTAGACATGTGCATGGGGAACATTTTCGGTTCGGTTCGGCATTCCGAAATCCGGGACCTTCGCCATTTGGGTCTTCGGCACTTCGGCACTTAAGAAATTCAGCAACTTCGGCATTTCGGAACTTCGGCATTTCGGAAGGCTGAAAGACCTAAATTGGTCTTTCAGACAAATTTACTAATACTAAGTAAAAATTTCTTAGTATTAGTAAATTTTGCCCCTACTCGTGGTATGTCTAGTAAACAGTAAACAGTGTTAATAAAAAAATAGGGTCCCTCCTCCCTAAAGTAAAATGATGGGGGGGGACCTATTGTCCTCCCACCCAGGCCCCCACCCCTGAGCGGTGGGTGCCCTAAATACTAATAAGTGGGGGACCACCCCTGAGCGGCAGGTGGGGGCCCTAAATACTAATCAAGGGGGACCAATCAGAGTGTTCTGAGCCTAATTGCAGGGTGGGGCAAGGCTTCATAAACCTTCCCCCGCCCTGAATAGCTCAGTCTGCGTGGAGCCCTCCATGGGTGAAGATGGATTAATTTTTTTTGCGCTTTTTTTAAAAATTTAATTGTGTCGGTTATTATGGTTTTGTATTTGGCCTTTTATGGGGCTGAAAAAAGAAGATTTTAGAAGAGAAAACATCGAATGGTAAGTTTTATTATTTTTTTTACAGGTACTCAGTTAAAGGTCCCCCCCATTATTTTTAGGGTGAGGGGGGTAGGTAGGGAAATTATTATTTTTTTCGGGGGGAAAGGGGTGACTAGGGGTTTGGGGACCCCTAGTCACCTGGGGGGGACATTTATTTTTTTTAGGGCCCCCACCCGCCGCTCAGGGATGGGGGCAGGGGAGGAGGACAATAGGTCCCCCCCATTGGTATTTAGGGCCCCCCCATTGGTATTTAGGGCCCCCACCGCTCAGGGGTGGGGGCTAGAGGGGGAGGACCTTAGGTCCCCCCCCTTATTAGTATTTAGGGCCCTCACCCGCCGCTCAGGGGTGGGGGGCAGGGAGGAGGACATTAGGTCCCCCCCTTATTAGCATTTAGGGCACCCACCCACCGCTCAGGGGCAATAGGTCCCCCCTTTAGTTTAAAAGCCCCCACTCGCGCGTCATGGGTGGGGGCTCGGGAGGGGGACATTTTTTTTTTCTTTTTGGCTGCTCACTGTTTAATAGACATGCCCCTACTCGCGGTATAGTGAGTAGGGGCATAATTTACTAATACTAAGTAACCTTTACTTAGTATTAGTAAATTTGGCTGAAAGACCAATTTAGGTCTTTCAGCCTTTTAGTAGATAACTCCCCAATTCCCACGGTATTAGGGAGCTATCTACTTATTCATTCCTGTTATTACACTGACTGGCCAAGTAACTTACATTTTATATGAATGTATGTTACTTGATTGTTGTAAGTGTTGCAAATGCTTGTATACTTTATATTTAAAATTGTATACATTTTAACATTCTTCTTCTTTCACTGGGTAAGTATATTAGTACTTAAGCAATACTTTACTTTGACACGTTGACACGTTGACACTTCGTCAATTTGGTAATTTCGGAACTTCGGCAATTCGGCACTAAGGGAATTCGGACATTCGGAAATACCCGAAGGTCCAAATTGCCCGAAATTCGTCCGAATTCATATTCGGACCGAAAAGAATTGCACATGTCTAGTCTCTTCCTCTTCTGGTCAGAATGCCCACGTTTGTTGCTCAGTAATGTGATGTTCCAATGCATAATTTACACAGCTTGCTTTAATCATTTATTGCCTATTTAATTGTTGCCTCTTGGAAGCATCATTGCTTGATTATTGTGTCACCCCTGGCTTACCTTGCAGCCACAGTCAACGTAGGCCAAAAGTAAGCAGTCCAGCTCCTATTGTCGTCATCATCGGCTGAGGTCCTCGATTCATGTTCCTGTCTACTCTCTGGGATTGTCCGTGTTTTCCTCTGTTGTCTCCTTCACCTGGTCACCATTGCTACCCATCTCCTCATCACTTTTTCATGCCTGCTATCCTTCAGGATTTATACATTTTTCTACTTTGCCTGATAACATTCTCCTGTTATCCCTTTGCCACATTCCTTCCCTGTTATCATACCTCGGTGTGCTATTCTCAACCACTAACTCAGACCAGTCATTCAGCTAGTGTATTGTTATTTTGGACATTTCTGCGAAGTTTCCCCTGACTGTGAAATCCCATTGTAACTTGTTATTCTCACTCAGGATGTAAATATGTGGCACCATTGTTATAGTATATTTATGATTATTGTTATCAGGTTAACTCCACTAAGTATGGACTTAAAGGTCACATTCTATAACAAGAGTGATAGTAATTTCACAAGAAGGAAGTAATTTCATTTACTCATAAAACTATTGTCTCCTCCAACTATTGCACAATATTGCATAATCATTACCAGGAATCAAAACACTTCCCCATTTTTTTTTTATTATAGTGTAACCTCATAGACCAAGTAGAGGATCTTCTTTATTCTTTTTCTGATCTGACGGGAAACTGCTTGGAATGGGTGGTGAAAAAGGCACCTCTGTCAGATAGGGCAGAAGATAAGGAAGGTCCTCTACCTCATCTACATACCCATGCTACACAGAGCACCCTTTCCACATGTCACCTGGATATTGCATCACCTGGATGGTGTACACTAAGGTGACCAACTGCATCTCCTTATGGTAGCTCTAGCCCTGGGTGGTGCACTGCCCTAAGTGTCCATATGGATGTGCCACCACTGTGCTCTATATATCATCTTAAATTTCTCCTTCCACAAGAGACAGGCACAGTTTTGGCTGACTGACACCCTGTCAGGTAACCCCCAGTTCCAGTCTATTTTTGAAGCTCTTAGCTATAATCTTAAGAACATTGCTTAAATTTATATATCTTTTAGTCTCTCCATTTTCTTATATCCTTCATATGGCAAATCCATCCTCTCCAATGACATCGATCTGCTATTTACTTCCATATACCCCCCCGCACCCCCCACCACCACCTCAAATCCCTGGTCTATGTTTTTCTCCTTGCTCTTATACATTGTCCGAGACTCCTCTGTCTCCTGGTTTCTCCCTTCCGAACCCCTTTTTAACTATCTACTTAATCCACTTCCCTTCTCAGATTACCTATGTACAAGTCTCTGTCTCTTTTTTTTCACCTCTATTCTTTTTTTTTCCTGTCACATATTTGTACTCTGGTCTCTCCATTCTATCAAAAACCATATCTCTGCTTTTTGATCACTTTTCCCATCATTGTGACCTAGATTCTCCCTATTTTATTCCCTAGACTTTTCTTGTCCCAGCATCAGGATATTACAACACTCTTTTTCAGAGAAGGATCACCAAATGTTGAACCACTAGCTGTCTGCCTAATGGCCTACACCCTCTTCAAAAGGAGAATTCTTGCATACAAATTCATTACGCTTTTGTTTTGAATTGCGAAGCAACATATTAACATTTAAAAATAAATTAAAAAGTACACCATAAACTCATAATTATCTTACTTTGTTACACTGTGGATAGAATGCCTTCTACTAGAGCTATATTTTGACCCTTTGAATTTTAACATGACAGTACCAGTTTTCCACTCCAAAAACCGTAAAGACTGGAAAACTGCTGCATGCTTACAGTTAGGGAGGGATAAAAAAATACAAAAAAAGTGCTGATGTCAGATAATGCAATAATGGCAGGGTGACTTACAAATTTGTAAATTATCAGGAACAACCCAGTAAAGAATTGTTTCCGATTCAACAGTTTTAGCCTAAGATTCTTGTGAATGACCGTGAGAAATTAATGCAGGTTTCTATAGAACTTTGCAAGTCCATGAATAATAGATTATTTGATTGTGCTAGGGAACTATGCTCAAGTGCCAACATTGTTTTTATACACATTGCCTTGGCAGGATATTTGACCCCTTCCATTTACCTATTTTATAGATACACCATCTATTCCTCATTAGATTCCACTGCTTACTACTCCTCCCAATCTGAAATGTATCCCTTTGTCTGCGCTGCCTTCAGATACTGCCTTTATAACCAGGGAACAGTGCAGTCAGAAAACAGGTCCTAAAACTCTGCTACTGGAATCCCTGAAATAACCAGGCAAGATGCACTATTGCTTCTGGAATTACCACCAGTTCTTTATTTCCATTCAGGACTGACCCTACATTAAACATAGGGTGACACTCAATACAACAAATAATATATAATGAAAAAAGGAATCAAACAGGGAAACACATGGCGCAATAAAATCTAATGCTGCAAATGAGAAGAAGTTAGGGGAACATTGTAACAAAAACAGAGAAAATGAGAACTTTGAGAATGGACAAAAGCTTAGAGGGAGAAACTCAGTAGCTTACCCTTTAGTAAGTCCCTGCTCAGGTCTCAAAAATGTTTTTGCTCACTTGTGCAAAGAAAACTTAGACCATTTGCATATCAGACTTATCCCACTCATAATGATGGCAAATCCTCTCTACAACAACCCCAGACGATCGTTTCGGCCTTCATTGGGCCTTGTCAGATAGGTGTAGCTGATCATCGCTCTAGGCACAATGAGCCCAGTCGCAGCTGCGCCCCCTGCATATACGCCACTGTACACACACACACACAAACACATAGTTACATAGTTACATAGCTGAAAAGAGACTTCTGTCCAAGTTCAGCCTTCCTCACATATGTTTTTGCTGTTGATCCAAAAGAAGGCAAACAAAACCTAGTCTGAAGCGCTTCCAATTTTGCAACAAACTAGGATAAAAAAAAATCCTTCTTGACCCCAAAATAGCAGTCAGATATCTCCTTGGATCAAGCAGCTATTACCCCACTAATTAGAAATTATATCCCTGTATGTTATGTTTTTGCAAGTATTTATCCAATTGCTTTTTAAACATCTGTATGGACTCTGATAAAAACACCTCTTCAAACAGAGAATTCCATATTCTTATTGCTCTTACTGTAAAAGAAACCTTTTCTTTGACTTAGATGAAATCTCCTTTCTTCCAGCCTAAATGTGTGACCTTGTGTCCTATGTATAGCCATGTTTATGAATAGTTTTCCAGATAATGGTTTGTACTGGCCCTGAATATATTTGTATAATGTTATCATATACCCTCTGAGGTGCCATTTTTTCAAACTAAAGAGGTTTACATTTTTTAAACTTTCTTCATAGCTAAAATGCTTAATTCCTTTTATCAGTTTTGTAGCTCGTCTCAGCACTTTTTCTAGTGCCTTTAGAACATGTGCCCAAAATTCCACAGCATATTCAATGTGTGGTCTTACCAGCAATTTATAAAAGAGCCAAAATTATATTTTCATCCCGAGAATTTATGACCCTATTTATACATGACAAAACCTTACTGGCCTTAGCAACTGCAGATTGACATTGCATATTGTTGCCTAATTTGTTGTTTATAACAATTCCCAAATCCTTCTCGTGTGTGGTTATCCCTAATTCACTACCATTTAGGGTGTTGCTTGTGCATTCTTGACGCCGAAGTGCATAACTTTGCATTTTTCTACATTAAATTTCAACCTCCATTTTAGTGCTCAATCCCCCAATCTATCTAAATCCCTATGCAGCAAAGCAATATCCTGCTTACATTTTATTACTTTACAAAGTTTTGTGTCATCTGCAAACACTGAAACATGACTTTCAATGCCTATTGCAAGATCATTTATAAATATGTTAAATAGAAGCGGTCCCAAAACAGAACCCTGAGGGACACCATTTACAACTTTTGTACAGCCTGAAAATGTACCATTAATGACAACATGTTCTACTCTATCCTTAAGCCAATGTTCTACCCAAGAACAAGAATATTTATCTAGACCAATTTATTTTAGTTTGAAGACTAACCTATTGTGAGACTAACCTATTGTGTTTATATAGCGCCAACTAATTCCGCAGCGCTTTACAATATTATAAAAGGGGGGGAATTTTACAATACATGAGACAATTACATAGTAAAACAGGAACAATAGGTAGATATCCACATTAACAACATTATAAATGTTTGCCCATATCTAAAACAAAACCATTCTTACACGTCTAACTCTACTTATTCACCACCACACATGCAGATATCCAGGCTGTCAATCCACAAATAGACTCCAATTCACATATAGAGAGAACAGGATATAACAATAAAACAATCTCTGAAAAAAAAAAGACTGGATCTTTTTAAAAAAAACGAATATTTTAAACTAAAATTACATGAGGATCAAATAAAATAATTCAAAACTATATGTTATAGCAGTGGCTGAAGTAAGGTAGAGAGTGTCCCGGTGCAAGACATTTTTGTGTCCCCACCTACTGCAAGAGTAGCCAAAAGTTCATACAACTCCAACAATGCAGTGTTGACATTTTAATGCAGGGGTGTATTTGTGTGTAGGTTTGGAGTTTGAATGTTAAGATATATGCACATATACACTGCCACACATACAGTGACACATACACACACAGATACACATGCAGATGAACAGACACACAGATGCACACGTTGACTCACATTCAGACACACAGATCCAAACAGTGACTCATATAAAGACACACAGACACACATAAAAAACACTGACACACCTACAGTTTCACAGACATACATAAACAATGACAAAAGTACAGATACAAAGATATACACACTGGCACACATACAGATACACACACTGGCATAATACAGATGCAGAGACACACAGATACAAAGACTGATACACATACAGATACAGACACACACAAACACAAATATACATATACAGACACAGACACATATGCTTGAAAGCAATGGTGACATTTGAATGCAGGGGTGTATTTGTGTATAGTGTTGGTGTTGGTGTTTAAATACTGAGATGAATGCCCAAATACACATATACTGCCACATATACTGATGCACATAAACAGACACACAGGTACACACACATACAGATACAAACATTGACACACATACAGAAACAGACACACAGAAACATACAAAAATAAATATACAGATACACAGACACACAGAAAGATGCAAAGACACACAAACAAACAAACATATGCTGGTCATAATTTTAGTCACCCTCCAGTTTCCTACTTGTTAATTGTAAAATAACACAGACCATCAGCCATCTGTGATATAAGCGGTCATATTGTTTATAGATTATGTATTGAAATTAGTATAATGGCATAATTAGCAAATCATTGGTTTGAAAAACAAGTCAGAATGTTTAACAAAGTCGTCCTAGCTCGGCTCTACCCGGATACTTTAGGTTTATCCTGCCCTGCTAGTTTGTCTTTAATACGCCCTAGATAAGGTTGTGTTTGCCCACTTATCTTGTCATCGTGATTACCATCTGCTTAGCGACTAACCTTCAGAGACACTTATTATTGATTCATGTTTTTAGTCAGATACACATATATTAATAAATAACCATTAGAACAAATATCATTAAGTGATAATAACTAACAGACACATACCTAAGCATATAAAAAGGAATACAGAGGAGTGTATGCATTTGAAGTGTTTAACATAAACTGAAGATTTCTAAAACTAATGATCTTCATATAAGACATCGTACAAAGGGTTAAGTGTTATCCATTGAGCCCAGCAGCACCCTTCTCTGCGTCATGAAGCTGGAAAATATAAATAATAAACTAGTCAATTTAATTGTTTAGTTTTGCACCACTCATTGGCATATATTGAATTCAATGTCAATGATACCCCTCATGTTTTGCTTAATAAACAAGAACATTTGATTTTGCATACAGACTTGCTGTATATGTGAACACGTTTCTTGTCCCAGCTAACTGCCTGTCAAAACTCACTACAACCTGTTCTGCTCAGACCCAGGTGTATGTTGGCCAACAGGCAAAACAGAAATACCCCCTTGTAGGAATTTTGGTCCTACACTACCTTTTGGGTGCTTGGGCTGCGTGCCCCGGTGCAGGTAGTGCAGGTAGGTCTGCCGCTGTAGCACTGTCTTTTACCTAGATACCAGTGCCACGTATATTAGTTTTATAAAGATTTGTTTACCTTTCTTCAAAGCTTCATGGAAAAATGACATAGCAGACTTACAGTACGGGAAAAAAGTATTTTATCCCCTGCTGATTTTGAACATTTGCCCACTGACAAATGATAAATTATAAATTGATTTGCATGTCAATGAGAGAAATAAGTATTTGATCCCCCAGCAATCAGCAAGATTTCTGGCTCCCAGGTGTCTTTTATACAGGTAACGAGCTGAGATTAGGAGCACTCTCTTAAAGGGAGTGCTCCTAATCTCACCTTATTACCTGTGTAAGACACCTGTCCACAGAAGCAATCAATCAATTAGATTCCAAACTCTCCACCATGGCCAAGACCAAAGGTGACAACAGTTGGTGCGATTATTCGCAAATGGAAGAAACACAAAATAACTGTCATTTTCCCTCGGAGAAAAAAACTCACTCCCGGGACTTGTAATAAATCGTTAAATTGTAAATTTTATTCAATCCATAATAAAAGATGTCAACGTTTCAACTCCTGGCATGGAGCTTTCATCATTACAATAATGATAAAAGCTCTGTGCTAGAAGCTGAAACGTTGACATCTTTTATTATGGATTGAATAAAAGTTACGTTTGAACAATTTATTATAAGTCCCTGGATAGTGATGTCGCGAACCCGAAATTTTCGGTTCGCGAACGGCGAACGCGAACTTCTGCAAATGTTCGCGAACCGGCGAACCGCCCGAAACGCCATTGACTTCAATGGGGAGGCGAATTTTAAAACACACAGGGACTCTTTCTGGCCACAATAGGGATGGAAAAGTTGTTTCAAGGGACTAACACCTGGACTGTGGCATGCCGGAGGGGGATCCATGGCAAAACTCCCATGGAAAATTACACAGTTGATACAGAGTCTGGTTTTAATCCATAAAGGGCAGAAATCAACTAACATTCCTAAATCACAATCAATATGGATTGACACCTGACATATGACATGTTGACACCTTGACATATGGATTGACACCTGTCCTCAGAGCCCCTGATGCACACGGACACAGAGCAGAATAGAGACTGGTCCCCCTACATGGGGTCACTTGGCAGATATGGATTGACACCTGTCCTAAGGATCCCTGATACACACTGACACAGAGCACAGAGCAGAATAGGGACTGTTCCCCCTACATCGGGTCACTTGGCAGATATGGATTGACACCTTGTTACAAACTGCTATTTGTAACGGGCCCTTAAATGGCAAATTGCCCTGTTTCCCTGGGTTGTGGAGAAGCCTCTTTGCCAGCCTCCTCCCGCATGACTATGGCCCCTGGGAGATTGTGAAAATGTATGCACTTTTATTGGTGTGTATGGCCCTTTAAGACTGTCGGTGGGCATATTGGGGCTTATGGACTCTTTATGTGACTGGTGCTGGCCCTTTAAACACCTT
>OW240913.1:60804887-60842262 GCA_933207985.1 Pelobates cultripes | reverse complement strand
AGAGTTGCACTCAATCAAAAAACACACACAGGGTGCTTACTGAGTATGGGTCAGCATAACCCATATAATCCACATTTAAGAAAAAAAAAAATTTCATTTACTATTTGATATGGAAGAGTCTCTTGAGCCCATAACATGAGTCCAATGGATAGTTGGGAATCACAAAACATCTGGACCAACAATCCTTTTGGCACGGACTTGGTACTATGGCGCAGACACATAGATGACATTTTAATTATTTGGAAGGGTTCTGTGATAATACTGACCAGTCTTTGGTTTTTACCCCACAGGTAAATGATAAAAATATAGATTTTCTTTTTGAACATTTGAACATAATAACAAAAAGCTATTGTAAGCCAACAGATTCAAACTATTTTATTCATGTGAAAAGTAGACATCACCCAAATTGGCTTTGGAGCATACCAAAAAGAAATTGCACTGATGAGAAATCTTTTTTTTTTTTTTTTTAGAACAATCAGAATTCTTAAAAATGAAATTTGTTGAGAGGGGATACTCACCATCTTTTCTAAATAATGAAATAGACATAGTGAGGAAGAAAAATAGAAACAAACTCTTAATAGACAAAAGTAATTATGTTTCTTCTAACAAACAATTTGGTTTTCCTTTTATCACACAGTACAATGCTCATGGTTACATAGTTACATAGCTGAAAAGAGACTTGCGTCCATCAAGTTCAGCCTTCCTCACATTTGTTTTTTTGTGGTTGATCCAAAAGAAGGCAAAAATAACCCCCCAGTTTGAAGCACTTGCAATTTTGCAACAAACAAGGAAAAAAAATTTTTCTTAACCCCAGAATGGCAGTCAGATTTATCCTTGGATCAAGAAGCTATTACCCTACATTCAAAAATTATATCCTTGAATATTCTGTTTTTGCAAGTATGCATCTAGTTGCTGTTTGAACATCTGTATGGACTCTGATGAAACCACTTTTTCTTACAGTAAAAAAACTTTAGATTAAAAAGTATCCAGGAGCTTATACTAATACTAACATAAATCCATATATTATTCAAACAATAAAAATTGGATGACTTAATAATAATGATAATAATATTCTTCAAAAGAGTCCAAATAATGACTTGTGCACCAAATTAGTCCAAAACAGAGAGAGAATACAATGTATCATAGAAACCTCTAACTTGCAAAGATATCCTTTGCAAGATTAGATGAGGTTGGTATGAATTTGATTTACATTCATATAAGACAGTCTTAGTCTATGAAAGAATAGAAAACGGAAAAAGTCAACAAAAATAATAATAATAATGAGATCAGGCTTGTTAGTATAGCAGACTGACACCCTGATTAATAGTTCAGAGCAGCAAACTGGGATAGCTGCCTAAAGATATGACTACAACGTTTGTGAAATGTATCCTGAATTGTTGCGTTTTAGTATCCAGTGGATATAGTAAAAAATGTGTCAGTCTGCTATACTAACAAGCCTGATCTCATTATTATTATTTTTGTTGACTTTTTCTGTTTTCTATTCTTTCATAGACTAAGACTGTCTTATATGAATGTAAATCAAATTCATACCAACCTCATCTAATCTTGCAAAGGATATCTTTGCAAGTTAGAGGTTTCTATGATACATTGTATTCTCTCTCTGTTTTGGACTAATTTGGTGCACAAGTCATTATTTGGACTCTTTGAAGAATATTATTATCATTATTATTAAGTCATCCAATTTTTATTGTTTGAATAATATATGGATTTATGTTAGTATTAGTATAAGCTCCTGGATACTTTTTAATCTATTTGTTTGCATATATGTATAGGATTTGATGAGATCCTATTTTACCAGTTTAAGAGCTTTTTAACGAATAGTCTGTCCTATTCCCTCTTATCCATTTTCTAACAGCCATTTTTGACTATTAGAATTTAACCTCATTAAGTAAAAAAACTTTGCCTTAGACGAAATCTTCTTTTTTCCAGTCTAAACGCGTGACCTCGTGTCCTATGTAAAGTCTACAATGGTAAAGTCACACAATGGTTTGTATTGGCCTCGAATATATTTGTATAATGTTATCATATCCCCTCTCAGGCGACATTTTTCTAAACTAAAGAGATTTAAATTTGTTAACCTTTCTTCATAGCTGATATGTTCCATTCCTTTTATCAATTTTGTAGCCCGCCTCTGCACTTTTTCTAGTGCCATAATATCCTGCTTTATTGCAGGAGCCCAAAATTGCACAGCATATTCAATATGTGGTCTTATCAGTGATTTATAAAGAGGAAAATTATATTCTCATCCCGAGAATGAATGCCCCTTTTCATGCATGACAATACCTTACTGGCCTTAGCCACTGCTGATTGGCATTGCACATTGTTGCATGGTTTGTTGTCTATAACAATTCCCAAGTCCTTTTCGTGTGTTGTTATCCCAATTCGCTTCCATTAAGGGTATACGTTGCTTGTGCATTCTTTACGCCGAAGTTCATAACTTTGCATTTTTTAACATTAAATTTCATCTGCCATTTGAGTGCCCAGTCCCCCAGTCTATCTAAATCCCTCTGCAGCAAAGTAATATCTTGCTCACATTTTATTGTTTTACAAAGTTTGGTGTCATCTGCAAACACTGAAACATGACTTTCAATGCGGTCTTCAATATCATTTATAAACATGTTAAATAGAAGGGGTCCCAGAACAGACCCCTGAGGGACACCACTTGCCACCTCTGTCCAGCTTGAAAATTTACCATTAATGACAACTCGTTGTACTCTGTTTTTAAGCCAATGTTCTACCCAAGAACAAGCATTTTCATCTAACCAATTTCTTTGAGTTTGAACACTAATCTATTGTGTGGAACTGTATCAAATGCCTTGACAAAATCAAAATAGATCACATCCACTGCAACACTCTGATCTATACTTCTACTTGCTTCCTATGCTTCATAAAACCATGCTAGTTTTTGCTGATAACCATGTTCTTCTCAAGGAATTCTTGAATGTTATCCCTTAATAACCTTTCAAATACGTTTCTAGCCACAGAAGTTAAGTTTACAGGTCTAATTTCCAGGCATGGATTTTGAACACTTTTTGAATATAGGAACCACATCTGCCTTCCTCCAATCCTCCGGAACACTTTCTGAAAGAAAAGAATCTTGAAAGATTAAAAACAGAGGTTCACTTATTTCTACACTTAGTTCCTTAAGTACTTGTGGGTGAATATCATCAGGCCCTGGAGCTTTGTTAATATTAACTTTCTTTAGTTGCTGCAACACCTTGTCTTAAGTTAACCAATTACAATTTCTGCAAGTTTTTAGCAGCAATCATTTGCACATCTATTGCCATGGGTTCTTCCTTAATATATACAGAGGAGAAATAGTTATTTAAAATGTCTGCCTTTTCCTGGTCTTCATTAATTAACACCCCCATTCCAGTTTTTAGTGTACCTACACTTTCATTTTTTGTTTTTTTAGAATTTAGAATTTATGTACTTAAAGCATGCTTTGGGGTTGGTTTTGCTCTCTTTAGCTATTATTTTTTCATTTTGAAGTTTAGCTAATCTAATCGCCTTTTTGCACGCATTATTGGCATCCTTATATCTTTTATAGGATGCATCTAATTTGTCCGATCTAAATGCTTTAAATGCCCTTTTCTTATTTGTAATCTCTTGTTTTACTTCTCTATTAAGCCACATTGGTTTCAATTTGTTTCTTTTATACTTATTTATTTATTTTTCAAATAGTTTTGCAGTGCAAGAGTGTACAACATACTTGAGGTGCCCCAACAGCAGTCCACAAGCTAATCAACATATATATAACATTTGGGCACATGAGAGAATGTGCACAATTTTATTATTAATAGCTCGTCATGTCCTAGCTGGATGTATGCATGCGTGGAGGTACGGTGATCAGCGGTGTATTTACTGCAAGGATGACAAGGCATTTGCCTTGGGCGGCACTTTCAGAGGGGAGGCAAAAAAGCCACCCCAACTGCCCCTGGCAGATGCTTTGTCAGCCTCTTTCCAGGGGTGCCCAAGAGCTAGCTGGCTGGCCACCTCAGGCCCCCTAGAGGCTGGCATCTACCTGATGTAGGAGGCAGGTGGCGAATGAGCACTCTCCCCTGAGCTCCCTGCTCAGCTCCCTCGCGCGCACTGCAGTGATGCCAGAGCCGGAATATGGCGTAACTCTGGCCCCGGCTTCACTGAGAGGCACACAAGGGAGTTGAGCAGGGAGATCAGAGCTCCCTCGCCACCTAAATTGACCGCACGCCTGTCCTTCCGGCAGTTAAAGGATCCCCACTGGACCCGAGGGAAATGGAGAATCCACTCATGCACTCCAGCAAAGGTATGGCGGCTATGTGTCTATCAGTGAGTGTTTGTCAGTGTGTGTGTGTGTGTGAGACACTGAGCGCGTGTGCGTCTGTCAGTGAGTGTGTATATGTCTTCTCATTAAGTGTGTATGTGTATCTGTCAGTGAATGCGTGTCTGTCAGTTAGTGTGTCTGTTGGTGGATGTGTGTGTCTGTTATTGAGTGTATACAACTGTGAGTGAGTGTAACTGTGAATGAGTGAGTGTATATGTCTGTGAGTGTGTATGTTTCAGTGAAAGTGTGTGTTGATTAAACAGTGTGTGTGACAATAATTGTGTATCGGACAGTGAGTGTATGTCAGTGTGTGCATCAGTGAAGGTGTGTGTCTGTCAGACAATGAGCGTGTTGGTTTTTAACAGGAATGTGAAATTTAGAAGGGGGGATGTCTTAGTTTTGTCATGCCTAAGGCAGCTCAAAACCAGAATACACCACTGACAGTGATAGGCTAGCTAGACATGGGAAACAACAAGAGAAAAATATCAAGAGAACAGGTTATTTAAGCTAGGGCAGTATGCTATATGATGTAGGATTAAGATCTCAGAAGATAACTGCATACTGCCACGATATGTGACCCACTGAGTTGCTTCAGCGTAATAAACCACTGGCACCCCCTAATACTGGGGAGCAGGAGTCTTAAGCTTAAAATAAACCTCTAGTATAGTAGAGACATAGACAGCCGTTTGTGGTTAGAGCACAGGAGCACCTATATCACTTCGCCCCAGCCCCAGGCCTGCCACGGAGCTTACACCTCTGCTCCACTTTCCCAAACTCTGTGTGAGTCCAAGGCATCTGTCCTTGCGTGCCGTGGTGCTGTGGGCTATGGCGCCTCTGCCGCCAAGCCCTCCAAGGGTTTGGGTGGTGGGGGGTTCTTCTACCCCAGTTAGATCTGGGCTCCTCCATGAGGGTATGCCGTGAGGTGATGCAAAGAGGTGGTGCTGAGCTAGCGGTGACTGTGGCTCCAGGGTCTCCTGCTTCCAGAAGTTTGCATTCAGCCGGTCATGTTTGGCTAGTGGTTCCTCGTGGGCATGTTCTAGGGCCATGCGGTCTCACGGCCATCTTAGGGAAAGGGTTGATATGCCCAGGTGTTGCAGCCCCAGATAGTTAATGCTGCAATCTCCTCAGTAGGGACCGGGATAACCCCCACCGATCCAAAGGGGTGGGGGGAACAGGAGAACGTCTGTTATGTTGCCGATGTGCATTGGTCGGGCGGTAAGCGAAGCAGCGTCCGTCTTCCCCACTCCCCTCCTAGGTAGGCCTCCGTATTCAAGTCTCCGAGTCTCTCACCAGGACCAGGTTCAAAAACCTAATTCCCTTTGCTGAGCTACTAGTCCCTCTGTCCTTATTTATGTCCGGGTAATTAAAATCTCCAATAATTAAAGTGTTACCCTTGATTTGCAGCTTTCTCAATTTTCTCAAACAGCTGTTGTTCCTGAGCGGTGAGTGGGGGCCCTAAACAAGAATAAGGGGGGGGACCTAATGTCCTCCCACCTGGCCCAACCCCTGAGCGGTGGGTGGGGGCCCTAAATACAAATTGGGGTACCGTGGGAATTAGGGAGTTATCTACTTAATCATTCCTGTCATTACATGACTGGCCAAGTAACTTACATTTCATATGAATGTGTGTTACTTGATTGTTGTAAGTGTTGCAAACGCTTACAGCTGAATCCTGGCTATGTTTGTATACTTTTTATTTAAAATTGTATACAATGTAATATTCTTCTTCTTTCACTGGGTAAGTATATTAGTACTTAGGCAATACTGTACTTCGGAACTTCGGCACTTTGACACCTCGGAACTTCGGCAACTTCAGAACTTCAGCAATTCAGCACTACTACACTTCGGAAATTCGGTAATTTCGGCACTTCGGGACTTCGCCAATTCGGCACTTCGCCAATTCCGCTATTTGGAATTTTTGCATTTTTTTCACAAAGCCTGCCATTTCACCAACGATATTATCAGTATAATGCGTTTTACTGCTCTAAAACACTCATTTCTGTGTAGAGTAATGTCTCATGAATACAACAGTACCCCTCAAGTACAGGTTTTCTGGTGATTTAGAAAGTTACAGGCTTAAACATAAGATTTGCCAATTTATATTTTTGTAAATTGCTATTTGCCAGATTGGCTATGTTGCCTTTGAGACGGTATGGCAGCCCAGAAATGAAAATTAACCCCACCATGACCTACTATTTGAAAAATTAAAGTTTGTGTAATAGCCACTTAGTCACAAACGCTGGTCAAAGTTAACGTTTTTATTTATTTTTTTGCATTTTTTAAAAACAAAAACGGCATTTTTCTTGGTGATATCATTGTCATGACAAGTTTTACTTGTTATAACACTCATATTTGTGTTCAGCAAAGTCTCATGACTATAACAGTACCCCCATTTAAAGGTTTTATGGTGTTTTGGAAAGTTAAATATAGGGCTTGTCAATTGACTGGACTGTCTGCCTGGGTTGTCAGGCAGCTCCCTCAAATTATAATTAATAAAATCAAATAATTATGTAACATTAATAGTTACATATATATGTAGAATGTGTGTATATATACATAATGGAAAATGTATTCATACTTACCGTAATTTTCTTTTCCTGGCTATTATTCATGGCAGCATATACACATGGGTTAGCTCCTCCCCTTGCAGCCAATAGGACAGGATTTAAACAAATTCTTATAAAAGGAGGATCCATAGATGAGTCCCTCAGTCAGTAACAAGCTCTTACAGAAGAACTAGACCCAAAAGGGAGGGCCGTATATGCTGCCATGAATAATAGCCAGGAAAAGAAAATCACTGTAAGTATGAATACATTTTCAATTTTCCTGGCTAATCATGGCAGCATATACACATGGGATTACCCAAGCTCATAGGGAGGGAAACATGAGACATAATGGATGCAAAAAGATTTAATGAAGATAAATACAATATACAAATTACGAGTGTCGAGAGGCATGAACTGCATTAAGGACTTGATGACCAAATTGAGAGTCCACTGTAGCTTTAACATCCAGCATGTTAAAGCATCCAGCATCCAGCATCCATGTGATGGCGGATGAAAGTGTTCGCTGAAGACCAAGTGCCTGCTTTACAAATATCATCTGGAGAAGCATTTGCCACAGAAGCTCAAGATGCTGCGATAACACGATTGGAGTGAGCCCTGATACCAGTAGGAAGCGATAAGTGCTTATAAGAACTTGAGATGGCCGATACCAACCATTGTCTCAACGTAGAGGTAGAGGCAGCTTCACCCTGCCTGTGGCCAATAGGCAATACAAATAGTCTGGATGATCTGCGGAAGGGGCTGTTTTTTTTTAGATAGAGAGACAACGCTCGAACCACATCCAGAATGTGCCAATTTTCTTCTTCAGGAGTAGAGGGATTTGGAAAGAAGAATGAAAGAACAATCTCCTGGTTCAAGTGGAACATTTTTACCGGAACCGGTCTGAGGACCAACTGGTCCTGAAGTACCCTCGTATATGGAGCTTCGCAGGACAATGCTTGGAGTTCACATATACTTTGTGAGGAAGTGACTGCCCCCAACAGGAGTACCTTTCGAGTTAGTACAATCAATGGAGCCTGGTCAAGTGATTCAAAGGGTGACCTAGTCATTGCCTTCAAGACCAGCGGTAGGTCGCATGCCAGCAAAAATATCTTAAGAGGAGGCCGGATCTTCATAGCCACTTTAAGGAAACGTATGACCAACGGTTCTAGAGCCCATCGGGTACCTGACAAAGCAGATAGGGCTGATACATGGACCTTCGGAGTGTTGTAGCTAATTCCCATATCAAGGCCAGCCTGAAGGAAACAGAGTACTGAAGATAGGGCCAGGGGTTTAATCACCACCTGATGTTCTTGTGCCCAGCAAACAAAGGCATGCCAAATCCTATAATATATGGAGGAAGTAGATATCTTATGTGATCTCAGGCGAGTTCTGAGGACCGCGTCAGGCATGCCAGCATTCATCAGAGTTTCCAGCTCAATCTCCAAGCCCTCAACTTGAGGGTTAGAGGGTTTGGGTGTAGCAGTCCCTGGGATAGTAGATCTGGCTGAACTGGGAGTTCCCTCGGGGGTTCCCGACTCATCCATCTCACCATAGGGAACCAGGGCACGATGGGGCCAGAATGGGAGGATAGCGATGACCTCTGAATCTTCTTCAAAGTCGGGTATATGAGGGGTATAGGAGGGAACACATATGCCAGAGTGAACCTCCAAGGTTGGGCATCCTGACCCCTGGCTCTGTGATCGACCAGTCTCGAGAAGAATGCTTCGACTTGGGTGTTCTGGGCTGTTGCCATGAGGTCTATCTGTGGAGTTCCCCAGATAAAAGCTAGCTCCTGAAATACTTCGGGGCTTAGATGCCACTCACTCTCGTCTATAGACACGGTTCAGGTAGTCTGCCATAGTATTCTGAACCTCTGGGAGGTGTACCGCAGATATACCCTGAATATTTTTCTGACACCAACACATGATGGGCCGAAGTTCCCTCATCAACAGCTTCGCTGTGCATACCGCCTTGATGAGAGACATAGGCTACTGCCGTCTGGTTGTCGGACTAGACTCATATCTACCTGTTCTTCAGGATCCCCTTGAAGTGTATAAGAGCTCTGTGGATGGCACATAACTCCAAAACATTCCCTGGAAGAACAGACTCATGTCTGTTCCATCAACCTTGAGCCATCTGGTCCCGACAGTGGGCACCCCAACCATGAGCACTGGAATCTGTTGTCAATAGGACCCAATTGGGTTCTATCAAAGGGAATCCTCTTTCCAAATTCTCTTTTATTAACCACCATGACAGATGCACCTTTACCATCAGAGATATCTTCAAGGGTTGATTGCAATCCATAACCTGCCGGTTGAACTGGTTCAGGAATGATCTCTGAGGAATTCTGAGATGCCACTGGGCCCACCTGACTAATCCTATAGAAGAAGTTAGATTACCCAGAAGTTGCAAATATCTCCTTGCTGTTATCATACGAAGGTGTAAAATCCTCCGTATCCTTTCTTGTGAAAGGGAGATAGAGTTCCGGAGAGTATTGACGTTTCCCCCCAGAAACATCATCCTCTGGGATGGAATGAGGCTGCTCTTCTGATGATTCATCAACCAACCGAATCGATGAAGTTCTGCTAGCACAAAATTCCTGTGTAGTACCCCCATCTGGACTTTTGATGCTTCCAATAGGTCATCCAGGTAATGAAACAGAGAGATTCCCTGAATCCTCAATCTTTCTATAAGAACAACCAATACCTTTGAAAAGGTCCTGGGTGCTGTGTTAAGGCCAAATGGGAGTACTCTGAATTGAAAGCTCTGGTTTGTTCTCTTTATTCCTCTCTCCACATCTGTATCCAGATCTTTCACCCAACTTTTCATGGCTCTGGAAACTGCCGTAAGACAAACAGCTGGATGGCATCCTGTTCCACCCGCCGAATATATCTTGGAAAGATTTGCATCCAACTTCTTTACCATTGGTTCCCGCAAGGAAGCTGAACTATCCAGTTTACCACTAGTTCTCCTGGCTACCCTAGAGATGGTAGCATACACCTTTCGGGGGTGTCGTCCATTTCTTGGAAGTTTTCTCCTCCAAAGGGTAAAGTCTAGATAGCCTACCCTGAAAAGGAACCTTTTTATCAGGTCTTTCCCATTCTGCGGTAACCAACTCCTTAATGGTACTGTGAAGAGGGAAGGAAAGCTTCTGCTTCGTAAGATCCGCAAAGTGCTTATCGAAATTTTCAGGTTTAGGAAATTCTTCCGGTAATTCAAGGGTCTTCCTTACCTTCAGGATAAGTTTATCCACCGTCTTGGCGTCTAGAAATTCTGAAAAGAATTCTTCCTCATTCTCACTAGAACAAACCTGATAGAGAAACTGAAATTCTTCCGCTGAATCCAGGTATCCTGAGGCTGATGACTCTGAGGATACTAGTCTCTGTCTGGGCCTTTTCACTGACCGTTTACTTGCTTCCATAGCTTCTGAGATGCCCTGGGCCACCTCCTGTCTGATCCAAGCCAGGATATCTGGTGACTGAGTGGGCGTTAAGGATGCTGGGGCGGCCACTTTCTGCAAAAAGTTTAGGCACAGCTGTTTGCCTTCCAACGCCCTCCCATCACATCCTGCATAGGGGTCTGACTTCTGTCTCCTCTTTCGTGGGGGAGATGATACAGACTGTTCTCCATTACTAAAAGTAATACAAGGAATAGTTTAGTAAATGGAGAATAAAATATCATATAACGTAATAAATAAATTAAACCCTACTCACCTGGATTCTTCAGAACAGGGTAAGGCGTTCCTACAAGGAGAGCTCATAATGGGCTACTACAATAAAATAATTTTAGGAAACAATTCTTTTAGATGAAACAAACCAGAATATCACAAACAGAGATATAATATATGCAAAATGCACAAACCTGTGGCAAAGGATAGAAAATATCCGGGCAAAAGTTCCAGAGTCTTAACTTGCTTCTTCACTAAGTTCCAAGTTCTTTAAATAGTAAATGCTGTACACTAACCTTGTTCCTGGCGTTTTTCGGCAATTTCCCTGCCATTTCCGGGTTTTGCCCACAGTAAAAATGGCCGCCGCAACCTCACGACCTTACCCACAGTGCTTTCTGGCGCCAAGTGTTCCATTCTGGCGTCCCTTCCGAGATCCAAAGCTGGGAGGATTAAGGTTGGACTGCAGGCTACCCCAAAGGAAGTTAGGATGTGTCCCCAAGGTCTAAGGTACCCCAGGACAGGTCCTGGAATAATAGAAAAACGGGCATAAGGGAAAAAAACCTATAAAGCAACTAGAGTGTACAGAGAGTGAAAGGTTTAAAGGGAGCTAAGGAGATCCCTTCCCAACGGCTGTAAGGACAGGAAATAGACTGAGGGACTCCTCTATGGATCCTCCTTTTATAAGAATTTGTTTAAATCCTGTCCTATTGGCTGTAAGGGGAGGAGCTAACCCATGTGTATATGCTGCCATGATTTTTTTAAATTTATATTTTATATATATATATATATATAATATATTTCGTGTGTGTCTGTGTATATATAATATATATATAAGAGCAAGGATTAGGCTGCTAGGACAGGACCTGCCAAATATGGGGTACTTTGACGTAGTTGCCAGGCTTATGCAATGTATGATCATATAATGTAACTAAACCCCCATTATTTTTTGCCTAGGTGAGGTGTTTTTAACTAAAACTATTCCAATCTCTAAGATTTGAAATCATTGTTTAGTGAATAAGCGAGTGAGCTGGATTCTGTATTTTGTATATTTTGGCCCCAGCAGCACCCTATAATGTATGCATGTTCAGGTGAGTGCAGCCCTCTTGGGTTTTGTTTGTATATTTGGGAGTCCAGGCCAACTCCTTGGTTTTGCACCCCTCGCTGTCACAGGTGCCTCATTCCAGAACCCTATTTAGCCTTGACTTGCAGAGAGTCCCAGTAAGGAAGCATTTCCCAAAAAAGTGCAGTGCCGGATTAACATAGGGGCTGATGGAGCTGCAGCTCCAGGCCCAGGCCCATTTAAAAAAAAAAAAAAAAATTTATTTTTTTTTTTTTTTATTTTTTTTTTACACACTGCTCTTAGGTTTGCCACCTGACTGGTATTTTACTGGCACAGCCGGTATTTGAGTCTGCCTGGCCAATGGCGGTAATACAGTAATACTGGCAATACAAATGCAGGTATTTTTCTCAGAATAAATGGGGATTACTCTGCAATACCAGGAGGGGTCACTGTGTGTGGAGAGAGGCAGGGATAGGAAGTTACAGCATATCCCTGCCTCTCTCTACTACTCACTGATCCGTGGGGGAGCAGCAACACAGCACAGAGAGTCCATACAGCAGCTCTACAGCTCAGGTAAGTGAAGGGTGGGGGAAAAGGCAGCAGGGACACATGGGGACACTGAGACACTAGAGGACATATGGGGACACTGAGACACTAGGGGACACATGGGGACACAGACACTGGGAGACACTCAGGGACACTGGAAAACATGGGACACTGAGACACTAGGGGACACTGGGACACATGGGGATGCACTGAGACATTGGGACATGGAGACAGTATGTCCCCAAGTCTCCCAGTGTCTGTGTCCCATGTCTTTCAGTGTGCCTAGTGTCCCCATGTGTCCCAGTGTCCCTATGTCTATGTCCACAACTGTCCCCATGTCTTGCTGTGTCCCCAAGTGTCTGTCTCCCAGCCAGTGTCCCCTAGTCTCCCAGTGTCTGTGTTCCCATGTCTCTGTGTCCCTAGTGTCCCCATGTCTCCCAGTGTCTGTGTTCCTAGTGTCTCAGTGTGCCTAGTGTCCCTATATGTCTGTGTCCCCATGTCTATGTCCATAACTGTCCCCATGTCTCTCATGTGTTCCCAAGTGTCTGTCTCCCAGCCAGAGTCCTCAGTGTCCCCTAGTCTCCCATTGTCTGTGTTCCCATGTCTCTGAGTCCCTAGTGTCTTAGTGTCCCCAAATGTTTCAGTGTCCCCATGTCTCCCAGTGTCTGTGTCCCTAGTGCCTGTGTCCCCATTTCTCCCAGTTTCCCTAAATGTCTCAGTGTCCCCATGTCTCCCAGTGTCGCCATGTCTGTGTCCCCGGGTCTAAGTGTCCCCATGTCTCTCAGTGTCCCCGGGTCTCTGTGTCCCCATGTCACTAGGATACTGGGGACACACTGAGACATTGGGACACTGGGAGAAATGGGGACACTGAGACACTGGGAGACTAGGGGACTGGGCACTAGGGGACTAGGGGACTGGGCAACATGGGGACACTGACACTGTGATACATAGGGACACTGAGACACTGGGTGACTTGCAAGACCGAGACACTGGGAGACAGGGAGACACTGGGAGCAATTCATCTACACAGCAGAATCAAACTGTGAGTAGTTTGCTGGTGATTTTACAGAATTTTCTCTGATGTCACTCCTTGTGATTTACATCAAGTGATGTCACGCATAACTAATTAATTATAAAAATGATTAAGGCTGGTATTTTTTTCCAAGAAAGGTGGCAACCTTAACTACTCTTCACATACTCTTGCTAAAAGGAGCACTATAGGGTCAGGAACACAATGTTAAAACCACCATCCTGGCCCTTTCTTGCCTCCCTAAATATAGTAAAATATTACTTGTATTCAAGTCTGCAGCTGCTGGCTCTGACTCTGATCTGACTGTCTGCTGACATCATCAGAAGTGGTGGTCTGAGCAAATTACAATACTTCCCCATAGGATTGGCTGAGACTGTCAACTAGGCAGATCAGGGGCAGAGACAGCACAAGTCCAACATAGCCTTGGCCAATCAGCATCTCCTCATAAAGATAAATTGAATCAATGCATCTCTATGAGAAAAGTTCAGTGTCTGCATGCAGAGGGTGGAGACACTGAATGGCAGTGCTGCACACTAGGCAGTACTGCCCCAGGAAGCACCTCTAGCAGCCATCTAAGGAGCGGCCAGTGGATTTATTTTCTCTGAAAAGACAGTGTTTAGTGCAAAAAGCCTGAATGGAATGATTCTACTTACCAGAACAAATACAATAAGCTGTAGTTGTTCTGGTGACTATAGTGTCCCTTTAAGTTTGGAAGCTTAAGAGGGATGTATGGGAACAAAACTTGTGTGGACTGGCTGACAATAAAATTAGTTTAGGTAATGCATACGTTGGTCTCTCTAACACTGTGGCATGTCCCCTTTCTTCTACACTCACTACATACACCTTTTCTCTGTCTCAGACTATACACTAGGAACTTCTGCCTGCTAGTAAGAAGGTAAGGAGACAAGTGGACCAGCAAGTGCTAGGGGACAGTCCTTAGAAAACATGGAGTGAACGCATTATAGTATGCCCTTAGTTGGACAGCATGCATGATTTGCAGGCAGCCTGACATGCATTCATGCCAGGTTGACCTTCCAATTCTTTGGACAAGCATGCCCCCTTTTTGGGCATTTTCTTCCCTTTTGGCAGGTCTGGTCACGTGATTTGCACCAGTGGCACACCCTTTTACCCCGCCCATTGACTTCCTGCTTCATTGGACACTGCTGTTAGGGGTTGTGGATTTACTTGAAATATGAAAGCATAAATTAGAGCGAGATTAGCATAGAGTATGTGTTTTCTTATAGCTGCATCCTTTGAGTTTCCCTCCAGCACCATCTCCATCAGATACATGACGCTTGGGAGGTATGATTGTTTTAGTGTTTTTGGTTGATAAGATTTCGTAATTAGGCCCATCATAATTGTCAGCACCAGGCCCACTGTGCCCTTAATCCAGCACTGAGTAAGTGGATTAATCTCATAAGAGCTAAGCATTAAGCTGCTAGGATAGGACCTGCAGAATACGGGGTACTTTGACATAGTTGGCAGGCTTATGCAATGTATGATCATATACTGTAACTAAACCCCCATTATTTTTTGCCTAGGTGAGGTGTTTTTAAATAAAACTATTGCAATCTCTAAGATTTGAAATCATTGTTTAGTGAATAAGCGAGTGCTCTGGATTCTGTATTTTAAATATATATAACAAAAATCAATATGAAAGGAGCACTCACAGGTCTTCATGTGAATACTAATTTATTCCAAGATGCAAGTTACATGTGCAATCGACGTTTTTAAACTGGACACTGTTACACCTAAAGGGTTGAACGAATACAATACGTATTCAATGTTTTTGTAAAGTATAATATAGGTTTGGTTAACTGTGTGGGTGGATGTATAGTAGAACAATTTCTCTAAGTATATACGTATGGAAAGATTGAGACATATAGTATGTTGTATATTAATTTGACATTGCTAGGAAAGTGCCATTGCATTAGTTAGTAGAATATTGTAGTATTAATACACATATATGGGATAACCTCTCAGAAAAGTATATTAGGTAATATAGGGTGTACATCCTTAAGTGAGACTCAGTTATATGGCGAAGCAATTAGTTATATATTGCAACTAGATATGTACAACATGTTTAATATTATGGTTGTGGTGAGCATAGTTTATTAGCAGAAATCTAGTGACCTGATATAACAGCTCTGATTACTTTCAAATTATAGATATTGAAGATGGGGGGTATAGGATCTGATATCCCATGCTTTTTTGTATAAATTGATATTTTGAAGTACCATCTCCACATTCTAAATTAACATATTAATTATTAAGATCCTCCGGTGGATAGAGATGTATATATACATGTATACATCTTTACACCTTTATATTTTTTATTTATTTGTAGCACTTTGTCACCTTTATTGGTATTTGTAACAGTTATGTTTATACTGTTGATCGCACATATTTTCAGATCGCTAGATCGCACATAGAGGCAGCTTTGTAGGTTGCCTAGCAACTAGATCATGTGACCGCACAGGCACTTCCGGGTTTCGGATGCCCGGCGGTCTCACGTACTCACACAGCCTACGGCTGGAAACACAGAGGGCGGATTGGTCACGCAATAGTAGGGGGAGTGCAGATGGTCACATGATCATCAGAGATACTTCCGGTTTTCGGATAGTTGGCGGTCTTATTTTCCAACACACCTGTTGGTAAGTTATTAATGTATATTTGTTTGTGTATATATACTTACCTGTTTCACTGGTTATTTGATCTTGAAGAAGACCCTGTGAGGGTCGAAACGTCGATTGCACATGTAACTTGGAATAAATCAATATTTATATGAAGACCTGTGAGTGCTCCTTCTATATTGACTTTTTCTATATGTAAACGCTGAGGATTGCACCCAGGCAGTGTTGCAGTTGTTGGAAATATTAAGGGTGAGTGCCAAGAATTCTCTTCTTATATATATATATATATATATATATATATATATATATATATATATATATATACTGTAGATATACATGTGTATATATCTCCAAGTACATTTATAATGACATCATATATATGCATTATACATGTATAATATATTATACAATTCTTCAATTATTTTATGATATATAATACATATATAATATATGTACAATATATTTTTTGATTTATTTAAAAAATTTTTTTTTTAACTTTTAGGTTTCAGGGGGACTGCCTGACAGCTCATACAGTCCCCCTGCAGGCAGCTCCATTTACTTTTATTGCTGCCATGTGATCATGGTAATCACATGGCCCTGGAGGGCCGGAGTGGCCTGAGCTGCTGCAGGGGGACTGCTGGGGTATCGGGCAGTCCCTTCTGACTGGGATCTCTGGTACAGGTAAGTGGAGGACAGCGGGGGCATGGCTTGGCATACTATGCCGCCCTTCAGCATTTAGAGCCACCTTTTCAAGGACAGCATAGTACGCCCGCCATCCTCAAGGGGTTAAATGACAAAATATGGGATAAAAAGTTGATTCAGAAAAACTAAGTCAAATTTTAGCCTTAATTTTGTTATTCAATTGTCAATAGTGTTCAACAATTCAGAGCTAACCATCCACTTGTAACAGAATTGTGACATTAAATAGATTTTGAACATTGTGAAGATAGTAAAGAGACAGAGGAGATAAGAGATGCTGATAAGGCAATGTGTGTTATAATATTATTATTTGTAAAGCGCCAACAAATTCCGCAGCAATGTACAATGGGTGGACTAACAGACACGTATTTGTAACCAGATGAGTTTGACACACAGGAACAGAGGGATTGAGGGCCCTGCTCAATGAGCTTACATGCTAGAGGGAGTGGGGTAAAGGGACACAAAAGGTAAGGGTAGAGTAGTTAGTAGGTTGCTAGGATAGTATTCACTGAGGGCTTAGTGTTTTGTGTTGATGACAGTTTAAGGAGAGAAATCAGGGTGTGGGTAGAGAAAGCTGTTCACAGTTTAATCCTTTAAGGACTGTGGGCGTTCTATGCCATCCTCGGGGACCTGGTCCTAAATATATATATATATATATATATTTGTAGTCGGGGCAATTTAGCTGAACAGAGAAATCTTAGCACAATACAATCATAACATCTATGAGTAGGCACCAGTCGGTTGTGGGGTGCCGAAACCGACAGAGCAGTAGGCCTGTAATAAAAGTGGGCCCACCTTAGAGGGTGTTATAAGTAGAGGGAGCGGTGGGAGGGGTGACTCGCCAGACCAGCAACGGTAAGGTGGGAGTGGATTGGCAGCCCTTTTAAAGGTGAACCAAGCCCCTCCCACAACTCCAGGCCAAGCCTTCAAATTTGTAGTCGGGGCAATTTAGCCGAACAGAGAAATCTTAGCACAATACAATCATAACATCTATGAGTAGGCACCAGTCGGTTGTGGTGTGCCGGAACCGACAGAGCAGTAGGCCTGTAATAAAAGTGGGCAAAAAGAAAATAACCAGAAAACATAATTCGTGAATCAACTTCGTTTATTGAGATAAGTCACAAAAAGCTTGTCTTAATTCTTTAACAGGATTGGGTATGTAGAGTGTGTAAGCGGAGGATTTCCATCGCCCCATGGCTTTAATAATATGAGCAGGGACGTGGTTAGCGGATGCGGAAGATGCTGCTTCTATACGGAAAGAGTGGCCTGAAAATTGATTGGGGTTTAGGCCGAGCCTGGTTAACAGAAGTCTTATGTATAGCATGAATTTAGCTGTGGTCATAGTGTGTCCATGCAGTTCAAACAAAGGCTGTTGAGGTTGTTTGTGGACTGAAAGTGAATAAGTGTCTAACACTTTAACAGGGCACCATATATTGTGAGTAGGATACAGGGGTATCTGAATACTGTGTCCGTCGGTGCTGGTTTTGGATTGACTTAGAGAGAGAATATAATGGTCGCTATGTTTCTGTAGATCAATGGTTCTGAGGTAGTTAGGTGCGGTTATAGTTGCGGTTGTGAATTCGCTAGGCTGTAGGAACCCGTAGAAAGCAAGATATAGTGCTGTTTTGATGGTGCTATTTGTCATGGTTTCGAAAGGAGATGAATCTGATAGGTTGGATAGAGAGTGGAAGATGTTGTTGTCTATACGTAGTCTTTGTGAGGGAACATGTGTGTCTAATTTTTTAATGCCTTTAAGTAATGTTTTAATTTGGTATGTGGTTAGAAAAGCAGTACTGTTAGGTTGTTGGATGAGCATATGGTGTTGGATGCCAGTAAGGTACAGTTTAATAGTATTGAAGGATAGTTTAAGGTTAATGTGGCAAAAAGAGGTAAACCCCAAAATCGTCTCTAATGCAAACATGTCGTGAATGTGAAATTCGGTGATACATTTTTTTGAATACGTGAAATGCCCTATCATAAGTGTCCCTGGTGTTTACTGAGAGTGCCATGTGAGAAATGTGACGTGCGTGATCTAACAAGGTCTTTAATCCATGATCATGTCTTGGAAAAGAGGTGCAGGTGTCGCTCGTCTGGAAGCGTTGGGTAGTGACGAGAGGAAAGCCTGGAAACGAAACCGTGATCAGCAGCGGTGTTTATGTAACCCGGGATGTGTATGCATGTTATGTAGAATTGGCAAGTGGCTGCTACCCATGTGAGACGTCTAAGCAGTCTCATAATGACCAGTGATGCCGAACGGCCTTTGTTCACAATGTGCCATGTAGCCAGGTTATCCGAGTAGCACCTGACCGTGTGGCCAGACCAATATGGTCCCCAAGCAATGGCTGCCGCCACGATTGGGTACAACTCAAATAAAGCCGAGGTGTCAGAAAATTTGGGTAGTGATTCGACTTCGGTCGGCCAAGGGCCCCAAAGCCATTTGTCACCCCAGATGGCGGCAAAGCCTGTGTTAGCTGCAGCATCTGTCCATAGTGTAGGTGATGTGTCGGAGGGGGGTGGTATAAACATGGTTCGTCCGTTCCAAGAAGTGAGAAAGACCCGCCACATGCGTAAATCAGAAGTTGCGTGTACATCTAATGTGAAATGTGAAGTGTCCGAAGAAAACAGTGGAAACAGGGATAACAGGTGGGATATAAAAGATCTACCTTGGGGTATGATCCTCATGGCAAAATTGAGTGATCCAAGTAGTGATTGCAGTTCTTTCCTATTGCAATGACCTTGTAGCAGGTAATGTTCAATACTTGCCAGGGTACGCTCAATCTTGTCCTGAGGTAGACTGGCCTGCATGTTTATCGAGTCTAGTTGTATGCCCAAAAATTGCATGTAGGTATCTGGACCCAAAGTTTTCTGAGGAGAGACAGGAATGTTAATAGATTCAAACAGTGCCAATAAGTGATTCAAACTACTAGGTGGAAGAGTGTTATTCTCAATCAGGAGGAAGTCATCCAGATAATGGATAACCGAAGGGCACTTGCACACATTTAGTAATAGCCAACATAGAGCCTCTGCAAATTTGTCAAAAATACGTGGACTACTTTTAGAGCCTAAAGTAAGTCTGGTGAAAAAAATAATACCTTCCTTGCCATTTAATACCGTGTAGATGGCACAGGGAAGGGTGTATGGGTAGTAGCTTGAAGGCGTTTACCATGTCTGTTTTACTCAGCCATGCTCCCGTACCTGCTTGTATGATGGCCCCTATGGCATGGTCGATAGTGGCGTAGTGCAGTGAAAATTCTTCAGAAGGTATTAGGGAGTTTAGGCTGGGGATAGTGGAGGAGTGTGTTGCTGATAGATCAATTATCAGTCTGGGTTTAAGTGAGGTCTTCCCTGTGACCACCCCTATA
This sequence comes from Pelobates cultripes, assembly GCA_933207985.1. Lineage (NCBI taxonomy): Eukaryota > Metazoa > Chordata > Amphibia > Anura > Pelobatidae > Pelobates > Pelobates cultripes. Next base: position 60,822,395 of record OW240913.1, on the reverse strand, counting down.
GGATTGGTTCTCCAGGACGTGAAGGGTGGGGAAAAGAATGGTCCCAACAGAAACCCTTGCTCAAGTTCAGTTGAGATAAGTGTATTTACCAACTGTGGACCGTCTAATGTGGACTGTAGGTTGTCCCATTCTAGTGTACTGGAGGGGAAATGGACCAACCCGGTGTGAAAACCCTCGGTCATGCCCAAAAATATATATTCCGTGAAATAACTTGAAGGATGTGGCTGTAAAAGTGCTGTTAATAAAGTGACGTTCACACACGTGTGATACGGTTTTGGGAATGCTTTATTTGGGCACATTGTTTTGGCATGGGCTCTAAAACAGTGTGAACACACATGCATCAGTCTACATGAACTAAATCCACAATTGCCCGCATTGAAATTGTTGCATATTTGAGATTTACCCAGGAATACAATGTCTCTGCCCAGCTTGTCTTTTAAACCCTTGTTAGCTTTAGGAAAGTTAGGGGAAGACTGATTTTGTTCTAACTTGGCTGTGTTAGGGCAGAAATTAGTGTGATGAGCTGTGGATGCGCATACTGCACATGCTGGAGACCTGAGGCCTGCAAAATGCCTGCAGAATAGCTCTGTGTCCAATTTGCTCCAATTAATGCTTAAATTGAACTGAGCCAGAGCTGCAGCCACCTTTGCAGAAAAGGAACAGTGGTAATCGTAAAAAGCGGTACCACCGTATTTGTGCCCCAGGTCCACCATCTTGTGCATGTATGTATCCAGCTCTGCTCTTTTACCTGGGTATACTGAGCAGTACACATCTCTATAAATCCCAAATCCCAGTACAAATTCAGGTATTGACAGTTTTTTGTTTAGTCTAGGGTCTCTAGCCCTTAGTACGACAGATATATCCCCGTATGCAAAAGTCCTATTCTCCAGGACATCCTGGGAGGCTATAAGCAATGACACCAGGTTGACGTCCTTGCCTTCCAGAATGTCCTTTTTAAGGTGAGATGGGACCATATGTGAGGGGTTAATATCTCCGCTAAGAGACCCTGATTCCAAAGTATTACCAGTCATGTCAGCCAGAGGGTGACTGGCCTCAATTGGGTTCGTAGCGGTCTGTTTAGTACCACTTGTTTCCAATTTATCCAGTCTGTCATTAATTGTGCTGATGGATGACATGAGCGAGGTCATCATGGCGTGAAATGTAGGCAATTGTGTGCCACTAGGGCCTTCCCCTGCATCAGAGTTGTCAGTGCCCGTATTCAAAAGTCTGAACAACTCAGCTTTCCTAGCAGTAGCTGGGAAAGGGATGCTGCGTCTTCTCAGTTGTGCCGTGAGACGTGGGACGGTCCATGATCTGAGAGAAGCAGGGCTAGCAACGTCTGTTGCAGGAACAGGGGTACCAGGCCTAGCGGGAGTGCAGGGTAGCGAGAGTTCCTCTGGGATATCAGGATTAATAGACATAACTGAAAAATATAAGTAATCTTAATCAATCATACTGTGATGTTTATTTTGGTGGGTACTGGTAAGGCTAGCTAAATGCCAAGCGGCGAAACAATTATACTTATGGATGGTGACAGATGAGTCCCTACTAATTGCCAAGTGGCCTGAGAGGCGCTACCTATGCGTGGGCCCGAGGGGAACGTATGAGGCCACCGAACGTTGTGGCGGGGTGTTGGCCTCTCGGTGATATTTAAAGCATAAGATAGAATGGGAGTGACAGGTGAGGCCCTCTCTATGCGACAATGCGAGACGGCTAGCTATGATTTGGCCCGAGGGGTGTATTCCTCCGAGTATGAGGAGAGGGGTGTTGGTCTCGCGGGACCACTAGCCTATGGATTAAGACCAGAAACTTTTTACCTAGTTGGGTGATATAACCTAGGACCTGATAGAACATGGTAGAGGGAAAGATTAATTGGTTCTGGCTTAGTACCTGATATGTGAGTCAGGTTGCGCTGTCGAGGTAGAAGTAACCCAGGACTGTAAGAGTCTCAAGATGATAACCTGTTGGATATGAGATTCAATATATGAAAGTGTGAATAAACATAGTGTTATGGCCAGATCGTGGGCCCTAAGAAGAAAAACCAAGGAACCTACCCGACACTGCAGAGGGTAGATATAATGAAATTGACAACGGTTTTCTGTGCTTGTAAAAGCTACCGTATTGAAGGTAAACAACCTAAAAGTAAAAATACATACTTAACTACTGTAATGTGTATCATTAGCCTTCATAACCCAAAATTAAACAATAACCAACCTATAAGAATATTGATACCACTGACAGATTTCACAATTCCCAGAATGAACCACTGGGATGACTGTGTGGGAAAAACAGATTCAGAAAATCAGGACCCATCACCTTGTTTTACAATATTCTTATTCAGCATAGATTTACTGCAGTAACATTTGTAACCAGTAGGGGCAAAATTCCCTTGTAGTACTGCCTAAATTCGAGTTTAATACGTGAATTAGTGTAGCTGCCGAATGAGCTATGTAGAGTATAGTAACAACCGAATACATACACCATAATTAACTTGAGAAACCAACCGAATGATGTTTAAGTATAATTTAACCGAATGTTATCGTTCGCTTGTTTGAGCTTGTGAAACACGCGAATAGCAGAGTGGAAGCATTTAGACGAATGTAATGGTGATATGATAGAACAACCGAATGTAGATTTGAACCAAACGGGGCGCCGCCGTGCAAAGCAGGGGGATTGCAGCGGTTGCTTTACAGCGGGCCTGACTTACGTTTTTTTCGAAGAGGACGCACCGAGCGAGCTGTGGGGACGCCGGCGGCAGTAAGGAAAGCCAGGGGAGCCCGGACCAGGAGACCACGAGGGAAACAGGTAAGGAAAAATCCAAGATGGTGGTCTGAACCGGAAGTAACGTTTCAGACTCGCCAGACCAGCAACGGTAAGGTGGGAGTGGATTGGCAGCCCTTTTAAAGGTGAACCAAGCCCCTCCCACAACTCCAGGCCAAGCCTTCAAATATATTAATTCTACATATTTGTTTATGTAATATTTTTACATAATTACATCATTTTATTAATTACAATTTGCGGGACTTGCCTGACAACCCAGGCCGAAAGTATAGGGAATTTAATTTGCTAGCACTATATTTAACTATATAACTTTACAAGACACCATAAAACCTGTACATGGGGGGGGGGACTGTTTTACTCGGGAGACTTCGTGGAACACGAATATTAGTGTTTCAAAACTGTAAAATGTATTACAACGATGATATCGTAAGTGACGTTTTTTGCATTTTTCACACACAAACAGCACTTACACTGAAGATATTATTGCTGTGATACTTTTTACTGTTTTGAAACCCAAATATTTGTGTTCAGCAAATTAGTTTTTTTTTTCATTTTTCACAGACAAATATTAACGCTAACTTTGGCCAGTTTTTGTGACCAAGTGGCTGCTAAAATAGACTAGACATACCCCATTTGCAATACCTTGGGTTGTCTACTATTGCAAATGGTATGCCATCATGGGGGTAATTCTCATTCCTGGGCTACCATATGCTCTCAAAGGCAACGTAACCAATTTGGCAAATTTCAATGTGAAAATACTGAAAAATGCAACATGCTATATTTGACCCTGTAACTTCCCAAAACACCATAAAACCTGTACATAGGGGGTACTGTTTTACACGTGAGACATCGATGAATACAAATGTTTATTTTATTGCAGTAAAAGCAAACAGTATTATGACATTCACAGTTAAAATGTCACGTAGAACTAAAAAAATTAAAAAATTCTTTTTTTTCTCCCATTTATCTATATTTTATTTGTATTAAATTATGTTTCATAGCTAAATATTTGATGTTAAATGAAAGCCATGTTTCCCCTGAATAAAATGATGTATAATAAGTGTGGTTGCATTTAATATGAAAGAGGTGTATTACGATTGCACAGACATATAGCGCAAATGCCAGGTTTTATTAACGTTTTGTTTTGATCCCAACGTGTACATTTGGCTCAGTCCTTAAGGTGTAATTGATATGCTTTCCTAAAGAAGTAAGCTTTCAAAGAGTTTTTGAAGGAGCGGAGACAATGAAAGTCTAACAGAGATTTGAAAGGGTGCAGCCCTAGAAAAGTATTTAAGGTGATCATCAGAGGTAGGAGTATGAACAGAGGTTAGACGTAGGTATCCGGAAGAGTGTAGGGGCCCAGATGGGACATATTAGTGTATTAGTGAGGATAAGTAGGTCGGACCAGCATTGTGTAGAGATTTGTAAGCAAGTATCAGGATCTTAAATGGAGTCATTTTACGTGAAGCCAATGTAGGGACTGACAGAGGGGGGAAGCATGGGAGATGTCATGTTCTCTTTTTCTTCAACAGGCTAGTGTATTGAATTTCTGGGGTAACAAATTTCTGGCAAAATTGCTTTTCGGCATCATTTAATCCTGGTTTAAGATTGTGCCCAATAATCCTGGCTAAACCTGATTGGTAGGGACTCAGAGATTTGTCTGTCATATTGTCTGGATCTGATTCACCTTGTAAGCAGACCTGAGCCATTTTGGACCTCTTTCTCCGAAGCTCCCCTAATTCACAGTCCATTCTTTTCCTCCCAAATTTCTCCACTTGATCCCAGAAAGACTTATTAAAGTAGACATACATATGCCAATCTAATTGACTCCAGTTCTTGATCTTATCCTGAGCGTTTTCTGAGAGTGAATGTTTTGAACTGTTGCTCCTAATGTTAAGTGGAATCGATAAAACATCATCAAATGTCCAACAAAGAGCATTCTTTAAGAGCACCAAAGATTCATCAAAGTATTCTGCAATTAGCACTAAATCAAACATGATCTCCACTGTCTGACACAGCAGTTTATAATGCTTTTCAGATTCTCTTCCATTGTTGTCAAAACCCAAATCAAAGGCATTATAGTTCTTGGCATAGTAGCTGGATGACATGTTGCTTCTATAGTATTTGGAGGTGTTGTTGAGGAAGTCCTCCAGGCTCGCAGATTTTTGGAAGACTTCCTGTTTTTTATTGTATGAGAAGGATGATTCCATTTGAGTGACTGGGTTCCGTAGAATGGTGAAATAAAAGGTATCATTGGGCATCACTTTTTCCACCTAAAAATAATTACAGCATGAATTGATCTGAAAACTTTTAAGACAAGGGAATACTCACTTTTCTGCAATGGAGCATTTTTTCTGTCTAGGGTCAGATATTTAGTTACACTTACTCTGGTGACAATCCTTAGAAGGTATAAAATTGTTTAAAATCACTGAAAACAGCTAAGGATAATATTAAGACCATCTGTCTTCCATCCATCAAACACAACTTATGCCCATGTTTTAGCATCTATTTTAAAAAGTAGTGTTTGAAGGGATACTATAGGCACCAAATTTTTTTTAGCTTAAACAGTTTTGGTGTATAGGGTGTATAGAGCACATACAGTCTCACTGCTAAATTCTTTGCCATTTAGGAATTAATTCACTGTTTATGTAGCCTTAGTAACACCTTCCTGCATGTAACTTGCACAGCCTTCTGTGAAGAGAGATCTAATGTTTTAACTTCCTTTATTACACATTCTGTTTAATTTATCATTTATCTCCTACTCTATTATTAGCCTTCTAGACCCTGCAGTAACCTCCTATGTGTGATTAAAGTTACATTTACAGAGCAGGAGATAAAAACTTCTAACAGAAGTTAACATCGGCCTGAAAATGAAACAATTTCTTAATGCAGGCTGTATGAATCATAGCCAGGGGAGGTGTGACTACGGCTGAATAAACAGAAACAAAAGTGATATAACTTAGAGAATTGAGCAGTAAGACTCCAGGGGCATGATCTATACACCCAAACTACTTCATCAAGCTAAATGTTTTGATGCTTGAAGTGTCCATTTAAGTCTTGACTCAGATCGCTCCCCGGTGTTAGCATTTGCAAGAATTTGGGAGAATAGATATTTATGGTGTGACGGACCACCTGACACCCCGACTGGGTACCTCCGTCAATCGCTGCTTCCTAGTAATCCTTGAGTACCATAAGCACCGCACCGGACACCATAACCACCATAAACCCCACAAACCGCCGCAGCTTGGTTGGGGTCTCGCTGTCCTTCACCCACCCTGGACCCAAGACCAGGATCCAGCTTCCAGGGGGGAAACCTCTCCTAGTGCCTGAGAGCGCAGCAGGCAGCTCTTACAAGAGCAGTCCTTTTGATCCAAGGGAGTATAGTGATTATAGCAATCCCCAGAGTGAATATAGCTCTCCAATCGACCAAACATTAGCCTAGACTTCATGAAGGGTAAAACAAATCTCTTTAATGGCAGCCACAACTGGCTTTGTATGCAGGTCCCCATGCAAGGGGCATTCCCCCCTGGACCTGAGAGTAGACTACAGTAAAAACATATACACAATTACATTGGTCCAGGACACTCCCATACAAAATAGGTCACAAAAATCCCCACAAAAGTTGCATCACCTGATAGCCCTGATCTGGGTGACCAACATATCCAAAAATCACCCAGATCAGTTCAGGAATTTCCTGGAAATCATAATTTGACTTACCGCCCTCATGGTCCCATACCCAAAACAGTTCCAGAGAATCAGGGCGGCCACCCAGACAAACACTTAGAACACTGCGGTGGAAATTGCTACAAAGTAGCAATTAGGCGTAACACGCTCCAGGGTGGTCTCCGGTTCGTGCGGCTGTTCTGTTCCCGAACCAAATATAAAATTCCACGAACCAAGTCTGTTCACATAGTTTTTTAAAGGGCCTATAGTCTTTTAGTAAGGCCCCTCCAAGAAAACGTGATGAGGCTCAGTTCGTCACATTTGGGATTCCTTTTTCCCCCCTTTGATCTTAAAATTGCAGGGGGAAGATTGGTCTTAAAGCATGGACCTACCAAATTTTATATAAACAGCAATTTTTTTAAATGCACTAACTTTTAAAAATGCAAAAAGTCTTCACAGTTAAACAAACTTAAACAATGTTCATATATAGGAAAGTATGATACTTCCTATAGGATATAGGCAGTAGGAAAATGGGTCCCGGATCTAGCTCAAAACTGGGTCAAGGATCAACAATTCCTGTGAGTGTACAATAAAACACACTATATCCATCAGATATACAAGTAGAACAAACCAGGAGTTAATATTCAGGCTAAAATTAAAATCACAATACAAAATGGTAAAAAAATTTTTATAAAATATGTGTGTGTGTGTGTGTGTATATATGTATATATATATATACACAAACACATTTTATATTTTTTTTTTACCATTTTTATTGTTATATATATTAAAGTGTCCAATTTTTGCAATTTGTCCAATATATAAAACTTCCTTAGATCTGGGTAACCTATGGGTAAAGTAAGTCAGAAGTCGACCTACTTGCCAAAAATTATTTTGCTACTTGGCGTAAGTGAAAAACAGGTAAGTACAATAAACCTGAAATGCAGTCACATATAATGAAATCTGCCTGTGTGCAATATTACAATATTCCACCTGTTTGCTCGAGATACAAATGCAACACAGATCCAACAGGGGATCAGTGCCCCACTTGCAGGTCAATTTGTTCGTGCTTGGATGGAAATGATGAGCACTTCAGTCGTTCCAAGATCAGTTCAAGTCCATATTACGAGAATATCAAATTACAAACAGTAAAATAAGATAAATGCTAAAATTGTGGATCTGCGAACACATGAATTCAGCAGATCAAATGAATATAAATAAAGCCTAACGTGTTTTGTAGAATGTCAGCTCTACTTCTTCAGAGGGGATTTTAATAACAGAACACTATGTGCAAGTTTTAAAGGGAAGAACAGCCCCTTAAATAATTGCAGGGTTAATTGGAATTGTCTGTAACCTCAGGACTTAATTATAGAAATCCTTAGTATTAAAAGTCAACAGCCCAAGTGGACATTTATTAAAAGGGCAAAATCCATAGGTTGGAAATAATCACCAAGTACAAAGGTAGATTGGGGCTTTGCAATAAATTCCTTATAAAGTATAAAAATAAATAAATAAAATACAGAATATCTGACAAAAATGACTACAAAATAAATAAATCTACTCAAAATAAAATAAACATGAAATAAAATCATCAAATGGTGACATGTAAAAAAACCCCCATAGAAATATTTAATAATTAGCAATATAAAAACATTAAAAAAAATGCTGAGAATAATTGAAAAAATAAGTGTAAAATTGTAGAGCGAAAAAAACCACTGAATTGGAATATTAAAAATATTATAAAGATATAAGAAATTATAAAAAACAGCAAAATAAAACTTGAAATCCACATTGAGACCATGTGGAATTAATGTGCGTTGGTAAACCAATCTTAATATTGGAGTGTCATTTAAAATAGAGGTTAAAATTGGATCGTCTTTTGAAATATGCCAATGTTTGCATAGGATGTTTCTGATCTTATGTGATTGGGAGCTGTATTGTGTAATAAAAGCAGGGGTACTTTCTTCTTTTGAAGGGTTAAGCAGCTTTGTACGGCTTTATCTAGGTATGGATAATGCTTTTTCCACTGCCTTATCTAAACATGAAAATGGGTATCATTTATCTAGAAAATGAGACTTCATTTCCTCCATATTCGCCTGACAGATTTCCTTTTCGGAACAGTTCCTACTGATTTGTCTGAACTAGTTGAAAGGTATATTACCAAGCCATGTTCTTTTTTGCAGGCTATCTGCTGGGATGAAGCTTTTACAATAAACATTTTTCTTAAAGATTTTCGTATGTAGTATTCCTTCCTTGATATAGATTTCAAGATCAAGAAACTCAATCCATTCCTGAAAGTGTTTAAAATGTGAATTGTAGTTTACAAGGATTAACATTAAAATATATTCCTTGTATTTCTCCAACCACTCCATGATCCCCTTCCAGATACAAAATCAGTTATTATGCCACAGAAACGGTTCTGCACAGAAGGGACAATTGTTCCAGATGTATTCATCCTCCCATTTGCCAATTAAAAAGGTTGGCATAGCTCAGCGCAAAAATGGGAAGTGTGGAGTCTCTTAGATATGATCTCAGGTGACTGACAGTTTCTGCAAGAATGTAGCTATACATTCAAATAAGTTAGAGGATAAAGAACCTACACAAGAGATGATAGGTCTACCTGGTGGCTTTTGTAATCTCTTATGGATTTTTGGTAGATGGCCAAAGACTGGTAATCTTGGGTTTAGGGTATAAAGGCATTTAAATTCTCTTTCATTTAAGATACCCCTTTCTTTACCGAGGCCCAGTAGATCTTTTAACTGATTTTTGAATAGTTGTGTTGGGTAATAATCCATTATTTGTGTTGTAGTCACTTAATAGTCTTCTTCTATTAGAACCACACTTTATTTGCTTTATATATGGATATGAAGGCTTTAACCCCTTGATCCGGTGGTGGACCAGCAGACTACAGGATATTTATGTTAGGTGGCATTCTATACTCACAAAGACACACACATTCCCATAAATGCATACACCAATGCACATGCTGAGGAACAAAGAGATATAGATATGCATCCCAGACAGACATATACACACACACGTACCCACTGACCAATAAATGCACTGCTGCACACACAGATACACTGTGTATTCACACAGTCACACAGATCCAATAACTCCAGTTAAAACCACTCACTGCCAGAGGCGCACACTTACTGCCAGATGTGCACACTCTCAGACACACTCCAACTCCCAGAATCATACCCATTGTCAAACAAATACACTCATTCTGAAACACATGTACACTGCCAGACACATATACATTACATACATATGCATCAGGAGGGTGTGTCTCAGGAGTCCAGTGGCAATGGCAGCTAGGTTCCTGGCACCATTTGCTCTTGTCGGCAGTTTCATGTATGCTGAGAGGAAGAGGAGGAGTGAACACGGTCTGGCAGTGTCTAAAATAAGGAGCCTATTCTACAGGCTATCTTCAATGCAGTACAGGTAGCAAGATATTTCTATAACCCCAACAAGACCTTTGCACCCTACCTGGCTTGAATGGGCCCCTTACTGGAGTAATGCTTGTACTCTCCTGACAGCAGCCCTGACCACATACTTCATGGCAATGGTCTTCCCTGATGGCAGTAACCTCCTTTAGCAGGATAATGCATCTTGCCACACTGCAAAAAGTGTTAAGGAATGGTTTGAGGAACATGGCAAAGAGTTTAAGGTGTGGCCTTGGCCTACAAATTCCCTAGATCTCGATCCTTTTGAGCATCTGTGAGATGTGCTGGAACAACAAATCTGATCCATGGAGGCCCACCTCACAACATGCAGGACTTAAAGGATCTGCCGCTAATGTATTGGTGTCAGATACCACAGGACACGTTCAGAGGTCTTGTGGAGTACATGCTTTGACGCATCAGAGCTGTTTTGGAAGCACAAGGGGACCTACACAATATTAGGCAGGTGGTTTTAATGTTGTGACTGATAAGAGTATATGCATATATATATTCTATGTATTCACACTGAACTCTCATAACCTTCCTATTCACCATCAACATGTTCTACTAAACCCTGAAACTGTAGTGTAGAGTATTCACAGTTGCTTTAATCTGATAATCAACCAATGTAGCCAGGTTCTGTGAGCAAGTGAGTGAGAATAGATGCAACTGCAGAAGTAATGAGAAAATAATATGGGGCCGTAGAGAGATTGTTCAGAGTGACAGTGGGAATAATTGCAGCACAAATAGGGGTGTGAGTGCAATATTGAGAGGAAGTAGTGAGGCTACATAAGACAGTGCAAGGGGGAGTGTAACCGCGAGAAGGGAAGTTGATAGGGGGTTTCTGCTGCAGAGAGTGCAGGAGTAAGAGGGCCTGGGAGTGTTCATAAACAAGTGGTGCTTGGAAATATGAGAATGGAGAGTTTAGCATGAATGGGTGGGAATAAAGAATGGGGTGCATGAAGGGAAACAGTGAGAGACACACAGAAAATAAATACATTTTTTAACAGGAAGAAAAGTGCAGGCACAGTCAGAAGGAAGGAGGGATTATAAAAAAAAAGTCCATTACAGTTAGTCCCTGCTCTCTAATTTCTTACTGATGTTTGTAATGGAGATGAAGGAGGCAGTACTACAGGCCGAACAACCTCACATGCCATGCTTCCTTTTTTGGACCGACACTCTATAATGGGCCAACTTCAAGGTTTGGAAGGGGGACACTTGCACTGGTGCCCCCACTGCTTGATTCACTGGAAGCCATGGGTGTAGTTAACAATGGGCCATGCACTTGTTTTAGATTTAAACTTGTGTAAACATATCACACATTTTTAATGCAATATGCTTTGCTGGGGTTTCTTTGTCTGTGCGTTACTTTATGTCTTTCTGTCTGCGTTCATCTCTCCTACTCTAGTCAAGTGGTACAGACAGTATAGATCAGTCCCAAATCCTGTTAAAAAATTAAGACGTGGAACAGAGCTGGAAATAATCTGTTGAATTGCCAGAGATAAGCAAATCAGAAAAGCAATCGCATACACTTAACATTATTACTGTAGCGGAGAGCTGGTATTTCACAGGTTTATCTCCACTAGTGATGTCGCGAACCCGAAATTTTCGGTTCGCGAACGGCGAACGCGAACTTCCGCAAATGTTCGCGAACCAGCGAACCGCCCGAAACGCCATTGACTTCAATGGGGAGGCGAATTTTAAAAACACACAGGGACTCTTTCTGGCCACAATAGGGATGGAAAAGTTGTTTCAAGGGGACTAACACCTGGACTGTGGCATGCCGGAGGGGGATCCATGGCAAAACTCCCATGGAAAATTACACAGTTGATACAGAGTCTGGTTTTAATACATAAAGGGCAGAAATCACCTAACATTCCTAAATCACAATGAATATGGATTGACACCTGACATATGACATATTGACACCTTGACATATGGATTGACATCTGTCCTCAGAGCCTCTGATGCACACGGACACAGAGCAGAATAGAGACTGGTCCCCCTACATAGGGTCACTTGGCAGATATGGATTGACACCTGTCCTAAGGTTCCCTGATACACACTGACACAGAGCAGAATAGGGACTGGTCCCCCTACATCGGGTCACTTGGCAGATATGGATTGACACCTGTCCTCAGAGCCCCTGATACACACTGACACAGATCAGAATAGGGAATGCTACCCCAACATCGGGTCACTTGGCAGATATGGATTGACACCTGTCCTCAGAGCCCCTGATACACACTGACACAGAGCAGAATAGAGACTGGTACCTCCTACATAGGGTCACTTGACAGATATGGATTGATACCTGTCCTCAGAGACCATGATACACACTGACACAGAGCAGAATAGAGACTGTTCCTCCTACATAGGGTTACTTGGCAGATATGGATTGACACCTGTCCTCAGAGCCCCTGATACACACTGACACAGATCAGAATAGGGAATGTTACCCCAACATCAGGTCACTTGGCAGATATGGATTGACACCTGTCCTAAGGATCCCTGATACACACTGACACAGAGCAGAATAGGGAATGTTACCCCAACATCGGGTCACTTGGCAGATATGGATTGACACCTGTCCTAAGGATCCCTAATACACACTGATACACACCTACTTGGATGGTATAGACATTTTTAGCAGCTCCTGGCCCTAACACCTGACCCACATAGGAGCCGTAATAGACCGGATTAGGGAGTCCGGACTGACCCCAAAGCCCAGTAAGTGCCATATAGGAACGTGTAAAAACCTCCCCAAGATAGTAGTATGGGCCCCAGAATGTGAACAGGCCTTCCAACAGCTCAAGACGGCGCTCATTAAATCACCTGTACTTTCTTCTCCTGATCCAACTAAACACTTTCTCGCCCATACAGACGCTTCTATGCTTTGATTGGGAGCAGTATTGAGCCAAGTCGGAGCAGATGGTGGCTAGCAACCCGGGGCTTATCTAAGCCGTAAACTTTTGCACAGCGAAGTATATTCACTGCCATTGAAAAGGAGTGCATAGCGGTGGTGTGGGCCCTCAAAAGCTGCAACCTACTTGTATGGACAACCGTTTACCTTACTCACAGATCACAACAAATTTGGGGCACTGCGCGTGCAATCTAATGTGCCACCAGATAGGAGTGGTGCGTTTAGTACTATTGTTATCAGTTTAATCACTGTTACGCCCCCTATCCGTTGATGTGGAGCAAGACGCAGCAGCAGAAGAGGACTAAGCCGAGGAGGCTATGGAAGAGGATGGAGTAGGAGGAGTAGAGGAGGTGGCAGCGTACTGGCAGAGTACACGCTGTAGGGCTGACACACCTGCTTGAAGATAACTAACCGCTATTCAATCTATAACAGTGAAAAAAAAAATTTGTTTTTAAATCCAAGCTATTGTGACACCAGTGAGTGAGTGGTGTGTTTAGTACTATTGTTATCAGTTTAATCACTGTTACGCCCCTATCCGTTGATGTGGAGCAAGACGCAGCAGCAGAAGAGGACTAAGCCGAGGAGGTTATGGAAGAGGATGGAGTAGGAGGAGTAGAGGAGGTGGCAGCGTACTGGCAGAGTACACGCTGTAGGGCTGACACACCTGCTTGAAGATAACTGACTGCTATTCAATCTATAACAGTGAAAAAATTTTTTTGTTTTTAAATCCAAGCTATTGTGACACCAGTGAGTGAGTGGTGTGTTTAGTACTATTGTTATCAGTTTAATCACTGTTACGCCCCCTATCCGTTGATGTGGAGCAAGACGCAGCAGCAGAACAGGACTCAGTTGAGGAGGTTATGGAAGATGAGCGTGAACTGCTCAAGGCGGGAGGCGGAGTGGCGGATGGTTGAGAGGGGACAAGGAGGACAGCAGTGGTTGACGTGGCTGAAGATGCTGGACCAGGAGGAGGCTGGCGGCTTAGAGTAGGCGAGCTGCTTGTACTCATGTGTTGATCCCATAGGCGCCTGTGATGTGAGATCATGTGCCTACGCAAAGCAGTTGTACCTAGGTGGGTGTTGGACTTCCCACGACTCAGTTTCTTTTGGCACAGTTTGCAAATGGCATCGCTATTGTCAGAGGCACACAAAAAAAATGCCACACTGCAGAGCTCTGCAATGACGGCATTCTGGTGGTATGATATGAGTGGCACTGTAAACTGGCAGAGTACACGCTGTAGGGCTGACACACCTGCTTGAAGATAACTAACTGCTATTCAATCTATAACAGTGAAAAAAAAAAATTTGTTTTTAAATCCAAGCTATTGTGACACCAGTGAGTGAGTGGTGTGTTTAGTACTATTGTTATCAGTTTAATCACTGTTACGCCTCCTATCCGTTGATGTGGAGCAAGACGCAGCAGCAGAAGAGGACTAAGCCGAGGAGGTTATGGAAGAGGATGGAGTAGGAGGAGTAGAGGAGGTGGCAGCAGGCCGGCCTTAGGTGATCAGACGCCCTGTGCGAGCCCAACATATGGCGCCCCCCCCCCTTCAGCAAAACCTCTGCCCCTTCTACAATAGCCCTGTTCCGCCTTCTACAAAACCCTTCCACAAACCCCAGCCCCCTTTCTACAAAAACCCTGCCCCCCTTTTTACAAAACCCCTGCCCCCTCTACAAAACCCCTGCTCCCCCTTTAATAAAACCCCTGCCCACCCTTCTATAATTTTTTTTCTCCCCCTTTAACAAAACACATGCTATCATTATATATATCAACTATACAGCAATGTTCACATAATATCACTAAAAACCTTCCCCCTCCACCAAAACCACTGCCACCCTCTACAAAAGTCCTGCACTCATTCTACATAAACCTCTGCTCCCCTTCTACAAAACCCATGCTCCCCTTATACTAAGCCCCTGCTCCCCTTCAACTAAACCCCTGCTCCCTTATACTAAACCCCTGCCCCCCTTATACTAAACCCCTGCTCCCCTTATACTAAACCCCTGCTCCCCTTATACTAAACCCCTGCCCCCTTATACTAAGCCCCTGCTCCCCTTATACTAAACTCCTGCCCCCCTTATACTAAAGTCCTGCCCTGTTATACTAAACCCCTGCCCCCCTTATATTAAAGTCCTGCCTCCCCTTATACTAAACCCCTGCTCCCCTTATACTAAACCCCTGCCCCCTTATACTAAACTCCTGCCCCCTTATACTAAACCCCTGCCCCCTTCTACTAAACCCCTGCTCCCCTTCTACTAAACCCCTGCTCCCCTTATACAAAACCCCTGCTCCCCTTATACTAAACTCCTGCCCCCTTTACAAACCCCCTGGTCCCCCTTCAACAAAACCCATGCCCCCTCCACAAAATCCTTTCCCCTGCCACTTCACCAGAAATGCCTGCCCCCTCTTCTACAAAACCTCTCCTCTACACCAAAACCCCTATCCCCTTTTTTACAAAACCTCTAACCCCTTCTATAAAACCTCTGCTCCTCCCTAAACCAACCCCCTTCTACAAAACCCCTACCCCAAAATCCCAGCGAGAAAACCTCTGCTCCCCCTTCTGCAAACCCCCACACACACACACACAAAAACAACATCTATTTAATTAAAAAAAAAAAAAGCAATAGTTACAACAAGAATAAACAGACTCACATTAAAGCTTGCTGCTCCCTGGAACCTCCTGACAGTGTCCCAGTCTGCCGACCTTGATACCAGCACTGACCTCCTCCCTCACACTCACTGTGCGGATCCTTCCACGGATGACTGTGGAGGCGGAGCATGCTCTTCCTCCGTGCTCCTGACCTCCTCTCTCTCCCGGCCGCTGCTCTCTTCATAATTTGCAAGTCAAGTGCGCAGCATAATGCACTTGACTTGCTCTGCACATGACTCGAACCGGCCTGTGAGTGACTGAGTGCGAGCTGTGCTAGCCGCCCGGCGCCCCTGTTGCCATGGCGCCCTGTGCGGCCGCACAGCTCGCACACCCCTAAGGCCGGCCCTGGGTGGCAGCGTACTGGCAGAGTACACGCTGTAGGGCTGACACACCCGCTTTGAGACAACTAACTGCTATTCAATCTATAACTGATGTTTGTTTCACAGGCAGAAAGTGCCCTAAAAGATGGCGGCTTGAACCCAAGTTGGTGGCGGATCAGTCACGCAAGTCAACAGGCATTCAGAGCTAAAATACAGCAGCGTGTGGACCATTTTAGCCCAAGGCAGCTCATCTCATCAGGCCTTTTTTAATCTAATGTATCGCCCAGTGTCAGTCCCTTCGGGATCCATCCCTCATTCATCTTAATAAAGGTGAGGTAATCTAGACTTTTTTGACCTAGGCGACTTCTCTTCTCGGTGACAATACCTCCTGCTGCACTGAAGGTCCTTTCTGACAGGACACTTGAAGCGGGGCAGGCCAGAAGTTCTATCGCAAATTGGGATAGCTCAGGCCACAGGTCAAGCCTGCACACCCAGTAGTCAAGGGGTTCATCGCTCCTCAGAGTGTCGATATCTGCAGTTAAAGCGAGGTAGTCTGCTACCTGTCGGTCGAGTCGCTCTCTGAGGGTGGATCCCGAAGGGCTCTGGCGATGCGTAGGACTTAAAAAGGTCCGCATGTCCTCCATCAACAACACGTCTCTAAAGCGTCCTGTCCTTGCCGGCGTGGTCATGGGAGGAGGAGGATGACTTCACCTCTCCCCCTGTTAGATTCCCGTTGTGCTGTGACATCACCCTTATACGCTGTGTAAAGCATACTTTTCAATTTATTTTGCAAATGCTGCATCCTTTCATACTTGTTGTAATTCGGTAACATTTCCGCCACTTTCTGCTTATACGGGGTCTAGTGTTGGACACCCAGTACAGGTCGCTCTCCTTCAGCTTCACGAGGGTCCTCAACAGGCACGGCAGCATGAAAGACCCCATTTGCACAAGGTTGATGCCGGAGCTACTATTTCCGCTTCCTCCTCCTCAATAGATGTCAATGAAGGTATTTTCTTCCCCAGCCAATGCATAACACCACGGGTACCAGAGGTGACAACCCAGCACCTCTGGGATGCCTGTTGTTGGTCTTGCCTTCCTCTCCTCCTCCTTTCACATTCTCCTCTGACTTCCTCTTTCCTCACAATCCTCTCTTCAGCGTTGCCGCAGGTCCAGCAAGCGGCGCTGATAGTTGTTTCTGGAGGTGATGGTGACTCACAACTTCCTTCCTCTTCCTCTTTCACGCCATCTACGTGCTCGATTCAGCAATTTCTTCGTGAGGCAATTTCCAGGAAGAAAACAAATGGTATGATGTCACTGATGGTGCCTGCGGTGCGACTGACTAAATTTGTCACCTCCTCAAAAGGACGCATGAGCCTACAGGCATTGCGCATGAGCGTCCAGTAACGTGGCAAAAAAATTCCTAGCTCCCCAGAGGCTGTCCTAGCACCCCGGTCATACAAATATTCATTAACGGCTTTTTCTTGTTGGAGCAGGCGGTCAAACATTAGGAGTGTTGAATTCCAACGTGTCGGGCTGTCGCAAATCAAGCGCCACTGGTATGTTGTTTCGCCGCTGATGGTCGGCAAGTGAGCCAGGCGGTCGTAGGAACGTTTGAAATGGCTGCAATACCTTCCTGGCCTGCTTCAGACGTCCTGTGTTTCGCGTACGGCGCACAAAGCGCTAGACGACGATTACACACATGTGCCATGCACGGCACATGTGACA
>OW240913.1:60793574-60804787 GCA_933207985.1 Pelobates cultripes | reverse complement strand
AGCATACCCTTATCCCCAACCTAGCTATGCTTTTCCCTATCTTATGAACAGCAGCTACACTTTCCCTCCTCTTACTAAGCATGCAGCTTGAGAATGAATCTAAAATGGATGCTGTCCAGTAGGTGGGAGGGTCTGCTAGGGAGGCTGTGCTGCTAATTGGCTGGAATGTGTCTGCTGACTGTGAGGTACAGGGTCAAAGTTTACTCAATGATGACGAATAGGGGGCGGGTCGAACCGCGCATATGTTCGCCCGCCGTGGCGAACGCGAACATGCTATGTTCGCCAGGAACCGTTCGCCGGCGAACCGTTCGGTACATCACTAATCTCCACTAAAGATCCCAGTGAGGCTCAGGAATAAGTAATAAAATCCTATATAACCATAGTCACAGCAAGCAAGGTAATCCATGAATATCCCAATACAGATCCCAATGACTGGACGACACACAGCATCAGGAGCAGAACGGAACTTTTAATCACACAACCTCATTTTAAAGCTTTTTCCCATGCAAGGGAGGGATTCACATTAATTTGTACAGTAGCCAATAGTGTAATGGTTACCTCCCACACATCTCCTCCCCTCAGTGTGACACATAATGCACTTATTCATACTGCAGTTTTACCCGATTTCTAGATGTACCCCTAAAACAGTCAGATAGAATTATATAATGGGTACCCCCGGGAGCCCTGATCTGGGTGACCAACATATTCAAAATTCACCCAGATCGGACCAGGGGTTCGGGAGTTAGGTGGAAGAGGCAATCATTGGCAGATCCAGGGGGGGAGCAACGGGGCAATTGCCCCCCCCGAGATTTCCCCCTGCCGGATAACGCAGGGCTGGCATTGCCCAAGTGCCAGCCCTGCAATGTGCCTGCGGACTGGGGAGGAAGATCAGTGATCTCCCTCCCCGGTCCGCAGGCACCGTGCTGACAGCCGGCTGGGGATTGAGAGAGAGGACCTGGAGCTCAGGCTGCAGCTTCTCAGGGGCCTCCTCTCTCGAGATTTGGAGAGTTGCCGTGGTTACCACGGCAACGCTCCAAATCTCGTGAGAGTGAACTCTAGCCCGGGAGCTATGGGTTAGAGTTCACTCTCCACACTGGGACCACCAATGAATCCCCCACCGGACCACCAGGGAAATGTCCCCCCTCCTCCTAAATAAAGGTAAGAAGGGAGGGGGGACATAGAATATTTATTTTATTAAATAAAATAAAAAACACACACACTGCCCCCCATACACACACTGCCCCACAAACACTGCCCCCATACACACACTGCCCCACAAACACTGTCCCCATACACACACTGCCTCCCATACACACACTGCCTCCCATACACACACTGTCCCCATACACACACTGCCCCCCCATACACACACTGCCCCACAAACACTGTCCCCATACACACACTGCCCCATACAACACACACTGCCCCATACAAACACTGCCCCACAAACACTGTCCCCATACACACAGTGTACCCATACACACTGTCCCCATACACACTGCCCCCCATACACACACCCCCACAAACACTGTCCCCATACACACTGCCCCACAAACACTGTCCCCATACACACACACACTGGCCCCATACACACACACTGCCCCACAAACACTGTCCCCCATACACACACTGCCCCACAAACACTGTCCCCTTACACACACTGCCCCCATACATACACTGTCCCCATACACACACTGCCCCACAAACACTGTCACCATACACACACTGCCCCCCATACACACACACTGCCCCACAAACACTGTCCCTATACACACACACTGCCCCAAAAACACATACAGTGCCCCCATACATACACTGCCCCCTAACTCACACACTTCACCCTTAACACACACCACTGCTCCTATACCCTATATCCCAGCAGACCCCAGGTAAGTTGTCAAACTGTTCTTAAACAGTATGACTACTTACTCTGGGGTGGAATCCTGGCACTACTGACACCATAACTACTACACTGAGCTGTAGTGGTTATCGTGCCTGGATTATTTATTTAAATAATCTACAAGTGCCCCTCCCGAGATCAGGCTCTGGATCCGCCACTGGAGGCAATTTGACACGAGGTAGTATCCGAAAAAGGCTCCATGTGTTTTGGCCTTGCGGTCGGTCTCTGTTCGAGAGATAAAACATATAGAATTACTTGCCATCCAACGTTAAATTGGTATTTGTATGAATTCCCTGGTTCGGTATATTTAGTTCACTGAACGAGGGGCTGGTTGGCCCCTCCGTTCGGGAGTTATGGAGCTCTGGAGGTCTCAGCGGTGTTCGGGTGATTGAGTGTCCAATTTGAGTTCCAGACACTCGACGACCAAAAACAGCGTAGATTTTCTTGTGTAAAATGGCCGCCGCCACGCGGTTCGTATGCCGAACGGCGGCCACCCAGTACCGATTGCATGGTCAATTAGCTTGTGGTTACAGATTGTGAAAGCCCAACGAGGTGCACACTTCTCTCTGGGGTGGTCTGATGGTTCGGTAGTTTTCATTCGTATGGAACACGGACTGAAAAACTACCGAACAACGAGTCAATGCTACATACAATACATCTATACAGGGGAATAATCACACAAAATACATTTTTAAAGCAAACTTTGAGGACAGTCCAATGCCATCCGCTACAATTAAAATAACAGTGAAATAAAGTAAAAGTGCAGAATTTTAAGTATATAGGCCAGCAGAAAGAGAGACAGTCACAATAAAATCGTTCAGTCACCTTGCCGACATGGTGGCGTGAGGATTACTTTGCTTATGGGTAGCAGCAGGCAGAATAGGCTGATGTTACTGAACACAGGTTATAGTCTTGATAGTCTGATAGCAATTCAGTCACAAATCCTATTTAAAGTGTATCAGCTCCCTGCCTTGATGTTCTGATGGTTGCTTTGTTTTTGTTTAGCAGAATACAGGCTGGGTTGATTTTACTGGAGGCAGGTGATAGTCTTGATAGTTAAATATGTGTGATTGAGCTAGCTCCATCTTAGAAGCAATTATAACTATAGGCATCAGCAAAGTCCTCTTTCCCAGTTGTTAGTAATTTTGTGGTGTTAATTTGACCACATTATGAAGTGCTGCATCTCATGTGTAGAACACGTCTAGTAGTCTACAGCCCCTTCCCTGATCACTTCCACTTTGTGATTTATCTTCTTCATTCCTTATTCTACTCTGACACTTACAATTGGTACCTGTCTTTCCCATCAAACCGTGCACTATTCTGAGTCCTTCAAATTCAATCCCCTATAAAAACAAATCTTTAGGGGAAAAAAATGAAAAAATCTTATCAACCTACCACATAATTTCTCTTCCTCTGTAAGTCTACCAGTTTCTTACCACACTCAACTTGGGTTTGCAAGGACCAGGGACTTGATGTTATTACACATTTGTTTAGCATACTGTATTCTTGTTTTCTCCAATGTCTAAAATTCTCTTTTTCTCTTTGACACTAAATTATGTAACTGACTAACATTTTGATACTTCAGCTTCATTAAAATATAATAAATATATATATATATATATATATATATATATATATATATGTATACTAAGCAGCTAAGCAGATACCAAATGTTATTGTGACATATCTACCTCACTGAGCTGGAACCTCATGTGATGGCACATGATATGAAACTCCTGCTTGCTTTCCTTTGAGAAACCATCAACAAATTTGGAATTAAAATAACTGGGGTACGAAAAATGTCCATTCTTTGGAAAGGCAAAGGTCAAGTTGCGAGTGTCTCCAAAACGGAACAGTATGTTCATGATTGTGCTGCTGGCTGTCTTGTGGGTTTTTAGAAAGAAGATGTGCGTCCTTTCCTTGCAGGAACATGTATCTCTACTATTTAAAGTCTCAGCATTCAGATTTCTTTGTTCATAACATCTGGACAAGAAAGCAAAATAGATAGGTCAAATATATACAAGATGAAATGCAGTTTTTAGGGGCATGACTAAATAGGTTTTTTCATTGCCATTGGTATTGCTGTTTATTTAACCACAGTAACTGCATAAGAAAGGCTAGATTAATATAAAATAAATAACTATATTATATTCAGTTGTACAGAGTCTAGTCGGGATTAGACTTGTGCACAGAATAAAAATATAGTGTCCATATCGTTTGTCTACTTTTCTCTCTTTTGTTTCAGTTTGTCTGTATTTTGATAAAGAAATGTGTAATGTTAATTAAATTTTGACATATTTTAAGTCCCATTTGGTAGGTACACCTACTATTTAATTACTTCCCAACAGCGCAGGGAATAATAGTGGTGAGAATGTGGATAGGACATATCCTCTCCTACTATGTTGTTTAGCCTTACTCATTACCAATGGGTGAGGAACACATGGAGCAAAATAGGTCACCAAATTTTAATAATGTTCAAGTAATCTGAACCCCCAGGGAATAGGGGAGTTGAGTAGATGAGCATCTCCCTTACTCGTTCACTATGATTTATAACCCCTCATTAGGTGACCTCAAATGTGGCCAGGTATCCCAGTATCATGGAGCAAGAAGCTGGTGACATTTTGAGGGAAGGGACAGTCACATTTGGATAAAAGGGATAGTTACATATCACACACTATTCACCCAGCTGTAATTTTCCCTGTAGAGGAAGTAGACCAGTGACAGGGCATTTACACCACACACACACTCACCCTTCAAACACACGCATATACACCCATCGATTCACACACATAAACCCCTGCATTAATGCACTCAATGACCCTTTATCCAAATATATGAATGCATATTATAAATCAGCTCGTTAGAGCAGTGATAATGTCCTTGTCTTAGAACTGTAAAACCCAGGTCTGAATCCACCGTACCAGTAAGTGTTCTTGGGCAAGATACGTATCAAAATATATCTGCCTATTTCAAATCCTCATAGGTTGTAAGCTCGTTTTAGCAGGGCCTTCTTCACCTGTAAAAACTTTCTAACACATGTGGCCAAAGGGGAATGTCAGCAGAGACAAAATTCAGATGAAACAAAACAGGAAGAAATAAAAAAAAGTGATTTTTTTTTTCTCTGTGCAAGTCCACTTTATTCAACATAGTTTCATCTCAGAATGTAAAATTCATAGGAATATAGATATGTTATTTTAAACTGGTATTTAGCTTTTGCTGTTGGTACCAATACCTACATTTGTATCTACATTTGTAGCTGGAACATTCTTAAACACAAATACGCATCTCAACCACTCATTGGGCCAGAAAATGTATTTTAAGAAATATTTATTGGAGGCACTTGGTTTCCTTTAGGTTCATAGTAAGTGTATTCTAAACTATCTAAGTACCCACTGAAATTTGTATCTCGCACCTCATTTCTTTATTCTTTAGGCTGTGTTCAAATCCGATGACGCCGATTGCAATCATGATGACACCTGCATATAAAAGTTTCACCTTAGGAAGTCTCCCACTGTTCAGAATTGAAAAGAATTTATTTATATTATTATTGATTCATGACACACACATATTTCACCAAACACAATAAATATACGTTTGTGTAGTTTACACTGCTGTATGCTCATTGCAGCATGAAGTGGCGTACATACCAGGGGGCCCGGCCGCCCCTGCGACCCGGTATGTACCCACAGGGCCAGCCTCTTCTCCTGGGGGGCCCAGGAGGCGGCCACCTCAGGGCCCCCCCCCGAGGCTGGCCCTGTTGACCCTGGCGGGCGGACGCGCGCGTGAGGGAGCACTCTGCTCTGTGTGCTTCCTCTTCAGCTCCCTCGCGCACCGCACTGATACCGGAGCCGGAAGATGATGTCATCTTCCGGCGCCAGCATCCCTATGCGGCGCACAAGAGAGCTGAAGAGGAAGCACACAGAGCAGAGTGCTCCCTCGCGCGCCGGCCACCTAGCCCGCCCGCGCAGCACCACTGGACCCCAGGGAATCCCCTCAGCCCTCCAAAAGGTAAGGAGGCTGGGGGGATTAAATTTTT
Organism: Pelobates cultripes; assembly: GCA_933207985.1. NCBI lineage: Eukaryota > Metazoa > Chordata > Amphibia > Anura > Pelobatidae > Pelobates > Pelobates cultripes. The sequence goes on along the minus strand of OW240913.1, from coordinate 60,798,851 downwards.
TTTAAAAAAGTGTTTTTGTGTGTGTGTGTGTGTGTTAGTGTGTTTGTTAGTGTGTGTGTGTTAGTGTGTGTGTGTTAGTGTGTGTGTGTGTTAGTGTGTGTGTCTGTTAGTGTGTGTTTGTGTGTTAGTGTTTGTGTGTTTGTGTGTTAGTGTTTGTGTGTTAGTGTGTGTGTCAGTGAGTGTGTCTGTTATTGGGTGTGTGTCTGCTAGTGAGTGTGTTAGTGTGTGTGTCTGTTACTGAGTGTGTTTGATGTCTGGTAGTGAGTGTGTGTTTGGCAGTGAAAGTGTATGTTTTGTAAGTGAGTGTGTATGTCTGTCGCTGAGTGTGTCTCTGTCAGTAAATGTGTGTCTGTTAGCTAGTGTGTATGCGTCTGTTCGTGAGAGTGTGTGTGTGTGTGTCTTCAGCATTTACCTTTCTCCAGCGTTGGACTCCCTTGGCGCTGGGGATCCCTCCGCCTCTCAGCTCCGAATGCACATGCGCGGCAAGAGGCGCGCGCGCATTTAAACCGCCCATAGGAAAGCATTACTCAATGCTTTCCTATGGACGTTCAGTGTCTTCTCGCGGAAGCTCCTCTGGCAGCTGTCAATGAGACAGCCACCAGAGGCTGGATTAACCCTCAGTGAAACATAGCCGTTTCTCTGAAACTGCTATGTTTTCAGCTGCAGGGTTAAAACTAGAGGGACCTGGCGCCCAGACCACTTCATTGAGCCGATGTGATCTGGGTGTCTGTAGTGGTCCTTTAAGTGTGTGTGCATAGCGGGGTCGCAGCCCTGCGACCAGGTGCCCGCCGCCATGTGTTGCGGCCCCAACCCGTGCCGAGTAAGCGCGGGGGGGCCCACGGATCAATTTTTGCACCGGGGCCCCATGGGTCATGTGTACGCCACTGGCAGCATGGTTAGCTGAGATGCTACTGACGGTCATCATCATAATCATCATGTTACTAATACATTCTGTGACAAACGCTCTTTTCCTCGGACACTTGCCACGAACTCATGGCCCACAAACTATGGTCCATGTCTGAGACCCCATTCGGGAGTTACCCTGCCCAGCTGCTATTAGCAGCTTTCCCTGGGTGTCCCTGGTTCGGCACTTGAACAGAACCAAAAGCTAGCTCCTGGTGGTGAACCAAACCCACGAATGGTCCTCAGCAGTACTTAGCTGCTATGGAACCAATTTCATGAGTCACCTCAGCGGTACTTAGCCGTGAATGTTATGGAACTGTTTTCGGCTTGAGGTGACCGTGCGGTTCCCGAATAACTTGGTCCGGGGTTTTGCACCACTTTGCAGCCCGCCAGGAGAGCGCTTTTCGGAGGAAAGGTGTCTGAGACTAAGGGGAACAAACGCTACCTGAAAGCCAGATAGAGCACCCCATATTTCGGCAGCAGGAGCTCCCAAAACCATCTTAAAAGCCATCAAAAGCACCAAACACCAAACTGTTTTGGGCATAAGACCACGTGTACGGTTGTTCAGAACTTTAACGCGTTTCTCATACACTGCATGGATCTGAGTGCTATTTGGCCAAACGTGAGAAAAATAGATAAACAGAATATTCATTAAATTATTTGTCTCTAACTGATTGAACAAGTATAATACATTACAATAATTTAAAATAGCTATTGGACAAGCATTACTATTAAAATATTAATTATCAATGTAATCAAAGATAAAATGCCTCAGGTATTTTTCAAATTAATTAGCATTACAAGCACAATTAGAGATGGAAGAAAGAGCATATTGTCCTGGAGAGGTGGAAGTACATTGAATGTGGAAGTGGGTACCAGATACAATTGAAAAGAGTACCACATTTTGCCCTCATGTCTTCGGTTATAGACATTTTAATTAATATTATATGCAATCACTTTCTTTTCCTTTCCTTAAATATGATAGATGGGCAAACAGACAGACCGATAGAGCATTAACTTATTTGATCCTGGCCAAATAAATAAGTATACTAATTCACAATGTTCTTATAATAAAATCTCAAAAGACATGAATAAGCTCTACTTTGGCAAAAACTAACATTAAAATATTAAAACTCCGAGGGGCGGGGCCGGACCGCCGACGGGATCAGACATGCTCTGTCTGAGCTCCTGCTTCAGGACAGGAAAATCAGCGCAAACTGGAGGCTAAACCTATCCAGCAATCTACACCGGAGACCAACCCGATCCCCAGATGCTGGGGTACAAGGGTATACCCTTCAAAATCCTGCCTGGCACCTACAGTAACCCGACAGGGGCCCGAGGCGCGCAGGAGCTTGAGCCGGGACGAGACGGCCACTCTCCCGGGTCTCCGGCTGGCGTCTGGCTCCCCCCCTCCCCCTCTGGACCCGGGGGGTCATCCCGGTCTGCACGGGCAACTAATATTGCGCCAAACTGGGCCAAAAACAAACACCATCCGGCAGCACCCCTCAAGATGGCCGCCGCACGCCAGCCACATTTGCGACCTACCAGAAAGATGGAGCTGATCGCATCAGAACCAGCGACAGTATCTGGGCGCTATGCAGACCTGGAACACCAGAGCTTTTACATGGAAGGCAGTGATCAAGCAACAGGACAGGAAAACCCGACCAAGACTCAAGCAACTGCAAGCAAAGCGCCGGAAGCACACAATCTACCGGGCTCCTGTCAAGTTGGTGCATAAGCTGCCGTGGGGGCTGGGAAGACACCTCACCAAGGCATCATAGTGCCAATCTGCACCCCAGCTTGGGACTTCAGTCCCGCAAGGGTATAGGATGACTTTACATTCTTGGAGACCTGGAGACCTGCAATACTCAGAGACTTCAGGACTTATAGCACACACAGTGAAATCCCGGGTATCCGATGAAGGGCAAGCCACAGTAGAGAGGATATCACCTCGAATCTGCTACCCCATCGTTCTTGAGGTCACTATTTCCAACACTCATATGTATAATAGGCTCAGTTAGATTATTCTCATGATTATACACTATCTTAGTACTCCCACTAGACAGGTCTACAGATAGATTGTCACCTACTGGCCTTAATACTGACGTGCCTGCTTGCCTAGCAATTACTCCCTCCCAACTCGTATCTCATAAGCATGTTGTTAATCTTGTTTTTATTTAACCACTCACATGTCCAGCTAACCCACATCGAATGTAGAATCTATAGTACTATATAATAGGACATACATATATAATACATATAATAGGACATACATGAATAGTCTGAAACCCAGCTACTTAACTAAGAACGTGTGCAATAACACTATACTGTTGTTTAAACTAACATTTATCTACTATACTTTAACATGCATTCACATCCTGGATACTCACCTTAGCTACTCACTACCATGCTGTCAGTTAGAGTATTTAGAGCTTAGCCTATTGTCTCATTATTGTTTACTGACACATGTTTAACGTGTCATCTTCTCGCTATATACCTAAAAATTGTGTCTAGCATGCTTCAACATAATAACAAAAAATGTGCAGATTCCAAGTGCCAAATTAAATGTTTGTTGCTTAATCTACGCGTGCTGTTGTGGCACTTCACAAATGCTTGTAATTTTCTCGCACAGAAAAATAAAGAATTTAATAAATAAAATATTAAATCTCCATGTAAACAGGTGTAAAATACCATGCAAGGTAATTTTTAATTTAACTGGTGTTATAAGCACATGTATAAACATATAGACTAAGCCAGAATACTTCACTGCCTTTGTTAAAGGGACACATAATAGGCACAGACCACTTCATCTCATTGTAGTGGTCTGGGTGAAGTACCCCTGGCCCCTTAATAAAACATTGCAGTTTCAGAGAAAGTGCCGTTTAATTTGCCATGATGAACAACAGGTCTATACTGCACCTCCTGTCCATTTAAAAGGTAGCAAAAAAGATAAATTGATTTTATTCACATATTACATGACCAGTAGAGGGGAAATAGGCAAAGTAAAATATTCTATACTTCTGACACTTTGACTGCAGCAAGCAGTTACTGCCAGGGGCAGTTGAAACTAATTTGAGTGGAATTTTGTGAGATTAGGTTACCAATATATAATTGTTAAAGGTTTATTGTTTTTTTTGTTTTTTTGTTAAGTGTTTGGAGTGTGTTCAGTCAAGTGTGTGCTGTGCAAGTGTGCAAAGACTTTGCAGTGCTTCTTAAAATCAAACACAATAACTTTACAGTAGTAAATCCACTAAGCCCCAAGCCATTTTGCAACACAAACACCCATTTTGCTGAATAAAGGTTAGTTTACACAATCCACAGTCATTCATATCCCCAATTTATTGCAGTAATAAAAACAAACCCACCATTATCATTGTCACCACCACCACTATAAAGTTCTCATGGTAGTGGGATTAACAGCATGCCCATTATGTCAGAATCAACATCAAGGAGGCAATCATATTCCCCACCTGGCACTGCAGTTCCTTCTACTACAACTAATGCTATACCTTCTTGGAGAATGCTTCATGCCCTCCTCCCCCCCAAAAAGAAGCAATTAAGGAAAAGCCATTGGTGTATTTTGGATTTGTGCTGCCCTAGGCTTGGCTTGGGGGCACCCCCCGAGTTTAGTCATGCCTAGGGCAGCACAAATCCAATATAAATGTATCCCACCCCTTGCTGTCAAGACTGCACCTCTACGTGTTTAAAGCGGCACTGTCATGCCGAATTCTGTTTTTTTTTTAACCCCTCTCCCGCCTCCACTACATCCAATTGACCCACTAGTCACCCCTAAATGCCCCTAAGCCCCCCACATTACCTATTTTTTAATCCTTATTTTCTGCCCCGATCTATATTCAGGGCGCAGCCATCTTTGTGTGGGTAGATGAAGTCCCTCAGGGACACGTCATCAGCCCACACTAGGCAGACACTGAGATTCCCGCACATGCCCAGTGAAACACCTGGACATGCGAACGGGAATTTCATCTATTCATTCATTCATCAGACAGACGAATGAGTGAATAGAAATATCAGCCGAACAAACAAACAAACACAATGTATCGGTGTTTGTTTGTTTATTACAAGGAGGGAGCTACCGGCATGCAGCTCCCTCCTTGTAATATGTAACTATAGAAGCGGCAGGGAGCAGTGCTCCCCACCACTTCATAAGCCCCCCCAGTACCCCCTCTCACTCTATGGGGGTCAATATGACCCCCATAATAGCACAAGGGAGATAAAAATCTCCCAAATGCCCCTACTCGCTATACCGCGAGTAGGGGCATGTCCACTAAACAGTGAGCAGCCTGTGGCTGCTCACTGTAAAAAACAAAACAAAACAAAAAAGAACTATTGGCCCCTACCCCTAAACAGTGAGAA
>OW240913.1:60788699-60793474 GCA_933207985.1 Pelobates cultripes | reverse complement strand
GCACACTTTTTAGACTGTTGTGAACTTCGAACTTTTAGATAAAACTTATTGATCATTGGCTATTGTTTTAAGCTGGCCAGATACCACTTTTTAAATCTAAGTTTCTGATTGTTCACTAAATTGCCATCAAGTAGATATACACCCTCCCATTGACACACTCACATCTAGCTGTTCTCTTGATTTTATCTTCTTCTTCTTCTTCTTATGCTGCATTTGACCCTGTTTATATTTCTCCTCTAACTCATTTCTACTCTTATGCAGACTCTTTACAGTTGGTAATGATAGGTTACCTGTACAGGTAATCAGGGTATGCAAGGTTTAATTATAGACTCTGTATTGTGTTTAGCACAGTGTCAGACAATCTAGAGTTCAGTACTCCTAGGTAATATATATGAAATATAGGCTATTGAGGATAGCTGATTAGATATAATTTCTCTTAAATGTCATCCACTTGTGTTTGCCTGTGAGTTTTGCTGAGTAAATTACTACTTTGCCGACAGCCCCCTCCCATCCGGTTACATCCGTTATTTTCCATTCATTTAATTGAAACCCCTATTTATATATGTTATATATTATATATATAGTGTTTTTTTTTAATTTAGTTTATAATGTGCTTTGTTACTATTGTTCTGGGAATTATTTGTGTTTATTCTTATGAAAAATATAGATATACTTTCTTAGTAAGCTTGCATATGATCTATTGTAGAAATGTTTGTGTTAGTAATACTCTATTAACCATTGTATTTAATAAAGTCTGAAGGAAAAACTTAAAAGGTTCATTGCGTAGAGATTGCTGCAACACTTAATTACAATTTAAAGGGTGTTTTGTCATTCTGTTTCCTTCAGGTGTTTCAATTAGTCTGTTACTATTATCTTTGCACCAGAACATGTATTTTCTTTGCCAGAGATAGTGCTGTCTGCCTGGCTGAGATGTATGGACTGATACAGTGTTTGCAGATCCTTTTTCAATTTCTTTATTATTGTTTCTGCTTTAGAATCATCTCATCTCACTGAGATAGTTGTGACATGAGCTGTACCTGCTACCACTGTCAATTTTACCACCACCAATCCCACCATCATCATCATTTCCATTACCATTAATCAACCAAGTACTAGTGTACAGGCTAGTGTTGTGATTGCTTCCACTGCCACAAGGCAAAGGATGGGACCTAGTGTTCTGCACTGAAGAAAAGTTTATGATCAATGCAAAGCACAATTTGTGAAGCAAAGAAAAGTGAGTGAGGGAAGAAGCAGAGCATGAAAATACTGGAGCAGGCAGCAGGTCCACTGGTACTGTATCTCATTCTGCAATACCTCCTCCACTTATACTATCCCTTTTAGGAAGAGCAGGGGACGGTGAGGATAGTGCCAGTAGTCAACAGAGGCTGGTTGAACAGGGACAGTTGAATTCTTCATTATTCAGTGAATAAAAAATAAAAAACATAGAAAAAAAGAAGTTTATCTTGCCTAGCTGCTACTGCTAGTGTCGCTTAAAATCACTTTGATTCCAGTGGCGGCTGGTGACAGTTAAAGTTGGTGGATTTGGCTCTGCCATAAATGGTTTTAATCATGAATAGGAATGTAAAGAGAAAAATAACAGTTTGTGTGAATAAAGTGACGCCTTTTCTTTTTGTGCACATGAAAGCAACTGCGATTGTGGTATATTTGCATGCCGGCGCGAACGCGAGAATGTGCCAACACGAGCGAGGATAACACGTGGGAAGAGGAAGGGGAGGAGTGGGAGCTGATGCACGATAGCAGGGACAGGCAGAAGAGGAGTAGAGCACTTGTAAAATAGGAGAAAGAAAATTTATAGGCAGGAGAAGGAGAGAATTGTTGTTGGCTAATAATAATAATAAGTAGTGGGCTAACTATCTCAGAATTACTTTTGGACATTGCCATAAGGAAGGTAAAAGAAAAGAATAAAAAAAAAAGAGATAAAAAGGAAGAAAAATAAAGAAAAGGGGATAAACTAAAGGAGGAGAGAAAGCAGTGTTTAGAGTGGCTCATGTTTTGGCAAGTTAAGTTTTGTTATCTTATAAAATAAAAGAAAGAAAGAAGTAAAGGAAGGAGAAGGAGAGAATAAAGAGAAAGGGTAAAAGAAACCCCTGATATAACGATATAATATAAGGAGGTGAAGAAGAAGAAGGCAGGAAAAGTAGAAAAAAAGGGGAGTTTCTTTTTATGGTGACACGTAATAAAAATTGGCAGCTAATACACCATTGTTTTCCTTACAAAAATTGAACCGGATATTAGCCTCAAGGATCTCATTAATCACCAGTTAAAAGTAATTTCAATTAATGTTATTGTTTTCACATTTAACTTCATAGCGTTAAAAACATTATAAACATGCATAAAGTAGAAATAAAAAGATAAATTTAAGTAAATATTTTTTATTTTTTTAAAAAAACCTTCCCTTCTAAAAATTATTTCTCACTTGTGCTAAAAAATTTGAGGTACTGCAGCACTGGTGGGCGGTAAGGAAATGTTACCATTAAGAAAGATGCATTAGTGGGCAATAGGTATAAAAAGAGGGTAGTATAAAGTATTGTTTAAAGGGGTAAATCAAAGAGAAAAACCCACTAGAAAGACCTTTAAAAGTGGAGCGCTAAATGTACTTAGCCCTAAGTAGGGGTTTATATATTCCCAGTACAATGGTATACATGAAAGAAAAAAGACAAAAATATCCAATGGTGAAGTATGTTATATAAGGTGTACAAAGTGAGTAGACAGTTGCAATTTAAACTCACAAATAAAGAGCCAACTATAGGACTGGCTTGGATCACATTCACTGTGGTGTATGTAAGGTGTGATGAAATGCCTTTTGTCCCTGGATTGTTAGGTGACAAGCTGCCCTTTGCCCCCGGCTTTTGGAGGAGCCTGATTGCCAGCCTCCTTCCTCATGACTATGGCCCTGGGGTGTATTGCCATTTAAAAAGACTATTTGGGGCTTATTGGCTTCTAAAGACAGTTTCTTCCCATTTGAATCCATGGGAAGGTGTGTTTCTTCCCCTCCCCCGTTTCCTGTCTATTGTTCTCCAGCAGGGCGTTGTCCCAGGCACACTGCCAAACCAGTTGGAACTGACTGTTTATGTCCCTCCTTGGTTTCTCATCAGCCCTTGCTATGCTTTACCCCGTGGAAAATCTACTCTGTTCATGGGATCTGAGCGCTGTTCGCCTAGATTGGGCGCTCAGATCCGAGCTATCTGGGGATAGGTTAAATGTGGGGGTTCTGTGTAATAAAATAAGAATTATGTATTTTTATGTACTTTTACGTATTTTTGCTGTTAGTGTAAAATGTAGATATTTTCTGTACCTGGAGATAATTGAGTTTACTGCAGTGCCTTAAGCCAATTATCTCCAGGATGGAGAGGAGGGGTTTCATTGTGTATGTGAGAGTGTTATTATGTTAATTAGTGTTCCCATTGGTTTGTGTCCCTTTTGTCACAGTTTACCACCAGGTCCAGGGGGTGTGCCTCTGACCTGAAAACTTGTATATAAGGAGTAATAAACGCTCATTGGAGTCAGATCATCTTGTACCTTCATGAAGTTTCGGCTCATGTTTGGGGGATTGGAGAAACTACACTCTGGGGATTGCTATAATCACTATACTCCCCAGGGTATAATCACTAAGCTCTGCTAAGAGCTTGTTCCTGTTCCTGCTCTCTGGAATTCGGAGAGAGGTCGACCTGCTGGAAGCTGGAACCTGGTCCTGGGTCCAGAGTGGGTGGAGACGGCGAGACCCCAACCAAGCTGCGGCGGTTCGTGGGGTCTGCAGTGGTTATGGTGTCAGGCAGAGTGCTTGGAGTCCTCGGAAAGCACTAGGAGCATCCGTTGGCGGAAGGTACCCGGTTGGGGTGCCAGCGGTTCTGTCACATAAGGGAACACCTTTCTTCTTTATCATTCTTTCTTGATAGCTCAAAGAGATAAAGCACATAGGGAAGGATATCTTCCTAGTGAAGCATGTATTGGCAAAAGGTCAAGCACACAAATATTAATAGGTATATTGCTCACCTGATCCAGAGCCTATTAAGCCTGGCTCTAGGAAAGATCGCTTGTTACCCACTAAGGGGGGTAAGCCTTCTTTAGGGATGGATGGATGCAGCAGCACGGTATATTCAAAAGATCCAGATGATCTTATTTATTAAAAAAAATAGATAAAATAACATTAAATAAATGTAAAAACAGTAATAAAAAGTCCTTGCACTTGCCGACCTATTCGAGACGCGTTTCACCCCTTTCGCAGGCTTTTTCAATCAAAGTAATCCATCCATTTAACCTCTTTGTCTTTATATCCCCAGATGTGGTCTTATTCGTTTGTTTAAAATGATATTGTCCTATCCGATTCGTCATGTTGATCACCAGCTGATCATAGTCATCCGTGCACCGGAAGTGACGTTGTGGTCCTTCCATCACTTCCGGGTTCCGTGTCTCCATATTGCTTACTGGCGATCCTGTGCTGGATTAGTAGGATCCTATATCCATATTTGAGGGCATGATAGCCCTTAGGTATGAATAATCCTCGGATATGCAGAGATATAATGGCATAAACAGTAAGACAAGGAAATTAGAACTTGTTTGCAACATATAATTAAAAACAAAAGTTTAGACATATATTTATACATAAAGAAATAAGCCCAGAGACAATATCCATAGTGATAGACAAGGGAGAAATGAAAAATCAGTGGATCTAAGTGGGAGAACTCATCCAAATAAATGTATATACATAAAAGTATAAATAGATGTGTTTAAAATGAATCGTATGGTAAATATAA
>OW240913.1:60758699-60783699 GCA_933207985.1 Pelobates cultripes | reverse complement strand
ATGTCTTTTTGCTGATGATACTAAGATATGTAACAGGGTTGATGTTCCAGGTGGGATAAGCCAAATGGCAAATGATTTAGGTAAACTAGGAAAATGGTCAGAATTGTGGCAACTGACATTTAATGTGGATAAGTGTAAGATAATGCATCTTGAACGTAAAAACCCAAGGGCAGAGTACAGAATACTTGATAGAGTCCTAACCTCAACATCTGAGGAAAGGGATTTAGGGGTGATTATTTCTGATGACTTAAAGGTAGGTAGACAATGTAATAGAGCAGCAGGAAATGCTAGCAGAATGCTTGGTTGTATAGGGAGAGGTATTAGCAGTAGAAAGAGGGAAGTGCTCATGTCATTGTACAGAACACTGGTGAGACCTCACTTGGAGTATTGTACACAGTACTGGAGACCGTATCTGCAGAAGGATATTGATACCTTAGAGAGAGTTCAGAGAAGGGCTACTAAACTGGTTCATGGATTGCGGGATAAAACTTACCACTGTCAAGCTGTATGCATGTCTGCTATTGAGAGTGTATGTGTGTCTGCTAATGAGTGTGTATGTCTGCTAGCTAGTGTATGTGTGTCTATCAGTGAATGTGTGTCTGACACATCGCAACACTGACCGACACACACACTCACTGACAGACACACTCACTGACAGACACACACACACAGGCACTCACTGGCAGACACACACACACGCACTGACACACACACACACTCACAGACACACCACACAGACAGACACACAAACTCACTGACAGACAGACACACTCACTGACACAGACACACTCACTGACACAGACAGACACACAGACAGACAGACACACAGACAGACAGACACACACACACACACTCACTGACAGACAGACACATTTACACATTCTTGCACACACTCACATCATTGTATTTATCCCTGGGGTCCAGTGGGGATCTTCTATCTGGAGATCTCCTTCCTGCTCCTCACTGCTCCACCACGTGTGCAGTTTAGTGATGCCGGGTGCCGAAATATGACGTCATATTCCGGCATCACGAAGACGGCGCGCGCAAGGGAGCAGTGAGGAGCTGAAGACTAAACTCCTCCAGCGACCTCTCCTCCCGGCCAGGTTAAATTTTTGCAGAGTACGCACCTGCAATGTAGGCACCTGCATATTCTGCTTTAACACTAAGCGTGTACTTGCGGCTCGCTGGGCCGCAAAGATGCTCATTGTGGGCCACGAGTTTGACATGCTTGCTGTACATTATCACCCATGTCTCTCCCAAGATGAGGTGCTGGCCCAAGTATTTATCCCCCACCCCAAATCCTCTCTTCCCGTTTACAAATTATCTCTCCCATGCCAACATTAACAGCCCCTCAATTTTCTCTTCCCAATCCACTTATTATTTATCTCAGCCTTCCAGTTATCTCTGTACCTCCTGTAGCATGGCTGCAAACGCAAACTACATACGACTGGCATCAGTATAGTAAAACAGAGGTGGGGACTGCTACCTGAGGGGAAGAGTCTAAGGCTCCACAGGAAGGAAAAGAGCTGACAACTACAAAACAGTATTAAACAGTTTGGCAAAATTGACAGAGGGCATGAAAATAGGTTGCCCCTATATTGGCTAGTTTGAACTCCACTGCCAAGCATAATGCCATCATTTAGGCATTGGGCCATATTCATAGGTTTCAAGGGCCATATAGGATCCATGGGCTATTTATTTGACAGCTTTGTTATAAAAGGCTCAGAGGACAACTTTTATGGGCCTCCTAAAGAAGATGGGACCCAAGTCTCCTGCACTTTTTGCCCTGTAGTAAAGATGGTCCTGTGTAACATGGGAAATAAACATAACTGCAATATCTATAGCGTAAATCTTATGATGTTATGGCGTGCTATACCGTGGTGGGTGTGGGTAGTGTATATTAGGCAGGTAGGTGAATAAAATAAAAGTATTGCATAGTAACATAGGTTAAATTAATCCCCCTAAAATGGCATGTTTTTATATGGAGGAGGCAATGTACCCAATTTTGGCAGGCTCTGATAGCCCCTGATAGATGACATTGAGCCCCTAAGTGAGTCTCCAGTGATAGTGCCCTACCACCGTCTACAAGAAGAATTATGATACAGTATATTAGATACATGCTGTCTACAATGAGCAACAAAAAGTATGCCAGTGTCTGTCAGAGGAAGAACTGAGCAGCTGGTAAAACGAAGTGCATTGTATACTACAGAAAGAATATGGGGTAATAGATTTGGCTGAAAAATGTATACAGCCTTATCTGGTGAACAGAAATAGTACGTCCTGGTACAATAAAATTGCAATCTATTTAAGCCAGATTGCAATTTTCCATTTCTATGTGCATGTGCGGTTTAAAAAAAAAAAAAAAAAAAAAGCAACCATAGGTAAGTCATACACTTTTCTTGATTATTTAAACTTTTGTCTGATATTTTATTTACTCAGTCCCCAAATCACCCTTCTTTGGAATCAGAAGATGTCGAAAGACTTTGTGGCAAGCACTTTCCTTCCTTAATCCACCTCACACCCTGTAAAAAGTCACCCCAGTGAAAGTGTCATGTTTGCTACAAGAAAAAAAGAGTCTGAATTACATTTTCCTGTGAAAATTTAATTATTAAATGTGAAAAAACACAAAAGAAAATATGACCACTAAACTGGGCCAGCTTTTGTGATAAAGTGGCTAGACCAAACAACCCAATTTACGTTACATCCTGGGTTGCCTACTTTTAAAACTGCCTTCACAGGGGTAATTTTCTTTCCTGAGCTGCCATACTGTCTCAAAGGTGACATAGGCCCAGAAAATCACTTTGTCAAATTTCCAAGCTAAAAAATGTATCCAATATATTTGGCCTTGTGATTTCCCCCAAAAAACATAGAAAACCAGTACAAGAGGGAGACAATGTGAAGTAAAAATATTTAAGCTTTGTTGTGTCATTGTAGGTGAGAGAATGCAAAGTAAAAATATGTATGCTTTTTTACACTAACGCACATCAGGATTGTGAAATGTCTGCGAAAATAGAATTTGTGTGTAAAAATGCAAAAATAAAAGTATAACCAATAAATTGAGCCTGTATTTGTGATCAAGTGACTAGACTAAGCATTTAGACTCCGGGTCAGCTACCATTGAAAATGGTATGCCATAATGGTGGAAATGTTACTTCCCAGACTGTCATACTCTTTTGGCACCAGAGAAATGAGGTTGGTGCGGCTCCTCCCTGATCTGGTTCAGCTGTCCCGCCTCCTGGGGGGCTTCCGAGTGTTCTTGTTGTCCATCTGAGGGGGGAATGACTTGGGTCGGTGCCCATTTGGGATTTTGTGGTGACCGTTAAACTGGACATGGCACGCATTCTAGTTTTCTTACCAGATGTCTGCCTGGTTTGGTCCAAGGTTATCGCCCATTATTTCTGGCAGAGTGCTCAGCAATCTGAGTGCCGTGGTGCGCTGCCGTCGGAAATTGAACAAGATGGTTTCTAGGTTTGTCTTGGGGTTTGGGGGTATTCCTGTTCACGATAGGGTTTTGAGCGTGATGCGGCCAAGCTATTTCGAGGGGATGGGGTGCACTTGATGGAAGTCGGGTTCGTCTTCTTTTAATCTCGCTCTGCAGGAAGTGGTGGAACAGGCCATGGGTGGTTTTGGTGGGGTCCCCTGCTGATTGTAGGCGTAAAACAGCAGGGTTGTGGCCGTGGGTATTTCCTTGCCAATTAAGTTTGAGGTGGTTAAGTTAATTATGTGGAATGAAGTGAACAAGTTTTCAGGTCAGCCTACTGACCAAGAGTCAGCCCCACTATTGAGAGCCCAAATGGCCCCAAAACTTCTAGGGGATGTGTTTCAGCGTTTTGGTGTTCTGTTGGCACGTGAAGAAACTGTGGGTCCGGTTACCTGCCTTAGTTTCCTGGGCATCGAAACAGCGGAAGCTGGGATGGGCACCACCGCAACCGGAGCACTCGTGCTTGAACCAGCACAAGGACCCCCACTTACAGTGACTGTCATTGAATTTCCAACAACATTGGGGGCCGATGGGGAATATCCCATCTGATTGGGGGCCGATGGGGAGGAGGATGTCCTCCCAACAGCCCCCCAAAGAAAGGATGGAAAAGCGCCCTGCAGAGGCACTGGGAGAGTCATAATTGAGAGCCACAGCCCTATGTCGATCTGGCCCCAGGACAAATGAGGGTCACACCGCCAGCTGTATCTCCACCAACCCAGCCCTCCATAGTCACGACAAGCGTTCCAAATAGTGTCCTGATAGCCGAACAATGCAGAGCATTTCTGGGGAGACTTCTCCCCAAAAATGCTAGAGAGGATAGAAAAAACGCCTTGGGAATTTTCCGTAGCGGAATTCCTCCCTGACCTTCTCGGACTCCTTACTGACCTGTCAGACCAATGAGGGGTGGGAGTGGCAGGAGGCAAAACATTGCTAAAACCCCCTTATCCAAATCTTATCCATATATTCCTGCCTCAAGTGCAAGCCCAGCAGGCCATACCAGCACCCGTGAGCAGTGCCCTGTGCCACGTCTGACACGCCCACCTCGCGGGAAGCTCCACCTGTCCTAGCAATGGAGAAAGACGCCACAGACAAACAAAAAGAGGGGGGGGCAGCCGACCACCACCAATTAGGCCGGGGACCAAACAGACCGAGTCAACTATCCCTAATGGACTCCCCGCGAACTGCCGCTCCCTGCTTCCACTGATCTAGAAACCCACGAAGACCTGAGGGGATCCCCCCAACAAGAGACCTGAATGACTAACCGAGGAGAGAAAAACCACACTTACCAGTGGCGTTCTGACCGCAGCACAGCAAGCACAGAAGGTGAAGGCAGATAGATAGGAAAACCAGAATCCACTGTGTTCTTCAAAGGTGTTCCAGATGCCACCTGCTGGGTAGTTCCAGTAACAGCAGCCAGGACCTGTGAGAAGAGCCATGGAGAGGAGGTGAGTCCACGCTCCACACCAGGAGGCAGCAAAGGTAAGTGACCGGGGGGGGGAGAGAGAGAGGGGACACAGAGAGAACAGGGTGAAGGTGAGGATGGCAGAGGGGACCAGGAAAGAGCAGGGAGAAGACATGGGAGGGAAAGAAGAAAGGGGAAAGGAGGGGCAGAAGGATAGTAAGAAACAGAAGGGAAACCAGGGGGCCGCTCCAGAGCAAGCTGGGCCCCCTTGCAGAAACATAGGGTACTCAAGGGTAAAACCAGGGAAAGGAGGGTGGGGGAAAGAGACAGAAGGGGGGACAGGGAAGAGAGACACATGGGAGCCTACCTCCCTGGCAGAGGAGGTTCCCAACCCACCTGAGGTCCTCCCCCCAGTCCTCAATGGCGGTACCGAGGTACCCCCCATGGCCATACCGGGCACACTCACTGTTGGGGCCCTAGACATAGCCCCGCCGTCCTGCCTGCCACTTGGCGGCCGCATGTCATCGGGGAGTTGCAGTCCGCCGTGCACCGCCCCTGGTCCAACACAGGGGGCCGGGGCAGGCCGAGTAGGCCGCGCATCCTGTGTGCCTCAGGCCTGGGCTCCCACTCCTCAACCGGGCCCGAGGAGTCAGGGGGTAGCCTAGCCGGCGGGCGGGAATGCAGGCCGGTGCCAGTGCGGCCCCCAGGAGCAGGGGCCGCAGGGGAGGACCCATTGGGAGACAGGCAGCAGGGGGAGGGACCCACACCAGCAGCCATACCTGGGGTGAGGCGAGCACATGGTGCATGGAGTTACCGGCCACCATCCACGCTGCAGCAACTCTGAGGGAAGCCAGAACAGCCTCAACCTCCATCCCTCAAGCTGGTAAAACCGACAGGCCCAGGACAAACAGGAGCAGGAGGGCAGGAAGCTGTTTGCTGGCCCGAATCCCAAGTGGCACTTAGGTAAGACCAGCCCCCACTAAACTCACACACCACATAATCCCACCCACACATACATAACCAATCACACGCATCTATCCCCACACTCATACAGGTGCCCTTGTCCGCTTAGCTGCACTATCTCCCCAGGGCCTGAACCCTGGGGGACACCACAATACTTTTGTCCAGCTTGAAAATTTACCATTACTGACAACTCTCTGTACTCTATTTTTAAGACCATGTTCTACCCAAGAACAAGAATTTTCATTTAGACCAAATTCTTTGAGTTTGAACACTAATCTATTGTGTTGAACTGTATCAAACTCTTGGCAAAATCCAAATAAATCACATCCACTGCATCACCCTTATCTATACTTACTTCTTCGTAAAATGCAATTAAGTTAGTTTGACATCAGAGGCGGCTCTCTAATTAGGCGATTTAGGAGGCCGCCCAAGGCCTCGCGCTTGCTCCGCCGAGTGCAAAGCTGCAGATCACGAACTTTGGTTCTCGCGAGTTCACAGAGCGTTGCTGTGGGTTACCACGGCAACGCTCTGACAGGCGCTCGCGAGAACAAGGTCTGCAGTTCTCACGGAGCTGCAGACAAAATAGTCATCCCACCAGACCACCAGGGAAATTATATTTCAAGAAAGTTATTTCAGTGTGTGGAGGCTTGTCACACTTCCTCCTCCCGTGCAACACATAACCCCAACCCTGTCAAACTCATCCCCATTCACCCTATCACATTAACTTCTATCCTGTCACTCATCCTGCCAAGCCATGCCACACTCGCCCTGTCACATAACCCTCCCTCATCCTGTCACTCTCACCTCCCCTCGCCCTGTCACACTTTCTCCTTCAACCGTGCCACACTCACCCCAACAGTGAATACAGAGACTAGCTCTCTGTATCCAGCGCCGCAAGCCTGTCATACAATATAACTACAGCTCATTATACACACGATGCAACCCCTATATGTTTTTTACTATGAGTATTAGTGGGGGGGGCCTCTTGTTTGAGTTTCGCCTAAGGCCTCATAAAGTCTACTGCCCACTGTTTGACATGACCTATCTTTTATAAAACCATGCTGGCTTTTGCTAATAAAATTTTTATTCTCAATGAATTCCTGAATATTATCCCTTAATCTTTCAGATACTTTCCTAGCCACAGAAGTTAAACTCACAGGTCTATAATTTCCAAGCAAGAAATTTGAACCCCAGTTTATTGGAATCCATACTAAAGCCATCCTCAAATATGATGTAACCCAAGAACTGCACAGAGGTCTAGTCGAAGAAACACTTCTCAAGCTTGCAATAAAGACCATTGTCCAGCAGTTTCTTCAATATTGATCTGACGTGTTTATGGTGGGTTTCAAGGTCTGGGGAATAAACAAGTATATCGTCAAGATACATGCAGGAGATCCCGGAGATCCCGGCACATACAGGTTGTTGATCCAAGTAGAAACCTGATTAGCCCTATGGAGTCAAAAAGGAATTTTTCTTCCCCATTGTGTGGCATAATTGGAAACTTTGCCTTATTTTGTATCAACAGCATTATAGAATAGGCTCCAGGTTTGAACTGACTGGTCTGTCAGTTTCGGCACGAGGGTGACCTACACAATGTTGGCAGATTGTTTTCATGATTAGTATAATTTTGGTCTATTGTCTCCAACCACAAATATATATTGATGTATATATGTAATTAAATGCCACAGTGCAAATCAAGCCAACTAAAAGATAAATCAAAAGGGAATGCACTCACTGGACTTACTCAAATATGCTTAAGCGTTTTTTATTAAGACATTAACATTTCAGTGGAACAAACTGAACTTTCCAGTTTGTTGAACTGAAACGTTGAGGAGTATTTTTTATTTATTCAGCTCTCTTTGTCTTATGTTTTGCATATTTAAACACCATAATTAAATTCATATAAGCACACTGGAACAATCTGTCTTATCTAAAACAGCTCACACGACACAATCTGTATGTCTGTATCCTCATTGATCAGGGTAAGGTACATTTGTAAATATGATGTAAGGCTTATCTAAAACGTGTTTCAGTCTTTAAAGGACCACTAGCTTAATGAAGTGGTCTGGGTGCCAGGTCCACCTAGTGTTAACCCTGCCTGCTGTAAACATAGCAGTTTCAGAGAAAGCCTCTAGTGGCTGTCTCATTGACAGCCGCTAGAGGCGCTTCCGCGTTTCTCACTGTGCATGCACATTCAGCCGATGACATCAGAAGAGGGAGGGGAGTCCCAGAGCCAAGGGAGTCCGGCACTGGAAAAAAGGTAAGGGACTAACCCCTTCCTCCCCCTTCAGCGCCACGGGAGTGGGACCCTGATGGTGGGGGCACCCTCAGGGCACTATAGTGCCAGGAAAACGAGTATGTTTTCCTGGCAATATAGTGGTCTTTTAATATAATTTATCTTTTAAAATATTTGGGAATGTTTAACATAACTGTATCTCTTTAAAATGAAGGCAACAGAGTACCTTTTTATTAAAATTAATATCATTATTGTTTATAAATTGCCAACATTATCAGCAGTACATTAGAATTGGTTGATGAGATCTACAAGTTAAATTCAACAGCAAGGTACTTACAAGACTTACTTACAGGAACAAGATGCAGAGAGAGTATCCTGTTAAAACAGTTTACAATCTAAAGGAAATAGAATACAATTACACAAAAGGTAATGGTAGAATTGTATTCTCTTCAAAGTAAAAAGGGATTGCGTGTTTATTGACAGCATAGCAAGTGTAGGGTTTTGCATAACAGTCGCAGGAATGTGACTACCTTTAAAAAGGGGACAATTATCTACCTAATGTGTTTATCTTATGAACCCATAAACCACACCTATTCAACACCCCTTATATGAAAGAAGGGACAATTTTCTTAAAAAATAAAAAGCCATAGTAATGCAATCACCTTTCTAACAGGTGACTTTTATATTTCTGACTGTCTAGAAATTCTCTGGCACTTTAATATGTAGCCTAGGAGACTTGAAAAATTGAGTCTATGATTAAAAAATTAACATTCTTCCTTTTAACTCTCCTAGACCAATTTACTCTTTCATCATAAGCAGGGGTGTATTTACTGCGAGGCTGACAAGGCATTTGCCTTAGGCAGCACTTTCTGGGGGGCGGCAAAAAAAGTCGTCCACCCTAATCGCCCTGGCAAATACCTTGCCAGCCTCTTGTCCTGGGGGGCCCATGAGCTGGTTGGCTGGCCACCTCAGGGCCCCTCGAGGCTGGCAGTGCAGTGGCGGCTCTAGACTTGGCGAGGCCTTGAGTGAAACTCATACATGAGGCCCCCACTAACACCATTATTAGAAAAAATAGCAGTTGACTTGTGTGTGTATAAGAAGCTGTAGATATATTGAAGGGCCGGCTTGCAGTACTGGATATAGAGAACTCGTCTTTGTATACATCGTTGCATTGTCTACTTGTGTGTGCCTGAGAGTGTGTGTCTGGCAGTGAGTATCTTTGTATATGTATATATGTTTCTCTGAGCATGTGTATGTTTGTGTACTGCCTGTGGCCTTTGGCATTAAAGGACCACTCTAGGCACCCAGACCACTTCAGCTTAATGAAGTGGTCTGGGTGCCTGGTCAAGCTAGGGTTAACCCATTTTTCCATAAACATAGCAGTTTCAGAGAAACTGCTATGTTTATGAATGGGTTAAGCCTTCCCCCTAATCCTCTAGTGGCTGTCGCATTGACCGCCACTAGAGGTGCTTGCGTGCTTCTCACTGTGATTTTCACAGTGAGAGCACGCAAGCGTCCATAGGAAAGCATTATGAATGCTTTCCTATGCGACGGGCTGAATGCGCGCGCAGCTAGCCCAAGAGGAGGAACGGAGGAGGATTGGAGGAGGATCGGAGGAGGAGAGCTCCCCGCCCAGCGGTGGAAAAAGGTAAGTTTAAACCCCTTTCCCCCTTCCAGAGCCGGGCGGGAGGGGGACCCTGAGGGTGGGGGCACCCTCAGGGCACTATAGTGCCAGGAAAACGAGTATGTTTTCCTGGCACTATAGTGGTCCTTTAAGTTCATGGCGAAGCTATGTTTTATGACAGTGTGTAGAATGATTGCTTTCAGGGGGTGACAGGGTGAGTGTAAAAGAGCAGGAGGGTGCCAGAGTGCGGAGAGTGGTGCCCGTGTGTTTAGAGGGAGAGATAGTGAGTATGGAGGGGGGTGACAGTGTGTGCGGAGAGAGGTGACAGAGTGTGTGAGGGGGTGACATAGTGTAGGGGGGACGCATAGTGTGAGGGAGTGACAGAGTAAGAAGGGGGTGACATTAGTGTGAGAGGGTTACATTAGTGTAAGGGGTGTGACAGAGTAAGAGGGGGGTGACAGAGTAAGAGGGGGTGACATTAGAGTGAGAGGGTTACATTCGTGTAAGGGGTGTAACAGAGTAAGAGGGAAGAGAGAGTTGGGTGGCAGGTGAGGTGGCAGGGTGAGAGAGGGGGTGACATGGTGAGATGGGCTGACAGGGTGATGGGGGTGACAGGTGGGGTGGCAGGGTGAGATGAGGTGACAGGTGGGGTGGCAGGGTGAGAGGGGGGGTGACAGGTGGGTGGCAGGGTGACAGGGTAAGAGGGGGTGACAAGTGGGGTAGAAGGGTGAGATGGGGTGACAGGGGTGGAGGGGAGGTGACAGGTGGGGTGGCAGGGTGAGATGGGGTGACAGGTGGGGTGACAGGGGTGACAGGTGGGGTGGTAGTGTGAGAGAGGGGTGACAGGGTGAGATGGGGTGACAGGTGGGGGTTAGGGGGGTGGCAGGGTGAAGGGGGGTCATAATTTACCTTTTTCCCTGTTCCCTGGTGGTCCGGTAGGGTCAATCTGTCCCTGGTGGTCCAGTGTCCTGGATGGCTCCTTGTGGGTCATTCTGTCCCTGGTGGTCCAGTGGGCTTGCCGTTCTGCAGCTCCGCCGGATGCCGAGCTGCAGACCACACAGGGAATGTCTCGCGATCTCCATTCAGAGCATTGCCGTGGTAACCTGCGGCAATGCTCTGATTGGCTGGAGATTGCGAGACATCAGTCTGCAGCTCACACCCGGCGGAGCTGCAGACTGAGGCTGGCTCTCTCCCCGGGTGGACTGACCGGAGGGGCCTCACACCCGGCGGCACAAAGGGCAAGCCGCCGGGCCCCCTCCTGTGTCGGGTCCTTGGTCATAGACTGAGAATCCGACATGTCAGTCTGCCCTCAGGTAATCGAATATTCTGTACTCTGTCCTTGGGTTTTTACATCCAAGATGCATTATCTTGCACATATCCAAATAAAATGTCAGCTGCCACAACTATGATCATTTTTCTAGTTTATCTAAATCATTTGCCATTTGGCTCATCCCTCCTGGAACATCAACCCTGTTACATATCTTAGTATCATCAGCAAAAAGACATACCTTACCATCAAGACCTTCTGCAATATCACTAATATAAATATTAAAGAGAATAGGTCCAAGTACAGATCCCTGAGGTACATGACTGGTGACAAGACAATGTTTTGAATATACTCAATTGACTACAACCCTCTGTTGCCTGTAGCAATTTAAGAATACATGTACAGAGAACTTTAAGGGTTACTGCCAAAGAACACCCCAATATGTGTTCAGCAACATCTCCTGAGTATTGTAATACCCCCCCATGTATAGGTGTGTCGAGTTCTCTGAGGGCTAAAATACCTTATTTGGAGGGTGCACATTCCAGTTTTCCAACTTGGAATTTTCTCCGCTGGTCACCCATGTCCTATTTGGGACATTTTTTAAGCTAGCCAGTGTAATTTATCCCTATCAAATCATATATTTTTGAAAAGTAGACACCCTAGGGTATTTCAAATGGTGGTATTTTAACACTTTCCATGCACTAATTCAACCACCAGTCTTTGTCAACTTTTTGGGTAGTTATTTGTTTGTGTTATTTTTCACACACATTGCACTTTAGGCATGGTTTCTCAGCTCTTGTTATGTATTACTGCCAAAGAACACCACAATATGTGTTCAGCAACATCTCCTTTTTTTTAACTTTTAACTGTCATTTCAGGCAGTCCCCCTGCGGGCTGCACTCTTTTTAGAGTGGTCACATGTCCCCTGGGGGTCCTAATTTGCAGAAGGGGGACTGTCCGGGCAATCAGACAGTCCCTCCAGTGAAGCAGAAGACTGATCGCCAGCGGGGGAATTGTGGGGGAATGGCGGCGATCGGTAAGTGCATGGGTAGGGGTTAATTAAAAAAAATATATATTATTTTTATTTGAACTAAGTGCCTTGATCCCTCGAGGCACTCAGTACAGGCAGAGCATCGGAAGCCTGCCTGAAGGCTTCCGATGCCCCGCCTCACTACGGGGTGCTGTGTGGAGCAACGCGGAAGTGATCGCTTCCCTGGCGGCCACCGGCATTGAGGGAGGTATTGCAGCGATGCCTCGACATCGACACATCGCTGCAATACCATTAGAGCTGCTGGAAGTGACCATGATCGCTTCCAGCGCTCTAATTCCCCTTAAGTTCTTAAGAACTCTTTTGTTTACTTTAAAGCCCTACAAGCGTGAGGATGTCCAGTGTCAGGCAACTTTTTTATACTGTGCTTTTCTAAATAAATCTACGTTTCAATGAAAACTGAAGTTTTCGTTTATTTGGCCTATGTTAGCTTTTGAGTTTGACATGCTTGCCCTAAAGCAATGGAAAAACTTATAAGTGTCCTGCATAGTAAGAACAAATGTTATGAACTCATATTTGTTACCAAAATGCTTGCATTTGTTCCAGATGCTTCAGAGAAGTTTCAATAGCTATATTTGGAAGGAGAAAAAGATTAGATTAAGGCTCTCATTGTTGTCCCAAAAGACAAAAACAGCTATTATGCCAGTTGTTAAAAACGCACCTTCCCACGTACGCTTGTCACGGACTCCTGGAGTAGTGTGGAAGCCAGCCTCCTGCCCACCAGCTATGGTCCAGGTCAGGGACACTGTTTGGGAGTTACTCTGCCCAGCCGCCATTAACAGCTTTCCCTGGGTGCCCCTGGTTCGGCACTTTCCCTTCATGCGAATAGAACTGAACTCTGTCTCTCTGGCGGTCGTTCGCATGAACCAAACCCATGAATAGTCCCAGTGGTACTTAGCCGCGACCGCTATGGAACTAAATTCGACATGAGGACTTTGTGGGTTCTCGGTCACCTCAGCGGGACTTAGCCGCGAATGTTATGGAACTCTTTTTGGTATGAGGTGACCGTGCGGTTCCCGGACAACTTGGTTCTAAATTTTGAACCACTTTGAAATCTGCCAGGAGATTGCTTTTTGGAAGGAAAGGTTGTAGCGAAGTCAACGCTTTCCAGATACTTTTTTTTTACCGGAGACTTTATATGAATGGAATCCCGAATGAGGACCACCCGTGGGCCCCATTATAACAATGACACCAACCACTTAAGTGCGAAACTGCAAGGGAAACAATTAATAAGTGCTTCCCCTGGGTGGCTGCATTTTCATATAACCAAACACGTGGCAGAGAGAATGGCGGCCATCTTGTCTCCCGAATGTGGGCATCGGTACTTGGTCGTCGAGTGCCTGGAACTCTTTTCAGCTAGGCACTTGCGCGAATGCTGGAAAACTTTAGGCCGCTGCCCATTTCAGTTCCCAACAAACTACATGAATGACGTTCGGGAAATAGGAACTACCGAACAGGGGGAGCATTTGTATCCTGAAATAAAGAGATTCCCTTGTATGGTGTTCGCACAAGAACCTCATGAACGGAGACCGGCCAGGGCATCTATTTCCCTGGAACAGTTTTGGGCTTGTGTCTGGACGGTCAAAACTTTATCACATTAGCATTACCGTTCTGCCAAACCGATCTGAGTGATTCTTGGATATGTTAGACACTCAGATTGGGGGTAACTGGCAATGTACTTTTCGTGGGGTTCTTAGGTATGGTTGAGGTACTTTTGGGGTACAGGGTATTTTGTTGGATTTCCTGTACCTGGGAGATAATTATATTGGAGGAGTTTTCTCAGGCAATTATCTCTCAGGCACAGAGGATCCAGGGATTGAAGCCCCTGCATTATTATGTGTAAAACCCTTGCATTGGACATCATTGCATGGGACATTTATGGGCATAAAAGCCGTGTATGGGACAATAAACGTCAGTTGTACTCCCAGAACTGTGTGTTGTCCAGCTGGGAAGGAGGTGGGAGGTGTTTTACTTGTTCCTGAGTTTAATTTGGTGCTAGGACTAGGGCTCCGCTACATTGGTGGCAAAAGTGGGATCCAGAGCTCACGGAGGAACAAGAACCACAGTGGATGTTTAGCAGTACCAGATGGACCGTGGATGAAGATTGACTATACTGTCCTGAAACGGTCCATGCTAAAGGATCTCCTAGAGGCAATAGGGATAGCAGGAAGCAATAAGAAGAAGGCCACCCTCATTGCCGAAATCATGGTGGAATACTGAACGGACGGCGCTTCGGATCAGCATGAACGTGAAACTACCAAATTTCAAAGGGAACTACAATTTCATCTATCTTTTTATGGAGAAAACTCGTCAACTGAAATTATTGCCCGAACCATGTCGGAAGTCCAGGAGTTTGTGTTAAAATGGAACAAAAGGCAAGCTCCCGAAAGGACCCAGGCAGTGACAAAAGTGCATACCTTATGGTGCATTTAAAAACTTTGTAGAGGCGGAGGAAGATATTGATGCTTTCCTCCAAGACTTTGAGAGACAATATACACTACATAGGATCAGTCCAGAAAACTGGGTGCCGCTTTTGGGTAGCAGATTATCAGGGCGGGCAGCCGAAGCCTACCAAACAGTCCCTGACGAGGATATTCAAGACTATGTTTGGGTGAAGACTGTAATATTAGTCAGGTATGCCATCACTCCAGATGCATACCAGAGGCGGTTCAGGAAAATGCGGAAAACAGAGAAAGACTCCCATGCCGAGTGGCCATGTCGGATACATCGAGACGCTTTAGAATGGGTACAAGCTCACCACGTAAGTACCATGGAAGAAATGTTGCAGCTGGTACTATTGGAACAATTTTTAAACGGGCTGGCTCCAGACAATAGTGAGTGCGGGACCGCAATCCCATCACCATCACGGAAGCAGCAAGGCAAGTAGATGAATACTTGGATGCCCGCCGACCTCAGAGACCGGTCCAGCCCAGAGTCTTTCCTCAACCAGCCTTAGCCCCTACAGGACCAGTTGCACAACCCAGACAACTCGGTACCACCACGCTTCCGACAGCAGGGCCAGGTACAGTGCCACCTGTGCAAAAAGATGGGGCACATGCGAAGGGATTGCCCCCAGAACCGAGACTGGGTGCAGTGGATCTGCCCTGGGCCACCCCCAGCAGCCAGAGCAGCAGCCCACGATTACCAGGCGGAGGCCCCCACCCGGTATGCAACTCCAGCACCACCCGTAGAGCACTGGGAGGTTCTGCACGAAGCCGACTCGGTTCAAGCCTCTGAAGATAATCGCCAGCATCACCAGCAGACAGGGCAACTTCAGGGCAAGGACGGCCAAGGGCTCTGCCGCACGTGAGCCACCCTTCCCCTAGTAAAACGACATTTGGTGTCGGACGCAGCAAAGGCCAGGAATTCAGTGGTAGTACGGGCAGTCGGGGGACCGGTTTACTGGTTGCCTACTGCCCGAGTAAATTTACATTGGGGAGCGGGGTCTGCCAGAACTGCCAGTGGAAGTACTATCAGGGAACGATCTGGGAAAGCTTTTGAGCCCCAGGAGCAGCCGGAAGAACTGTACCTGGTGGTCACCCGGCAACAGGCCCGCTCCAGAGACCACAGTTCACACCCGGAGGCTCAGGTAAGCGACTCATCCCGACTCCTAGAGTCTTTACCATGGGATGTCCCCACTGAGTTTGGTAAAGAGGTGACCACAGTCCCCACGCCACAGGTATACAGGGATAGGATCACCTCCAGTCAGGCTGGGTTAGAGGGGGAGAGGTATGTGTGGGACAAGGGACTGCTTTACCTGGAGTCAGAGAGGGTAGTGGCTCAGTCGGAACCGATCCCCAATCCCCACTAGACAGCTTGTGGTACCCCAGAGGTACCAGCAGAATCTGCTCCATATATCGCACGACATCCCGCTATTTGGGCATTTTGGGGTTAGTCAAATTAGATATTTGCTTGCCCAAAATTTATTTTTGCCCGGGATCTCGCAGGATTTTAGGCGGTATTGCCAGACGTGCGATACTTGCCAGAGAGTAGGTAAGAGGCCAACCTTCACTCTCTTCCCGTTATTGAAGAACCTTTTAGCCAGATAGCGGTAGACCTGGTGGGACCCTCACCTAAGCCTAGCCCCTCCGGCAAGAAATATATCTTGATAGTGGTGGACTACACCACCAGGTACCCAGAGGCGGTGGCGTTGACCAACATTTATGCGGAAACGGTCGCGAAAGCCCTGATATGAATCTTCTCCCGCATGAGATTTCCCCAGGAGATAGTGCCAGATCAGGGCTCTTAATTTACCGCAGAGGTCACCCACCAACTCTGGGGGC
The DNA here is from genome assembly GCA_933207985.1 of Pelobates cultripes. Taxonomy (NCBI): domain Eukaryota; kingdom Metazoa; phylum Chordata; class Amphibia; order Anura; family Pelobatidae; genus Pelobates; species Pelobates cultripes. The sequence continues at coordinate 60,767,395 of OW240913.1, read as the reverse complement.
TCTGCAGCATTAAGCCAATTATGAGCTCTCCTTACTACCCCCAAACCAACGGCCTATGCAAACGGTTCAATGGGACATTGAAGCAAATACTCTGAATGTTCGTGCCCACCAGCAGACATTGGGAGAGATTCCTGCCTGCACATCTTGTTTGCATACCGGAAGGTGCCGCAGGAATCCACAGGGTTCTCCCTGTTCGAGCTACTCTTTGACACGTGGGTGAAGGGGCCCCTATACCTTATCCGGGAACATTGGGAAGGGGATATTAGTCAGAATGGGACTCCCATAGTTACATATATACTGGAGTTCCGTGACCGTCTGGAGGAGTTGACTAGGTCTGTACGAACAAACCTCCAGGCAGCGCAGAACCACCAGCACACATGGTACGATCGGGGAGTCAGGGACCATAGATTTCAGGTATGACAGAGTAGGTTTTAGTTTAAAAAAATGTCCGTAATGACAAGCTACAGGCGGCCTGGTAGGGCCCATACCAAGTGGTGGAGCAGAAAGGCGACACCACTTATGTGATCTGTCCTTGCTCTGGAGCGGGAAGGCAACGTATGCTCCATGTGAACATGCTGAAGCCCTACCATGAATGAGCAGAGGAGGTCTATGCCTCTGCCTCTTAGGATTTTGACAACCTTCCCCTACCAAACCTCCTAGGGGACGGGAGTTAGTCAGGCGAGTAAGAGGAGGTCAAGTTGGGAGAACGGCTCAGGAGCGTTCCACTACACCAACCCCCTTACCAAATCCCTGAATCGGTACGGGAGAGTATGCAAAATGAGATCCAAGAGATGCTCCAACTTGGGGTTATTGAGTTCACTGACAGCCCCTGGGCCTCCCCAGTAGTACTCGTGCCGAAACGGTACGACCCGTTTCTGTGTGGACTACCGGAGGTTGAATGATGAGATTGTGTCAGACGCCTATCCGATGCCTAGGATAGATGAGTTATTAAAACAGATGGCTAGGGGCCAGTACCTCACTACGATTGATCTTTGTAAGGGTTATTGGCAGAATCCCCTAGCCCCCGTGGCCATCCCTAAGTCGGCCTTTCTCACCCCATTCAGCCTGTACCAATTTAAGGTCATGCCGTTTGGGATGAAAGTTACCTTTCAGAGGATGGTGGACTGGCTCCTAGATGGGTTTTAAGACTATGCCTGTGCCTATCTAGATGATATTGCCATATTCAGTGATACCTGGTAGGAGCACTTGGCCCATATAGGAGATGTCCTACATAGAATTAGGGAGGCAGGCTTAATGCTTAATGTAATATAAGCATGGCCGAGGTACAGTACCTCGGTCACAGTGTAGGCTGAGGACAGCAGAAGCCTGAGCCCGCAAAGATTGAGGCAGTGGCCCAGTGGCCTACCCCCAAAAGGAAGATGCAGGTGTTAGCCTTCCTTGGGACGGCAGGGTATTACAGGAAGTTTGTGCCCAATTATAGTTCCCTGGCCAAGCCCCTTACTGATCTTACCTGCAAGAACCTTCCCCGCCAAGTAGTCTGGGCCCCGGAGTGTGAGCAGGCATTCCAAGAGTTAAAGCAAGCTCTAGTCAATTCCTCTGTCTTGGAAGCTCCTAATCCAAACACTTTCTCGTTCATACAGAGGCTTCTATGTTTGGAATGGGAGCGGTACTGAGCCTTATAAATAGGGTTGCAACTTTTTCAGGGCCCACACCACGACCAGGCATTCCTTCTCGATGGCGGCGTAGCTTACTTCTCGGGGTAAAAGCTTATGGCTGATGTAAGCCACAAGATTTTCTCTGCCATTGGGTCCGACTCTAAGTACTAAGTACTAAGATGTGGACGCTATCTGTTGCAGAAGACATATTTAGCAGTAGCTGCAAAGGATAAAGCCATTCAGCATTTTTGGGTTGCAAATATCTACCAGCTATTAGTAATCACAAAAGCTCATGGTTGATTTTTAGCAATGGAGGGACCATCTCTATGTCCCTGATCAATGTTTTACCCTCCTGGAGCTGTCACCAATGGCCTCTCTTATGTTGCTTACCGAATAACTATGTGTTTCCTAAATGCAATTTCTCTAAAATGTAATTTCTTTCTTTTTTTTTTTTTATTCTTTTTTTTTGTTGCGCATGGGAGTACATAGACATTAATGTGTGCCACAACAGCGCATAAATACATTTAAGCAGGCTAAACAGTGGTATGATTCATTGTGCATTTTTGATTTTGAGTACAGGCTTTTGTCAAGCGCCACAACATCGTACACAGAAATATGTGAACGCTTAGTCTTTGCATGTGTGTGTGTTCATTTTTAAAACATAAACAAGTTTTTTGCATTAACAGGCTGAGTGTGTATGATTAGTTATAGCATTGCCATAGATTATCGCAGTTTGGTAAATGCCTAAGGATACCTGTCGGCTGGCGGGAGATAGCAGGAGTTTCGAGAGCAGGAAATAACTGCCTTGTAAGCTATAAAGTGATAAAAAAACATGTGTGGGGTCGGTAACCATTCTGATCTCTTCTGTGAACTTATGTGCAGATTAATCAGTGAATCGTGAAAGTGTATATTTTGACTGTGCGTTTCCAGACCCAGCCTATAGTGTGTCCTCTCCATGTGGCAGCATCTAGACATGTGGGCTGTGACACTCTAAGCTCTCATGTCGGTGCAGCATAATTGGTAAGACTGTGTGACAAGGCAAAAAAATTTGGTTGGTGTGTATGCAATTGGGCTAGGGTAGGTGTTTAACACTGATCCATCAAGACATGTATTACGACATTTTGGCTAGGTTAAAGATTAACTATGCTGTAAAGCTAATTATGCTAAGACCTGCTTTGTGCTGCAATCCGGTATATAGTAAAAGGATACCTAACAGTTAAAAAAATAAAATAAGTAATAAGGTGAAATGAAATAGATTGGGGCTAGAGCGTAGGAGTTGTAGGGGTATATGACAGTCCTCGTGAGAAGATAGTCACCCAGTTCCCTGTGTGGGTATGAAGCCTGATTAGCGTTCAGGTCCGCACCTTATTTCAGGTATATTATGTTATCGCCTGACCCAGTTCAGGTAGTGAGTGGTGTTAGAGCCAGCGGCACGAACGGGACGGTTCTGGTCGGGTCCCACCAGTGCTGCGGGGAGGTTGCGCTCTTTTGACCCGTCTGGTCGAGGGAGTCCCTTGGTAGGCCCAGTGCTTGCAGGAGCGGTGCTGCATCGCTCAGTTCCCGGATCTGGTGCGAGTCCAGTCCCTACTTGATGGTAAGTGTGTGGGGAGGTTGCCAGCGGTATTTGAGGTCTTGTTGGCGGAGAAGGGTGGTAAGTGGTTGGAGGGATCGTTGCCATGCCAGGGTGCCGCTGGAGAGGTCAGCAAAAAAGCTCAGTGCCATATTCTCAAATTGTATGGGGTGTCTTTCCCCACAGGGCATCCAGGACTGCAGTTTTGTCCATTCTGTTTTGTAAAGCGACTATGATGTCCCATGTGGCCGCAGTTGGCGGTTTCGGTGGTTTGGGGAGGTAGTCGGGATTTATGTTGTTGGCTTGTGTGGGTGGCAGTATCGTCGTGAGTAGGCGATTAATGACCTGCGGTAGTTCTGCCTCAGTTATCGTTTCAGAGACCTCTCTAGCCTTCAGGTTGTTACACCATCTGGCGTCTGCTTGCTCTGCCATGCGATGTTCATGAGACCGTTGTTGCATTTGTAGGTCATGTACGGCCTGTTTAAGTTCCCCTATGTCTCGGGTGTTGGTTTCGAATGTGTTTTCAAGTGTGCTCAGGCGGACTGTCAATCCTTTTACGTTGCAGTGATGTCTTTACATATATCTTTATGTTGATCTGCTAGCAGTTGCTTTAGGACCGACGCGGTCACCGGTGCAGAGTCCGGGTTGGGGTTGGTCGGCTGTGATGACTGTCCTGACGTGGGAGCCGGTAAGTATTCCTCTCCGGAGAGGTCGTCAGAGAAGTTGGAGCAGCCTCCATGGAGCGCCGGCATATTGGGCCCGCTTGCACCGCGTGCCTGTCTCCACATGTCTCCTATTGTTAGCCCCGAGTTGGGTTTTTCCAAGGTTGGTTTCTTTGTTTTGTGCCCCATGTTATTAGGGGGTGTGCTGGGGCTCTCAGCTGCGGGTTGGGGGTATGTTGTTTGGGTGTTTTTCCCCAGGTTTTCTCGTTTGTGACTCGGAGCTCCAGGTTAGTGTGACTGTTTCTGTAATTTCTTTATTAAAAACTGCCCCTCCATTATCATTTTGCTGTGGGTTAAATGAAGACCCATTACCCCAAAACGGTTTACTCTTGTGTTACTGTTTACTCTTGTCTCAGAGGAGAAAGATAGAGGTTTGCGCACACTGTACAGGTGTGCACACCCTTGTGCTACCATATTTTATTTGAAGGACAATATGCAAAATGCATATGTTTTGGACAAAAGCCTTTTATCAATGCTAATAAAATAAATCCTATAATTTGAGATTGCCCTATTTAGGATACAAATTAGGGTATCAAATTATGGGAGCTACCTACTAAACAGTGCTCTAATTTGGTATCCTAAATTCTCACATCAAGGTACCAAATGTGATAGCTATCTAATAAACTGTTAAAGGAGCAAAAATAAGAAAAGCTTTTTTTTCTTCTTAAACTTAGGTTAGTAGGGGTATACCACATCAAAGTACCAAATTAGGGGAGCTATCTATGATATGGTATCCTAAGTAGGGCAATCTTAAATTACAATACCAAATTAGGGGAGATTTCTACTAAACAGCATTATAAGTTAGTATCCTTAAATAGCCAATTCCACATCAAGTGCCAAATTAGGGGAGCTCTCTACCAAACAGTGCCCTATGAAGGAATAACTTAAAAAATGCCTGAAAATTTTCAGATTTTCTGAAACCCTTTGTAAACAAATTTTGTTTTGTTCCGATTGATATTCAACTAATTTCACCAAAATTTATTTTGTAATTACTGAAAAGAAACAAAACCGTATTCACTGTAGAGAATGAGGTTCAGAAACATCTTTCCTTACTCTCTGCCCTCCCAATGTACCTCCATGGTAGTGGACAACTGCTAAGAGACACAGTACTAGTACTCAGTAGAATATGTGCATGTCAACGTCTGCTTTAGCGGTAGATGATTAATTTTGACACTGAATGCTTATAAACTGTGGTCTTTTATGACCCCAGAACGCTCTGCATCATTTTCGTAACATCACCCACACACCATTTGGCATTGCAGGAACGACGCAGAGCAATTAAAGAGGTATATAAGCCCTCATCTCTATACTAGCCTTTTTTGTCCAGTCGTATGTTCCCTTGTGGTGAATCCAAGAGTGCATTTTGTTATTTCAAAAGGTAGATTATTATTACTACTGACATTTATCGAGCATGATTATAACAGGAAATAAGAGGTTATTGAGGGACAAGCTTGAATGAACACAAAAACCAAGTCCCTGAATTTTTTATTTTATGTTTTCTTATTTTTATACTTAACAAGTTTGGAGTTTTTAGGTATGTAGAATACAATTACATTTATAAAAGAGAATTCAATTTAAAAAGCCAAACCAAATGTATCCTGCAACTGGGTGTCTCCATCACCCTGACAACTGCTGTTGTAAACTTATTTGCACCTGGCAGTTAGCATAGAGAAAGTATACAGATAAGGGGAGATGATGTATCCTAATCATTTGCAATATTTCCCCTGTTTTGTACTGTGTGTGATTAAAGTTAAATTTACAGAACAGAATACAATACTTCTAAAGCAAATTAACACATGCAGGTTGTGTGAGTCACAGCAGGGGGGTTGTGGATAGGACTGCACAAACAGAAACAAAAGTGATTTAACTCCTAAATGTCAGAGAATTGAGCAGTGAGACTTCAGAGGCATAATCTATTCTATAAACTAAAACTACTTAATTAAGCTAAAGTTATTTTGGTGCCTATAGTATTTTTTAAATATTGATTTTAAAAGACATTAAGCATCTCATAAAACAGGGTTAACACAAGAACTGTTTTATTCAATAGTAATAATCCCAGTGAAGCAACAGTTTTACTTTAATGAAGGCAGTAAGTATAGATACCGAATAACCATTGTAACGGACCGTTTTGCCCACAAGAGGTTAAAAACTGTTTAGGCGATATTCCCCTTTTTCAGCTGCACAGACAGTTACTGTAAGCAATAATCTCCCGAACTGCAAACCCACGAATTCACCAACTCCCGAACTGCAACCAAGGGAATACTCGAAACTCCCGAACTGCATACCAAGTAGCACTCCAAACTCCCGAACTGGAGACACACGAATAGCTGCTAGCAGATGAACAGGAAAAGCCCCCAAGCGGCTTACACTCCTGGCAATCAGTCTCTAACAGCATACAGTAAATCCTCCCCCCAATAATGAGACAACACTTCACTTTGAGGGTTAAGCAGGAACACATTTACTGGGGCTAACTGCCTGGCTTTTTATGCAGGTCTCCCACTTGGTGGACACTCCCCTAGGAGACCAAATGGGAGACTGAGACACAAAGGGTAAAAGGACCAATCACAGACTTACACATTTCAACCATCCCACAATGCATCACAATCCCTCCTCTCTGCTCTGGAGATAATTGGGAAGTAATTCAATTATCTCCAAAGACAGAGGCAAAACTCCATTAACCACATGGCAGAAAACAAACAGTAAAAGACATAAAATTACCTACAGTTACATTCAGTACATAAAACATATACGTTCTACATATCCCCAGATAGCTCAGATCTGAGCGCACATTATTACCGAATGGCGCTCAGATCACATACATACAGTTCAATCGCCATGGAGCCAAAGTCCTTCACATAGTCTTTTCGTTACATGAACAGGCTCCATGGCTTAGCTATCTGGGTGATGCTGTTCATCCGGTTAAACTACCGAATGAACAGTCATTCGGTTCCGCTCTCGAATGGGAAGGGAAGGAGGCTGGGGGCTCAGCGGTGTTCGCGCAATTAAGTGTCCGTTTTCAGTTCCATAGTTTAGGCGCTGAACACCGCTGGCCGTTCGGGAGGTAAAATGGCAGCTGCCACGTGTTCTGCAACCGAACAAAGGCCTCCCAGCGTTCATCAATTAAGCTGCGGTTAACCGCAGCTTCTGGGCGGTCAATTGACGGCACACTCCAGTTCCCAGGTGGTCCATCGTTCGGTAGTTTGTTCGGTAGATTGAATCTACCGAACACCCTGGCAGAAAGGCATGAATAAACCTTTCAGCAGGGGACTATGAACTGCAGGGCCATAGTCTAAAGGGAGCACGCGAGCAACCAGGCTTCTCCAGTGTACAGTGGCGAGGTTGGTTTCACCACAACCATCAAATTTAGTGCCATCCTAAAGCAAATCATTTGAGCAGGGTAGACAATTGACTGTTATACATGAAACATAGGCCTCAATTTTATATTTTTTGATAAGCTTTACAAATCATTTACTGTTTGTGGATGTACTTCTAAAAAATCTAAATATTGCAATGTCAAAAAATATGCTATATGTACAAATGATACTAATATATACAAACGTTTAAAATATAAAAATATTTTTCAAAAAAATTTAAGGGACATTCCCGAGCCCTAAAGCAGTTTAGCTTGCTGAAAAGCTTTTTGTTTGAAGAGTGTGTCCTATCTGTTTTATTTAGCAAAAAGTGCAGATTTCAATAGAAATTGACACTTTTTTTAAAAATTAGCCGGTCACACCCCCCCTGGCTTTCAAACAGACACCCGGTCCTGTTACTTCCTGATTTGCTTAGCTCAGTGGAGCTAAACTCAAGGGGCAAGACGTTTCTCAGAGCTCCTGCCTTCCATATACTTCTCCCCAGCATTATGAAGTCTGTGATTGGACAACCACTGAAAATCTGTGCGGGGTTATAAGGGAAGGGTTTTTTAAAACATCAGACAAGAGAACTGCACGTTTTATAAGCTGTTTTCAGACATATAAAAACTTAATAATGCATTATAAGAATATGCAGCAGAGTTTATATGTAAATGCTTGCCATATCAGTAAAATAGAATAACATACCCGTTTGAGCATGTCAACCTCTCAGTCTTGTAAGAAGCCTCAGCATCAATTCTCCTCTCCTTGTGTCTAATATTAATAAGCATAAATATGTACACCATAGATTGTCAATTAGGAGATTAGGAAAATAAAAAAACAAACCTTATCTATCTTAGCTCGACCATTAACCTCTTAAGGACACAACTTCTGGAATAAAAGGGAATCATGAAGGAATATTTCCGTCATGTGTCCTTAAGGGGTTAAATTACATCGCATTGACTTGGTCATTTCACATGGAAACATCTTAATCTATTGTCATGACGTAGACATCCTAATCTATGATGGGACTAAATCTTAAGGTTAAGCATGACGTATACAATGCCCTGACTTGGCGTCACACTAACCTAGGATAAGATGACATTTTAAAGTCAACTATCTTATGCTATGCATCTGGGTAAGAGGTCATTTATTGTATGAAAATCAATATGTTCCATTTCTAACAACGTGGCAGTTTGAAAAGTCTCTTAAAGACAAAGTACACAGTTTAAGAAATACAACTTGTCATTCTAAGAACCTGTAATATTTGATATTTCGCATAAAAAATTCAAGTTCTCATTCTGGATATATCTGCTAAATAGTAATTATTTTATTTATTTTGTATTTGGGCAATGGATTGTCCCTTTAAATCATTTAAAAGTTTCTCCAGAAATAATAAATTGAGGCCCTAATTCTATACCAAATTACGGCTTTTAGGAAA
>OW240913.1:60714172-60756431 GCA_933207985.1 Pelobates cultripes | reverse complement strand
ACTTTTCATACCCTAGTTATTTCATCGCTAAGTATGTTGAAGGTTTTTCCATGGAAAGCAAGAAGGAGTTTCATATCATGTGCCACCACATGAGGTTTCAACTCACTGAGGTATCGCCCATGAACAAAACATACATATTCTACAATTTCTTTACAGAACAAAACTGTAATATTCTAATATTACTTTGATTCTAAAAAATAACTCAGAATTCTGTACAGCTGAACTGAACTTTATTACACAGATGTCGTACATCAAAATATGATATAGCTTATTTTAATATCTTAGAGGCTTGCAATTCCACACACATGTAAACTCCATTGTTAGTATAAGAAGGGCTGAGTTGTGAAAAACCAAATGCATGTCCGTTTTCATGAGATCCTGGAGCTAGAGTGTCATAATGTGCTGGGACGTTTGCACGCAGTTTGTGGGTCAAATTATAATGGTAAAGTATAGAAAAATAAGACTGGGACAGAAAGACTTATTACAGGTCCTCCTAATGTTCAGTCTTGGCAAAATCTCTTCAACGAGGAGAAAGAAAAGGAATTTGTAGGCAGACACAATGCAATCAAATGAACAAGCCAGTGCCAGATCACCAGAAAACATCTTGTTGAAAATTCTGCCACGTTTGATATAATATAAAACCAGAACTATGAGATGCTGGTCAAGTTCAAAATGTGGAAAATGCAGCCAGATTGTTAGATGATTTTTCCTCTATTCACCCCCTGTCTGATTATCTGGCCTTTAATATGAAATTAAAGGGATACCATAGGCATCAAAACTACTTCAGCTTAATGAAACCGTTTTTGTGCATAGAGCATGTCCCTGCAGTCTCACTGCTCAATTCTCTGCCATTTAGGAGTTAAATTACTTTTGTTTCTGTTTATGCTGCCCTAGCCACATCACTCCTGGCTGTGACTCACACAGCCTGCATGAAACAATGGTTTAATTTTCAATCAGATGTTAAAGTGTTTATCGCCTATTCTGTATATTGAACTTTAATCACACACAGGAGAGAAAAAAATGGGTCGCAAGAGTATTCTGAGAACAGACAGCAGCTAAAATAGCCTGCCCTTCGGTGGGTCCCCGCTCAGAACTCAAGCTGGTTTTAGCTCAACTTGTGCCATTACAGAGAGAACATATCTGAAGCATATCAGACTGGTCCCACCCATACGGGCAGTCCAGATCCGAAATGCCAGCAAGTTCTTTCTGCACGAGAGATACAGCAACCCCAGACGATCGTTTCAGCCTTGTTAGGCATCATCAGTGAGGCATAGCTGATATCTCTCTAGGCACCGTGAGCAAGGAGGTCCACGCCTGATTACCCTTTAAACTAATGGAGAGAAAAATGGGTCGCAAGAGTATTCTGAGAACAGACAGCAGCTAAAATAGCCTGCCCTTCGGTGGGTCCCCGCCAGAACTCGTTGGTTTTAGCTCAACTTAGCCATTACAGAGAGAACATATCTGAAGCATATCAGACTGGTCCCACCCATACAGGCAGTCCAGATCCGAAATGCCAGCAAGTTCTTCTGCACGAGATACAGCAACCCCAGACGATCGCTTCAGCCTTGTTAGGCATCGCCAGTGAGGCATAGCTGATATCTCTAGGCACCGCGGAGCAAGGGGTCCACGTCTGATTACCCTTTAAACTAATGGAGAGAAAAAAATGGGTCGCAAGAGTATTCTGAGAACAGACAGCAGCTAAAATAGCCTGCCCTTCGGGTGGGTCCCCTCTCAGAACCAAGCTGGTTTTAGCTCAACTTGTGCCATTACAGAGAGAACATATCTGAAGCATATCAGACTGGTCCCACCCATACGGGCAGTCCAGATCCGAAATGCCAGCAAGTTCTCTCTGCACGAGAGATACAGCAACCCCAGACGATCGTTTCAGCCTTGTTAGGCATCGTCAGTGAGGCATAGCTGATATCTCTCTAGGCACCGTGAGCAAGGGGTCCACGTCTGGATTACCCTTTAAACTAATGGAGAGAAAAAAATGGGTCGCAAGAGTATTCTGAGAACAGACAGCAGCTAAAATAGCCTGCCCTTCGGTGGGTCCCCGCTCAGAACTCAAGCTGGTTTTAGCTCAACTTGTGCCATTACAGAGAGAACATATCTGAAGCATATCAGACTGGTCCCACCCATACGGGCAGTCCAGATCCGAAATGCCAGCAAGTTCTCTCTGCACGAGAGATACAGCAACCCCAGACGATCGTTTCAGCCTTGTTAGGCATCGTCAGTGAGGCATAGCTGATATCTCTCTAGGCACCGTGAGCAAGGGGTCCACGTCTGGATTACCCTTTAAACTAATGGAGAGAAAAAAATGGGTCGCAAGAGTATTCTGAGAACGGACAGCAGCTAAAATAGCCTGCCCTTCGGTGGGTCCCCGCTCAGAACTCAAGCTGGTTTTAGCTCAACTTGTGCCATTACAGAGAGAACATATCTGAAGCATATCAGACTGGTCCCACCCATACGGGCAGTCCAGATCCGAAATGCCAGCAAGTTCTCTCTGCACGAGAGATACAGCAACCCCAGACGATCGTTTCAGCCTTGTTAGGCATCGTCAGTGAGGCATAGCTGATATCTCTCTAGGCACCGTGAGCAAGGGGTCCACGTCTGGATTACCCTTTAAACTAATGGAGAGCAAAAATGGGTCGCAAGAGTATTCTGAGAACAGACAGCAGCTAAAATAGCCTGCCCTTCGGTGGGTCCCCGCTCAGAACTCAAGCTGGTTTTAGCTCAACTTGTGCCATTACAGAGAGAACATATCTGAAGCATATCAGACTGGTCCCACCCATACAGGCAGTCCAGATCCAAAATGCCAGCAAGTTCTCTCTGCACGAGAGATACAGCAACCCCAGACGATCGTTTCAGCCTTGTTAGGCATCGTCAGTGAGGCATAGCTGATATCTCTCTAGGCACCGTGAGCAAGGGGTCCACGTCTGGATTACCCTTTAAACTAATGGAGAGAAAAAAAATGGGTCGCAAGAGTATTCTGAGAACAGACAGCAGCTAAAATAGCCTGCCCTTCGGTGGGTCCCCGCTCAGAACTCAAGCTGGTTTTAGCTCAACTTGTGCCATTACAGAGAGAACATATCTGAAGCATATCAGACTGGTCCCACCCATACGGGCAGTCCAGATCCGAAATGCCAGCAAGTTCTCTCTGCACGAGAGATACAGCAACCCCAGACGATCGTTTCAGCCTTGTTAGGCATCGTCAGTGAGGCATAGCTGATATCTCTCTAGGCACCGTGAGCAAGGGGTCCACGTCTGGATTACCCTTTAAACTAATGGAGAGCAAAAAATGGGTCGCAAGAGTATTCTGAGAACGGACAGCAGCTAAAATAGCCTGCCCTTCGGTGGGTCCCCGCTCAGAACTCAAGCTGGTTTTAGCTCATCTTGTGCCATTACAGAGAGAACATATCTGAAGCATATCAGACTGGTCCCACCCATACAGGCAGTCCAGACCCGAAATGCCAGCAAGTTCTCTCTGCACGAGAGATACAGCAACCCCAGACGATCGTTTCAGCCTTGTTAGGCATCGTCAGTGAGGCATAGCTGATATCTCTCTAGGCACCGTGAGCAAGGGGTCCACGTCTGGATTACCCTTTAGACTAATGGAGAGCAAACAATGGGTCGCAAGAGTATTCTGAGAACAGACAGCAGCTAAAATAGCCTGCCCTTCGGTGGGTCCCCGCTCAGAACTCATGCTGGTTTTAGCTCAACTTGTGCCATTACAGAGAGAACATATCTGAAGCATATCAGACTGGTCCCACCCATACAGGCAGTCCAGATCCGAAATGCCAGCAAGTTCTCTCTGCACGAGAGATACAGCAACCCCAGGAGGCTCGGGGTCTAGAAGGCTATTAACAGAGCAGGAAATAAGAAATTTTAAATTAAACAGAATGTGCAATAAAGGAAGTTTAAACATTAAATATATCTCATATGAAGTGTTTAGGAAGGCTGTGCAAACAAATTATTTAACTTCTAAATGGCTGAGAATTGAGCAGTGAGACTGCAGGGGCAGGATCTGCACACCCAAACTGATTAATTAAGCTAAAGTTGCTTTGGTGCTTATAGTGCCCCTTTAAGTTCTTCTATTGACTAGAACTTTTACTGGTATCCTAGTCATGGTCCTGTTTGTCTCTGTAGTTAAAAAATGTATAGAATCCAGCTTAATTAATAATAATCAATGGGAAGACCAGCACTCAAGATCAATATAATGGAAATACACACAAATCTAGTAATGCAAGGAACAAATGTAGTAAGAGACATTGCATTGGAGCAGTGCTATACCTAGCATGAGGTTGGCAAGGCATTTGCTCTGGGCGGCACTTTCAGTGTCCCGTCCCCCCCGAGGTTGGCAAGCACTGATAATTAAGGAGAGTGGCGAGGGAGCACCCTCCCCTGAGCTCTCTCCTGCTCTGCTCCCTCGCGCACCTGCAGTGATGCCGGAGTCAGAATATGATGTCACTCCGGCCCCGGCATCACTGAGAAGCGCGAGAGGGAGCTGAGTAGGAAGAACACTGATCACTTGCCACCCGCACTGTACGCCCGCACGCCAGCCGGTAAGCCCAGCAGCTCCAGGGACCACACACCAGCTGCTCAGCCCAACACTGGACCCAAGGGAAATAGAGATTCCATGCTAACACTCCCAAAGGTAGGGAGGCTGGGTGGAGTGAAATTTTAAAAATAAAAATAAATTATGTGTGTCTGTAAGGGAGTTTGTATGTGTGTTTGTCAGTGAGAGTGTATGTGTGCTTGTCAGTAAGAGTGTATGTGTGTTTGCCAGTGAGAGTGTATGCCAGTGAGAGTGTATGTGTGCTTGTCAGTGAGAATGTATGTGTGCTTGTCAGTGAGTGTGTATGTGTGTAATGTATGTGTGCTTGTCAGTGAGTGTGTGTATGTATGTTTGTCAATGAAAGTGTATGTGTTCTTGTCAGTGAGAATGGGTGTGTGCTTGTCAGTGAGTGTGTATGTGTGTTTTGTCAGTGAGTGTGTAATGTATGTGTGCTTGTCAGTGGGTGTGTTTGTGCATTTGTCAATGAGTGTGTACATGTGTTTGTCAGTGAGAGTGTATTTGTGCTTGTCAGTGAGAATGTATGTGTGCTTGTCAGTGAGTATGTATGTGTGTTTTGTCAGTGAGTGTGTAATGTATGTGTGCTTGTCAGTGGGTGTGTTTGTGCGTTTGTCAATGAGTGTGTATATGTGTTTGTCAGTGAGAGTGTATTTGTGCTTGTCAGTGAGAATGTATGTGTGCTTGTCAGTGAGTGTGTATGTGTGCTTGTCAGTGAGAGTGTATGTGTGCTTGTCAGTGAGTGTATGTGTGTTTGTCAGTGAGAGTGTATGTGTGCTTGTCAGTGAGAGTGTATGTGTGCTTGTCAGTGAGTGTATGTGTGTTTGTCAGTAAGAGTGCATATGTGTTTGTCAGTAAGAGTGCATATGTGTTTGCCAGTGAGAGTGTATATTTGTTTGCATGTGTATTTGTCAGAGTATATTTGTTTCTCAGAGAGTGTGTATGTGTGTCTGTCGGTGAATGTGTGTGTCCGTCAGTGACTGTGAGTGTTAGTAAGTGTGTGTGTTTCAGTAAAAGTGTGTGTTAGTTAAACAGTGTGTGTGTCAATGACTGTGTATCAGTCAGTGAGTGTATGTCAGTGAGTGTGTATGTGTGTTTGTCAGTTAGTGTGTGTGTGTGTGTGTGTAATGTATGTGTGCTTGTCAGAGAGGGTGTTTGTGCATTTGTCAATGAGTGTGTATATGTGTTTGTCAGTGAGAGTGTATTTGTGCTTGTCAGTGAGAATGTATGTGTGCGTGTCAGTGAGTGTGTATGTGTGTAATGTATGTGTGCTTGTCAGTGAGTGTGTATATGTGTTTGTCAGTGAGAGTGTATGTGTGTTGGTTAGTAAGAGTGTATATGTGTTTGCCAGTGAGAGTGCATGTGTGTTTGTCAGTGAGAGTGTATATTTGTTTGTATGTGTATTTGTCAGAGTATATTTGTCAGAGTATATTCTCAGAGAGTGTGTCTGTCAAAGAGTATGTGTGTTTGTCAGTAAGAGTGTATGTGTGTTTGTCACTGAGAGTGTATATGTGTTTGGATGTGTATCTGTCAAAGAGTATGTGTGTTTGTCAGAGAGTGTGTATGTGTGTCTGTCGGTGAATGTGTGTGTCCGTCAGTGAATGTGAGTGTCAGTAAGTGTGTATGTTTCAGTAAAAGTGTGTGTTGGTTAAACAGTGTGTGTGTCAATGACTGTGTATCGGTCAGTGAGTGTATGTCAGTATATGCATCAGTGAGGGCATGTGTCTGTCAGGCAAAGAGAAATTTAGATATGGGGGATGAGTGGAGGGTGCCCATGTTTTGTCATGCCTAGGGCAGCACAAAACCAAAATACACCGCTGCATTGGAGTTGTGCTGGACAATAAAAAGAGTCCTGCTTTTCCTGCAGACCACAAGGAACAAAATTCCATATTCTACTCTTTCTAAACGTAGGGCTAGTAAACAAATATACAATGAGAATTAAGAGGAGAAAAGAAGTACAGTGAGAAATTAGGGTGAAAATTAGTAAATAAGAGTAGGAAAAGATAAATATAGTTGGAGATGTAATAGAACAGATTATGTGCAAGATATGGGAAACTTAGCTGCACCACAACCCATTCTGAAACCAGTAACTGAAGGTTCAAGCAATAATTACCAATTTTTTACTACTATTTTATATATAGAGAGAGTTTGTGTTTTGTGTTTGGAGAATGCAAGTCTAACTAGTAACGTTCAACAGACAAAATATATAGATATCATACCTGTCCCTTGCACAAGTGAAAGGGACAAACATATAAGGATGTAACAATTGTTTTCTCATTTGTTAGGATCTTAAAAACATATCTATATTTTTTTTTACATAAATGTAAAAAACAGATAACATTCGTATCTTGTAATACCTTTTTTATTGGACTAACAGAATGAATTATTAATTATTTTTACATAGAAAGAAAAAAATGAATAGGTGAAGTAATCAGACAAAATTTACCATTGTATGTTAGTAGAGCCCTGTGTTCATCCAGTAGAAATTAAACAGAACCCTGCAGCATGTAAAGATTATGTAGCCCTATAAAAAAAAAAAATAAAAAAAAATTAGTGTGGAAATATAATGTGAATAGTTTTCTGAGAATCCTAAATTTATATGGAATAATTACTTTTTGCTCTAATTTTCCTCAGGTGGAAAAGGTAATGCCAAACAGCACATTTTATTTTACTATTGTACGAAATCCAGTTTCTCACATGGAATCATCGTTCTCATATTTCAAAAACATAGATGTATTTCATGGAGCTAAAAGTCTAGAGGACTTCTTCACCAATACCTCAAAATACTATAAAACCAACAGTGCAAACGGTTACTATGCCAAGAACTTCATGGCTTTTGATTTGGGTTTTGACAACAATGGACGAGAATCTACAAAACACTTTAAACTTATGTGTCAGGCAGTAGACATCATGTTTGACCTGGTGTTAATATCAGACTACTTTGATGAATCTTTAGTGCTTTTGAAGAATGCACTATGTTGGACTTTTGAAGATATTCTATCAATTCCACTTAACAGTAGAAGCAACAATACAAAACAAGTACTCTCTAAAGAAACCCAGGAAAAGATCAAAAACTGGAATCAGTTAGACTGGAATCTATATGTCTACTTTAATAGGTCTTTCTGGAATAAGGTGGACAACTTTGGGAGGAAGAGAATGGAGAATGAAGTAGAGGAGCTTCGGAAAAAGAGGACTGAAATCACACAGATCTGCTTACAAGGTGAAGTGGATCCTGACCAAATGCAAAACAAATCTCTAAAACCCTACCAGTCAGGACTAGCCAGAATCCTCGGACACAACTTGAAGCCAGGATTAAAAGAAAGTGACAGGCTTTTATGCCAAAAACTAATTACTCCAGAAATTCAGTATACTGAACTACTGAAGAAGAGAGCTAAACATAATCTACACTAATACAATACTTCTCAGTATCTCTCACCTTCGACTCTTTTTTTTTATTTTTCCCAATACTTTGACACAGTTTTAGCACGGCTTTCTCATCTTCATACTTCTTGGAGTGTACAAAGTGTTTTGCTGGATCTTGTTCAAGCCCATAGAGCATTGTATTCTAATTTCTATCTGACCACTTTAAACTAGACACATGCAATTTATTTAGCTCCAAATTCCCTTTAGAATTCAGACTTATTTGGCAATCGGTGGATTCCAAATATCCAAAATCTTTACAAACCAAAACATTCGGAATTCATCTAAATGAAATGTTTCAGATTTGCTTTTATAAGGATAGCACCTTAGGGACTTTTCTATTAAGCATCTGAAACAGCAAAATTTAGAAAATCACTCTTTTTCTTAATTTTGATCTTTTGGCTGTTTAGGATATATCTCCCTAACTTGGTATCCTTACATGGGATTGCAATAATAAAGGGTATCAAATTAGGGACTTCTCAACTAAACAACTGAAAGAACATTTTTTTTTCTTCTTAAAAATGTATTTTCTTATGTTTACTCTTTTGGCTGTTTAGTACATGGTTTGGTATGATGTATATCTCAAAATGATTCTATAGTGAGTGTATGCAGCTACATAAATAATTTTAAGAGTGGTTAGAGTAAAAGGGGGTTTAATGGGACACTATAGTCGCCAAAAAAACTTTAACTTAATGAAGCTTTTTTTTTGTGTAAAGATCATGCCTCACACGGGCTTACTCTATACACCAAAACTGCTTTAAAAACATACAAGATTATGTAAGATAATATAAGGTCGATATAAGTTAGATTACATAGGGTTTTTCATGTTAAAGGGGTTAAAAAGGTTCAAAATGTTTATAGTGGTGGTATAAGGGGTGCTTATAATTATTAGGTTTAGAGTTAAATTGTGGTTAAATTTTGCATGTGGGTGTATGGTGTGTTTAATGTTTAAGAGGAGTGAAACCTAGGTTTAAGGTATAGGATATTTTTCAGGTGTAGGCTTTGAGTGCTTAAATTTGGGACAAATGAAATAGTTTGTTTTGAGGTTTTGGAAGGGGTTAAATTTTGAGTTATGAAAAAAAGTGTGCTCAGGATACAGGTTACAGGTATGTGGAGTTTTTGTTTTTGTGTTTGGAGATAATTGAGTTTAGTATAGTGCTTGACTCAATTATCAGTAAAGGGGAAGACTTTTTGTATTGTATGTGGGAGTGTCATACATTGTAAACATGTTATCATTGGTGTATAAGTTTATGTCCCTGTCTCCAACAAGGTCCATGTGGGCATACACTTTGCTTGGGGACTTGCATAAAAGGCCAGTGTGGCTACCATTAAACCAGTCCTGCTTTACCCTCAACATAGAGCCTCGCCTCGTGTTTGTAGGGACCTGCTATACAAACTATAACCACTAGCTCTTGTAAGAACTTCACAGGTTTACCTGCTATACTCTCTTGGAGGAGAGGCCTTCCCACTGGGAGCTGGATCCAGGAGTTTGGTCCAGGGTGGGAAGGGTCTGCGAGACCCCCAGCCAAGCTATGGCAGCTAGGGGGCTACAGTGCCGATGGTGTCTTGTGGAGTGATTGGAGTCCAAGATGAGCACTAGGAGCATCAATTGACGGAGGCACCCGGTCGGGGTGGAAGGCAGTTCCGTCACAACCCCTCCTTGTGCTGTGATTGGCCAGAGCTTGGCCTCTGACCCCAGAATGTACACGTGCATCACACGCACATTCTCGTGACTCTTGGAGGCGGAGCTACAAATGGCCTCGACCTCGTGGTCGACGCCATTTTGTTTGCCGCTTGTGGATCTGCCTGCAGGGAGACTGTCTGGGCTGTCAGACAGTCCCCCTGCTGGTGGGAAGTGTATTTAACATGTTTAAAATAAATTAAATATACATATATTGGAAGGCAGGGCCTGAAGTTGTGGGAGGGGCTATATCCCTTTAAAAGGGACTCCCCCTCCTACCTCATTCACCTTCTGGTCCAGATGCTCGTTTGGATTGCAGGTTCCCAACGTGGTTTTCAGTTTCTCCTGACATCTGCATTTTCAAAGTTTCTGGTGCTCCTACTGCCGGTTTCCCTACTAAACAGTGAGTTGGCAGGCCGGTATCATTGTACCGGTCTGCAGCCTACACATAGCCTGACCCGCCGAGGTCCACGGCTACAGTATTTTGGGGGACAGAAACCCCCTCGCCAGGGCTGGTTCGGCTTGATTCCCGCCGGGGGATCAGGCCTCATGCAGATCAGCCCTCACTCCCTCCCCCTCCCTGCTGCCGCTCACTGCACAGCAGCCGGTTCAAGTTATTCTGTAACCCAGCTCCTAACCCCCCCTCTCACTACACAACAGCCGGTTCATGTGTCACCCAGGTCCTAACCCACCCCCTCCCCTCCACTTCACAGCAGCCGGTTCAATATATTGTAGGACTTGGCTCCTAACTCCTCTCCCCCTCTCTCCAAGAGTGGGGAACCCCCCCCCCCAGGCTCATGGCAGGTAACGGTCAGGCGGCTAATACACTCAAGACCCCCCACGGACCTAATTCTGCCACAATAGCCGCACCAACCCGCCCCCCACCCCAACCTACAAGTGCCCTGTCGCATAAACTATTGAAAAAAAAATAATAATATAAATAAATACATTCTAAAATTAAGAAGTAACTATATTTTGCAAGGCTCCTTGATACCCTTTGTTAGGGTATCAGCAGTTTACAAATCTCTCCTCCCACATCCCCCCCCCAGTCTTACTTACCTACAGACGGGGGTTCACTCACACGGGCAGAGCTCCCTTCACAGCGTCAGCCAGAAAGCACGTCAAAAATGTTTTTAAAAAAATTACAGCAATGCTGACGGCAATACAAGTTGTAACCACTAGAGGTCGCCCTATAAATAGTAATGTTATCTGGTATATTTCAAATTCTGTGATATGTGTTAACAATGGCAATATTAAAAATGGTAAGATTTATATATTACGTTAGGAATAATAAAGTATTCATTTAATTCACGCACAACCGGTTACGTATAGATTTGTGGAAACAACTGTTTAAAGCATATAAGTCAGATATAAGCTGCTCTCGGCACTAAATTGTGATGTAATTATGTGACTAATCTACCTAATATGTGGATCTATGTGACTCAAGAATATATACCATATACTCACACCACGGTTTCAATTAAATCTTCAGAATTACTTGCGTGGTTATAGACAAATTGCAAGTTCAAGAATATTTTCCCTTTATTTGGTGACCTGGTATACTGATTCCCCTTGCAGGGTCAGAGACCGAGACAAAGACAAGTATTATATTACTTCCTTGGTATGTACAACATATGGGCGACGTATGTCCCATTAATCAGACATATGACACTCAGTGCATATGCTCACAAATGTATGCCGAGTGCACTTTGTGCCAAGCAGATATTTGGGGCACTGCCATAACGGTTTTACATGTGTTTACAGTCTCAAGAACCAAACTAAGACGGACTTGGCCTTCAGAACCTACTTACACGCAACCTACAACCATAGGTAGGTGATCCTAGGACATACACCACAAAAAGTGGGGGGGGGGGGGCATGCTTCAGCTACAAGATAGCAGTACACACTTATATGTACCTTATGCCTTCCATTCTGTCATCCAGCACCGGGTTTAGGCCATCCTCCCTAACAGTAATCAAACTACTACAGGACTGCCAGGCAAACGTTGGGCACTCAGGTAAGTTATGTCGGTTGCAGAAACCAGTATAAGAAACATCAACATGCCCACTTAATTAATTCTCCTCCCAGGCACCTTCTGCCATAGGGTTAGAGGTCCCGCGAGGCCAACTTCCATCCTCGATGTAAGAGGTATTAAACCCCCACGGGCCAAATCATAGCTAGACGCCTCGCATGTTGCATAGCTAGGGCGTCATCCGTCATAACCCTCAATTAATGATAAAATCTCCACTGGTAAAACATGTACAACAGATCAACCCCACGCGCCAACCATAATTAAATCCTACTAGCCACTTGGCATTTAATAGGGACTCACCTGCCACAAGTTTAATGAATTATTTCACCACTTTGGCACTAGTTAAACATTTTACACTCTCCATAATGAAACTCACGATTACATACGTATATATTTCAGTATGTCCCAAGTTCATGAAGAAGGAGATGAACTATCAATGCCTAGTACACAGACCAGGACTGCCACCCCCACACGCAAAGGGGACATCAGCAGCCCGTCATCTATTAGATCATGGACCATCCCACGGATCACGGCCGAACTAAACGTAGTATTCCTTATCCAGCTACGGCCCGCAAGGCAGAATTGTACAGGCTTATGCAAGCCAATCAGGACAATTCTGACGCCAGGGAAGGCACTAGTAATTCAAGCAATGCTAATCTGCATACCATGGTCGCCTCACTAGTATCTTCCATGGGGCAGATTAATGAGAGACTGGAGAGACTGGAAGCTCGTAGCGGTCCAGTTGTGACACCAGAGCCACCTGCTACCGATAACCCAGGGCCATCACAAGCCCAACCTGGTAATCCTAATACCCCCACTATCCTTGGGTCACAAGTGATCAACCCAGCCCATGTGGTACCAGCAAACCTTAAAAAAGACATCCTGGAGGGCAAGGATGTAAATCTAGTCTCTCTGCTTATTGCCTCCCAGGATATCACAGAAAACCGCGCATATACGTATGTCGATATTTCTGTGGTCCTCAAGGCCAGAGATCCTAGACTAAGCAAAAAACTAGCAATCCCAGACTTCGTTATCACATTCGGCATATACAGGGACGTACTGTGCTCAGTTTACCCACAGAGAAGGGAAGAGTTAGACCTGTACATGCACAAGCTGGTAGACCTGGGCAACAAAACGGTGGGTCATCATTTTACGATTACCACCGTTCTTTTTCTACTAAAGCGGCAACAGCTCTCGCCCAGTATAACGCCAGAATGGATTGGAGCCTAATGGATACAGAGCTGTTCCTCAGCTACTTTGCCGGGCTAAGGTCTCCAGCTTGTGCAATATGTGGGGCTACCACGCACGCTGCAAATCTCTGTCCTGTCTCCACAGACGATGCCCCAAACAATGCCACACCAAGCACTTCCAGGGGGGAGAAACAGGGCAGAGACAAGCTGGGTCGCCCTATCGTGTATTTGGGCAAGTCACAGATCTGTAATCATTTTAATGTTGGGGCTTGCTCCTATAGTGCTTGCCGTCTACTGCATATCTGCTCCCATTGTTTCAGGGCACATGCAAAGGCTATGTGCCCTAATAAAATGCACATTAAACCCTACCTAACTACTGTGAATGTTGATGTTCTGGCAGGGCTTCTCTCCAAGCACCCTTCTACACATCTTGTGGAGTATTTGATTGCAGGGTTTTCCCAAGGGTTTCATACTGGCCTCATTCACATACCAGGGGGTACATGGGAAGCCAACAACCTCCAGTCCACCCTTTGTGACACAGACGCAGTAGACTACCTACTACAAATTGAACAAGACCAAGGATTTGTCTTAGGTCCATTTATTGACCCGCCGTTCTCTAACTGGAGAACAAATCCCATTGGACTAGTCACTGGGAAAACTTCTAACAAACAAAGACTCATTATAGACCTGTCTGCTCCACATGCTTCAGTGATACCCAGCCTCAATTCCTTGATCCCGTCAGAGGCATTCTCTTTACAATATACCACCATAGACGACCCCATATCCACCATCATCTCAGCAGGCATAGGCGCATTGTTGAGCAAAACCGACATAGTTAACGCCTTTAAACTACTCCCCAAACACCCGTCGCTGTGGCATTTGCATGGTATCAAATGGAGAGGCCAGTATTACTTCTTCACAAGGCTCACCTTCGGATCCAAGAGCAGTCCTAAAATATTTGACACTTTCGCAGAGACCTTGTGTTGGCTGCTCCTGAATACCAGCAGGTGCCATAGCGTCATTCATTACTTGGATGACTTCCTTTTCATAGAAAATAACGCTACCCCCCCTAACAGTTTACACAAAGCCATGCATTTATTTTACACCATTGGGGTTCCAGTATCTCCCACCAAGACAGAAGGTCCAGATACAATCATTCAGTTTTTGGGGATACAACTGGACTCCATAACTATGGAAGCCAGCCTCCCTAGAGATAAGATTGACAACATCACTCAGACCATTCAGCAGTACTTGCGCAAAGGCTCATGCAATAGAAAAGAGCTTCAGTCACTGATTTCTCGCTACATTTTGCCATTCGTATTATACCCCAAGGAAGAGCATTAATTTCCAGACTCCTGTGCCTTCTTCCAACACTAACGGATGAACACAAACGTACCACTCTTGATAGGCAAGCCACAGCAGACTTACACATGTGGAACGTGTTCCTGTCAAACTGGAATGGCAGGAGCATGTTCCTCCCCCAAGTCACAGACGATTCCCCTACCATTTGGACTGACGCAGCAGCCTCCACAGGTTTTGCAGCCATTTTTGGGGACAACTGGCTATGGGGTAGGTGGCCGGAAGAAGTTAAGCAAATAGAAGGCTTTTTTAGGAATTCTGCACTCTTTGAAGTGTACCCCATAGTAGCAGCAGCAGTCACATGGGGACAGTCTTGGGCAGGTAGACCAGTTCGATGTTTTTCTGACAACTTGGCGATTTGCCACGTCATAAACAAAGGCCGGTCTACCTCTCTAACCATCATGAGTTTTATCAGACGTCTTACGTGGTTGGCGGCCTGTCATCAGTTTCATCTAGTATGTTACCATGTGTTGGGTATCTATAATACAGCCGCTGACCAGCTGTCCCGCTTTCAGTTTCAGGCGTTCAGGGAGTCTCTACCAACAGCGTCACTGGTAGCCACGATCGCTCCCCAACTCCAGGATCTAATCATGAACTAGAGGAATTATTACAACACAGCAAGATACTTACAAAACTCGCTCTCGCAAAAAACACACATAGCGCATACGATAGAGCTTACTACCTATACAAGAAATTCATGGCAGACCATAATCTCACAAATTGGTTTGACAATGTAACATTGGTGGCTTTTGCCACGTTTTGCCACGTTTTGCCACATTAAGTTAAAAATGTCACATAATACCACAAAACTATACCTCACAGGTATCCAACATCATATGTTCACAGAACATCCTAACAACCAAGGGTTTCTCACCTCCTACCCCATTAAAACCCTCCTTAGGGGTATGCTCAAATCGCAAGGACCTACACCGCAACGTAGGGGGCCTATAGACATTCAACTGTTTAAACGTTTGTCAAACCTACTAGATACCACACCGTTCGAACCCCTTACTAACACCACTCTTAAAACTGCCATATACTTGGCTTTTTACGGTTTCTTACGACCCAGAGAATTTACCATTACTAGACAACACGAGTCCAAGCATTGCCTCCGGTATTCTAACTTGTACAAAAAACAAGACCACTACGTATTAAGCTTACCTTCAACTAAGACCAGCCAGATGGGGCACGAAGTTCTTATTCAATACTACCCCACCAACAATGCATGGTGCCTGGTGAAAGTTTTTAACAACTATCTACAGTCATCACCTACACGAATCTCACTCCCTCTCCTTTCACTGCACGGCACAGCACTCACTACCGCCAAATTTGTGATGTATATTCGCTTACTATTGACCAGACTCGGCTTAAATGCCGCAAACTATTCTGGGCATTCATTCCGGATAGGGGCAGCCTCCACGGCCTCAGGCCTAGACATCCCGGTTCACATCATAAAAACCTTGGGCCGCTGGAAGTCATCCGCTTACGCTGTTTACATACCACAGCCAACACAAGAATTAAGGCATGCATTTGTGAAAATGTAATCGTAAATATGTTAACTCCATGTCTTGTGGTTTCGTTAATAAATATCTTTGATAACATTATATGGGTATTCCTTTTTGCCCTCTTATTTACAGGCCTACCACACACGTCGGTTTCGGCACACCTCTACCGACTTTTAATTATTATGATAAGTATACTCACTAGCTATTTCATACTATACTGAAATGGCCCCGAATACAAATTGGAAGGCAGGGCCTGAAGTTGTTGGAGGGGCTATATCCCTTTAAAAGGGACTCCCCCTCCTACCTCATTCACCTTCTGGTCCAGATGCTCGTTTGGCCCACCCTCCTCTCCCTCTATTCAAATACTATTTAAGGTGGGCCCTCTTATTTACAGGCCTACCACACACGTCGGTTTCGGCACACCTCTACCGACTTTTAATTATTATGATAAGTATACTCACTAGCTATTTCATACTATACTGAAATGGCCCCGAATACAAATATTATATATACTATATAAATATTATATATATATATATATTATAATATATATACACATCTTATATGTAACGTCATACGTAGTGCATTTTAATATTAATATAAGTACATATATTAGTATTAAAATACACTTAGAATGAAGTTACATATACATAAGATATATATATATATGTATATATATATATATATACATACACGTATAATTACAATAATAAATAAAAATTATATATATATTGTCATTTAATTCTAACTGTATTTTGTTATTAATAAATATATATATATGTAACAAAATACACTTAGAATGACATTATATAAAATACAAATAACTGCAAATACATATATATATATATAGATAAATATATATATATATATATATATTAAAATTCGATGTGTATATTTAAGTAATCTTTTAGCATAAAATAGGTGATTTTATTAATTAAAATTTGACTGATATGCCTAACAACCAAAGCAGAAAGTGCAGAGAATTTAATTCGCAAGCACTATATTTAACCCTGTAACTTTCCAAGACACAATAAAACATGTACATGGGGGGTACTGTTTTACTTGGAAGACCTCGCTGCACACAAATATTAGTGTTTCAAAACAGTAAAATGTATTACAACGATGATATTGTCAGTGAAAGTTAATTTTTTTGCATTTTTCACACACAGATGGCACTTACACTGATGACATTGTTGTGATATGTTTTACTGTTTTGAAACACCAATATTTGTGTTAAGCGAAGTCTCCTGAGTATAAAAGTACCCCTCATGTGCAGGTTTTATGGTTTTTTCAAAAGTTACAGAGTCAAATATAAGGCTTGCCTTTCCATTTTTTTCACATTGCAATTTGCCAGATTGGTTACATTGCCTTTGAGACCCTATGGTAGCCCAGGAATGAAAATCAACACCATGATGGAATACCCTTTGCAATAGTAGACAACCCAAGGAATTGCAAATTGGGTATGTCCAGTCTTCTTTAGTAGCCACTGAGTACAAATATGTGTATTTTATTGCAGTAAAAGCAAACAGTATTATGACATTCACAGTTATAATGTCACGTACATTTTATTCATATTAAATTATGTTTCATATCTAAATATTTGATGTTAAATGAAAGTTCTGTTTCCCCTGAATAAAATGATGTATAATAAGTGTGGGTGCACTAAATATGAACGATTCGAATTACGGTTGAACAGACCTATAGTCAAATTCCAGATTTTGTTTACGTTTTGTTTTGAACACAACGTGTACATTTGGCTCAGTCCTTAAGGGGTTAAACTGAATTAAATACAAATAGCAACATCAGCTAGCTCTTAAAAACATAGTTCTAAATAGATAAGGACAAATGAATCACAATTCTAATTAGCAACATTCAGGGTACTAATGTCGTACAAAAAAGTAGAACCTGAATGCAACAATGTAGTGTTAAAAAATGTGACATTAAGATCAATAAAATTCAATAAGAAAGTACCACAGAAGTAAAGTAACAAATACATTCAGATGTAAATGGCAACATTCCAGGTTCTAATTCTGTGAAAAAACAACTAGAACTAGGGTGTATCAGTTTGAGGTGTCTATCTGATGTGTATTAATACCACAGACTAGATCAATAATGAAACAACATGAGAGAAGGATGAGAATACACCCTAGAAGGGGAACAGTAGTAAGGTGAAAAGGAACACAGATGATATGACCCAAAAGATACACTATATATATACAAATGAAAGCAACAGAAAATAAGCAACTAGATGACTCTTGCAAATAAGTCAGAGCAAAAAAAAAGGGATTATGTAGGTAAAAGGGAAAGTAGTATCGATGGGGGGCCCCCTCCACAGATAATAAGGCTGTATCGTGTATGATAAGTGATGATAATACTGCTGGAGCATGTATGATGAATAATAAAGAATTGATCAGCGAGCTCAACCCCTGATACCTGAGTCAAACGGCAGGATCATCTGGTGAGAGGTAAGTAAATAACGGAGTCAAAGGGAGAGCACAACTGACTGGGAACACGTGGTATGCCGCGGCCGGTAACTTCAAAAAAGGCTGCGGCAATGAACATAGAACAGCATGAGGATGCTGATGATGATGATGATGATGATGATAATGACAACGATAATACGTGGAAGTCTACGTGTTTTGTCTCTGCAGGGAGACTTTATCAAGACTGAATAACCTATCCACTATTGTGGCTTAAATACCTAAGTGGGAGGTGAAATTATCCTAATGGGAGGCACCAAATTAACCCTTACAGGGTTTGTTGCTGTGGAATATCAATCATAATATACACAATGTGTAAAATCAACAATAAAACCCTAGATGATAGATGTGTATCAATCTGGCTGAAAATCCTAATTAATATAATATCAATCGTAATATACACATTATGTAAAATCAACAATAAAACCCTAGATGATAGATGTGTATCAATCTGGCAAATAATCAGAATAAAATATACATAGAGAAGGTATAACCGATGATAAAAAAAACAGAGTAAAAAAACAACCAAGAAAGAAATGAATCTGAAATTCATCACAGTTAGAGATAATAATAAAGTGGAAGAACATCATATCAAAATGAATGTTTAAAAATAATAAAACTGAAGACAATTTCATATAGAATAAAAATTAAAAGGGTTACATAGTGAAACAGACCACTTATAAAAACCAGGGACAAACTAATGGGATTAAGTTATTATAAGCATAGTTGATCAAGTTCCTCGTTAAGACCATGAGGAGTAAGGGTATTAAGTTCGTATATCCATTTGGATTCAGCATCAATGAGGGATCTCCTACGTTTAGCTCTATCCCCAATATTAGATATAATTTCAATGCCCATAACTGTAATATCCAGCTGGTTACTGCTACCGAGGACTTCCTATCTTTATGTAGGATCGCATATCTGTGCTCCCTAAACCTAACTTTCAAAGATTTTGTGGTTTGGCCCACATATTGTAAGCCACATTTACACATCAGGAGATAGACCACAAAAGTAGAATTACAGGTGATTCTATCTGTAATAGGCTAGGTTATCTCACTTCTAAAGGGTCCAAATTTTGTAGATTTGTGACATATAAAGCTGCATGTGAGACATCTCAAGCTCCTACATCGAAAGTTCCCAGGGGTAATTTGATTCATAGGTCGGAATTGTTGGTATTACATTTTGAGGGGGCCAGAATATTCTTCAGATTCTTACTTTTCTGAAAAGTGACCATAGGTTTATCCGGGATGCTTAATTTAAGTAATGGATCTAATTTTAAAATGGACCAATGTGTGTGTAGAATATCTATAATTTCATCATATGCACAATTGAATATAGTGGGGAAAAAAGGACCTTTGTTTGAAGATATATCCTTAGTACTAATAGTGTGTTTATGATGGGTAATTTTTACATGGGCATGAACTTTTTCCAATAACTATATTATCTCTAAGTGTTTAGGTGACTCCTCTGTATAGACTTGGATGGTGTGGGGATCTTCTATAGGGTTGGATGAGGAACAGGGTATTAGTCGGGCCCTATCTGTACTTCTTACTCTCTTGTAGGCTGAGAGAGAGATATTGGGGGATAATCCTTCTCCAGGAAGTGGGCACTTAACGTAAGTGCTTCTGATTTAAAGTCATCAGTAGAGGAACAGTTCCTATGTAGTCTAGTGAATTGTCCTTGGGGAACATTACGTATCCAAGTAGGGTGGTGACCACTGGTGGTATGTAAAAATCCATTTACATCCACTTTTTTCTGAAAAGTTTTTGTGCAGATACAATCAGGTCTAAAAATGATATTTTAAGTTTGTTGGTTTTGCATGTAAAGGTCAGCCCCCAATCATTGGAATTGAGGTGGATCATAAATTCCTCTATCTCAGTTAAGCCACCATCACAAATAGTTAAAATAACGTCAATAAATCGACAATAAAATACAAGATGATTGTTCCACTGTGAATTATGTCAAATGTATGATTCCTCCCAGAAACCCATGAATAGGTTGGCATAGGATGGGGCAAGTGGAAATAAAAGAAATGGTGAGAGCACTCAAATAGAACTACAATAAAATTTTACCCATTGGTTAAAAAATTTCTGAAAAAGAGACAGAAAAATACAACATAGGGTAATAACGTCAAATAAATTAAAGTGACATAGTGGATAAATTGCACTCACATACGAAGAGCCAATTAGGAGCTGGCTCAAGCTGATCGCCTTGAACAGAAATCTTCCTAAGGACTGGAACACAACTTGTAGTGGGTATCTTCCCAAAGTTGCACAAACCAGGAATACAAATAAAAGGTTGTACATAAACTTTAATAAACACTATGAAACTACATAAAATAATAAAATAAGGAAAGTCCCATATAAATATAAAATAAGTCCCAAAATGTCCTCAGGATCCACCTTACGCATTTCGGCACAAAGCCTTCATCAGAGGTGTTGTGTTCTGTCCAAGTACAAAGTTGCTTTTAAATCTTATTTGGCGCCGTTTTCGCCGTCTTCCCGGCACATTACTTCCGGGTTCTGACGTCAGGCGCGTCTTACGTCATCGCGTCCTGACGTCACTTCCTGTTTCGGCGAGTATGACGTGCCTGAACCGTCATAATAGCAAGTCCATGTAAATAACATGTAAAAGATTAGAGACTGGAGATATCACAAAAGAAATACATAATAAAGTGATAAAATACCACAAATAATATTTAGAACCATGAGTCCCAAATAATTACTTAATATAGTAATAGGAGAAGAAAAATATAATAAAAAATGGATTATTAATTGTAAATCAGATTGTATGAAAACTTTTGAAAAATTATGCTGTAAAGATATTAAAAAGATTAAATCTATTAATAAGTATCAAGAAAATTTAACAAAAGAAGAAAAAATAGCAATGAAAGATTTAAAAACAGATAAATCAATCGTCATCAAACCAGCAGATAAGGGGGGCGGGGTGGTTGTCTGGGATAAAAACAAATATCTACAAGAAATTTATAGACAACTTAAAGATGATAAAACGTATAAAGAACTAACCCATAACCCCCTCCCAGAGATTAAATTAAAATATAAAGAACTTTTAAATGAAAGTCTAGAAGTAGGTATTTTAACTAAGAAGGAGTATGAATTTTTAGACAATAAATATCCTAGAATCCCCGTTATTTATATTTTACCAAAAATACTCAAAGACATTGATAATCCTCTGGGAAGACCAATAGTATCCGGAATAGGATCTCTTTTATCTTCTTTATCTCAATACATTGATCAATTTTTACAAAAAAAGGTTATTGAATGTCAAGCATATCTTAAAGATACTATGAGCCTCCTTCAAATTTTAGACGATTTTATATGGCAGGAAGATTTTATTATGGCAACATGTGATGTTAAAAGTCTATATACCATCATAGAGCACGAAAAAGGATGTTTTACTTGGAAAAATCAGGAGATATGAATCACCTTCAAATTGAATTTTTAATTAAATGTATTGATTTTATTTAAAAAAAAATTTTTTTTTTGGTTTGAGAGCAAATTTTATCTTCAGATTTTAGGAACATCTATGGGGACCAGATTTGCCCCTAGTTATGCAAATCTTTTTATGTCTTTTTGGGAAGAACGGTACATCTTCCCTAAAACAGAGTTGGGGGCAAGTCTGGTCCTTTATAAGAGATATATAGACGATATTTTTATTATTTGGAAAGGTAACAGAGAATCCTTGGAAAATTGTATTAGCTTTCTTAATTGTAATTCTTATAATATTAATTTATCTTACGATATCAGTGTTGAGCATGTAAATTTTTTAGATCTTTTAATTTATGTTGAGAATAATAAAATTAAAAGCAAAACTTTTTTTAAAACAGTCGATGTTAATAGTTTTATAGATTTAAAAAGTTGCCATTTTAAACCATGGTTGACTAATATTCCAAAGGGGCAATTTTTAAGACTTAAAAGGAACTGTACAGAAGGAGAGGAATATTTTAAACAAGTAGAAATTTTAAAAAGAAAATTTGTCGAAAAAGGATATATAAAAGAAGATTTGGATACAATTGAAAATGAAATTGCAGAAAAAGAAAGACTACCTCTCCTTGAATATAAGTCAAAAAAGAAACAAGATTTTAAAAATAATCAGAATGACACTAAAACAATTCCTTTTATTTTTGATTTTAGCTCTAATAATGGAGCATTACAAAAAATAATTAAAAACATTGGCATGTTTTAAAAGAGGATTCAGGAGCACTTCTGTTTTTAGATTTGAAACGAAAATGTATTTTTAGGGGGGCAAATAATTTTAGACAAATATTAACTAAAAGTTTTTTAGATAAAGAAATAATAGAAGATAAAAATTATTTTTTAAAAGGAAGTATGGGTTTCCATTAATGTGGTACATGTCAAGGATGCTCATTTAGAACAAATAAAAATAAAAAGGTTTCTCATTTTGTGTCTTTGGTTACTAAAAAAGAATATAAAATAAAGACGTTTATTAATTGTTCTAGCAAAGGTATTATTTATTTACTTACTTGCCAATGTGGTTTCCAATATATTGGCAAGACAATTCGCACTTTAAAAACTCGTATTAGAGAACATATTTATAATATTAAACAAAAATTTCTTAACCATAATGTTTCTAAACATTTTGCAGAAGCACATAATGGAGACCTGAGAGGTATAGAATTTTTAGGTATTGATTTAATTAAAACCCACTGGAGAGGTGGTGATAAAGAATATACTCTAGGATACACAGAAATGAAATGGATGTTTGAATTAGAGACTATGGTCCCAAATGGTTTAAATGTAGATTTTGAAATTAATAAATATATTTAATTTTAACTTTTTTGGGATATTTTTAGTTATTTTCATGTGTTATCCTATATACTTAAGTTTGCTTTATCTCTTAATTCCTTTCTATATAGATAATTGCTATATATTTTAATTTTATTTTTATATATATATATATATTTTCTTATATATATATATATACTTTATGTGTATATATGTTTCTAATTTGGCCTCTGTAGTATTTTTAATATTTTTATAATCCATTTTTTATTATATTTTTCTTCTCCTATTACTAGATTAAGTAATTATTTGGGACTCATGGTTCTAAATATTATTTGTGGTATTTTATCACTTTATTATGTATTTCTTTTGTGATATCTCCAGTCTCTAATCTTTTACATGTTATTTACATGGACTTGCTATTATGACGGAAGTAATGTGCCGGGAAGACGGCGAAAACGGCGCCAAATAAGATTTAAAAGTACCTTCGTACTTGGACAGAGCACAGCACCTCTGATGAAGGCTTTGTGCCGAAACGCGTAAGGTGGATCCTGAGGACATTTTGGGACTTATTTTACATTTATATGGGACTTTCCTTATTTTATTATTTTATGTAGTTTCATAGTGTTTATTCAATTTTATGTACAACCTTTTATTTGTATTCCTGGTTTGTGCAACTTTGGGAAGATACCCACTACAAGTTGTGTTCAAGTCCTTAGGAAGATTTCTGTTCAAGGCGATCAGCTTGAGCCAGCTCCTAATTGGCTCTTCGTATGTGAGTGCAATTTATCCACTACGTCACTTTAATTTATTTGACGTTATTACCCTATGTTGTATTTTTCTGTCTCTTTTTCAGAAATGTATTAACCAATGGGTAAAATTTTATTGTAATTCTATTTGAGTGCTCTCACCATTTCTTTTATTTCCACTTATGTCTATTGTAGTGGTTATTGTGGCCCACTGAGGTGATTGTAGCACCAGTGTTTGTTCATTTATTTTTTCACCGTGTGTTTTATTGTTCATAGGATGGGGCAAAACTCGCTCCCATTGCTGTGAAGATAAAAGACATCATTAAAAGTAAAATAATTATGGGTGATAAATAATGGAGACATCCCCCCCTGAAGACAGGAGGTATTCTTTTTCTTTTTTGTCTTTTGTTTCTTTCACAAACCCCTTTTCAATAAGCTGTCATAGTTCTTTAGAGGAACGTGAGGTGGGGTCAGAGGTTAATTTCAAATAGTAATTCTCATCACTCAAATTTCTTGAGATATTGGTCTCTATCAAGTAAAACAATCCCCCCTCCTTTGTCATCATTTTTTATGATGATCTCCTTATTATTCCTGAGATTTTTCCAATTTGTACTTTTATTGAGTTTTTCATAACAGGTGGGGTACAGAAAGGAAGAGGGGTAGGTGGGTAAAGGGTAAAAGAGAAGCGATACCACAATACAGTTCAATTTACAGTTTCAGCATGTTTCAGAACTGGCAAATCCTGAGTCTGTATGCAAAGCATTCTAGTAATATATATTACCGTACCCAACAATGTACAGTTACAGGTGCGTGTGCTTATCTATGGATGACTCCTGGTCAAGGTGCGCCTCTGCAGAATTGCCCGGTGTGTTTTCCACCGTCTAGGGTTGGGCCTTTTTGACCCTACAATCTAGGGTGAGCACTGGTGGTCGTTCTTTGGTCATTGTTGTTGCTGATTATACATAAGTTGCTGCTGGACATGCATATGCCTACGTGACTTGCCCCCTATTATCCTGAGGTTAGCTATACTGTTCCTCCCTTCTGCTTGGTTGTCCAGTGTTTGTGTGGGGTGTAAGTCTATAATTATAATACTGACTATGGTAAGTTCAAAGCTATAATACCGCCTATGGTACTGCTAGTGGATCAAAAGTTATCCATTTATGCCAGTTATTGTTTGTGGCAGTCTTATGTTTGGGTGTGGCTGTGGACAATTGTTCATACCTAAGGTACTGTCGTATTTTACTATATAATAGCTGTGACGATGGGCATTCCTTCTGCTTCCAGTGGTATGCTAGGAGATTACGTGCTGCCATGATTACCATAATCATTAGTTGTCTATCTTGATAAGGGGTGGTTATGGGTATCAGAAGAAATAGACCTATCTCAGGTGTGATCTTACCCCGGAGAACCCCTAAGGAATTACAGATCGTCTGGACCTCCGTCCATAATGGTTGTATGTTCGGGCAGTGCCACCATATGTGGCTCATTGTGCCCCTGTCCTGTTCGCACCTCCAACATTGTGCTGATGATAGTGGGTATATTTTGTTAAGTTTGTCGGGTGTGAGGTACCATCTATAGATCAATTTTTTGTGTGCTTCTACATGGGAGTAGCAGGATGTGATACCTTTAAGCGCTAGGATTGATCGTAGCCACTGATCTTTAGGAAAGCGAATAGTTTGTTCCCTATTCCACTGTGCCATAAAGGAAAAGTCTGGCATCGTGTTAGTGTGTCTTAGGGCTGCATAGCTGAGGGACAGGGAGCGGGCTCTGATTGGGGCCGTATGGCATCTGTCATACAGTGCCAATCTTTCTGTGTTGGGGTTGTCTGTAGTTTGTGTTGTGAGCAGTACTCGTTCTTGGATAATGCTTTTTAGTTGGGCATATGGGAAGATGAAGGATGGTGGGAGGTTGTATGCGGTCTATAAATCTGGGAAGGGGATGATGTCCCTTTGTGAACATAGGTTAGTAATATGGGTAATTCCCAGTGCTGACCATTTTTTGAACGATAACCACGGAGATATAGACTGTAGTGCCTCTATGGGTGCCCATTTTAGGAATTTGTTGTCAGTCGCTTGCAAGCGGTGTAATTGGTCCCGGACTTGTATGGTGGTCCTAGTAAGGGGCAATAATGCTTGGGATTTGTCTCGTAGTTGTTTGGGTGTCCACATATAGTGTATTGCTGAGCTTCCTGTACCGTATTCATTTTCCATGTCGACCCACTGAAGTGTATTTTTTGGGGCGTGTAATTTGATAGCTGCTTCTAGTACTGCTGCTTTGTGGTACATTAGGACATTAGGGAAGCCCAATCCTCCCAACTTAACCGGGGTTTGCAGCAAGGATAAGGGAATGCGGGGTTTTTTGTTTTCCCACACAAAAACCGATAACAATTTTTGGATTTGGGCGCTTAGCGAGAGAGAGAGAGGTAGTGGTAACATTCTGAAGACGTATAATATTTTCGGTAGTATCATCATTTTAACAGTATTTATCCTGCCTAACCATGTGATTTGCACATCTTTCCATTTATGTAAAAGTTGTTTACACATTTGAGGGAGTGTGGATATGTTATGCATGGCTGTTCTCCTAGGAGAAGTAGCAATTTTGACCCCTAGGTATGTGATGTGAGAGTGTCTCCAGTCGAAGGGGAACTGGGCTTGCAATGTAGTTACAGTCGTGGTCGGCAGTCGGATTGGGAGTGCTTGGGTCTTAGCTTGGTTCAGTTTGTAATACGAGATTTGTCCAAAGTCGTGTAACGTGCGCATGAGGTGCGGCAGGGATTGTGTGGGCTGAGTCAGGGATACTAGGACATCATCCGCAAACATGGCCAGTTTGTATTCCCTTTGCTGTATCTGTATGCCCCTGACATCCGTGTGCTTGCGAATTGTGCATGCTAGCGGTTCCAAAGATAACACAAACAACAGGGGGGATAGCGGGCACCCCTGGCGTGTGCCGTTTGTGATCTTGAAAGGGCTCGATAGGAAACCGCCACTGGAGACTTTGGCTGCTGGGCTGGAATACAGGGCCAAGACGCCTTTAATAAATGGTGCGGGGAAGCCAAATTTTAGGAGAACTTGCTCCATGTATCTCCAATTCAGTCTGTCGAAGGCCTTCTCGGCGTCCAACGCCAGCAGAAGACCCTCCACATTATTATTTTCCATATGTGCCAAAATGTTGAGGATTTTCCTCGTGTTGTCCAACCCCTGTCTATTTTTAACAAAACCCGATTGATCATTATGCGTTATTCGGGTGAGAATGTCTTTCAGGCGTTCGGCTAGGGCTTTAGCGTAGATTTTCGTATCGCTATTGAGGAGGGAGATTGGTTTGGAAAATTTTGGCATTGGTTTGCTGGTTTTCCAGGCTTGGGCAGTGTGGAGATATGTGCTAGTAGCATGTCCTGGGGCATAGACCCTGTGTCAAAACAATGATTGCAGAGGTTTGTTAAGTGAGGTAACAGCAGGTCGGAAAAGGTCTGATAATATACATTTGTAAAGCCATCCGGACCTGGGGATTTGTGAGCTGGTAGTTTTGTTATGATGCTCAATATTTCTGCGTTAGTGAAGGGGCGAGTAAGGGCTTCTATTTCTGCATCTGTAAGTGTAGGTAAGTCAATATTTGCTAGGAAGCGCTGAATTTGATCTTCTGAGGGGACGTGAGTAGACTCTTGGTTCTCTAAGTTGTAAAGGGAGCTATAATAGGTTGCGAATTCTTCCACAATATCTTGTGGGTTCAACAATTTGCATTTATTTGAGGATAAAAGAAATTCCACTCGTGAGTGGGTAGTACGCGCTTTTAGCTTGGAGGCGAGGATTTTCCCTGATTTGTTGCCTTGCGCAAAAAATTTGTGTCTGTATCTGTGTAAGATATGATTGGTTTTGTTTAGTTCCACCTCATTGAGCTGGGTTTGTAGTGTTCGAAGCTTGTCATACTGTGGTTGTGTGGGGTTTTGTTTATTGGCGTGTGTGATGGCCATAATTTGTTGGAGAAGGGTATCGTACGTGGCCTTTCTTAGCTTTTTGGCATAGCAGCCATGTTTGATCAGCGAGCCCCTGACGACCGCCTTATGGGCTTGCCATATCGTGTCAGCGGTTACATCTCCTGAGCAGTTTATGTCAAAGTACATTTTAATGTCGTCCCTAATATGTTGGGTAATCTGTGGATCTTTTAATAAGGATTCATTGAGTCTCCAGGACCCTTGGCCTTTATGTGGAAATTTCTCTGTTATCGTCAGGGTTATGGGTGCATGGTCTGACCATGTGATCTGTCCAATGCTCGTTCCTTGTACTGTCGGAATTAGGGATTGAGGGATCAAGAATCTATCGATCCTAGAGTAGGAGTTGTGCGCCTGGGAGTGGAAGGTGAAGTCTTTTTCAGAAGGATGTAGCACTCTCCAGATGTCTAATAGGCCTGCTTTGTGTATGTGATGTCTAACCTGGTGTGTGATGGCGGATCTCTTCTTAGCGGTGGCGTGTGACACCGTGGTGTTTGATGTAGTGTCTAGATTGCTATCTAGCAGGAAGTTCGTGTCACCCCCTATAATCAATTTACCATATGTATATGTTTGGGTGAGCATAATTATCTTGTCTAGGTATATACCTTGATTATCGTGAGGGCCATAAACATTTAGAAGCGTGTACGGTTCATTATTAATCTGACATTGTATTAAAAGATATCTCCCTTCTTTGTCCCCTACTTTCTTATGAAGCGTGAAGGAGATATCCTTACTGATTAATATAGATACGCCTCTCTTCTTTTTACTGTATCCTACATGATACCCAGTAGGGTAGAATTTAGATGAGAATCTAGGCATTTTGTTTCTGAGAAAATGGGTTTCTTGGTAGAAAGCTACATGTGCTCTTAGTTTCTTTGTTTCGGCTAGAGCTAATCTCCTTTTATGGGGTGAATTAAGCCCTTTGGTATTGAGCGATAAAATGGTCAGGGCCATCTGCATGCTACAATGATGCTATCTTGAATTCTGTCATGTGCATATCGCACCCAATTGTAAATTTTTAGTGCAAAGTGATATCCTTGTCTTGGGACTTGTACAATAAGAGGTGAGGTGTATTGCCTTAGCGTTTTGTTTGTTTTTACTCAATTAATCAGGGATGTTCCTGGTGGGCACCCTGCTATAAGTGAGCTCGGAGGGTGGGAAGGAGGGGGGAGGGTAGATAGCCAAGTGGCAACTATATACAACATGGAGTACAGACGTGTTCCGTCTGTGAACGAGAGCTGATCTCGCGGCTTAATAAAGCCAAAGTGGGGGAGGGTGTTCATAGGACTTGAGAAACTGCCCTTTACACTTATAACATCTTACATTCCTATAACAGTTTGATGGTGGGAATGGTATACTAGTGGGCTACATGAGATGTCACGCCTGCTCATAACATTCCCGTTCAATAAGCTTGCATTAAAGTAAAAAAAATGAATGAAAATGAGGAACTAAAAGAACAAAAAACAAAGAAATGACATAATTGCTACATATAACAATTCAACAGTTGCAATCATGTATGGTTATGCTCACGCATCCCTAGGACTGTGAACCAGGTCCATGGTAGAGAGAGCGGCAGTCCTAAAGGTGTTTGGTTTTCGTGACTCAGTCCTTGTCACTTGTGCTTAGACATCGACATCCATTCCTTGGATACTTTCGTAGGCGACTTGCGTTGTTTGTTGGGTGGGTCTGCGATATCTTGGGGTGCCACAGGCATGTTCCAATCTTTGAGCATTTGGATTCCTTCCCTGACAGTGTGGATTTGATGCTCCACTCCGTTCTTCCTGACAATAATTCGTGTCGGGTAGCCCCATTTGTAGGGCATATCAGCGTTCCTCAGCGTTTTGGTGATCGGTGCCAGCTCTTTGCGTTTAGCTAGCGTCGCCGCCGACAGATCGGTGAAGAGTTGGATGCCACTATATTCCTCTGGGATGTTATCCCTGTGCCTTGCTGCTTTCATGACACTTTCTTTAGAAGTGAAAAAGTGTACTCTAGTGAGTACGTCTCTTGGTATGGAGGCTGCAAGGAAGCGCGGTTTGGGGAGCCTGTGTATACGATCTAGGCGTAGATCTGCCTCCTCAAGCTCTGGGCACAGTGCTTTAAATAGTTTTATAGCGAAACCTTGTAAGTCCGCTGGCTTAATATCCTCCGAAATGCCCCGCAGGCGTATATTATTCCTTCTGTTGCGATCCTCATGGTCCGCCACTTTTGCAATCAAAGTGTCGATTTTAGCACCAAAGGAGTCATAGGCCTCTACCAGGTTGTTATGGGCCTCTATGATTTCTTCAGTTTTTTCTTCTAATATAGACGTACGCTCCCCTATTGCTTGGACATCAGCCCTAACATCTCGGGCAAGTTTGCTGAATTCATTTTGCAGATTGTGCTGCAGTTCCTGCAGCATTCTGTGCATTGAGGATTCAGAGGCAGGTGCTGAATTCCCCTGGGAGATGGAAGTGCTGTCGCTCCGATCGGAGCATGCTGCTGGGGATGTATGGCCTCCGCCGCCATCTTGGGCCCTGTTCCTGGGCGGCGTGAGCGATGTTATCTGTAGCTCTGCCGGGCGTATTTTTGTTTTTTTTGCTGTCCGTAAGGACATGGTCGGTCTGTGAGGCTTACCGCTCAGTTTTCGAGCCGGTAGGGCAGTTTATGCTCTGCTATTTGCGGTATAGGTATTCACCCTCGTCGGAGCTGGGAGCTTACGCGTCCATGTTCGCGCGCTGCCAGGCCACGCCCCCCATTATTCCTGAGATTTTTAAGGCACCAATATCTCTGTTATTAAAGGACCACTCTAGGCACCCAGACCACTTCAGCTTAATGAAGTGGTCTGGGTGCCAGGTCCAGCTAGGGTTAACCCATTTTTTCATAAACATAGCAGTTTCAGAGAAACTGCTATGTTTATGAATGGGTTAAGCCTTCCCCCTAATCCTCTAGTGGCTGTCTCATTGACAGCCACTAGAGGCGCTTGCGTGCTTCTCACTGTGATTTTCACAGTGAGAGCACGCAAGCGTCCATAGGAAAGCATTGTAAATGCTTTCCTATGCGACGGGCTGAATGCGCGCGCAGCGCTTGCCGCGCGTGCGCATTCAGCCCAGGAGGAGGAACGGAGGAGGAGAGGAAGCAGAGAGCTCCCCGCCCAGCGCTGGAAAAAGGTAAGTTTTTAACCCTTTCCTCCTTCCCGAGCCGGGCGGGTATGTTTTCCTGGCACTATAGTGGTCCTTTAAGGTTGTTAAATTTGGTCCCATCTTGTTTTATTGATTTTTCCAAAACCCTAAAATCCTTCAGGACCAATTCATAAAAAATAGATATAAAATTACCTTTATCAAAGGTAGGATAATAAGTTGATGGTGTCTTAAGACCAAAACTAATATTAGCATTGATGACTTCAAACGCATCAATCTCTTGGATTTTTGACTCCTGTTCCTGAAGTAAAGAAATCAAGTTTTTCAGGATAAGCTTATCTTGTGGATCATTAAGTGATCTAGGACAATGCTCCAAACTATTAGCTTCTTTTAAATTGAAGGATCTGGTTAATGTGAGTTTCCTCACAAAAGCTAATGTTAAAAGCTAAAATAATAATAACAAAATATATATCTTAACCCCTTAAGGACGGGAGACGGACGAGGTCCATCACAGAGGGGAGACCCTTAATGACGAGTGACGGACCTCGTCCATCACGCGGTAAAATTAATCCCAGATCGCCGCTATTGCGGCGATCGTTGGGTTAATGGTGCTCCGGTATGCCTCTGTATTAGAGGCATACCGAGAGCACGCGGTCAGGCTGCCCAGCATATGTGCTCGCTCTGACCACATGTCAGAGCGAGCACATGTGCTCTGTATACTTACCTTCCGCCTCCCTGCACTTCCTGGTTCTGTGTGAAGTGCAGGGAGCCGGAACAGTGATGATCCTCCCCCTGCTGTAAAAAAAATAAAGTTAATTTAAAGTCCCACCCCCCCTTTACCCATTGTAATAAAAAATTAACCCCTTCCTTGCCGATCAGTGATCAATTGGCAGGGATGACATTTTACTATGTTCTGATTTTTTTTTTTTTTAACCCCTTTAAATTTATTTAATTAATTAATTCAAATATTTTAAAATTATATACTTAGCTAGCTGGTGTGTGTGGAAGTTAGTGGGGAATTGGGGGATTTGGTGTTAGGCTAACTAGGGGTTAACGTTAAAAAAAGTTTTAAAATAAACTTTAAAAAGTAAAAAATTAAGCTTAAAAAAAGTTTTAATAACGTTTAATTCAAAAATAAAAAAACACCCCACTTTAACAAGTCCAAATATAAATTAACCCCTTCCCTGCCAGTCGATCACTGCCTACAGCGATCAAATACAGATCACAGTATTATACTGTGATCTAATTTTTTTTAACCCCTAAGGATTAACTTTTCTTTATTTTTTTAACCCTCAGGGGTTCAATTTATTTAATTAATTAATTTAAATATTTTATAACTATATAGTTTGCTAGCTGGGGTGGGTGGAGTTATGGGAAAATGGGGAATTTACTGTTAGTGCTGCTTACTGCTAGTTAGGGGTTAACAGTAAAAAAAAAAGCTTAGAAAAATGTTAAATCTGTAAAAAAGTTTTAAGAAACTTTAGGAAAGTTTAAAAAAAATTAATAAGCAAAATAAAAGTTTCAAAACTAGTTTTTAAAAGTAAAAAAGTTTAAAAAAAAAAGTAAAAAAATACATTTTAAAAACGCTCATTACCACTATACCTGGAACAAACTAGAGAAAAAAATTATCCCACGCCAAGGTTCAAAATATGCCTTTTGAATTACCCCAGGGTGTATTCTTTAATAAATAGTATGTGTTTGTGGGGAAGTTTCAATACCCAACCGTCTAAACTACTCCAAATTGGAACATGGACACAGCGTAAAACTTCAAAGTTAGAAAAAAAACTGAATGGCTGCGTCTCAAATGCGCCCCTTCAACATCCACATATACCTGGCAAAGGTACATACGGGGGTATTGCTGTACTCAGCCGACATAGCTGAGCAACATATGAAGTATTATACAGTCATAGTACACATAAGGTTTGCAAAATATGCTGCGCAAACTCACTTTGTATGTCAAAAAGGCAGAAAAAATGCTTATTACCACTACACTTGGTACAAGCTAGCGGAAAAATGATCCCACGCTAAGGTTCAAAATATGAATTTTGAAATACCCTGGGATGTCTTCTTTAAGAAATGGTATGGCTTTATGGGGTATTTGGATTATATAGCCTGGTAAAATACTCTAAAATGGGACATAGGCACAGCGTAAAAATTCAAAGTTTGAAAAAAACTGGAATGGCTGTGTCCCAAATGTGCCCCTCCGATGTCCACACATACCTGGCAAAGGTACATACGGGGGTATTGCTGTACTCAGCCGACATAGCTGAGCAACATATGAAGTATTATACAGTCGTAGCACACATAAGGTTTGCAAAATATACTGTGCAAACTCACTTTGTATGTCAAAAAGGCAGAAAAAATGCTTATTACCACTACATCTGGTACAAGCTAGCGGAAATTGGTAATTGCACATAGGCCCAGCGTCAAAATTCAAAGTTCGGTAAAAACGGATATGGCTTGGTCTCCTATATGGCTTTTTACTCAGAAGACTTAGCTGAGCACAATTTGGGAGGTTTGAACTTAGTGGCACATATGAAATATACAAAACGCCCAGCAAAAATGCAATCCATATGTAAAAAATGCACAAAATTATTTTTTACCACATACTTTGGCATATATTGGTGAAAAAATGGGGGCATGTTAAGGCACAATATGCACCTTATGAGATACCCTGGAGTGTCTACATTTACAAATGGTAGGCCTTTGTGGGGGTTTTTTGAACAGTC
Organism: Pelobates cultripes; assembly: GCA_933207985.1. Lineage (NCBI taxonomy): Eukaryota > Metazoa > Chordata > Amphibia > Anura > Pelobatidae > Pelobates > Pelobates cultripes. Next base: position 60,722,852 of record OW240913.1, on the reverse strand, counting down.
AAACTGTTATAATACCCCAAATGGAAGCTAAGGCTCATTAAATCCATCTCTCAAAATTCTACTGTGAATACTGAAAAGGACAGGTCTCCTATATGGCACTGTAGCTTCACGAAATAGTGCTAAAGACATACAATGGGGGTGTCCTTTTACTCAGAAGACTTAGCTGAGCATAATTTGGGAGGTTTGAACTTAGTGGCACATATGAAATATACAAAACGCCCAGCAAAAATGCAATCCGTATGTAAAAAATGCACAAAATTATTTTTTACCACATACTTTGGCATATATTGGTGAAAAAATGGGGGCATGTTAAGGCACAATATGCACCTTATGAGATACCCTGGAGTGTCTACTTTTACAAATGGTAGGCCTTTGTGGGGTTTTTTTGAACAGTCAAACTGTTATAATACCCCAAATGGAAGCTAAGGCTCATTAAATCCATCTCTCAAAATTCTACTGTGAATACTGAAAAGGACAGGTATCCTGTATGGCACTGTAACTTCACGAAATAGTGCCAAAGACATACAATGGGGGTGTCATTTTACTCAGCAGATGTAACTGAACACAAAATAAAACTTTGTACAGGAATAGCACACACCAACTTTACAAAATATACATGAGAATTTCTTTGTTATAAGTTTGTGTGCCAAAAACCAAAAAAAACACAATTTTACTCCAATATTTAGCAGAGGTTGGTGGTGAAATGGCTACGTAGAAAGTGTCAAAACAACCTTAGGTAAATAGCCCGTGATGTCTACTTTATAGAAATATATACTTTTGTGTGGCAATTTTGTTTTCTTTTATGGCTATTAAGCTTACAAGACAAACATACCAAATTCTAAGATCGCTCCACATTAAAAGTCTATTTTACTCCTTGTGCTTTGTGACCTGTAACTACCAAAAAAAACTTAAAATCCCAGACACATTATATATTCTGTAAATCAGAATAACTAAATTAATTTATTTTTAATTACTTTTATTAACCTGCACTAATTATGCACACATTATTATTGCAAAAACTGTAAAAAAAAACCACAACATTTTCATTTTTTTAACATTTTTCTGTATTTTTTATAATAAATAAGCATTTATATATATATGTGTGTTACATCAAATTAAAGCCCTTTCTGTCCTTTAAAAAACGATGTATAATATGTGTTGGTGCAACAAATTAGTAAAATGCAAATTGCAGTTGAACGCAAACGGCAAAAAATAAAAAAAAATGCTGTTGTCACTAAGTGAAAGACAAGCTTTTGAAGCTCTGTCCTTAAGGGGTTAACAAATTACAGAATTACTTTTGAAATATGCATGTTAGGTCTAAAGTAAAACTTTTTAAATGTAGATTCCGAAGACCAATCTGCAGCTTTTCATAAATCTGATAGTCATCGATACCCATTTGGCTGAACGGGGATGTTTTATGTTATTTGGATTAAATAAAGATTTTTCCTGCAGTATCTATAATAACGTTTTCATCATCAGGTACCTCAGAGTATACATAATAATCAGAATCAGCATCAGATTCTTCATCTTCAGAAGATGCGGATGAATTATCATCAGAGGAGATTTTATAACAGTGAGGTTTGCTCCTGTGGATGGCCTTCTGAGCTTGTTTGTCTTCCTCGTGAGCAGAGGGTTTTTTGAGTAAATTACTCTCATCAAGTTTGCATGATATACACATTTCATTATAGTCTTGGTCCTTCCCTTTTTTAGATGCTTTTGAGTAAAAAGGGGAATCATAAAGACTATCAAAACAATGTGCATGCTTCTGAGTGGCCTTGCCAGACCTCCAGAAACCTTACGCCAAATTCCTTTCAGACTCTACAGATGACTAAAATTGGTCATAGGGAGTATTAATTACCTCAGTCTGTTGCATAGGTTTGGTAGATGGGCTGATAGCTTAAGCACAGATTTCGCAATTGCCTCTTGCACAGAGGACATAGCAGTAAATATCGCAGATGATACTGATTTGCTGACAGATAAATCAACAATATTCTGTAGTGAGTCATCAGTGAGGATTTCACATTCATCATTAGCACCAGTAGTTGGTGACTGTGCAGGAGTTTTCTTGAACTCTTTAGAATTCATAATAATTATCAAATTCTAGTAATCTGCAATAAAATAATTATAATAGTCTGCAATAAGGTAAATATTGATTGATATATTGCAATAAAATAACAAAGTATTAATTGGTAAAAGAAATAACCTGAACTGGATACAAATTGTGTCAATGTAATCTTTCTCAGAGAAGAAACAATGTCATCTGAAGGAATCTGAAGCAATGTCAGCTGAAGTAATGTGCGGGAAAAAAAGGGTTGGGAGAAAACTATCTGACAACCAACTAGCTGTGAAAAAAGCCAGCGAAATGACATCAGATTGAATCTGAGGTAAAATTAATGTATAAAACGACCGAACGATTAAATCCGTTTGAGCCGCTAATGAAGAGAAAAAAAAAGCCGAATTGAAACAAACTAATGTCTTCGTTCTGCGAAAGGGGGGTTTGCGTAAAGTTAGTGAAGCAGGAACAGCGTTCGGCTAGAAACGCACAAAAGACAAACAATATGACGAACCGTCCGGAAACAAAAAGTACTAAGAGTAATAATTGCCGCGAACGGCCTCACAAATTAACTTTGCCAGTAACAATAACTGAAATGTATATATCTCAGAAAAATAGAAAATATATAATTAAAAATATATATCCGAAAATTTTTTTTTTTTTATATATATATATACATATATATATATAATGGAATAGATTAATGTATAATATGAATCTCCTGTCTTCTTATAAAATTTAAATTGCGGGAGGCCTTTTGGATTAAGGAATGAGAGGCCTGTGTCTACAAATGGATTAAACTTAGAAGATGACCTTATGCCATTCCTCTGACATTATTGCATGTGCTTTGTTTTACATATTTTTAATTTTTTTATATTTGTGCATTCCTTTTTTTCAGATGGAATACATCTATCTGTATGAGTTAGGATTTACACTGTATATTTTTAGCTTTCTGGGCTCACATGTTGTCAACACAATTTTTTGTTGCAGTATGCCCTTCCTTTTTTGAACTATATTGTTTTGATTACGCATAGCCATCTCCCCATGCTTTAGTACTTATATGAAGAAGTTTATCTACCATATGAGCACGAGACCTTTAAAAAAATCTTTGTCACTGTTTGCACTCTATTAATTAATATAATATTTTTTGTCCTATCCTCTTTATGTTCATATGCCTGTGATGTTCACTATGCCTAGTTAATTCACATTTCAGTCATACTTAATATATTTAGAATTATTTATAATTTTATATTGACCTGATCACCTTATAGTGTTTATTCCCTTTATTAAAGTTGGGAACCTTTATCTAAATGATGCCTCACTGGTTGATCAGTATACTATGAGATTTCTTATATTATGCTATTACTATTTTTTACTTTGAACTGACAGACTTGTTTAGACAATCTACCCCTTACCTTGGTGGATACACCCTGGTTCCTCCCCATTAGGGACGGTCACTATTGGGCTCACCCACTCCTTCAATAAGATAACAGTAAGAGGGGGGGTTACTTATGGCAGTGTTTCCCAACCCAGTCCTCAAGGCACACCTACCAGTCCAGGATTTAGGGATTATCCAGTTGTGTCTAAGGTGTTTTTACAAAGAAGAAAAAAAACACCTTAGACACAACTGGGTAATCCCTAAATCCTGGACTGGTAGGTGTGCCTTGAGGACTGGGTTGGGAAACACTGACTTATGGAACACCATTGCCGGACGCTTTATGGGTGGTGCCACTGAAACCTACTAGTCTCTGAGAACAGTTTTAACTGTTCTACTGACCACCAATTGTTCCACTGACTAAATGCGAAGCATATACTTACTTAGGATAGGCTACTGAATCTTGTTGTATTAAGGAGACATACATGTAAGTCATTTGTTAGTTTTGTGTTACTGAATTAATTAGTTATTATATATGATTGTTGATTGACAAAGTTGTGAATTGTTTAATTATATGGGATCCTGTCAGCCTCGGTCGAGGCAGTCATTCATCCCTGGTCATTTTCATAGGTACAATCTATATTTTATTTCCTGTTTTCTATTAAGGGTTAGCAATCCTTCATTTAGGAGGTACTGCCTAGAATTGTTATCTTTTGGAGCTTGAACTGCATTTACTTTACCACTTATAATATATTTGCTTAAAAACTTTTTTTGCTGTGTTGAATTTTCAGGTTGATGCTTAAATTACTTTTTAGAAATACATTCAATCTACCCAATGACAATGACAATCAAAAGCTCTACTGATATCTAATAAAATATAACTCTCAACATCTCCTTTTCCAACAAAGAAGACAGAGATTATTCTGTAGAGATTCCATTTTTATACATCCTCTAGATGGCAATGTGCACTGCAACTGAGCTTGGTGATTCTAGAGAATCTTTTCACATGTATTGTTTCAATGTCACCAAGGGTATTTTTTTCATTAAAGATAGCTCTAAATAGCTTGCAATACTACAGATCTCTTGTCTGAAGCCTTTGAAAGGTCTCCTCTTCTAGCCCAGAGAAGGCTGCCCAATCACAGACTCCCCAGTGCAGTTCTATCAGAAGTTCTCTGGACAATATGCCTCTTGAATTTAGCTCCAGTGAGCTAAACAACCAGGAAGTAACAGGCCCAGTTGTCTGTTTGACAGCCAGGGGGAGTAACAAAGTTAATTTGCGTCAAAGTTGATGAAAGCATCCATGCGTCACATGCGTCACATGCGTGACGCCGTAGTGGCACATTCTGGCATTACACATATGATGCTAGCCAATAGGAATGCTTGTACAGCTAATTAAACCCTCCTCTCGCCCTATCGTGGTTTCCTCTTAACACCCAATTTCATTGTTCTTGTGGGATTGTATAGCATTTTGATTTTGGTTTGTCCGGACTTTGTGTAGCTCTGAAATTCTGACCTCATCTAGTTTACTCGTATTTGCGTACCTCTGTTTTCCTGACCATGGCCTGTTTTCACATTAACAATTTTCTCTAATTCTTTGGGCCAGTAATACACTCCATTCTATCTTTCTGGGTTCTGACCTGGGTCTGTATGGTAGCGTATAGGGACTCATGACAACACGAATGGATGGAAACATTTTGAGCCGGTGGGGCACCAGACTTGATTCCTTGTATTTGACAATATGGCTGAATGTTTTATACTGATAGAAATACACAAGGAAAAAAATGAAAGGCAGCCTTGAAAAGTAAATATTAAAACATAACCTTTCTTAAGTAGAGATCAACTAGAAACTAGTCGCCTGGCCTGGCGTCCAGGGCTTTACCGATATTTCTCTGGGTGGTCTTCTTGGGTGTTTTCGTCCCTGAACAGCAGTTGCGGGTAGTACAGCTATCTGGCATTTATATATTTTCTTTTTTTCTTGCTAATTTTCCATTTTTGGATACTCTGATGCTCCATTTACACAATGCCATTGTTTATTTGACATTTGTGATGCCTGCACTAACGTAGCATTCATGAGGACTGCTGTTTCAGTGTGATACCATGTGTATTTATCATTATTTTTCTAAATAAATGTGCATTTTTTCATCAGAATTTTTCCTTGTGGATTGTTTGGAATTACCCATGTGTGTGGACCGTTGTGCAAATGATGTGAAATATTACCCCCAATATATGTAGAAATAGGTCTGAGTGCTGATGCTGCAAATAAAGTTGGAGCAGTAGGGCAACTAAGGTGAAAGTGTTGCTATAACAATTCTATTTGCTAAAATAATTTTGTAATTCTCATTTTAATCAAGAAAGTACACTAATCCTGAAATATAGTCATACATGAAAAAAAGACTCTGGATTCCACTTTAGTAACCAGGAGGTGTCTAAAATTAGTGAAAATGATCCATGGTGCTCACTGTAATAAAACCACTTTATTTGAAAATAGGATTAAAAACACTCACATCTGATAGGATGTAAGAGAGCCAAATACGGGAGTGACCCCGACATGGGAAAGTGTCCTAATGTCTGTTGGATGGATTGGAGCGATGAAAGCTGCAGTCTGCCCACCTGAACTGTCCGACACCAACGATCAAATTGGCGTGCATTCCACCTGCTATCTGTGTCTGGTTTGGCCTCACTTTCGATTTATGTTTCATGAAGTGGAGCTCTACTTCCTCAGAAGCTGTTTGCTAAAGTGAATGGTGACTTTGTAGCATCAGGATTTAGTTAGATTCAGAGTCGTAGGGGGATATTAGATTAGGTGCCAACGAAGGCACAGAACAGCCAATAGATCAGCTAATAGTTAAGTGTGCTCTCCCTCCGGTTTCTTTCTTATATTTATCTGACTCTCATTAACATTAAGCTACCTTTTACCCCTGAATATGCCATTCTTCATTTAAATTGTCCAAAGTTAACACTAGGAGACAAATGCCTGGTTATTATTTTGTTTATTGCTGTGAAAGTAGAATTGCTAGAAACGGGAAACAACACAAAGTTCTTAGTTGGACAATGGTGAAAAGGCAAATAGTGTACCAAATATCAGTGGAGAAAGCTCTGTCTAGGAATTAGTTTAAAGGAACACTATAGGGTCAGGAACACGAACATATTCCTGACCCTTTCGTGAAAAAAGAAAACTCTATCTAGCCCCCCTGGCCCGTCTTGCCTCCATAAATATAGTAAAATCTTACTTGTATTCAAGTCTGCAGCTGCTGGCTCTTCCCCTGTCTGCCTCTGACCTGCTTGCTGTCTGCTGACATCATCAGAAGTGTTGTTCTGAGCCAATCACAAAGCTTCCCTGTAGGATCGGCTGAGACTGTCAAGGAGGCAGATCAGGGGCAGAATCAGCACAAATCAAACACAGCCCTGGCCAGTCAGCATCCACTCATAGAGATGAATTGCATCAATGCATCTCTATGAGGATGCCCCAGGAAGCACCTCTAGCAGCCATCTAAGGAGTGGCCAGTAGTGTTTACATTCAGGGCTGAATTTGCCAAGAGGCAAAGAAAGCATTTGCCTAGGGGGGCACTTTAAGGGGGGTGGCAAAAAATGCTTCCCTAAGTGCCCAGGCAAGTGTTTTGTTTGCCTCACATCCTGGGGGGGGGAGCAAGAGGTGGCGGCTGGCTCGTAATATAGACGGGCGGCGAGGGAGCTCTTCCTGCTCCCTCGCGTGCCCTTCTATGATGCGGGGAGCCGGAATATGATGTCACTCAGGCCCTGGCAGTGCTCGAAGGAAGCAGAGCAGAAAGAGCTCAGTTCCCTCGCCACCTCTATTAAGCGCTTGCCTGCCCACCCAGCCAGCCAGCCAGCCAAGCCAGCAGAAGCCAGCATCCCCAGGAGTCTGTCCACCTAGCCAGAAGCCCCAGCCCCAGCAAGGAGACCAGCAAGGAGTGTATGAGAAAGTGAGTGTGGCTGTCAATGTGTGTGTGTGTGTGTGTGTGTGTGTGTCTGTCAGTGAGTATGACTGTGTCTATCATTGAGTATGTCTGTGTCTTTCAGTAAATGTCTGTGTCTGTCAGTTAGTGTGTCTGGCAGTGAGTATGTCTGTGCCTGTTACTGTGTCTGTCTGTCAGTGAGTATGTCTGTGTCTGTCACTGTATCTGTCTGTCAGTGTGTGTCTGTCAGGGAGTGTGTGTGTGTCTGTGAGGGAGTGAGTGTGTGTGTGTATGTCAGTGTGTGTGTCACTGTCAGTGTGTGTCTGTGAGTGAATGTGTGTGCCTTCCAGAGTGTGTCAAATCAGTGAGGACGTTTGTGTCAGTGTGTGTCTTTCAGTGAGTGTATGTCAGTGTATGTGTATCGGAGAGTGTGTGCCTGTCAGTGAGTGGGTGTGTCAGTGTGTGTCTGTCAGTGAAAGTGTGGGTTGTTTAAACAGTGTGTGGGCCAATGACTGTGTATATGTCAGTGAGTGTATGTGAGAGCATGTGTCTGTCAGTCAAAAAAGTGGTCACCAGGGCTCGAGTCCTGCAGGAACACGTGGGAAAGGCTTTCCTGCACTTTTTTTCACAGTAGGAACGCCGTTCCCCTTAGTAGTCCTGCGGGACCTGCCAGGGCCCATCCTGGGTGGGTGCACGGGGTGCACCGTGCCAGGAGGTGGGGCGCCATGCAGAGCAGACCGGTGGCTGATCACAGGGAGCCCAACAGGCAGAGGCGGCTCTCTAATTAGGCGGTTTAGGCGGCCGCCTAAGGCCTCGCGCCGGCTGGGGCCTCGCGGCCGCCTAAACCGCCTGTGGGCAATCTGTGTCAGGTCCTCGGTCAGTGACCGAGGACCTGACACCAGGAGGGGGCCCGGCGGCTTGCCCGGTATGCCGTCGGGTGCGAGGCCCCTCCTGGCTGCCTGGCGAGAGAGCGCCTGCAACCCCTGGTCTGCAGCTCCGCGCAGTGTGCAGAGCTGCAGACCAAGTGTCTGGCGAGATCTGGCCAATCAGAGCGTTGCCGCGGGTTACCGCGGCAACGCTCTGACCGGGTCTCGCGAGACACTTGGTCTGCAGCTCTGCACAGTGCGCGGAGCTGCAGACCAGAAATCACCACCGGACCACCAGGGAAAGAAGCCACCGGACCACCAGGGAAAGAAGCCACTGGACCACCAGGTGAAGCAGGTATTTAGTCCCCCCTCCCAGACCACCATTACCCCCTCCTTCCCAGTTAACCCCCTCCAATATACCCCCTCCCAGTAACCCCCCTCCATTATACCCCCCTCCCAGTAACCCCCCTCC
>OW240913.1:60694652-60714072 GCA_933207985.1 Pelobates cultripes | reverse complement strand
TCCCTCTCAGTATTCCCCATCACAGTATTACCTCATCCCTTTCAGTACTACCCTCTCCCTTACACTATCACCACCCTACCTCACACTATCACCCCACCCCCTCCCAGCATTCCCCCCTCACACTATCACCCCCTCCCTCCCAGTATTTCCCCACTTACAGTATTAACCCCTCCCTCACAGTATTACCCCCCCTCCCTCATAGTATCCTTCCTCCCACACAGTATTACCCCCTCGGCTACCCCCTTCCCTCACACTATCACCCTCACAGTATCAGTGGCGGATCCAGAGGGGGGACAATGGGGCAATTGCCCCCCCTCCCCCCGAGATTCCACCCTGCCGGCTAATGTAGGGCTGGCATTGTCCAAGTGCCAGCCCTGCAATGTGCCTTCGGACCGGGAAGAGATATCCCTCCCCGGTCCGCAGGCACTGTGCTGGCAGCCGGCAGGGGAGAGAGGGAGAGAGGACCCGGGAGCTCAGCCTCTCTACCACGTCAACGCTCCAAATCTCGCGAGAGTGAACTCTAGCCCTGGAGTGCGGGCTAGAGTTCACCTCACCACCACTGGGACCACCAGGGAATCCCCACCGGACCACCAGGGATGGAGAAATGTCCCCCCTCCTCCCAGTAAAGGTAAGAAGGGAGGGGGGACATAAATATAGTCATTTTATTAAATACATTTTTTATAATTATTATTAAAAAGCCTCCCTAACCTCCCCCCCATACAAATACTGCCCCCATACACACACTACACACACTGCCCCATATACACACTGCCCCACAAACACTGCCCCCATACACACACTACACACACTGCCCCACAAACACTGCCCCCATACACACACTACACACCTGACACACATTGCCCCCCATACACACACTACACACACTGCCCCTGAAACATTGCCCCCATACCTGCCCACAAACACTGCCCCATACACACACTGCCCCACAAACACTGCCCCATACACACTGCCCCACAAACATTGCCCCCATACACACACTGCCCCAACAAACACTGCCCCCATACACACACTACCTGCCCTGACAAACACTGCCCCCATACACACTACACACACTGCCCCATACACACACTGCCCCACAAACACTGCCCCCTGATTATTTCATTGTCACCCGTCCTCACACTGTCACCCCCTCCACACTTTCAGCCCTTTCATGCATCCACACTCTCACTAACCACTCCTAGTCCTGTTAATCTCACCCCCTCCAAACTCACCTGCCCTCTCTTTGCCACACTCATTAACCCCCTTAATCCTGTCACACTCCTTCCTCCAACCATGCCACATTCACCCTTCACTCCAAAACTGTAATACTCACCCCACCCCAACTATGCCACACTTACCGTCACTTAAATCTTAAATTTTCATTTTTGTTTTCGAGAGCCTCTTCACACCAGTACTTATTTATACACGACTGCCGGGCTATGCGACCATACCCCACAATTGTGTATAAACGATTGGCATAATTGCAAATTCAATTTATTTATTGCAAATTAATTTTGTTTGCAAAATGTGCTACAACTATAGCCAGAGAGCTCACAATGCAGGGGCACAGAAAGCTCTGACATTGCAAGCTTCTGAACAATGAATGCAGAGACTGACTCTCTGTATCCAGTGCTGCAAGCACGCCTTTCGATATAGCAAATGCTCCTTACACTTATACAAAATACAACCCTATTATTTTATACTTTGGGTGTAAATGGGGCCTCATGCTTGAAGTTCGCCTAAGGCCTCATAAAGTCTAGAGCCGCCTCTGCCAACAGGTTGCTAGTTGGCCACCTAAGGGCACCCCTGGAGCGGCGCTTATTTAGCAATGCAGAGTAGGCACCTGTTTGTCCCAGAGGCAGGTGCCTACTCTGCAGCAATATACCGGACCGGGCTGGGGTGAGGACAGAGTCAGACGGCGACGAGGGAGCGTTGTCTGAACTGATGATTTTCCTGCTCCCTCGCACACCCTCTATGGTGATGCCGGGTTCCGGAATATGACGTAATTCCAGCCCCGCATCACTAAACAGTGCAAGGGAGGAGAGAGGAGAAGGAAGAGATTCAAAGACACTGAACCCCAGGGAAAGGACTCCTAAAGGAAGGAGAAACAAGCAATACAATAAATTTGAGAGTGTGTGCAAGACTGTGTAAGTGTGTAAGTGTCTGAAAGTAAGTGTGTGTGTTTCAAAAGGGTGTCTATCAGTAAGTGTGTGTGTCTGTCAGTGTGACTGTCAGTGTGTCTGTCTGTCAGTAAGTGTGTGTGTGCCAGTGTGCGTGTGTCTGTCTGTCAGTGTTTGTGTGTGTCTGTCATTAAGTGTGTGTGTGTCTGTCAGTAGGTCTGTCAGTGTGTGTGTGTTTGTCAGTAAGTGTGTGTGTGTGTGATTGTATTTGTCTAAACTTGAAGCACAGTTGGAAATCAAGTATAGTGTCCCAATGGGAGTGGGCACCTCTAAAGAGGCCAAGTGGATACTGACAAGTAATTTTAAAGTGCCCTTATGAAAAAAAAGTGATAGAAGCCCTCCTTTGGGACTTGTAGTAGTTAAAACCTAAAGGGACACTATAGTCACCAGAACAACTACATCTTATTGAATTCATTCTGGTGAGTAAAATAATTACCTTCAGGTTTTTTTGCTTCTTTTCAGAGAAAATGCAGTGCTTACATTACAGCCTAGTGATAACTTCACTGGCCACTCCTTAGATGGATGTTAGAGATCCTTCCTGGGTCATGGCTGGCTAAAATGCATCCAAACATTCAGTGTCTCCTCCCTCTGCATGCAGACACTGAACTTTCATCATAGTGATTTATTGATTCAATTCTCTGTGTTTGAATCATGCTGGCTCTGCCCCGACCTGCCTCTTTGTCAGTCTCAGCCAATCCTATGGGGAAGCATTGTGATTGGCTCAGGCTACCACTTCTGATGATGTCAGCAGGCAGTGGGCAGGTCTAAAGGAAACAGGGACAAAGCATGCAGCTCCAGACTTGAATACAAGTAGGATTTACTATATTTAGAGAGGCATGAAGGGACCAGGGGGGCTAGATGGTGGTTTTAACCCTATAGGGTCAGGAATACATGTTTGTGTTCCTGACCCTATAGTGCCCTGAGGGTGCCCCCACCCCCAGGGTCCCACTCCAGCCAGGCTGAAGGGGGAGGAAGGGGGTTAAACACTCACCTTTCTCCAGCGCCGGGCTCCCTCGGTGCTGGGGACTCTCCTTCTCCTTCGGTCGTCATCGGCTGAATGCACATGCGCGGGAAGAGCCGCATGCGCATTCAGTCAGTCCATAGAAAAGCTTTCTCAATGCTTTCCTAAGGACGTTGGCGTCTTCTCTCTTCTCAATGAGACAGCCACTAGAGGCTGGATTAACCCATATGTAAACATAGCAGTTTCTCGGAAACTGCTATGTTTACAGCAGGCAGGGTTAATCCTAGATGGACCTGGCACCCAGACCACTTCATTGAGCTGAAGTGGTCTGGGTGCCTATAGTGGTCCTTTAACTTTTAATAAATATATGTGTGATAAAAATAGAATACTTAAAAAAAAAAAAAGGGAAATACATTTATACACAAATGATAAATAAAATCAGGTAGAGACCCAATTCTTACATGGGGGAAAGCCTGCCAGTCTGGGAGCAATCTACTAAACAGTGCTTTCTGGCAGTAAGCCAAACGACAAATTGTTCCGTCTAAACTGGGTTCAATTTGTCAGGCTTAGCTGAGTTTTAACCCACAATCAATCGGACTCTACAAAGAGGACCATCTACTCTGACGGCATTAATAAATGAGCATGGATAACTTGGATGTACTCCGGAGAGGATATCTCCATATACTTGTCTTTGCAAACTGGCACTTTACAATATATATATATATATATATATATATATAAAACAAGAGGGGGTTGGCTGCACTCACCTTAACATGCATAAATGGGGGTGCTGCTGGGGGCCAAATAATACAATACACAAGATCCAGCGCACTCACCTATCCACTAAACAGCAACTTCAATGTTGAAAGATTTTATTTGTTTTTTTAAAAACACCTAATCTAGGCAATTAGGTGTTTTTAAAGAACATAATATCACTATTAATAATCTCAATATTTAACTATGACTACTCTCTTATATTTAACTCTATATACTACTGTTGGAGTCTAGCCAACTCCTTGGTTTTGCACCCCTCCCTGTCACAGGTGCCTCATCCCAGGGCCCTATTTAGCCTTGTACTGCAGAGAGCCCCAGATGGAATTTCTTTCCCCAAGTAGGTTAATCTCATAAGAGCAGACATTAGGCTGTTAGTGTAGGACCTGCCAAAGATGGGGTACATTGACGTTGTGGCAGGCTTATGCAATGTATGATCATATAATGTAACTAAACCCCCATTATTTTTGCCTAGATTAGATGTTTTTAAAAAAACAAATAAAATCTTTCAACATTGAAGTTGCTGTTTAGTGGATAGGTGAGTGCGCTGGATCTTGTGTATTGTATTATTTGGCCCCCAGCAGCACCCCCATTTATGCATGTTAAGGTGAGTGCAGCCAACCCCCTCTTGTTTTTATATATATTTGGGAGTCTAGCCAACTCCTTGGTTTTGCACCCCTCCCTGTCACAGGTGCCTCATCCCAGGGCCCTATTTAGCCTTGTACTGCAGAGAGCCCCAGATGGAATTTCTTTCCCCAAGTAGGTTAATCTCATAAGAGCAGACATTAGGCTGTTAGTGTAGGACCTGCCAAAGATGGGGTACATTGACGTTGTGGCAGGCTTATGCAATGTATGATCATATAATGTAACTAAACCCCCATTATTTTTGCCTAGATTAGGTGTTTTTAAAAAAACAAATAAAATCTTTCAACATTGAAGTTGCTGTTTAGTGGATAGGTGAGTGCGCTGGATCTTGTGTAAAATATATATGTATGTATGTATGTATGTATATATATATATGTATATGTGTATAATTTTTGGGGGGGAGGGGAAGTGGAGGGTGAATCTTTGGTGAGATCCCACACTTTTTTTCCGCAGGACTTGACCCCTGGTGCTCTGGACACAAAGTGGTGGTGCAAATTTAGATTAGGGGGGTGGCTGAATTTAGTCATGCCTAGGGCAGCACAAATCCAAGATACACCGCTGTTTACATTACTAGACTGTAGACAGTGTTTACAGCAAAAAGCCTGAAGGTAATGATTCTACTCACCAGAACAAATTCAAGAAGCTGTAGTTGTTCTGGTGACTATAGTGTGCCTTTATGTAGTCAAATCATATTATTTGGTAGACTTTTTTTTTACAAAAATATTAAAGAACTATGAACCTATGAATGTTTTCAATTAATCACTTAAGGTCTGCTCACTGTCTCTCCTGGCAATGATTTATTTTGTGTGATGACTTTTTTATTTCTAGGTCTTGGTTGGTTTTGTACAGATACATTTATATAAATAATGATGAGGCTGATGTTATTGATGTTTAAGATATGTACTAATAAATAAGTAGGGTAAGACTAGTCAATGTTTCATACGGTGTTACATTTTGTTCCCCATTTTTTTTTTTTGTCTATTTGTTAAAATGAATAAGGACTATTTAAAAAGATATTGTACAAAAGGAAGCACTTTTTAAAGGGACACTATAGTCACCTGAACAACTTTAGCTTAATGAAGCAGTTTTGGTGTATAGAACATGCCCCAGCAGCCTCACTGCTCAATACTCTGCCATTTAGGAGTTAAATCCCTTTGTTTATGAACCCTAGTCACACCTCCCTGCATGTGACTTGCACAGCCTTCCATAAACACTTCCTGTAAAGAGAGCCCTATTTAGGCTTTCTTTATTGCAAGTTCTGTTTAATTAAGATTTTCTTATCCCCTGCTATGTTAATAGCTTGCTAGATCCTGCAAGAGCCTCCTGTATGTGATTAAAGTTCAATTTAGAGAGTGAGATACAATTATTTAAGGTAAATTACATCTGTTTGACAGTGAAACCAGTTTTCATGCAGGCTCTGTCAATCATAGCCAGGGGAGGTGTGGCTAGGGCTGCATAAACAGAAACAAAGTTTCTCCTAAATGACAGTGAATTGAGCAGTGAAATTGCAGGGGAATGATCTATACACTAAAACTGCTTTATTTAGCTAAAGTAATTTAGGTGACTATTGTGCTCCTTTAATAAAAACAAATATTTGCTCATGCCATATTATGACAGTGATGTTTTAAAAATAATTCTGAAAGGTGAATCGAGTATAATACGAACTAAATATAAAAAATCTGGCCCATCATGATATCATTCTTTTAGTTTAGAAGTATCAAAGTTAAGCCCTCCAGCTACTGTTACGAAAAAAAAACTCATTAGAGCATAGAACATCTGTCACATAACACCATTTTATCCTTAAATTTTTCAGGACAGCTAAATTAAATGGAAATCCAGTTAGTCATTAAACAGGAGATCTCATTAGGTGCCAACTTTGCATAGAGTCTAAGAATCACAATCACAGTTTTATGTATGCTGGTTAACTGATAAACCTAGAAAGATTAAACAGAAGCACGGTAAGGGCTCAAAAGGTACAGCCAAGGAGTTGTCAGTACCTTCCAGTGGGCAGGAAACTGTTGAAGAGTCTGATTGGTCAAAGAGATGAATGGGGAGAAATAACAGAAAGTTAACAGTGTGTTGCTAAACCAGCATAGTGCGCTGATATTCATCACAGCGTCAGAATCATACCTTTTATACATATACAACACAAAATAAATTAAATAGGAATTGCTAAATATTAAGAAGAAAGAAAAACAAAATAAATGAGGATGAATGATTAAACATTACAGGGAGAGTTAGACGGGTGCATAGCAAGCCTCACATCTAGCCTACCTGTGAAGATAAAGGCATTCCCGAAGAAATCAAAAGAGAAATATAGGACTGAAATACAAATTCTAGACATGAAACGCAGTATTGGAAGCATTTGCAGGTAAGCATTTCACTTTTTACACTTCAATTAATCTCCTGCACTTTGTTACTAACTTCTTCATATAACTGTATTTAAAATGGATTATTTAGCATTTTTATTTCTAAATAAATAGTGCAGCGTTTATTTATTTGTCTTTAATTTATGTTCCATAATATACAATAGTATTATTTTTTTCCTGATCATTTGCACTGAGCCAATAACGTATATGAAACAGGATTAGAGGTTTCACTGATTTTCAAAGTTTTTACCTGAGCGAATATTTCCACCATCCATTTAAAAAAAAAAAATCTTTCTTCATAAGGGGGCATAATTTTTTAAAACGTAACAGAATTTTAGTTGCCTAATTAGTAGCATTAGTAGCATTAGATCTTTTTAAATGTCTCTATCTCTCCATGTACACATTCACATGGATATTCAGTGGCAATCATTGGTAATTGAAACTGATTTAAGATAAGTCAAAATAGGCAAATTGGAAAAATTATTCAAGCTAATAATGTTTCCAGTTTTGCAATTTTATCCTAAGAATTAGAAATTTCCTTTTAATTCACTTTCAGGATTATTCACTAAAGTGTAAATAGTTACTGGCAGAAACAGACAAACTGAAAACACAGTTAAAGAGTTATTCCATCCACCATGACCACTTCTGCTTTTAGAAAAGGTCATGGTGGTAGGAATCTGTAATCGCGACGTTTTTCATCCAGAGATATTTGCAGTTGTGTGTCTGGGGCTAGTTACACACCTAATTTAAATTCAGTATGAAATGTATGTCTGTTGTCAATGCACACAGACATATAGAGCTTCTACCTAGCAGGCAGTGTGTGTCTCTCCTCGCTTCCTTTTCTTTCATCTAATGCCTCCCCACCATCCCGCCTCCCTATACTCCCTAAAAAATATACCCTCTCCTGTTCTCCCTCCCATTGCCAGCTCAGAGCATGTGCATGCACACTGAGCCGATGAGAACATCCAATCAAATGCTTCTCTATGATTGGACTGCACTAGATAGCTGTGATGATGATAAGTATGAGGACCTCCACCATGTGCTAAATTCAAGGTAAGTTTAAGCTTTTTGAATAGGAGTATTTTTAGCGATTAAGGGTCAATGTAAGTAATGTCAAAGGGGAATTGCTGGGTAAAATAACTGCACACTTAAAGGAACTTATAAAACTGTATTCCTAATACTATAGTCTCCCTCTCCCTCCATGCCCTTCCCCCCACCCAGTGATTAAATGGTAAAAAAACTTTCTAAAATTACCGAGCAACGAGGTCTCTTGGTGCTGGATTGATCTCTTAGTACTTTGTATTCCTTGCACTATGTAATCCCTTTAAAATATATATTTCTGACATACAGGTATTTAAAAATGATATAGCAATCTTTATCAGTCTCTAGAATGCTAATGTAAATCTAGAATTGAAATGGTAGAGTCCATTCACTGTTCCTTTCTTCATGACTCTAGGAATGATATGACATATTATAACTTCTTTTACTATTCAGAAGCAGGGGATCATCAAATTTGCAAACATTATATCAATGACTAGAGTCAAACAAATGTGTTTTTCAACAGGCTGTTAATCATTCCTAGAGCATAAATGAGGGCCAGTGAGGCAATATTGGCTACATTTCATACTGCAAAATACATGAAAAGAAAAACATTTGTAATTGATTTTGGTAGTGAATTTCTATTTTATTAAAAGCTCAACTGTAATGCTTACTATGGAAGTGTTTAAAGGGATTATATAGATAGTACATTCCATATAAAAGATAAAATATAACATATCGACCAACAAAAGCCAATAACTGAGATGTTGACAGCAACCAAACAGGACTGTGATGAAGTGCCCTTTGCCACTTTGTCCTGGAGAGGCCTGTTTGCCAGTCTCTTGCCCTGTGATTATGGCCCTGGGATGTATGGCCCTTTAAAAACCATCTGTGGGCATATTGAGACTTTTTGGGACAATGCCCCTTTAAGACGGTGTCCCCAGTGTCCCCAGACTTGTTTGGGACAATGCACCTTTAAGACGGTGTCCCCAGTGTCCCCAGACTGGTTTGGGACAATGCCCCTTTAAGACAGTGTCACCAGTGTCCCCAGACTGTTACTATCCTGTGTGCATGGCTTTTTCCCACTTGGTTCAGTAAATGGAGCTTACTGAGCCAAGTATTGCATAGGCGAACCACACAGAAGTGGAAGCGTGCGGCTAATTTACCTCCCAGGTTGGGAGGCTGCTGTAGGTAAATTGCTGACCGCTGGGTGGCCGCAGTTCGAACAAATGAACACGTGGCGGCGGCCATCTTTATTAATTCGAACACGGTCAGCGGTGTGTGCAGCCAAATCTATGGAACTGTTTTCGGCTACCCAATTGCACGAACACCGCTGACCCGTACCTTCTCCTCCACTTCGACACTGCGGCTGGAGACTAAGTCACGTTCGAATGGGACTTAGTCATTTTTCAGTGTGAAATTGACTGACCGCACAGCCCAAATCTATGGAACTCTTTTGGGCAGGAAAATGTGCTTGCGGTCACAAGGACTTCCAGATCACTTTTTAACTCCTGGAAGGAATGGTCTGAATTTTGGATATGTTTATATTTAAAGTGTACTGATTAATAATATATGACTTTGTGGAGATTGAATGTATAGTTTTAAAGTTACAGTACATGTATAAAAAGTATATTTTTAATTACTTTAACCCATTGTGTACAGTAATTATATCACAGGCAGAGGGGAGGATTTTTTTTCCACAAAACCATGTGGGTGGTACTTTATGTGTAAAACTTGTATATAAGGCCAATAAAAACAACAGCTCTGGCTGTTCTTGTTTGACCCTCAATACAGAGCCTCGTCTCGTACTTGGGTGGGATTTATTTGTATGCTTATCCTGTTCGGCTGTTTGGAGTGTAAATCATTTGTATGGTTTTTCTAGTTCAGCAAAATGGTTGATTCGGTAGCTGCCTTCATCTTTGGAAAGGGAACATCTCCTAAACGGCTTTAACCCCTTTTATACCTGGGGTGCCGTTACAAGGACCATTTCATTGTGGTATATGGGGGTCAGATCTTCATAAACCCCTTTAGTGTTGTGGTTAATGGACTAAATATTTTAACACTCAGAAGCTCCACTCATCATATAGGATGGGTGGTATTGCTCTACAAACTGATTGTAGATACACTAAGGATAATATATAGAAAAAATAAAATAAAAAATATATTTAGTGAAGTATTGTTTAAGTATAAATAATTTCAAGTGTATTATTAATTTTGTATTTTATTTTTTCTATGTATTACCATTTGAAACTGAGGTTCACTTCAGATATGTGATTAGAGTAAGTGTACTTTATTCTATTTTTGTGCACTGGATCACTTTAAGTGGTTTCTGCATGTTGCACTTTTTTACACTATCAGTATATATGCACATTGCACTTTCTAAGAGTGGAAAGTGTTTTCACTACTCTCACTTTATTGATACTGTGAGAAAATTTGCAGCGCACTTATTTTTCTGTTTATATATATGAACTTGACTAAGTATCCTATTTAAGTAAAAAATATATATATTTAAAACATTGTGAATAATACTGACCTTGCAAAACCAACACAGATAAGCCTATTTTTCCAGAACAGAGACTTGTTATCTCTGTCCAAACAATATTAGTAAACATGTATTAGAGTGTGCAACAATGTCAACCGCTTGTCCAGTAAACAGACTCAAACAATAAGGATTATGAACTGAGTGTGGATTAAAAACCAGTTTGAAAAATTTAGGCCAAAATAGCTAAACTGTGAGTGTAAGTGTGTAGGAGAATCCAAACTGAAGGGGACTATTTTATAATATTATTGCAGGTAAAATAGGTGATAACATTTTTTGTCCCAGCCATATGTCTGTTATAGTGAGAAACAAGTATAATATCAGCATAAACTGCAAACGCTGTGCTAAACACTTTCAAGTAAAATGATGATCCAGGGTGGTCATGATATAATGGCATATGCCAAGGGCTGTCAATAATGGGTGATAGCAGCTAGCATGTGAAATCGTACACTAGAAATTTGTTGTTACTTTTTGTCTTTGTCCAGGGGCTGGGAAAGTGCAGAAGCACACTAGGGGTGGGAGGGTTTGGTCTCATACTCTGCATAACCACCAACTACCTAGAATATAGCAGGTCCCCTGTTTCATCATCCTGGGTTTTGTCCTCTATTGTCTCAGTTCTGAGGACACGAAAGAAAACTCCCCATAAAATACAAACTGAGCACATATTTTCGATTTCTCTTTGAAGCTGCACAAGACTAAAACGGTGCATTTATAGCCATGGTCAAGGGATCCAGGAGTACTCTGAGCATGGACAAACCTTGTTGTCTGCTTTGGGCAGCTGGCACTGCGAACTTCTTATTTCTACAAGAGTCACTATTCATGCGATAGGGTCACCTCCATGCTGCCATGCTGTCCTCACCATTCAAGCTGTTGCAGGTATAACCTGGGTTATATGCTTTGCATTCTCTAGACATGTGCCACTATGCCATTTCTTTTTAAAGCCGCGTTGAAAGGAACTGATACTTTTAACTCTAGATTACTGTTATCTCTTTTATTGTATATAGTGGTTTGCTTAAGACTGAGATGGCTGAAGATAAGGATACCAAATAATAGGACTGGGATTGCAGCCCAGAAATTATAAGTACACTCTTTATTTTTCACCTTCAACAATGAAAGGAGAGTCAGACCTAAATACAATTACAGGCAACAACAGAACTGAAGCAGTGAGAGTATAAAACGTGTTGTTATGGAGGTGAAATAATAGAAAAGGAAAAAGTAAATGAGTTAGAACTTGACAGAGGAGCACAGTGATTTACTTATTTAAGTGATTATTTGATCACAATTATGCAGTAATTATTTAGCTCTTGTAAAAAATAATCCTATACAATGTGTGTGTGTGTGTGTGTGTCTCTATATACATCGATATCTAGAAATAAATACAGTTGTGCATCACCTGCATAGCTAAAGTTAGACTTTGGGAAGTCCTGTGGGCACAGAAATTTAAAAGAAATAAAATATTGTGTTTGCACAACTATCCTAAAGTTCCCAGTTATCCTTAGAAATAAAAAATGCTAAGGGTATAACATCATATGTGATGCTCTCTGGAAGCATTAGGCTAGGTGCCAAAAAGTTTGTGGTAAGACCAAAAAACACTACAACACCCCACAGAGCAGAAAAAAAACAAAACACTTTTTTTGTTTTTAGACTTCTATTTCCAGACCAGAATCTTTGTGATACTGACGAGACCCAAAAGGTTCAAGTAGGGACTACCTTTTTTTTATGTATAGCAGTCAGGTTGACAAAACTTGACAATGGGTGGAGCCTTAACCAAGGTTCTGTTTCAGTTGCCAATCAGATTTACCCACAATTCATCAGTACAATCAAGCTCACAGAAAGGAAACTGCAGACATCATGGACAGGAGAGAGCAATATGACTGCTCCCACATATTGAGATCCAGCACAAGAAACCTAATGAATATAAAAATAGGCAAGTGGCAAGGAGAGGAGTATATTTATTAAGATACCCGGGACAAGGGGGGGCGTGTCCTGGACCTGTCGGCAAGCGGTCACATATTGTGAACGCTCCGTGCACCTAAGGCCTTAACCTGAGCAATTTGGATCCTCAAAGTCCGATACAAACAGCGAAACTAAACATGTCTCGGTCCAAACCTAAACAGACATCGGAGATTCAAGAAAAGTCACACTTTTTTGCCCCCAAAACTGGGCAGACTAAGATTCAGGCGCTGCCTGAAGTAATCCAAGATGACGGAGAGGAGTCGGAACTGGAGTCCTTGCAAAAATTGCAAGCAACAGACTCTCCGGTTACCCAAGGTTACCCATATGCTGGACAATATGTCTGACAAAATACTGCATACCTTACAATCCTCACTAGGAGACTTACACAAAGATCTACCAGAATTGGGGGCCAGAACATCCACTATGGAAAATACCATGTCAGAGTACGCTGCGGCCCATAATGAGATGACTGCAAAAATGGATGGCCTAATGTCTCGGATTGAAGAATTTGAGATTAAGCAGGCAGATATGGAAGACAGGGCCGGCGGAATAATCTCCGCATTAGGGGAGTGAAAAAAATGGTCAGTACCAATGAACTGTCTGCTTATATTACGGAGCTATTACATGCGATTGCCCCTGAGCTTCCAAGAGAGGTCCTTCTTATGGACCGCGTACATCATACAACTAGGCCCAAATTCCTGCCTCCTGATATCCCGTGAGACATACTGTTACGCCTCCTCTATTATCATGCAAAGGAGGAAACCCTTAAGAGAAGCAGGACTCACACGGACTGGTCGGAAGAAATACCAGGATGTCAAGGTATATGCAGACATTTCAGCATTCACACTCAAGAGGAGAAGATCTTTCCAAACCATCACGGAGCAACTTGGAGCCCACAGAATCATCTACCATTGGGAATATCCAGGGAAATTGTTGGTACAGCGAGAGGGTAAAACAATCGTACTGCTTACCCCCGAAGATGGATTCAAGGTACTTTGTGAATAGGGACCCTGCAGTATGAATTTTTTTTATAGTCTCCACTAATAGGGCATATAACCAAGCCAGCATGGGACGAGGAACTTCGTTGGTCGCCTGCGTTAAATTTGGCATGAGGCGAGAACAAAGCAGAAGGTAAGTTCCACTATCACTAGATTTACCTAACTTCCCCAATAAATGGAGTCATTGGGATCTCCAAAAATTGCTGGGAGTGTCAGGAGCGGCTTCCACTTGACAGCGTATTTAACCACGCATGTCCCATATTTTTAGTTATGATTGTTGGGAAGAAGGGGTAGAGCAGGTACCTCAACAGGGGGCACAAGGAAAAATGTTACAAAATTAAAAATGGAAAACGCAACAAAACCAGAAAAAAATAAATCTCTGTTTTTCTGTTAATGTATGTTGCTTGTACATGCCTATATTAGACAGAATTGTGATTTCTTATATTGTTAATGGTAATGGTACTCACATTTGTTTGAAGAGAACTCAAGGCCCGTTAGGAGCATGATCTTTAAGGACAGGAAGCTATATACTTCCTCCACCAGGGCATTACTGGGAAGTGCCTAGCCGGCTTTTCGGCTCTCTAGTTATATTTTTCTTACTTTTCTTTGTTTTACTTTTTGGCGCAGTATCGGTGACGCAGGGCTGTTTTCCCTGGGCGCCCTTTGTGCGCTTGTGTATTTGGTTCATATGTTTCCAGTGAGAGTTGTACAGGGTTCCCGACCATTAGGAGGGTTGGTCGAGGGTTACTGGATTGCAGTCTTAATGCCATTCATTCACAGAGATGATTCACTCTGCTTGATAGAGCTGGGAGAAGTGGAGATCTCTATATGTCTTGAAGTTTGTATACTCATACAGCACACAAAAATCTATAAGCCACCGTGAAGATCTACTCGCATAATGTCAAAGGCCTCAATATATAAATGAAAAGGCACCTGTTGAACCGAGAGCTACGGACACACGATGCAGATGTCATATGCCTACAGGAAACCCATTTTAGCACACAAGATCACCCTCCTCTATTGTCCAGGGATTACCCTATACAATTTCACTCAACTTCCTCTACTAAGTCAAAGAGCACATCTATACTTCAAAATCCTATCTTTTCAGGCACACTCCAAAGACATTGACACGAATGGACTTTACTTTATTTTAGTAGGCTCTATTAATGAAATTATGTACACGATAGTATCAATCTATGCACCAAATACAAATTAAATAAATTTCCTCCATATGGTATTGAAGAGGGTGACAGCTATACTCCAAGGGATTACAATATTATGTGGGGAATTCAACTATATCCTTGATCCGGCATTAGATACTACCCTTTCCCCACTAAAAGCTAGATTTGGAACCCTCAAAAGACAGTGTAGAAAGATACAGAACCTCTTTTTCCTCCATCATTACTAAGATGCCCGGAGAGCAAATCACGTGGTCAGACCATGCCCTGGTCACCTTGGAAGTCAAGAATTTATATAATTTGAAACATCATAGTCCGTGGAGACTGAAAAAACAAGGAGTTTACAGGCAAAATAGATGAGGCCCTTCAAAATGATTTTCTAGATAACGAGACCCCTGCGGTATCTATTAACACAATATGGTAGGCACACAAAACAGTGGTAAAGGGACTTTTTATGCAAAGAGATGCTGCACTACGTAAACAGTCTCAGGCACAAATGAAACACTGGCAAAAGGGCCTTTACACACTAAATGTGCAAAACCAAAGAACACCATCTCTATCGCTTAGAAGCTAGATCCTGTCCCTGACGAGACTTATTCACCAGCATTCCCTTCAGGCCACCGGTTATCAGCTTAAACGCCTCAAAGCCAACTTTTATGCTCAGGGGAACAAGGAGAGTAGGCTCTTAGCAACTAGATTGCAAGACAAGCCTCTCAAAAGATAGCATATCTCAAAACGCGAACGGGAACCAAGAAACACACCCCAAAATAGATCAGTAACAAATTTGCGCGATACTATGCGGATCTGTACAATTTAAGACAGGATCCCCAGCTATGTCAACCAAAGAGTTGACATAGCTGGGGATCACAATTTACCCCACAATTTACCCCACCTGACCACAGTACAGCTGGCCGACTAAACCAGTACACTGTCTGAACAAGAGGTGGTTGCCACTATTGGGGCACTGCCGTTGGGTAAAGCACCTGATGGCCTGGACATCCTCTACTATAAAAAAATTCTAAATTGCGCTAGCTCCTCACTTGGTTACACTGTTTGCCAATGCTGTCACCACTGAACACTTACACACTGATATACTTGCAGCACATGTTGTCACGCTACTGAAACCAGGTAAACCACCTACCATACCTCAAAACTTTAGGCCCATATCGCTTTTAAATATGGACGCGAAACTGTTCGCAAAGATATATGCAACCAGACTCAGTAAGATTTTGCCCCATGTAATCCATTCTGATCAAGTGGGTTTTGTGACAGGACGCCAGGGGTCTGAGAACACCCATAAGGTGGTTAGCGTGATGCATAGTATCAGGAAATCAGGTTCGGAGGGCTTGTTTGTGTCCCTTGATGCGGAAAAGGCCTTTGACCATCTGCATTGGGGGTTCCTGGAGGCGGTGCTGCATAAATTTGGCGTCCCTGGAGGGATTCCTGTCACTGGTGAGGGCCTTACTTAGCAATCCAACGGCACATATGCTCAATGCCAGTTTTCAGTCTAACCCCCTCACAATATCAAATCGGACGAGGCAAGGCTGCCCCCTGTCTCCTCTACTATATGTTCTGGCCTTAGAACCTTTAGCTCAGACGATTAGAAGCCACACTTCCATCCAAAGCATCCAGATAGGGGGACGGGAATATAAGGCAAATTTATTCGCAGACGATGTGCTACTGACTCTGACGCAGCCCATGGTTTCCCTCCCAAATCTATTACAGACAATAACAGAATACAGCAAACTATCTTATTATAAATTAAATGTAACCAAAACACAAGCATTAGGGTTGAGCATACCAGAGACTTCCTTCTCTTTGGATTGGAGATCGGACTTCATCACATTTCTGGGGCTTAAACTCACAAAGAATTTGGCGGACCTTTTAAAACAAAACTATGAAATGCTATTGAGAGAGATAATGAATGCACTAAAAAAATAGGATACAAAATTCTTGACATGTTTGGGGAGACTGGCGGCAGTAAAAATGTCCATACTTCCCGAATTCCAGTACCTACTTCGAACATTACAAATTTATATGCCCAGGACTTATCTAGACCAGTTACAAACCATTTTAACGTGTTTTATATGAGGCAACCATAAAGTTCTGGTTGCCACAAGGATACTGCAAGAAAACATCACACAGGGTGGATTGGGCTTGCCTGACATTAAGGGATACTATAAAGTTGCGTTGCTTTCCACAGTAATAGTCTCCCATGCAGGGGTCAACCACCCCCCAGTGGATCGAGATCGAGTCTTATTGGTCTTGCCCCAAAGGCTTGAAATACTTGTTTTTGATGCCAAATATACTCAGTAACAGTGCACTACTCTTGCTCACATGGGATAACCTGAAAAAACTATTAGAACAGGAACACTGGTGGACCCTTGCCACCCCCATAAAATGCTTACACATTCCTAACCCCTCATTTGACTTTAGACCCTGGCTGACTAGAAGATGTCCACTATTGGACATTAGTGATGTCGCGAACCCGAAATTTTCGGTTCGCGAACGGCGAACGCGAACTTCCGCAAATGTTCGCGAACCGGCGAACCGCCCGAAACGCCATTGACTTCAATGGGGAGGCGAATTTTAAAACACACAGGGACTCTTTCTGGCCACAATAGGGATGGAAAAGTTGTTTCAAGGGGACTAACACCTGGACTGTGGCATGCCGGAGGGGGATCCATGGCAAAACTCCCATGGAAAATTACACAGTTGATACAGAGTCTGGTTTTAATCCATAAAGGGCAGAAATCACCTAACATTCCTAAATCACAATCAATATGGATTGACACCTGACATATGACATATTGACACCTTGACATATGGATTGACACCTGTCCTCAGAGCCCCTGATGCACACGGACACAGAGCAGAATAGAGACTGGTCCCCCTACATAGGGTCACTTGGCAGATATGGATTGACACCTGTCCTAAGGATCCCTGATACACACTGACACAGAGCAGAATAGGGACTGTTCCCCCTACATCGGGTCACTTGGCAGATATGGATTGACACCTTGTTACAAACTGCTATTTGTAACGGGCCCTTTAAATGGCAAATTGCCCTGTTTCCCTGGGTTGTGGAGAAGCCTCTTTGCCAGCCTCCTCCCGCATGACTATGGCCCCTGGGAGATTGTGAAAATGTATGCACTTTTATTTGGTGTGTATGGCCCTTTAAGACTGTCGGTGGGCATATTGGGGCTTATGGACTCTTTATGTGACTGGTGCTGGCCCTTTAAACACCTTTTTTGGGACATCAGGAAGATTGGGACACTGCCCCTTTAAGGCCGTGTCCCCAGACTTGTTGGGGACACGGCCCCTTTAAGACGGTGTCCCCTGTGTCCCCAGACCTGGTGCAAACCCTTTGTGCCTGCCTTGCTATTTCCCACTTGGTTCAGTAAATGGGAAATTATTTCAGCTGCAGAGACTAAGTCCCATTCAGCGATGGGACTTAGTCTTTTTTTCAGCCGTTTTTTTCAGCCTTATTTCAGCTGCAGAGACTAAGTCCCATTCGGCGATGGGACTTAGTCTTTTTTTCAGCCGTTTTTTTCAGCCTTATTTCAGCTGCAGAGACTAAGTCCCATTCGCGATGGGACTTAGTCGTTTTTTCAGCCTGAAATAGACCGACCTCACAGCCCAAATCTATGGAACTGTTTTGGGCAGGAAAATGTGCTTGCGGTCGGTCATAAAGGGACCTCCAGCTAACTTTTTAACCCCTGGATGGATTTGGCTGATTTTTGGTTATGTTTATGTTTTAAGTGTGCTGATTCCAAATATGTAATTATGAAGATGGGATGTGTAGTTTTAAAGTTACAGGTATGGCTAAAAACTGTATTTTTACTGCCTGTGTTTAATTATGTTAATCTCTTCCCAAACGTCATTTCGTTCAAAGTGGAGAGAATGTTAAAAAAAATATTTTTGTTCGAAGTGTGAGAAATGCTTTTCAGCCGCTTCTAATCTTAAGCATCATTTGAGGAGCCATACAGGAGAGAAACCTTATTTGTGGTGTGTTTAGTATTGTTCTGATCAGTTTAATACCTTCCGCGTCTCCTATCAGTGGACGCGGTATATATATGGCAGCCATTTTAGGAACCGCACACCTGGGACCCGAGCAAGGTCACCTCGTTCAACAGCCGACAACATTTGTCCCTGGAAAACTATCCTGGACATTCTGTACAATTTGTATGGATATGGCAGTGATTTCTGTAACAGGGAGATGGAAAAAGAGATGCTTGGTCGGTCCTCTTAATTCAAATTTGGGGCACTGCGCGGTCAAGCTAATGTGCCACCAGATAGGAGTGGTGTGTTTAGTATTGTTCTGATCAGTTTAATACCTTCTATCAGTGGTCGTGTACACGGCATTGATTTTTGTAACAGGGAGATGGAAGAAGAGGCTTGGTCGGCCCTCTCACTGCAAATTTGGGGCACTGCGCGGTCAAGCTAATGTGCCACCAGATAGGAGTGGTGTGTTTAGTATTGTTCTGATCAGTTTAATACCTTCCACGTCTCCTATCAGTGGTCGCGTACACGGCATTGATTTTTGTAACAGGGAGATGGAAGAAGAGGCTTGGTCGGTCCTCTTACTGCAAATTTGGGGCACTGCGCGGTCAAGCTAATGTGACACCAGATAGGAGTGGAGTGTTTAGTACTATTTTTATCAGTTTAATACCTGTGAGAAATGCTTTTCAGCCGCTTCTAATCTTAAGCATCATTTGAGGAGCCATACAGGAGAGAAACCTTATTAGTGGTGTGTTTAGTATTGTTCTGATCAGTTTAATACCT
>OW240913.1:60675645-60694552 GCA_933207985.1 Pelobates cultripes | reverse complement strand
AAGACTATCGATTTTGTCAAGATTGGCTTGGTGGCCACATTGCAGGAACAGTTTTGTGCTTATCTTAGCCTTTAAAAGAACACTCCACAGACATAAACTGTAGCGGAGATGCAATATTCCCCAGGTTATCTCCGCTTATAATCCAAGTGAGGCTCAGGAACAAGTAGAGAATAAATCCAAAGGCAAGGTTTCCAGCAGGTAAAATACAGCAATATCCCAACAGCAATCCCAATAACTGGACGACACACAGTTTCAGGAGCAGAACTGACAAGCCTTTAATCACAGTCTCCTTATAAAGCATGCTCCCATGCAAGGGAGGGATTTACAGTAATTATTACAGTAGCCAATCCTGTCCTGGTAACCTCCCACACATCTCCTCCCCTCAGCCAGCATCATAATCCCCTTATCCAGTACACCAATTCCCCCCGTTTCTGGATGTACCCCTAAACGTAGGGGTACCTCTTTAAATCATACATCCCCTGGTAGCCCTGATCTGGGTGACCAACATATCCAAAAATCACCCAGATCAGACCAGGGGTTCGGGAAAAGTATGGAGGGAATAAAATGACCGACCGCACGAACAGAGATAGCCGAATCCGGTTCCATGTGAATGGGCCCTGCGGTCGGTCCTGGCATAAGGGAATAAAATACATGAAAACCTCTAGCTATAGAGGCTAGGGAGGGTTCGCCTGATTCCCCTCGTTCGGTATTTTCTATCTACCGAACGAGGGGCCGTTCGGTAGTTTGGAACCGAACGGACCAGGGCTGTGGAGGTCTCAGCGGTGTTCGCCTACTCGAGTGTCCGATTTTAGTTCCAGACACTCGACGGCAAAACACCGCTGTTCGGGAGGTTTAAAATGGCCACCGCCACGTGTTCGTTTGTCGAATGGCCACCCCCGAGAACAAAGGACGGCTACTTCCTAGTCAATTACCCGTTCGCAACAATGTTTCAACGGGTAATTGAGGACACACTTTACCCAGGGGAGGTCTGGTTGTTCGGTAGTTTCATTCGAATAAACTAAGGGAATGAAACTACCGAACCATCACAAGAATACAAGGCTATAAAACACATAGAAACTAGCAGATCACACGAATGCAATTATTTTCAAAGACATTTGCAGGACAGCCCAGTGCCATCCACTACACTGCTCCCCCTTGCCCACAAGCCGGCATACACAGTCTGATCCAACACGGATCGGCTTGGGGATGTCCGGGGACTCACGGATCATTTTTCCAGGTCAGTTTGTCTCGACAACCCGTCGGCATTCCCATTCTGTTTACCCGGGCGGTACTGAATATTAAAGTCAAAAGGCTGCAGCGCCAAACTCCAGCGCAGCAGCCTGGCATTGTCCCCAGCCACCCGGTTTAGCCAGACCAACGGGTTGTGATCCGTGAGTAACGAAAAAGGCTGTCCATATAGATACGGCTGTAGTTTCTTTAAGGCCCACACCACAGCCAGGCATTCCTTCTCGATGGCGGCGTAGCTTACTTCTCTGGGTAATAGCTTGCGACTGATGTAAGCCACGGGGTGTTCTCCGCCATCGGCTCCGACTTGGCTCAGTACTGCTCCCAATCCAAACATAGAAGCGTCTGTGTGAACAAGAAAACGTTTAGTTGGATTGGGAGCTGCCAAGACAGGAGCATTTATCAGTGCATTTTTCAGATGTTGGAATGCCTGCTCACACTCCGGGGTCCAGGTCACCTGGCGGGGCAAATTCTTCCGAGTAAGGTCAGTGAGAGGTTTGGCGAGGGCGCTATAGTTAGGGACAAACTTTCTGTAATACCCAGCGGTCCCTAGAAAGGCTAACACCTGGGTTTTAGTCCTAGGAGTGGGCCACTGGGCCACGGCTTCTACTTTGGCTGGTTCGGGCTTCTGTTTGCCGCAACCCACTCTATGTCCGAGGTACTGCACCTCGGCCATCCCTATGCTGCACTTGGCCGGTTTCAATGTCAAACCAGCTTCCTTAATCCTGTCTAGCACCGCTCCTATATGGGCCAAGTGCTCCTGCCACGTATTGCTAAAGATGGCAATATCGTCCAGGTAGGCACAGGTGTAGTCTTGGAACCCATCCAGGAGTCGGTCTACCATCCGCTGGAAAGTAGCTGGGGCGTTTTTCATCCCAAATGGCATGACCTTAAACTGGTACAAGCCAAATGGGGTGACAAAGGCCGATTTCGGGATGGCCTCTGGGGCCAGGGGGATTTGCCAATACCCCTTACATAAGTCAATGGTAGTGAGGTATTGACCCCTGGCCATTCTGTCCAGTAGCTCATCTATCCGTGGCATAGGGTATGCATCGGACACAGTTTTCTCGTTTAATCTCCGGTAGTCTACGCAGAAGCGGGTCGTACCGTCCCGCTTCGGTACGAGTACTACCGGAGAAGCCCAGGGACTATCTGAGGGCTCAATCACCCCCAGTTGGAGCATCTCATCGATCTCCTTGCGCATGTTTTCCCTTACCGCTTCTGGGATGCGGTAGGGGGTCTGGCGCATCGGTAGTTGCCCTGGGGTCTCTACCCGGTGAGTGGCCAGAGGGGTGTACCCAGGTACATTAGAGAACGTGTCTCGTTTCTCCTCCAACAGCTGCTGTACCTCGATGCGCTCCTGTGGGCTCAGCCGGTCTCCCAGTGTGACTTCCCCTAAATCCCCCGACAACTGCCCATCTTCCAACAGATCTGGGAGTGGTAAGCTGTCAAACTCATCCGAATTGGGCGCACATATGGCGGTTACCTCCTCGGAGCGCTCTTGGTAGGGCTTCATCATGTTCACATGGAGCATGCGTCGCCCTCCCGTCCCTGTACAGGGGCCAATTATATAGGTGGTGTCACATCTCTGTTCCACCACCCTATAAGGTCCCTGCCAGGCGGCCTGTAGCTTGTCATGTCGGACAGGCTTTAAAATTAGCACTTTCTGCCCGACCTGAAAGCTACGGTCCCTGGCTCCCCGGTCATACCATGTGCGCTGGCGGGTCTGTGCCGCCTGAAGGTTTTCCCTTACCGTCCTGGTTAAGGCTTCCAGGCGGTCTCGGAGAGCCAACACATATGGTATGATGGGGGTGCCATCTGCGCTCCGGTCTCCCTCCCAATGCTCTCTTATAAGATCTAAGGGGCCTCTGACCCTCCTCCCAAACAGCAGTTCAAACGGGGAAAACCCCGTGGATTCCTGCGGCACCTCCCGGTAAGCGAATAGGAGATGCGGCAGGAACCGCTCCCAGTCCTTATGGGTCTCTGCGAAGGTTCGGAGCATTTGTTTCAATGTGCCATTGAACCGTTCGCAGAGCCCATTAGTCTGGGGGTGGTAAGGGGCACTGATAATAGGCTTAATGCCACAGATCCTCCAGAGGTGTTGGGTGAATTCTGCGGTAAATTGGGTACCCTGATCCGAGATAATCTCCCTGGGTAATCCCAACCGGGAGAATATCTGCATGAGGGCATCCGCGACCGTTTCAGCATGAATGTTGGTCAGAGCCACTGCCTCTGGATATCTGGTAGCATAGTCTACTACCGTTAAAATGTACCTTTTGCCTGACGGGCTAGCTTTCTTGAGGGGACCTATCAAGTCTACCGCTATTCTGCTAAAAGGTTCCTCAATTATTGGCAAGGGGTGTAGTTTCGCCTTCCTCCGGTCTCCCCTTTTCCCTACCCTCTGGCAGGTATCGCAGGTGGTGCAATACCTGCGCACTTCCTGGCTGATCCCTGGCCAGAAGAAACTTTGGGTCAGTCGGTACCTAGTGCGGCTGACCCCTAGATGTCCGGATAGTGGGATATCGTGTGCTATCCGGAGTAGCTCTGCTCGGTACCGCTGCGGCACCACTAGCTGCCTCATCACTATTGGGTCTGACCCCTCAATCTGCTTGTCTGTCTCCCTGTACAAAAGCTGCTTGTCCCAGACAAATCTCTCCCCCTGTCCCTGTATACCTGCAAGGTGGGGTCAGTCACTACCTCTGCTGCAAATTCGTTAGGAGGGGCCCAGGGGACACAGTCAAGGGAAGGGGAAGGGTCTCTTACCTGAACCTCCGGAAGTGTGTTGTAGTCCTGGGTGCGGGCCTGTTGACGGGTGACCACAGGGTGAGCTTCTCCTGTGGTGGACGTCTGGGGCTCAAAAGCAGATGTCAGCCTCCCCAGATCGTTCCCCAATAAAACCTCCGCCGGTAACTGCGGCATCAACCCCCCGCTCCCCAATGTAAATGTACCCTCGCTGTAGGTAGCCGGTACACTGCTCCCCCGGCTACCCTGACGGCCACAGTTTTACTCAGTCTCGCTTCATCCGATACCAGGTGACTTTTGACCAAGGTGATGGTAGCCCCCGAATCACGTAGGCCCTGTACTGCTTTTCCCTCCAGGTATACGGTCTGCCTGTGATGCTGTCTGTTATCAGCATTGGCCTGGACTGGATCCGCCTCGTGTAGTACTTCCCACTGTTCCACGGTTGTTATGGGAACAGCTGACCCATATGGTGTGGCCACTATATTTTGGTAGTGATGGGCGGCGGCTGCTCTTGGCGGTGGTGGTGGGCCGGGGCGAATCCAGGTAGAACGATCCCTCAGCTGGGGACATTCCCTTTTATAATGTCCCCACTTCTGGCAGTGATGACAGGGGCCAGAAGCGGGCTGGCGAAAACGTGGCTGTACAGCGGGTGGTGGTGGTGGTGGCAGTTGCCTCGGTGGAGCTGGGTTGTAGCTGTTTCCCCCAAAGGTTTTAAAAATGGCTTTTGGGGCTGCCGGTTTCTGCTGCCTGCGCGCATTCAAGTACTCATCGGCCTTCCTAGCAGCTTCGGTGAGGGAGGTAGGGTTTCTGTCCCTCACCCATTCCTGGACCTCGCCTGTTACCCCCTCATAGAATTGCTCCAACAACACCATTTGCAATAAGTCCTCCATGGACCGAGCCTTATTGGATTGTACCCACCCCAGAGCGGCCCGATGCAACTTGCAAGCCCATTCCACATGAGAGTCCTTATCATTTCTTTTTAGGTCTCTAAACCGTCGCCGATATGCCTCTGGCGTGATTGCATATCGGGCCAGGATCACTTCTTTTACTCTGCGGTAATTCCGAATTTCC
Source organism: Pelobates cultripes (assembly GCA_933207985.1). Lineage (NCBI taxonomy): Eukaryota > Metazoa > Chordata > Amphibia > Anura > Pelobatidae > Pelobates > Pelobates cultripes. Next base: position 60,689,494 of record OW240913.1, on the reverse strand, counting down.
TCATCAGGTACAGTTCTATATGCTTCAGCCGCCTTCCCTGTGAGCTTCCCTGCTAAAATAGGCACCCACTCGTCTGGGCTAATACTATGCAATGCACACAGCCTTTCAAAGTCTTGGAGAAAAGCATCTATATCTTCCTCTGCTTCTACATATGTTTTAAAGGCTTGGTAAGGAATTTTTGTCTTACCCTGTGTGATGGTAGCTGTGGTAGCATTCCTCTCCAGCTGCTGTAGTGGCCTTTGACGCAGTATAAACTCCTGTACCTCTGTCATTGTCCTGGATATAATATCCGTTGTTGGATTCTCTCCATAAAAGGACAGCCTGAACTGCACCTCTCTCCGGAACTCTTCTTTTTCAGCTCCATCTGCTGTACTCTGCTGCTCAGGGATTACCCTGTCCTCCTGCTGGTATTCAGCCATCACTTCTGCAATGAGGATTGCTTTCTTTTTATTGCTGGCTGCAATGCCTTTCGCTTCCAGGAGATCTTTTAGCGTGGATCTTTTAAGCTTGGCATAATCACTCTCCATCCGTATTCCATTGGTCCTTGTTCCCTTGTGAGTCTGCATCCCAGCGCTGCCAACCAATGTAGCGGAGATGCAATATTCCCCAGGTTATCTCCGCTTATAATCCAAGTGAGGCTCAGGAACAAGTAGAGAATAAATCCAAAGGCAAGGTTTCCAGCAGGTAAAATACAGCAATATCCCAACAGCAATCCCAATAACTGGACGACACACAGTTTCAGGAGCAGAACTGACAAGCCTTTAATCACAGTCTCCTTATAAAGCATGCTCCCATGCAAGGGAGGGATTTACAGTAATTAGTACAGTAGCCAATCCTGTCCTGGTAACCTCCCACACATCTCCCCCCCTCAGCCAGCATCATAATCCCCTTATCCAGTACACCAATTCCCCCCGTTTCTGGATGTACCCCTAAACGTAGGGGTACCTCTTTAAATCATACATCCCCTGATAGCCCTGATCTGGGTGACCAACATATCCAAAAATCACCCAGATCAGACCAGGGGTTCGGGAAAAGTATGGAGGGAATAAAATGACCGACCGCACGAACAGAGATAGCCGAATCCGGTTCCATGTGAATGGTCCCTGCGGTCGGTCCTGGCATAAGGGAATAAAATACATGAAAACCTCTAGCTATAGAGGCTAGGGAGGGTTCGCCTGATTCCCCTCGTTCGGTATTTTATATCTACCGAACGAGGGGCCGTTCGGTAGTTTGGAACCGAACGGACCAGGGCTGTGGAGGTCTCAGCGGTGTTCGCCTGCTCGAGTGTCCGATTTTAGTTCCAGACACTCGACGGCAAAACACCGCTGTTCGGGAGTTTTAAAATGGCCGCCGCCACGTGTTCGTTTGTCGAATGGCGGCCACCCCCGAGAACAAAGGACGGCTACTTCCTAGTCAATTACCCGTTCGCAACAATGTTTCAACGGGTAATTGAGGACACACTTTACCCAGGGGAGGTCTGGTTGTTCGGTAGTTTCATTCGAATAAACTAAGGGAATGAAACTACCGAACCATCACAAGAATACAAGGCTATAAAACACATAGAAACTAGCAGATCACACGAATGCAATTATTTTCAAAGACATTTGCAGGACAGCCCAGTGCCATCCGCTACATAAACCACTTCAGCTTGGTGAATTGCAATCTGTGTGGGGAGCATCTCCTCCTAATTGCTGTGTATATAAGTGTTGTTTTCGGTTTGAAATTAGCACTTTTATAACTGTCAGATTTAGAGAGCTAATGGAAGTGACAAGTGTTCTCTGCCAGAGAGTGCCTACCTTCTTCCCAATCACAAATATGCCTGTCCGCAGACTTCCTGGCTTTCAGCCTCAAGAACGCTCTTGTGGCTCAAAGTTAGAGGCTTCTCATTGAGAATCCTCTGATATGAGTGTTCCCTAGCACAGAGATTTAGAAAAAGGGAAGGGGAGGAACTGCAGCATTTGCAAGCTGTTTTTCAATATATCCCCAATCAATAAATACAGCAATGCATTCATGTTTCATTGAAAGTATATCTACTAAATTAGTTTTTATTTATTTTTAAAAGATTACTGAAGTCACCTATACCACTTCATCTAAATTAAGTGATTTGGGTGCAGCGGTCCTGTCATTTTAACCCTGCAATGCAATTCATTGCAGTTTTGTAGAAATTACAATGTTTAAATTCTGGGTTAAATATGCCTCTAGTGGCAGCCACAAGAGGCACTCCTCCAGAACTGAGTGTTCATTGGATTGGACAATATTGTGAGTGACATCCGCTAGAATGCTGACATCGACAGAGTTGGCACTGAAGACTGTACCAGAGGAGTCTCAGCATAGGAAATAAGGTTGTTTTTTTTAATCTAAAGGGATTCTATAGTGTTAGCAATACAAATCTGTATTCTTAACACAATCGTGCCTCTCCACCCCACCTTTTCACCCCCAACCCCTCCCACAACCTCATGGCTCTCCAGCATTTAAAGGCTTAAAAACTCTTTAGTCTCTTACCTGATTCCAGTTTCGATGTCCCTCAGCGCTGGGTCAGCATTTCACCTCCTCCGACGGACATTTAATCAATGCTTTCCTTTGGGGATTTCTCTGAGAGCAAGATGTTGACCAGCATCATTTAATGGAATCCAGGAAGTGCCTCTAGTGGCGGTCTGATACACAGTCTCTACAGGCAGTCTTAGTCCTGCAAAGTAAATATTGCAGTTTCTCTAAAACTGCAATAATTTACATTGCAGGACTAAGGGGGACAAGAACATTGCACCCAGACCACTTCAATGAGATTGCTATAGTGTGCCTTTAATGTAGGTTTCACTGAGCAAAAGGGGGGAGAACCAGTGACCACATCGCTAAAAGGCAATCTATAGTTTTGACAATACGATTGTTTTATTTGAGACAATAAGTTCGCTTTAAAACTGGGGTGATTGAATGTGTTTTATCTTGTTCTTTTCTTCTCGCTTCATTGCCTAAAATACTGGAATACAGAGTATTCTCGCTGATCAACTGAGAGCAGCAGAGAACTTGTGGCTGCACTTAGCAAGAGTAGGGCAGAAGGGATGGGGAGATGTCTGACAGCTTTACTATGGAGGCACTTGGTTATTGTAATAGTTGTTAAGTATTTGTTTCACATTACACTTTTTAGAGATTTGGATGCTGTCTGATCTGTAGACAGGTCTCTATACTGCAGCATAAGGCAATGCATTTTGACATAGGTTTACCAGATATTTTTGAGTTGCAGGGCCAAACATGGAAAGACTCCAAATTAATTTTTAAATGATGCCAGTTTGCGTTTCGTGTGCATCTCTCATGAATTAAAGATCTCTTTGTTTCTTTCACATGGCATATTTGTCTCATTTCTTGAGGATAGCGATTGTTAAGGAGAGTCAAGGTTAGGTAATCATATTCTCAGGATCCGATTTTCCATTAGACAGAGCAGGTACCTGCCTACAGACATCTGTCCACTAGGTGGCGCCTGTTTTCGGCAAGTAAAATAATTCTATGCATACAGGCACCTGGCATGTAAATTCAGCCCTGAATATCCTAGCTGGATTAAAAAAAATAAAAAAAAACTACCATGTGTAAATATTTGAGTCAGAGCTATTGAGACAGGATAAAAATAAATGCAGTGATAAAATAATTTGAATTGTTTCCTGTTTCACTTATGATCAAATTAATTTATGCTTAAATTCTCCATAGGTGGAAAAGGTGATGCCCAATGACACATTTTATTTCACTATCCTACGGAACCCTGTCTCACAAATGGAATCATCCTTCTCGTACTATAAGGGTATGGATATATTCTGGAAACCTAAAAGCCTAGAAGAATTTCTGAGCAACACTTCTACGTATTATAATAGGAGTAGTACAAACAGCCATTACGCCAAGAATTTCATGGCATTTGATTTGGGCTTTAACCACAATGGCTGGGAATCTGCAAAGAACTTTAAGTTGATATGTCAGGCAGTGGATATCATGTTTGATCTGGTGCTAATTTCAGAGTATTTTGATGAATCTTTGGTGCTTTTGAAGAATGCTCTTTGCTGGACATTTGATGATGTTCTATCAATTCCTCTTAACAGTAGGAGTAACAAAACGAAAAAATCCCTCTCTGAAGAAATCCAGTATAAAATTCAGAGCTGGAATCAGTTAGACTGGCATCTTTACGTATACTTTAACAGGACTTTCTGGAATCAAGTGGAGAAGTTTGGAAGGAAGAGAATGGAGCATGAAGTAAAGGAACTTCGGAGAAGGAGGGCAGAAATAACTAAATTCTGCTTCCAAGGTGAAGTGGACCCAGACAAAGTAAAAGACAAGTTTCTGAAACCCTTTCAAGCAGGAATAGCCAAGATCCTTGGTTACAACCTAAAGCCAGGACTGAAAGAAGACAAGGATTTTTGTCAGAAACTGGTTACCCCAGAATTACAATACTCTAAATTGTTGTGGAAGAAGATCCAAATGCATAGCCCTCCTAAAGGAAGAGAGAGTACAGGATTAGGGGTCAATAAGCATTCTAACAATTTGTTTTCAGGTCTAGTTAAACAAGAACGAGCATATTCCTACAAGAATCACTCAAATTCCACAATTGGCTCATAGCAATAAATATTAATATAGGTATTTCTTGTAGCAGAAGTATAAAAAAAAAGTATTTTATTATGTATGGAACAATAGCTTGAAGAAATAATGTTGCAGCCTGAAAATGTGGGAAATTTCAGTCTTATTCCATTGTACAATGTTATTCCTCCCCCTTGCCCCCCCCCCAAAAAAAACTATTTTATAATACATTTTCTCGCACTCTTGACGTCTCTTACTTTCTATATGTTCAGTATCCATTTTTATTAAATATTCAGTCTATCAGAATGCTGCAGGAAGACAACTAAAAATGCGAACGATCCAGTATGTGACAAAACAACATGTGATAAACCATGCCTGTATCTCACACTTGTTTTGTCACATTTCTGTATCTCATGCAAGGTTTGGGAATCCTTGTAGATTTGCTGCTGCATGTTCACCTGTCTTTTTTTCTGTAAACGATCAGGTATGGTTATAACTACTGCTACAACACGTGGAATGACAGAGTAGAGGAATCAAAGAAGACAGGATTAGGGGTCAATAAGCATTCTAACAATTTGTTTTCAGGTCTAGTTATGGATAATGAGACATGAGCTGTTGGGTAGGGACAGTATTTCCTTAAGGCAGCTAGTTAGGAGCATAATATTACATTATCTTACAACAGGATAAATTATCTTACAACACTGAGTTTTTGCCTAATCTTACCAAATAATTACATCAAGTCGTTCATGTTTATCTTCCTAGCAACCTGGTAGGTTTTCAGCAATATGTAACAGTTGCTGGACTAGTCAAGGTACAAGTAAGCCTAATATTAGGGGGCTTTATTAATTATCAATTATTTCTGTTCTGAGATTAGGTGGTATTGTTTTTTGCTCAGTTCGTCTGCTCCAGCACACCACAACCGTCTTTCTCTTACTGGTATATCTCAAACCTTATTGTATGCCCTGAGCCTTTAACCCCAACCCTACATATACACACACACACACACACTACCTCCAATAGTGCTGCATAAAGGGAATTTACTTTATAAATAGTAACTGTTGGGGTAATAAAAAATGAATAAAAAACATTTATTTATTTATTTAAACACATTTAGTGAATAAACAGCCATATTGTCAACCCTAACATCTGGTTTTCCTGCAGATTTGTGCCCGCAAAAACCCATTTGACACTCTTAGAAAGATGTCTAACAGAAAAAGTACTGGATTCCACAAATATCTTGATGAAACCATTGGGTAATTGTAATAATTTTAAAGCACGTTGAACACATTTTTGTAACAAGTTGAATGAATCCCCAAGAGAGAAATGTCTTGTGGAATTAAATTGGCCATGGCACCACCAATCACACTTAGTGAGCAGAACAATGCAGACACACTTTGTTAGATTATATTTTATTACCTTTCAATCCAGCTTAGACTGGTTGTTAAAACTCAAATATGAATGTATTAAACTATTTGACACAATATAAACTGGTCATTATACAATGGAGGCAGTAGTGTACAAATATAATAAACTTATTAAAGCAGTGTTTCTGGCACGCTGGATTTGAATAGCTTTGCAGCAAGTATATGCCATTAACCCCTTAAGGACACATGACATGTGTGACATGTCATGATTCCCTTTTATTCCAGAAGTTTGGTCCTTAAGGGGTTAAAGGAGACCTCAATTTACACAACTGAGTAAAGCATTGGAATTGACTAAAAAGTGTGTTAACATTTTTGTTTTCTTTATATGAGAAGCTCTGTTTTCTTTTAAATTAAAGATGACATAATAATCCCATTCAGACAGTGTAAAGCCAGGGTAAGCATTGCAAATTAAATATTATTTAATTTCTCCTCTTTAAGGACACATGACATGTGTGACATGTCATGATTCCCTTTTATTCCAGAAGTGTGGTCCTTAAGGGGTTAATGTGTGCTCTCCCTATGCTGACTGCCAGTTGCAAAGAGCAAAGCTTATAACAATGGCTGGCACGGATATTGAGGCACCCAGTTGCTGGAAAATGTGTTTATTTTAACTTATTTTTCACAGCTCACAAACACCTCTAAAATGAATATTTGTTAAATAAAGAAATAAGTAAACATAATATCAAAAATTCTGGCAAATATCCGATACCCTTTAATATCAATATTAGTATTACTTGTAGTGTAACTGTATTACTTTTAGTGACACTGTAAGCCGGGAATGGCAATAGAGAAGTAACAATGGGAGTGAGGGCAATTGTTAGTAAAATGATAAGTGGAATTTACAGACTAATACAGTGTTGATCTTCTTCTCCATCTTCATATCAGAGGCAGCATTGACATTTAACTACTTCTATTTTTTTGACTGTTCGTTATTTGGTCTCCGTTGACTGGCTTCACCGGTTTTCTTTTTAGATGGTGACTTGACATCACCAGATGTTTTAGCTGAAGGGGCTTGGAGTGTTTTTCTTTTTGGGGTCTTGTATTTTCCTTTCTGATTGTATAGAAGGTTCCTCTGGAAGAGCAACGGGATATTTCCCTCATGTAGGAAGAGTGCTAGAACCATGCCTACAGAAATAAAAAAACAAAAACAAAACAATTATTCATCTTGTCTTAAAGGGACTCTCCAGTGCCAGTAAAACATATCCATTTTCCTGGCACTGTAGGTTCCTGCAATGCCCCTCTCCCTCCCACTCCCCATCCCATGCTGCTAAAGGGGTTAAAACCCATCAGACAGCCACTAGAGGGACTTCCGTGTCCAGGCACCCAGACCACTCCAATGGGCAGAAGTGGTCTGGGCACCTGGAGTGTCCTTTTAGGACACCATTATAGGTTAAAGTTAGAAACAAAAGCTTAATTATTGATCCTATTAAAACAAGCAGATATGTGTACAGATTCTGTAAGTTCATATGGCATAATAATTCTGCAAAAAACTTGCTTTATAAGGTCCTAAATCAAAATGTAATATCACTCATTTAAAGCGGCACTGTCACCGTATGGGGACTTTGTAGAATTTGCAAAGATTCCATGGTGACATCACCGCTGGAAGTCAGGTGGTCAAAGGAGGTGACAGGAAAATGCGAGTACTACTTACCCGAACCTTTCCCTCGGGGGCACCACCATCTTCTTTCATGGATCTGCTTCAGTGCCAGGAGCCGATGTCACTGCTGTGCTCGCTCTCATGTATGTGTGAGTGCAAAGCATTGTGGTCCATGGAGTGTCCTGTAATTTCCATCAGCCATCACTGATGATGGCTGGGGGGGAATTGACACTTCTAAACAGGGTTCTAGTATTTATCACACAGACTATGAGCCCAGAAACTATGGAGTGTGATTTGGGCTTTTGATACCCTTTGTTATGGACTGGAGAATTGTAACAGGACAAGCTATCCACTCAACCAGCTTCTGTCTCCAGAGACTGCATTATAGTTTGCTTGTGGATGTTAATCTTCTGTAAGGGGATTAGTGTAAAAGTTATTATTTTTATTATTTTTATCGCTATTTATATAGCGCCAACAGATTCTGTAGCGCTTTACAATATTATTAGAGGGGGGATTTAACTATAAATAGGACAATTACAAGAAAACTTACAGGAACAATAAGCTGCAGAGGACCCTGCTCAAACGAGCTTACAGTCTATAGGAGGTGGGGTATAAATACACAATAGAACAGGAAATAGAAATCAAATAAGGTGGGAGGGAAGCAGAGCTGGAGGAGAGAGTAGAGTGCTGCCTTTTAGGAGAGAGCAAGGGACAGGTATGTGAGGTAGAGGTTACTCTGGGAGGCCATAAGCTTTCCTAAAGAGATGGGTTTTAAGACACTTCTTAAACGATTGAAGACTAGAATAGAGTCTATTGGCGGTAGGCAGGTTATTCCATAGGAAGGGAGCCGCCCGCGAGAAGTCCTGCAAGCGTGAGTTGGCCGTACGGGTGCGAGCAGCAGACAGGAGAAGGCCATGGGCACTGCTGTGCTCGCTCTTGTGTATGTATGCGTTATTGTTTGTGTGTTTGGTTAGTTTGTATTCACTCTTCCTTCCTGATGAATAAAATATTTTTAAAATGATCAAGTTAGTTAAGGTGATAGGTCAATGTGTTAATGTAGTTAATCGGTTAATGGGATTAAATTAATCCTTTCTGTACAAATAGCCCTTTTCTCCGCAAAATACAAGAAATTGCTTCTTTACTCCATCAAGTGTGTGGATATTAGTATTGGTATTAAACACCAATTATAAATGTATTTGTAAAAGACATATTCTGCTAAAAGTGCCATTGAAGTGTAAAAATATTGTTAGTAGCAATTCGATTTTTTTTTATTTTATGAAGTACCCAGGATGTTATAATAATGCATACATGAACATTAGCTAAAAGTAGTGTGATAAACATTTATGCATTTTACACAAATGTTATAAAACATTTGCCCGTCATTACCAAATACTTCACTTCCAAGTATTATGTCATTTAATTTTGCTTTGATTATAATTAACTCACCAACCAAAGATCCGACCCAATAGACCAAAGCATATTCTTGGAGACTGGCTCCCGAGCAGTGGAATGTCAGTGATAAAGCCAATGTAGGATTAAAAAAACCTCCAGTGTATGAGCCAGCTAGGAGAGCAAACATAAGACAAATACAGTTTATTACTCATATATGCAATGCGTCATCCTTTTACAAACAAAATAATTATTTGGATTCAAGCCAAAACAGAAATGCAGGCTGAGGAAATTGTTTTTTCAGATGTCCAACAATAGGTAATGAATGGCTATTTAATGAACAATCAAATTGTGTCAATAATTTGATAGCCTCAAATTCTAATTTAGTATAGCAACATTGAATGTGACGGCAGATAAGAACCATTCGGCCCATCTAGTCTGCTCAACTTTCTAAATACTTTTATTAGTCCCTGACCTTATCTTATAGCTAGTATAGCCTTATACAAAAACAGAAAAATACTATATATATAAATCACTTAACTTAGTGCAGAGCTGGCTGAGTAGCTGGGAGCGGAGGCAACCCTAGATCACGTCACTACGCAATAATCACGTCACGTGACCGCCGGTAGTCACTTCTGGGTACACACGGAGGGATTGAGGGAGTTTGTCACTATTGGCTTGCAGCTGTATCCCATTTCTCCTACATTCTATATAGTATAGCCTTATGCCTATGCCACGCATGCTTAAACTCCTTCACTGTGTTAACCTCTACCACTTCAGCTGGAAGGCTTTTCCATGCATCCACTACCCTCTCAGTAAAGTAATACTTCCCGATATTATTTTTAAACCTTTTCTCCTCTAATTTAAGACTGTGTCCACTTGTTGTGGTAGGTTTTTCTTCTTTTAAATATACTCTCCTCCTATCTCATCTAACATATGCAATAAGGCAAAGGGAGAGAGTACTACAATATGTCTATCGAGAGAATCCAAAGCTATTAGTCAGAGAAGGGTAAGTGGTGAGAAAAATCACCTTGTTATGGAGAGATATCCAAAGGTGATCCTGTCGCTGACTCAGTCAGGTAGGTTTATTTAATAAAGTGAGAATTCAAAGTGAGTTTCTAATTTTAAGTAAAAATTAGCCAAACTGGAAAAAAAAATTTAAGTCAGCTATGCTTCCATTTCAGCTACTTTGGCCTTGTGTTTTAAACTCACATTAGTAAATAACCCTGACTGTATTGTTTTTTTGTTGTTGCAAACAGGGCCGGACTGGGGAAAAAATTAGGCCCGGGCATTTTTCAATCAGAGCGGCCCCCTAAGAAGGGGGCGGGGCCAGAAAGTGTGTGTTTTGTCATCACTAATGACAAGCACGCCCCCTCTCAAAGTGAGCATGTTGGTTCAATGCGCAGAGCCCTGCTAAAGAGCTCTGGCACTAGAAAAAGGCCCTGAATTTATTCTGCGCAGCGCAAGCAAATATAATAACATGCTTGCGCTGTGTTTGCTTTTAAATTGTCTCTGGTGTCTCCACAAGTGGGATACCAGAGGACAAAAGGGCCAGGAAAGTGCATGGTGCATATGTTTGGAGCCTGCTTGTGGGATTGCGTGTGTGTATTGTGGTATTGTATAAATAGGTCAATTTAATTTGTGTTTGTAGTGTAATATGTGTGGCTAGGGGCTGTAAAGAGTGTGGGATGCAGCGAGAGAGTGCATACGGGCTGAAGTGTATGTGTATGGGTGACGTAGTGTGTGTAGGGGTTACAGAGAGGGTGTGTTTAGAGAATGTTGTATGTGTTTGCTGACAAGGAATGTAGTGTGTGTGTGTGTAGGAGATCTACTGTGTAAAGGACCCAGTGTGTGTGTGTGTGTAGAGGATTAAGAGTGCATATAGGGTAAGGGATCTAGTGTTATCTGGAGCGTAATGTGTGTAGTGGTGCAGTGTGAGGGGTGCTGTAGTGTGTGTGTGTGTGTGTATGTATGTATATATATATATATATATTTGGACTTATTGTATGTGTGAGGGGCGCAGTGTGTGTATGTAAAAGGGGTGCTGTGTGTGAGGGTGTTTTTATCTGCTGTCACATTCTAGGTTTCTAATTTTCTTTGTCTGTTAACTCACTGAGGGTTATTTTATATATATATACAGGCCCGGACTGGCCATCGGGCATACCGGGCAAATGCCCGGTGGGCCGCGGTGGCCATGGGCCGCGGCCGGCAGGGGAGGTCCCAGGATCTCCCCTGCCGGTCTATGCAGGGCCGGCACTCTCCTAGCGCCGGCCCCGCTGTTTGCCACGACGGGCCGGTGGGGAGATCAAGGATCTCCCTGACCGGCCCACATGCGGCCGCCGGCGGGGAGGGAGGGAGGGAGCCAGCCAGGCTGGAGAGAGGACCCGGCGGAGCTCTAATTTGCGGCTCCGCCGGGATACTCTCGCGAGATCCGGCGCGTTGCCATGGCAACGACCGGATCTCGCGAGGAGTTCACTCACCCACGAGGACCACCAGGGAACACTGCCTCCCCGCCTCCAGTCCCAGCGTGCCGGTCCCCCCCTCCCAGGCTAAAGGTAAGAAGGGAGGGGGGGAAAAATACCTGTTTTTTTTTTTATTATTTACCCCCCCTACATACACACAATAACATTTATACAGCACTCTCTCACACCCATCACACACAGCACTCTCTCTCACACACAGCACTCTCACACCCATCACACACAGCACTCTCACACACACACAGCACTCTCTCTCACACACAGCACTCTCACACCCATCACACACAGCACTCTCACACACACACAGCACTCTCTCTCACACAGCACTCTCACACCCATCACACACAGCACTCTCTCTCACACAGCACTCTCACACCCATCACACACAGCACTTTAACACACACAGCACTCTCTCACACCCATCACACTCACAGCACTCTCACAGAGCACTCACACATACACAACACTCTCACAGCACTCTCACACCCATCACACACAGCACTCTCACACCCATCACTCTCACACCCATCACACACAGCATTCTCTCACAGCACTCTCACACCCATCACTCTCACAGAGCACTCACACACACACCCATCTCACATACCCATCTCACACAGCACACTCACATCCATCACTCACACACAGCATTCTCACACCCATCACTCACACACGGCATTCTCCCATCCATCACTCACACACAGCATTCTCACACCCATCACTCACACACGGCATTCTCCCATCCATCACTCACACACAGCATTCTCACACCGTTCACTCACACACGGCACTCTCACACCCATCACTCACACACGGCACTCTCACACCCATCACACACCGCACTCTCACACACACATACTGCACCCCTCACATACACACAGAACCCCCCCCCAACACACTGCACCACAAACATACACAATACTTCCAAATATATATATATATATATATATATATATATATATATGTATACACGCACACACTACACTCTTAAAGGACCACTCTAGCCACCCAGACCACTTCAGCTTAATGAAGTGGTCTTGGTGCCAGGTCCTTCTAGGGTTAACCCATTGTTTTATAAACCTAGCAGTTTCAGAGAAACTGCTATGTTTATCAATGGGTTAAGCCTTCCCCCAAAGCCTCTAGCAGCGGTCTCATTGACAGCCGCTAGTGGTGCTTGCGTGCTTTTTACTGTGAAAATCACAGTGAGAGCATGCAAGCGTCCATAGGAAAGCATTATAAATGCTTTCCTATGCGACCGGCTGAATGCGCGTGCAGCTCTTGCCGCGTGTGCGCATTCAGCCGACGGGGCGGATCGGAGGACGAGAGCTCCCCGCCCGGCGCTGGAAAAAGGTAAGTTTTAACCCCTTTCCAGAGCCGGGCGGGAGGGGGTCCCTGAGGGTGGGGGCACCCTCGGGGCACTATAGTGCCAGGAAAACAAGTATGTTTTCCTGGCACTATAGTGGTCCTTTAACATACACACTCTGGATCCCCTATACACACACTAGATTCCTTGTAAGCAAACACATTCTACACCCCTAAACACACACACACACTATAGCCTGTATGCACACACTTGCTATATCCCCAATACACACATTCTCTACAGCCCATAGCCACATATGCATCACATTACACCACAAACACAACACGACTAAAACCGACCTTATTACACAATACCACACCGCGACCAGCTCACTCTACACACACGCAATACCACAAGCAGGCTCCAAACACATGCACAATACTCTTTCCTGGCCTTTTGTCTCCTGGTATCCATTTATAGACACCAGAGACAAGTTGCAAGGAAACACAGTGCAAGCATGTTATTAAATTTGCTTGCACTGTGCAGAACAAATACAGGACTTTTTTTCTCATGCTAGAGCTCTTCAGCAGAGCTCTGCGCATGGTCTGCCCTGGAAGAGCATTGAACCAACATGCTCACTTTGAGAGGAGGCGTGTCTGTCATTGGTGACAAAACACACCTCCTCTGCCCCGCCCCCTTTTTAGTGGGCCGCTGTGTTAAAAAAATGCCCGGGCCGAATTTTTCTCCCAGTCCGGCCCTGTATATATATATATATATATATATATGTGTGTGTGCTGTATATGTGTGGGAGTGTGCTGTGTGTGTGAGTGAGGGTGCAGTGTGTGTCTGGGGGTGCAGTGTGAGTGAGGGTGCTGTGTGTGTCTGGGGGTGCAGTGTGAGTTTGGGTGCTGTGTGTGTCTGGGGGTGCTGTGTGTGTGTCGGGGTGCGCTGTGTGTGTTTGGGGGTGCTGTGTGTGTCTGGGTGCTGTGTGTCTCTGGGGGCGCTGTGTGTCTCTGGGGGCGCTGTGTGTCTCTGGGGGCGCTGTGTGTGTGAATGTATTTTTTATTTAAATTTAAATATTTATTTTATTAATAAAAAAATATAT
>OW240913.1:60582559-60673804 GCA_933207985.1 Pelobates cultripes | reverse complement strand
ACAGGGAGGGAGGGGGGAGTGGAGAAGGTTATAGGGGAGGGGGGAGAAGATTATAGGGGGGGAGAAGATTACAGGGAGGGAGGGGGAGTGGAGAAGGTTACAGGGAGGGGGGAGAAGAAGAGAAGATTACAGGGGAGAAGAAGAGGAGAACACGGGGAGGGGGGAATAAGAGGAGAACAGGGGGGTGGGAGATGAGAACGTAGGGGAGGGAGAGACCACTAAAGGAGGGAGGGGGCGGTGGAGAGACTGCTAAAGGAGGGGGGTGGAGGATAGACCACTAGGGGAGGGTGGGGGGAGAGGAGTGACCACTAATGGAAAGTCGGGGAGAAAAGGAGACCACTAAGGGAGGTGGGGGGGGGAGGAGAGACCACTAAGGGGCAGGGGAGATCTCTAAGGAATGGAAGGGAGAGCTCTATAGGACAGGGGGCAGGACAGGGAGCTCTTTCACATCACGCGCACACACACACACACACACACAATGCATCCCTATACACACAGAAACACAACATGCTTTCCTTACACACAGAGAAACACACAATGCAACCCTTAGACATAAAGACAATGCATCCTTTGCACATATACACAGAAACACACAATGCATCCCTTACACACATATGCAAACACACACTGCTTCTCTTACACACACACAGAAACACAATGCATCTCTTACACACACTCAACACACCCCTTACAGACAAACACACAATACATCCCGTATACACAAACACTCACTGCTTTCTATCCCTTACACACAAACACACTGCATCACCTACACAAACTGGTATCCCTATACACTACATTCCATAAGCACACACATTAGATCCTCTACAGTAACACATAACACATCCCCTACACACTCTACTCCCTGTGAGCGAACTCATGTAGGTGGACTTATGGGTGGGCTTTATGGGCATACTCACCGTCAGGCCCTGGGGCCCAGACCTTGAGCTATGTAAGAGGCCCCACAAAATTGAGCTGCTTCCCGTTCTCCCAGAACATTGAATTTTGTGACCACAGTTACAAACAGCCTCCAGAGATCCTGTTCTACACCAGACCAGTGGAGCCAGACTGCAGCCACAGCCCATCATCATCCTCATCTGATTGTAAGTAGGCAATCTAGTATATTATTAGTGACACTAATCTCTAATTTACCTCACAATAAATGGACACTATAGTCCCCAGAACCACTGCAGCTTAATAAAGTTGTTCTGGTTTCTATAGTTTGTCCCTGCAGGCTTTTTAATGTAAACACACACTGTGTGCAGCACTGGCACTAGTTCATATGGCAGATCATATGGGTGGGGCATTGCGAGGCCCCGGCGGGGGGGCGGCAAATCTTTCTTTTGCCTAGGGCGGCAAAAATCCTTGCACCGGCCCTGCCTCCAGCTGTTCGAGATTCTCACCCAATTACCTGTTCATTCCCCTAACATCTTACCAATAGCTGCTTCTCTGTTAACTCTTTCAGCCATCACCTCCAAACTTCCCCTGCTACCTTTTGTCTCAAATCCCCCTGGTATCCTTTAGATTGTAAGCTCAAGGGCCATCTAGCTAAGCACTTTGTATAAAAGAGCTCCAATGGCTAGATATCAGCTTACGGGCAGGGCTCTCTTACCTCTTGTATTTGTTTGTGTATATTGTACGTTTCTCAACTAATTGTACAGCGCTGCGGAATCTGTGTGCGCTTTATAAATTGCAATAATAAATAATAATAAATAAGGTCAGCTGATGGCGGCCATTGGAATGGTATGATTTATGACGAGGGGGGAGGTGAGAGGAAGTGGTAATTAGGAACCACGGTATGTTTATTGGCAAGGGCGGTTGGGTTACTGTATAACACTGTGTGTTGTTATATATGTATATATGTTAATTTATGCTTATTTATGTTTGACAATTTTGGTTACAGAAAGAAGATTTTGAATAATTAAAGTTATGGATGTGTTATGCAGTATTTATTTATGCTCTCTCTCGTTCAGTGGGACGTGAAACCAGGAACAGCCACTAGAGGGCACTTCCTGGTTTCTAGCACAGGAAACCTGTGCTAGAGCGTCGATGGACTTTCTCACGCTGTGTGAGGACCTCCAGCGTCGCTCATTTCCCCCATAGGAAAGCATTGAAATGCATTTTCAATGCTTTCCTATGAGGAGCGCTAATGTGCATGTGCGGCATTGCCGCGCATGCGCATTAGGTCTCCCCGGCAGGTGGTGGGATCAGTCTCCCCCACCGGCCGACGCAATCAGAGGGAGGAGCGGCGCAGAGGAAGAAGCAGCGACGTGGGACATCGTCGCTGCCTCAGGTAAGTTACTGAAGGGGATTTCACCCCTTCAGCAACCGGGATTGGGGGTGGGAGGGAGAGGGGACCTGCAGTGCTAGGAAAACGGATTGTTTTCCTGGCACTGGAGTTTCCCTTTAACTCTTTTGGATTTCAATATGCTGACAATGCTCAGGTTTTTCTCTCCTCTCCAAACCTTTTTCCTACCCTACTGGAAGGTGTCAAAACTGCTTCTCTAACTACACTGAACAAAATTATAAACTCAACACTTTTGTTTTTCTCCCCATTTTTTTAAGAGCTGAACTCAAAGATCTAAGGCTTTTTCTATGTATACACAAGGTATATTTCTCTCAAATATTGTTCACAAATCTGTCTAAATCTGTGAGCACTTCTCCTTTGCCGAGATAAATCATCCACCTCACAGGTGTGACATATCAAGATGCTGATTCGACAGCATGATTATTGCACAGGTGTGCCATAGGTTGGCCCAATAAATGGCCACTCTAAAATGTGCAGTTTTACTGTATTGGGGGAATCCGAGGGGAAACGAAAACCAGTCAGTAACTGGTGTTATCACCATCTGCCTCACGCAGAGCAACACCTTTCCTTCGCATAGAGTTGATCAGGTTGTTGATAGTGGCCTGTAGAATGTTGGTCCACTCCTCTTCAATGGCTGTGCGAAGTTGCTAAATATTGGCAGGAACTGGAACACACTGTTGTATACGCCGATCCAGAGCATCCCAAAGATGGTCAATAGGTGACATGTCCGGGGAGAATGCTGGCCATGCAAGAACTGGGATGTTTTCAGCTTCCAGGAATTGTGTACAGATCCTTGCAACATGGGGCCGTGCATTACCATGCTGCAACATGAAGTGATGGTCGTGGATGAATGGCACAACAATGGGCCTCAGGATCTTGTAATCTATTTGCATTCAAAATGCCATCAATAAAATGCACTCGTGTTCATTGTCCATTACATACGCCTGCCCATACCATAACCCCACCGCTGCCATGGGCCACTCGATCCACAACGTTGACATCAGCAAACCGCTCACCCACACAACGCCATACACGCTGTCTGCCATCTGCCCTGTACAGTGGAAACCAGGATTTATCCGTGAAGAGAACACCTCTCCAATGTGCCAGATGCCATAGAATGTGAGCATTTGCCCACTCAAGTTGGTTACGACGACGAACTGCAGTCAGGTCGAGACCCCGATGAGGACCACGAGCATACAGATGAGCTTCCCTGAGACGGTTTCTGACAGTTTGTGAGAAATTCTTTGGTTATGCAAACCGATTGTTGCAGCAGCTGTCCAGGTGGCTGTTCTCAGACGATCTTGGAGGTGAAGATGCTGTGTGACGGACCGACTGCACCCCAACCGGGTACCTCCGTCAATCATTACTTCCTAGTACTTGCGAGTACCGTAAGCACTGCACTGAAACACAATAACCACTGCAAACCCCACAAACCGCCACAGCATGGTTGGGGTCTCGCCGTCTCTTACCCACCCTGGACCTATGACAAGGCTCTAGTGGGTGAACCTCTCTAGCTCCAGAGAGTCAAGCAGGAACAGCTCTTACAAGAGCTTAGTGATTATACTCAGGGGAGTATAGTGATTATAGCATTCCCCAGAGTGTAGTTCTCCAATCCCCCAAACATGAGCCAAGAATTCATGAAGGTGCAAGATGATCTGAACATTAATGGTTCAGGTTGGCGTTTATACAATTCTCCAGGCCAGAGTGTGGCAAACCTAGCCACTTGTAATATTCTGGACTATGTGCATAAAAAGGTTGCCTGTATTAATCCCTGTAACTTCTTGTATAACCTGGCTGTACACTGTGTGTTAATGTATGTTTACATTGAATTTGTATGCTAGCAGCTGAAAGCCGCTAGCATTCATGTGTTTCGTTTCATGAACAGCAACCTTACAGGCTGTTCGTGAACCGAATGAGCTACCCCCTAATAGCCCACACAGAGAGGGACGTGTGGCGCTCATTAACCGATTGCAACTGTGTTGCAATCGGTAATTAGAGGCTTTCCTAGGTGGCCGTCATTCAGCTACCAACCACGCGGCGGTCGGCCATCTTGGATCCTTTGTCTCACCAGCGGGGTTTGGTCGTCGAGCAGGTGGAGCCGAAATCGGCTAATCGACGGTGCGAACCCCGCTGGACTTCCAGGCAGTTCGGGAGCTCCGGTAATTCCCTATTACAGTTCCCCATTGGTGTTCGGTAATTTCAGATGAACTCATGGGCAAAGTGTATTTCGTGCGGCGTTGGGTTGTTTTAGCTGGGATCTGAGCGGTATTCTCACAAAAGGTGCGCTCAGACCCAAGCTATCTACCGAATGTCCATTCGTTTAAATCACTCAAGTGTTATAAATTTTAATGTAAAATATCGGTTCTGCTGGACGGAGAGATAATGCACTTAACGGTACATTCCAGTGGGAGTATCCCTCTCGTCCAGCAGTGCCTGATGGGAGAAAAGGTCGTAATGTTAAGTCCCCCATGTAGTCCCCTACTGTATTACCCCTGCTATGTCCCTTGCATGGGGACTTGCATAAATACTGGATGCTGTGAATAAAAACCTCAGTTGACTCCCAGAACTGTGTTTCGTCCGGTTACTGGGGGATTTGGGATATTGCCTTACTTTTCAGCGCTTGACTGTGGATTACCTTGTTTACCAGCGGAGATCATGGGACTTAATATTGCCGCTCCGCTACACAGAGGAACACCCCCCTTGACTTGATGGGTAGTGATGTACCGAACGGTTCGCTGGCGAACGGTTCCTGGCGAACATAGCATGTTCGCGTTCGCCAGGCGGGCGAACATATGCACGGTTCGATCCGCCCCCTATTCGTCATCATTGAGTAAACTTTGACCCTGTACCTCACAGTCAGCAGACACATTCCAGCCAATTAGCAGCACACCCTCCCTAGCAGACCCTCCCACCTACTGGAAGGCATCCATTTTAGATTCATTCTCAAGCTGCATGCTTAGTGAGAGGAGGGAAAGTGTAGCTGCTGTTGATTAGATAGGGAAATGCATAGCTAGGTTAGGGTTAGGGTATGCTTTTTTTTTTTTTTTTTCTATGTAATGTAATTGCAGTTAGTTGTTCGCCACTGCTGCCAGCTGTGTCAGGCTCACAGTGATACCACAGCCTTATTTCAGTCAGTGCCACCACTCTCATATCTGGTGTCACAATACTTGTACTTAAAACAAAAACTTTTTTCACCGTTATAGATTGAATAGTGCAGCCGTGTCCTTAAAGCTGGTGTGTTACGCTAACAGTGGATACTGTGCCCAGTGCCACCACTCACTGGTGTCATAATAGCTTGGATTTAAAAAACAAAAAAACTTTTTTTCACTGTTATAGATTGAATAGCAGTCAGTGTCCTTAAAGCGGGTGTGTTACACTAACAGTGGATACGGTGCCCAGTGCCACCACTCACTGGTGTCATAATAGCTTGGATTTAAAAACAAAAAACTTTTTTCACTGTTATAGATTGAATAGCAGTCAGCGTAACACACCCGCTTTAAGGACACTAACAGTGGATACGGTGACCAGTGCCACCACTCACTGGTGTCATAATAGCTTGCATTTAAAAACAAAAAACTTTTTTCACTGTTATAGATTGAATAGCAGTCAGTGTCCTTAAAGTGGGTGTCAGGCCTACAGCCTGTGCTCTGCACAACTGTGCCAGTGCACATTGCCACTCATATCTGGTCTCACAGTAGCTTGCACGCATAGTACCACCAATCCCAACAAAAATGACAGGCAGAGGCAGGCCACCCCGCAGGGGCCATCGTGGTCGTGGTGCTGTGATTCCCTTTGGCCCTAGAATAATGCCCAGTTTTCAGAGGCTACGTACCCTGAACTTGAAAAGTTCTGAGGACATAGTTGACTGGCTAACACAGGACACCCAATCTTCTACAGCCTCCACTCAGAACCTTGACGCACCATCCTCCTCCAGCTTAGCTTCAGGCACCTCTCAAGATACCACTCACCCGCCTGCCGCCACCACCAAAACCAGCACCACAGCCGCTTCAGTTGGTATGTCAGAGGAGTTATTCACACATCCGTTTGAAGAAATGAGTGATGCGCAACCATTATTGCCAGAGGATGTAGATAACAGGGATATGTCTCAGGCAGGCAGCATTACACACATGGACGTACGGTGTGATGTTGATGATGATGTTGTACCCGCTGCTGCTTCCTTTGCTGTGTTGTCAGATACAAGTGAAGCGGTTGATGATGACGATCGTCCATGGACATCGCACGTGGGTGCCCGGCTGGGTAAGAGAGAAGAGCAGAGGCGAAAGTTCAGATGGGGAGACAGGGAGGGAGGGAGGAGGCGAGTTGGAAGCAGGGGGAGGTCGTCGCGGGAGCTAGTGGCACAGTCCAGACGGCATGCATGTCGACACCGGTCAGCCACGACGCTTACGCCAATCAACGCATGCTGTGTCCACCGCAGAATACGTCATTGCAAAGAGCGCTCAGCAGTGGCGGAATTTTTTGTGTGTCTGCACTCTGACAGCAAGCGATGCCATTTGCAACCTGTGCCAAAAGAAACTGAGTAAGTGGAAGTCCAACACCCACCTAGGTACAGCACTGCTTTAACGTGAGCATGATCTCACATCACAGACGCCTATGGGATCAACACATGAGTACAAGCAGCATGCCTACTCTAAGCCGCCATCCTCCTCCTGGTCCAGCATCTTCAGCCACGTCAACCACTGCTGTCCTCCTTGCCCCCTCTCAACCATCCGCCACTCCGTCTCCCGCCTTGAGCAGTTCCTGCTCATCTGCCCACAGTCATGTCTGTCAAGGACATGTTTGAGCGTAAGAAGCCAATGTCAGAAAGTCACCCCCTTGCCCAGCGTCTGACAGCTGGCTTGTCCGAACTATTAGCCAGCCAGCTTTTACCATACAAGCTGGTGGAGTCTGAGGGCGTTCAAAAAATTTGTAGCTATTGGGACACCACAGTGGAAGGTACCCGGCCGAAATTTCTTTTCACAAAAGGCAATCCCCAACCTGTACTCAATTGTGCAAAAGGAAGTAATAGCATCTCTGGCACACAGTGTTGGGGCAAAGGTCCATCTGACCACTGATACCTGGTCTGCAAAGCATGGTCAGGGCAGGTATATCACCTACACTGCGCACTGGGTGAACCTGCTGACTGCTGCCAAGCATGGAATGCATGGCTCTGCAGAGGAGTTGGTGACACCGCCATGACTTGCAGGCAGTCCTGCTGACACCTCCTCTACTCCTCCTACTCCATCCTCTTCCATAACCTCCTCGGCTGAGTCCTCTTCTGCTGCTGCGTCTTGCTCCACATCAGCGGCACCCCCCAGCTCCCCAGGTACTATTCCACATCCCGGATACGGCAGTGTCACGCCGTCTTGGGTTTGACTTGCTTGAAAGCAGAGAGTCACACCGGACAAGCACTCCTGTCCGCCCTGAACGCACAGGTGGAAAAGTGGCTGACTCGCAGCGACTGGATATCGGCAAAGTGGTTTGTGACAATGGAACAAATTTGTTAGCGGCATTGAAGTTGGGCAAGTTGTCACATGTGCCGTGCATGGCACATGTGTGTAATCTGATCGTACAACGTTTTGTGCATAAGTACATAGGCTTACAGGACGTCCTGAAGCAGGCCAGGAAGGTGTGTGGCCATTTCAGGCGTTCCTACACAGCCATGGCTCACTTTGCCGATATCCAGCGGCGAAACAACATGCCAGTGAGGCACTTGATTTGCGACAGCCCGACACGTTGGAATTCAACACTCCTAATGTTCGACCGCCTGCTCCAACAAGAAAAAGCCGTTAATGAATATTTGTATGACGGGGGTGCTAGGACAGCCTCTGGGGAGCTGGGAATTTTTTGGCCACGTTACTGGACGCTCATGCGCAATGCCTGTAGGCTCATGCGTCCTTTTGAGGAGGTGACAAATTTAGTCAGTCGCACCGAAGGCACCATCAGCGACATCATACCATTTGTTTTCTTCCTGGAGCGTGCCCTGCGAAGAGTGCTGAATCAGGCCGTAGATGAGCGTGAAGAGGAAGAGGAAGAGTTGTGGTCACCATCACCTCCAGAAACAGCCTTATCAGCATCGCTTGCTGGACCTGCGGCAGCGCTGGAAGAGGATTGTGAGGAAGAGGAGTCAGAGGAGGAATGTGGCTTTGAGGAGGAGGAAGAGGAGGAGCAAGACCAACCACAACAGGCATCCCAGGGTGCTCGTTGTCACCTATCTGGTACCTGTGGTGTTGTACGTGGCTGGGGAAGAAAATACCTTCATTGACATCAGTGAGGAGGAGGAACGGGAAATGAGTAGCTCGGCATCCAACCTTGTGCAAATAGGTCTTTCATGCTGTGGGTACCTGTTGAGGACCTCGTATAAAAGGCTGAAGAGAAACGACCTGTACAGGTGTCCGCTACTAGACCCGGTATAAGCAGAAAGTGGCGGAAATGTTGCAATTACAACAAGTATGAAAGGATGCAGCATTTGCAAAATAAATTGAAAAGTAATAGCTTTACACACGAAAGCGTATAGGAGTGATGTCACAGCACAGCGGGAATCTAACAGGGGAGAGGTGGAAGTCATCACTCTCCACCCCGCATGACCACGCCGGCAAGGACAGGACGCTTTAAAGACGTGTTGTTGATGGAGGACATGCGGACCTTTTTAAGTCCTACGCATCGTCACAGCCCTTCGGGATCCACCCTCAGAGAGCGACTCGACGACAGGTAGCAGACTACCTCGCCTTAACTGCAGATATCGACACTCTGAGGAGCGATGAACCCTTGACTACTGGGTGTGCAGGCTTGACCTGTGGCCTGAGCTATCCCAATTTGCGATAGAACTTCTGGCCTGCCCCGCTTCAAGTGTCCTGTCAGAAAGGACCTTCAGTGCAGCAGGAGGTATTGTCACTGAGAAGAGAAGTCGCCTAGGTCAAAAAAGTCTAGATTACCTCACCTTTATTAAGATGAATGAGGATGGATCCCGAAGGGACTGACACTAGGCGATACATTAGATTAAAAAGGCCTGATGAAGATGAGCTGCCTTGGGCTAAAATGGTCCACACACCAGGGGTGATTTCAGGGAAAAAATTAGGCCCGGGCATTTTTCAATCAGAGCGGCCCCCTAAGAAGGGGGCGGGGCCAGAAAGTGTGTGTTTTGTCATCACTAATGACAACATGCCCCCTCTCAAAGTGAGCATGTTGGTTCAATGCCCAGAGCCCTGCTAAAGAGCTCTGGCACTAGAAAAAGGCCCTGAATTTATTCTGCGCAGCGCAAGCAAATTTAATAACATGCTTGCGCTGTGTTTGCTTTTAAATTGGCTCTGGTGTCTCCACAAGTGGGATACCAGAGGACAAAAGGGCCGGGAAAGTGCATGGTGCATATGTTTGGAGCCTGCTTGTGGGATTGCGTGTGTGTATTGTGGTATTGTATAAATAGGTCAATTTAATTTGTGTTTGTGGTGTAATATGTGTGGCTAGGGGCTGTAAAGAGTGTGGGATGCAGCGAGAGAGTGCATACGGGCTGAAGTGTATGTGTATGGGTGACGTAGTGTGTGTAGGGGTTACAGAGAGGGTGTGTTTAGAGAATGTTGTATGTGTTTGCTGACAAGGAATGTAGTGTGTGTGTGTGTGTGTAGGAGATCTACTGTGTAAAGGACCCAGTGTGTGTGTGTGTGTGTGTGTGTGTGTGTGTAGAGGATTAAGAGTGCATATAGGGTAAGGGATCTAGTGTTATCTGGAGCGTAATGTGTGTAGTGGTGCAGTGTGAGGGGTGCTGTAGTGTGTGTGTGTGTGTGTGTGTCTGTATGTATATATATATATATATATATATTTTGACTTATTGTATGTGTGAGGGGCGCAGTGTGTGTATGTAAGAGGGGTGCTGTGTGTGAGGGTGTTTTTATCTGCTGTCACATTCTAGGTTTCTAATTTTCTTTGTCTGTTAACTCACTGAGGGTTATTTTATATATATATATATATATATATATGTGTGTGTGCTGTATATGTGTGGGAGTGTGCTGTGTGTGTGAGTGAGGGTGCAGTGTGTGTCTGGGGGTGCAGTGTGAGTGAGGGTGCTGTGTGTCTGGGGGTGCAGTGTGTGTCTGGGGGTGCAGTGTGAGTTTGGGTGCTGTGTGTGTCTGGGGGTGCTGTGTGTGTGTCGGGGTGCGCTGTGTGTGTTTGGGGGTGCTGTGTGTGTCTGGGTGCTGTGTGTGTCTGGGTGCGCTGTGTGTCTCTGGGGCTGTGTGTGTCTCTGGGGCTGTGTGTGTGTGAGGTGTGAGATGTGTTTTTATTTAAATTTAAATATTTATTTTATTAATAAAAGCTTCTCCTGTCTCTCCAGGGGTGCTGTGTATCTGTCTGGGTGCTGTGTGTGTCTGGGTGCTGTGTGTGTCTGGGGTGCTGTGTGTGTCTGGGTGCTGTGTGTGTCTGGGTGCTGTGTGTGTCTGGGTGGTGTGTGTGTCTGGGGGTGCTGTGTGTGCCTGGGTGCTGTGTCTGGGTGCTGTGTGTGTCTGGGGGGTGCTGTGTCTGGGTGTTGTGTGTGTCTGGGTGCTGTGTGTGTCTGGGTGCTGTGTATGGGTGCTGTGTGTGTCTGGGGGGTGCTGTGTCTGGGTGTTGTGTGTGTCTGGGTGCTGTGTGTGTCTGTGGGTGCTCTGTGTGTCTGGGGGTGCTGTGTATGGGTGCTGTGTGTGTCTGGGGGTGCTGTGTATGGGGGTGTGAATGTATTTTTTATTTAAATTTAAATATTTATTTTATTAATAAAATATATATTTATATATCCCCCCCACCCCCCCCGGGTCGGGGTGCGCTGTGTGTGTTTGGGGGTGCTGTGTGTGTCTGGGTGCTGTGTGTGTCTGGGTGCGCTGTGTGTCTCTGGGGGCACTGTGTGTGTGTGAGTGTGAATGTATTTATTTAAATTTAAATATTTATTTTATTAATAAAAAAAAATATATATATATTATATCCCCCCCCCAGGGGTGCTGTGTGTGTCTGTCTGGGTGCTGTGTGTGTCTGTCTGGGTGCTGTGTGTGTCTGGGTGCACTGTGTGTGTCTGGGGGTGCTGTGTGTGTCTGGGTGGGCTGTGTGTGTCTGGGTAGGCTGTGTGTGTCTGGGGGTGCTGTGTGTGTCTGGGGGTGCTGTGTGTGTCTGGGTGCTTTTAATGTGTCTAGGAGGTGCTGGCTGTGTGTCTAGGGGTGCTGTGTGTGTCTGGGGGTGCTGTGTCTGTTGTTGTGTGTGTCTGGGTGCTGTGTGTGTCTGGGTGCTGTGTGTGTGTGTGTCTGGGGGGTGCTGTGTCTGGGTGTGTTGTGTGTGTGTCTGGGTCTGTGTGTGTATGGGTGCTGTATTGTCCTGGGTGCTGTGTCTGGGTGCTGTGTGTGTCTGGGTGCTGTGTGTCTGGGGGGTGCTGTGTGTGTCTGTGGGGTGCTGTGTGTCTGGGTGTGCTGTGTGTGTCTGGGTGCGCAGTGTGTGTCTGGAGGTGCACAGTGTGTGTCTGGGGGTGCAGTGTGTGTGTCTGGGTGCTGTGTGTGTCTTGGGGTGCTGTGTGTGTCTGGGGGGTGCTGTGTGTGTCTGGGGGGTGCTGTGTGTGTCTGGGTGCTGTGTGTGTCTGGGTGCTGTGTGTGTCTGGGGGTGCTGTGTATGGGGGTGTGAATGTATTTTTTATTTAAATTTAAATATTTATTTTATTAATAAAATATATATTTATATATACATGAGGACTGCTTGTTAGAGCTCCGCCGGTCCTCTCTCCTCCCTCACCCAGCCGGCGGCCGCATTTCCCTGTCTGTGGGCCGGTGGGGAGATCTTTGATCTCCCCACCGGCCCACGGAGACACATAGCCGGGCCGGCGCTCGGGTAGCGCTGGCCCTGCAGGGGCCGGCCGGGGAGATCCCCTGCCGGCCTCGGCCCCACGGCCATCGCGGCCCACCGGGCATTTGCCCGGTATGCCCGATGGCCAGTCCGGGCCTGGTTGCAAATGTTCAATAATAATAAGTTGGGATGGGGGGCGCATTGTACATGGATGCTTAAGGATAAACAGTTGTTTGTTCTGTGTTCAGTAAGTCCTGACTGGCAAATCTTAAAGGAACACTGTAGTGCTAGCTATATAAACATGCATTCCTAACACTATAGCATTGGACTACCTACTTAGTTGTCTGACCCCCCCCTCAGTATGTAGTTAGAAGGTAGCTTTACTTACCTTTTCTCCATCACTTTACTGGTCTCACCACGGCTGGCACGCCTCCTTGGCTGAGATCATCAATATTGAAGATTTCAGCCAATCCAGTGCTTTCCCAGAGGAAAGGCTTTTGTACATGCACGGCAAAACGCTACTCTGCGCCAATCAGCATCTCTTTATAGAGATGCTTTTAATCAATTCATGTCTATAGGGAGTGTTCAGCTCTATGCCACCAGAGGTGTTATTAGGCAGCATACATCTCTAAAAAGTCAGCATTTACTGTGTTAAGACTGCAGAGACATGCTATAGACAACAGATACACCACATTAAGCTGTAGTGGTTCTGGTGAGTATAGTGTCCCTTTAAAAGCAAGGACAAAATGCCAAAGGGTTTCTTTGATTGCTGGCAATCATATGTACTATATGAAGTTTTGAGCATATGTTTCCTAATTACAGAATTGTCTGAACTCACATTCTGCCATGCTCAGCCACTTCAAAACATATGAATCTATATTGATTTGATCTGGGGAACCCTTTCCATAAAGGCAGAGAGATTCAATGGGTTAATATGCTAAACATACATTTAACTTGCTGAAACATGTTTCTTTCTTTTATACATAATTTGCTAATTTTCACTTAGAGCTAGAATTAAATTCTTTTTAAAAAGGGTCGTCCACCCAAATACTGAAGAATATGTTATATACAAGAATATGTTTCCAGCTGTCCCTTTATTTAGAGGATTTTTTTCTCTGTGCCGTTTGGCTGCTTTGCGGGGTGTAATGTTGTAATGTACTTGTTTACAGTGCAATATTGTGTCTGGCCAATTTGATGAAGAATTCCTCTCTAATATACAGGAAATTAAAATTGTTTCATTTGGGATGGTGCCACCTTCTAGCCTTAGCCCAATAAACACCTTTATAGGTATAACTGAGGTGAGTAATATGGTCTAAATCTGAACGCACGGGTGACTGCAGTGCTTCTGGTACTGGAGGTAAAATCTCGCAATGCATTAATCACCACATGAATGCTGAGCTGCTACTTCCCATATTATGTAAATACCAGGGATTAATTTTCACTCGGCCTCTCACAAAGGTCAAGTGGAAATTGAGCCTGTGTGTTGTGTTCTCCCAAGTGTCCTGATTTAGGAGGGACAGTCCCTATTTGGGGCCTACATCCATCTGCCCCACTTTTCTATCCTGATGTCCCTTTTTTTCTTGGACCGCCACAGTAATAACACTGTGTAATGTGTCTCGAACTATAATAAATGGAACACATTTTTGAAATCAATTGGTGTAAATGAGATACATTGTTATAAATTACATTTTAGCTCTATAATTTAATAGATCACCTAAATGTCTCAGAACGGCCCTGCCCCTGGACACACCCCTAACATTAAATTGTCTCTCTTTGTCTAGTTGAAATGTTTAAAGACATGAGTGCGCAGTTGTTGGCTATAAGGAAGCCAGCAGGGACTCTGGAAGCCTGGGTGCCAGCAGCATTAAGAAAATTGCAGCTGCAAGGAGCTGAGATTTGGAGAGTTCTAAACACAGCGCTCAGTAGTATTGATGCATGATGTTACTGCAGATTGAGCCATAAGGCAGCTTTGCTTACAACATAATAAGAAGTGACAAGGATGAGCATGACAAGGTGAAAGTGGGGAAAGGCATTCCAGGATATTCACTCCAAACAAATCCTGCATTTACACGTTCTGGCACTCAATGTTGTTAACTTGGCATAAATCAAATACAAAATTCTGTGTTTTCATTATTGCCAATTAAACATGTATTAACCCCTCTGCAAGTTGGCGTTCATAAAAGACATACATCCTTTGTAGTAGCTATTTAATACTCTGACAATATATGTAAATAGTGAAGAAAAACCATCACAGCCAGGAGATACAATTCTAAGTGAGTTCCACTTTCATTATTTATTTTAAAGTTATTAAAACAAATATTTGTGTGACATAGCAGTCATCATTGTGGAGGGAGAGTATTCATCACAAAGACTATAACTCAAAGAAGGATGAAAATAAAATGTCACGTATTATGGTAAAGCAGTCTATGAAGTAATGCAGACTATACTCCAGTCAGGGGCAAAAAACATTACAGAGAATTCAGAACAGTTTACGGCAATTCATTTTGATGCATCAACAGAGCAACAGTATGCAACGCAAGTAGCAGTAGCAATGAATGTGATTACATCAAATAAAAAGGAGGGAGGAGAAAAAGAGAAACTATATCGTAATTTCTTAATTTCTTAATTAATTATGCAGCATTGTAAAGTGTATATGGGCATAATACATATTTTACATCTCAGAGTGGAAACATGGTAAATTACAGATTTATTTTAAATAACAGTTTTTTTTTATATTAAGATGCACTATACAAGTCTCTTCAACTTCCTCTTTAACTGTATTGTGGCACATAAGGCCCTCAAATGAATTTTAATATAAGTTATAAACTGAAGGAAGAAAAATCACAGGTGAAACTTACCTGCATGCACCAGTAGAGTTACAGTAAGTGCTGTCACAGGAATCTTGTAGACTGGTCTTATTCGCTGGAATCGAAGAATCACTAGGTGATAGCAGAAAGCACACAGACCTTCAACAAATACACCTTGCGCAGGGGAGGTTTGTAGAGCAGAGGAGCACTCCTGTGCCATCATATTTTGAATTGTGTGAAATTCTGTCAATTCTAATGCCCAGTAATGGCTGGTCACCACTTTCGCAGCCTCCATGCCCAAATATTGAGACAATATCTTGGATAGAGTATCTACGAGAGGACAATCTCTCAAAAGAAACTCCTGTAGGGACACGGCTGAATTGGCAGATGCCCCACTAAAGGTGAATCCATGAGTCACAGTAAGAAGAAAGAGTAGTGTCATGATTACATCAGGACCAAAACCCCCTCCCCACAAGCCAATTTCCATGAGCATCCGGAGCTCCATGAAACAGGCACATAGCTGGAAAGCACTTGACAGCTCACTTATTGTGCACTGATACAGCCTGGAAGGAAGGAGCTTCTTTGAAACATAGCGGAGAAGCTGGCTCAGTACTACTGTTGTGACAAAGAAAGTTACCAAGATGTTCAGCCCTGCCATGGTGGAAACAAAAAAAATCTAATGTCAGGTTTTGACAGCGACTGTATCTACTTACGCAAATGAATGTTAAAGGGAAACGTGGCCCAATCTGCAAGCAGACATTTCAAGGACAAAGCTGGGAACCCTAGCAGATGTACAGCACACAGGAGTTTTGTCTTAATTATTCCTACAACAGAGAAGTTTCCTAGAGTTTCTTCATAGATTGAAAACTTCATAAATGCAATAAAACGCATTTATAAAGTTTAGCATCTATGTAGAAATTCAGGGAAACTTATTTTTTATTTCTATGGAAGTCAACAGGTTACTGATATAACATGCAAACCAAATATGACAAATATTGCAGTACGGTTAAAACAGCAAAACCTTTTAAGACCAATAGCAACTTTGCACTGTTAAAGGGACACTGCATTGCCAAAATACAAAAATATTTAAATCACTTTTTTTTTTTTTTTAAATCCTTCTTTATTCTTGCAGTGCATGATAAAAATACAAAGAAAATTTGCAATGCCTCAACAGCATAAACAAGCACAGTATAACAATCAGAATAACAGTGATATGGCATTCAAGAAAAGTGCACCAATTTTTTTTTTTTTTTAAATGAGCAGTTTCAAGCTAAGCTTCCATGTCTAATGTCAGGAACTAACCTAGTTTGCATATGTAACTATATAGGCCCAGGAAGAATAAGTATTCAGTAGTAGGTTGCCAGGTTAACATACACATTTTAGAAATTAACCTAATCACATCAAGCTAGGCCTCCACTAAAATGCTGAACTGCACTAAGAATGTGAAGCAGTGAAGACTATGTAGACATGGAAGGTATAGTATAATTAAACAAAATGTGGTTCATTGTTGAGATGTTGCTTGGATGTCTCACATGTTTGCGCCGTCCGCCTAGGGAGGTTGCACAGTGGTGTTAAAGTGGAGCTGCAGCCCAAACGCCAGTGGCAGTCAGCATCTCATTGTAAGCTTGATAAGCCCTTGAGGCCAATGACTTCCCATCCGGGTCAATGTAGGCGGCCTGGTGCGTCTTGCATATTCTTGGACGCTTGCTACCTGTGGGCCGCCACTATTGTAGCTGGTATGCTGAGGTTGAACATGGATGGCCCTTCGTTTTGGCATGCTTGTGGTGGCCTGCTTAGCTGAGTTGCTTGCGAAGGGCCTCTCAGGCCTCACCCTGTGATGCCTCTATTGGGGCTGTTTCAGGGGTCGCCAGCTTCCTGCTCCCCTCCAATGCAGCCCAAAAGCTGTCAGAGGTTGTCTTCAGTTTTGCCATGGTGTGGAGATGTCGGGTATAGAAATCTGCTCTGCATGACGCCAGGTCCTGTGCCATTGTCACCCATGCATCCGCCATCTTGCCAGACTCCGTTCCTCACCACCACAGCCAGAAAAATCCTCCACAGATTAAAGGTATGTAGCCCGGTGTGGACCAGGAATACTTCCACCTGCTCAGAGTGGGGGAGGAATAGGACCCAAACCATGAACAAGCTGTTTGTAAGGAGACTGTCCACATCTTCTACCCAGATTGAAAGCACAGGCCGCAAGAAGCCTCCGAATCAGATAGGAACTTATATAAACTAGGTGCTTCTGCACTTAAGTTGCCCAGGTACTCTCTGCTCAATTGGTATCTGTGGCTTTGTATATTTTTGTGCTTTTAAGCATTTAAAGGCAGATAACCAACCTCCCTCGTCCTCCCTCCCACCCACCCCCAGTAATTTTTGTTTTTTTGAACCTCTTCGTTTTATTTTATTTTTTAAGTAAAATGTAGCCATTATTTTAATTTTGCATTTCCCACCTATTTGAAGTTAATAAAAATTTTTTTGAAGTATTTTAATATTATACCGCACTGCACTACACCATAGATTTATTTTGAATATTTACCTTTTACTCATATACTCCCCATTTTGTTTCCGCATATTTATTTAAAACATTGCATGCATAAATATAACATAGATGTGGGATCAACAGCTATTTAATGTCAAACAGGAGGCTCGTATTATGCAATAATCTTTCTTTACTAATCTTAACAGCACAAAATACATTTAACAAACAAGTTAAATGCAAGGAAAAAATGTTTTACTGTGCCTGTTTTTTCCCCTTGCTCCCCTTCACCCTTGAGGTCTCCACAAAAACAGCTGTTCTTACCCGTCTGTCCTCAGGTTATTCTGAAAGGAAATATTGCCAATTCACTTCTCCTTTACACCAGCTGTATCCATTCTCGTTTTCCATGCAATTTTCTATTGAATGTTCCCAACCCTTATTCTTTTCAATATATTTAAATTCTGCTTCGTTATTTTCAACAATTTATATTATTTTTAACTGGCAATTTATGCCTTTTAAATTCTTTTAAAATGTTCCATTCCACTGTGGCATTAAAACCCCCAACCCGGTAAGAGTACTGAAGAATTTTCTCATTCTGAGATACCCAGTGATTGTGAACTCCTCGATGAGGAACATTCTCAAACTTTGTTAGATGAGTCTGTTAACAAGACATTGTCCAAAGCTATAATGTCTGCAACGACAACCAAGCAAGACTCCATGATAAAGTCAGTTATATGAACTGCTAAATCTAAAAATCCTGCTACTCCTAATCAGTTTTGGTCAGCTGCAGAATCATAAGGCAGCACAACCATAAGGAAAACACAAAGGACTGTTGGGAAGAAAAATACAAAGGGGCTGGAGAACTAAGCCACACAAAGGGCTGAGAGAGAGAGACACACACACACACACACAAAGGAGCTGGAGGATAGTGAGAGACAGACAAGGAGGTGTACGGCACACAAAGGGGAAAAATGGGGGATACGGCACAAAAGAGGAGATAGGGAACACTAAATGGAGTAAAAAAATCTAACAGTGGGGTAAGACACACAGATGAAGATGCATGCTTTTTGAAGGGGGTGGGGTAGAGACAGCACAATGTAGTTTTGCCTGTGTAGCCGAAAATCCTTGCACCCACCCTGCCTATAAATTGTGTTACCCATGCATGCAGCACATCGGAATAAGAAAGCCAAAAATGGGAATAAGCCAAACTCTTTTGACACTTCCTCTAGCAAACCTTTTTCTAACTCTGATTCTGACTTTGAGCCATCCAAATCTGATTCGGACTTTCGGAGGAATCAACATGATTATGATTAAGGACAACTATACATCAAAAATTTTGGACACCAAGTTTATTCCCCTTTTTGACCCAGATAACATAAGACGCCTAAGATCTGCAGAGTTGGTTCCTTTACAACATGTATCTAAACATGTGCAAATGTTGCTCAGAAAATCACGATATTGCGACCACAAATAAACTTCAGGCTGAAGGCCCTCATCCATCTATATCACGCAAGGTGTATATGAACCCCAATTTTAACAATATATTGAGTCAGATTTTAGCAAATCTGGGAAAGTACTGGACATGATTAGTCTATTAACAAAACTTTTTAATTTATCTGATAAAGCAGACAAAAGAACAGGTCAATCTATGGACATGGAAGTGTTTCAAGGCTGGATACAGAGAACACTTTTTTGGGGCAATGCCAATCCTATTAAAGATATTTTTAATCAAAACAGAATCCCAGATTCCAGAAATGGCAACTTAAAAAACACAGCCCTGCTGCAGAAGGAGACTTCTTTATTAAAGAGATTGAACAATACATAAATGTGGTTTTACTTGTTATATAAGGCCCACATATCTTCTAAAAAAAAGTGTTTCACCTCAACATATTTGTAAAGGCTAGGAAAGGAATATTCCAGAAATCCCTTTCCAACATATAGAGGAAGACCCCTCTCCGATGTCTAGCCAGTTCATCTTTTCTTCCTTTCTTGACATGCAAGAGGAAAGGAAAGTCATTTTAAGTCAAGACCTTCATCAGGTATGTATGTTCTAAATCCTCCTTTTTCCCCCTGGGGAACTTGGGTGGCAGACTTACACATTTTTCCACACTTTATTAAAAATCACACCAGATTCTTAGATACTAAACACAATTTGGAGCTATTGAATAAAATTCCATAATTACCCATGCCAAATCTTATCAAACATCATTAGAAAACAAGTTTGAGAACTAAAACATTAATGGGCAATCAGAGCTCTCCCCCCCATCATCCCCCAGTTTATCTTAGCAATATTTTTATAATAATAAAAAAAAAAAAGATGTAAACCTGAGTTTGTTAAATGCTTTTGTAAAATACAATCATTTCAAAATGGAGGGGACCCATTTTCTCAGAGATCTATTAAAACAGAACAATTGGTTAATCAACATACACTTCAAGGATGCCTACTTGACAGTACCCATTTACTCACAATCATTAAGTACCTTCAGTTCATTTGGAAAATAATTAAATGGCAATTTACTTGCCTTCATTTTTGCCTGTCTTCAACACCTTTGTGTTTTACCAAACTACTAAAAGCTAATCAAAATCCACACTTATTCTACTTGTGAATTGGGCCATTCCCCTGCTTATGAAACTGGGTTTTCACAAACGATATAGTTTTCCTCTCAAACGATATAGTTTCTATATTTCACTGTAGAATCTCATGCAGTGGGTCTTCAACATTCCGGGTCGCAAATTGAGGACCATTTACAGGGAAATCTATAGATTCTCAACAAGAATTTTGAATCGCTTCATCCAAACAATATTTACTGCTCCACTACTACATTTGCGAGAGGGTTTAAGATATTCTGATTAAATCACTTGAATCCCAGACACAAGAGACAAACTTCGCTGGTGGCTAAAACACATCTCTTCCTGACCTTGTAATTGAATTGGATGCAAGCTGCCTCAGTTCGGGAGCTCACTATGGAGCATCTTCCACAGGAGGGAAATGCTCACCTAAAGAGACATCTCTACACACAATTGCCTGTAGCTACTCATGGGTTTCTTAAAAAGTTTCAAAGACAAGACTCACTGCTGTGTTTTCCTAAAGATGGACAACATATCAGCAGTCAAATACATAAATAGATGGAGAGGCAGGAAATCCAAAGAATTGGTGGAACTTGCAAAAGATGTTTGGTATTCTGTCTAGATCGAGACATTATGCTATATGCAGAATATCTTCCAGGTCAATCCAACATGATAGCGGATACAAGCTCAATGTTTCTCCACTATTACAGCGACTAAAAGTTGGATCATTCGATTTCCCAAAGGTTTAATCAACTCTGGGGTCCTTTCCAAGTAGATCTATTTGCTTCTCAGCTAAATTGCCAATTACATCCTTTGTTTGCAGTTGCCAGCCAGTTCCATAAGCTCTATGAATGCCCATTTTTATTTGGATCCCGGAAGCACCCCCCAGTGGCTGTCTGGTAGACAGCCACTGGGGGGCAGACAGAGCTGTAATGTAAACATTGCAGTTCTCTGGAACTGCAATGTTTTACATTGCAGCACTAAGTGCAAAAGGGTCACAGCACCCAGACCATTCCAAGGGGCAGAAGTGGTCTGGGTGCCTGGAGTGTCCAATTAAAATGTAAGGAAACCCTTTCTCAAAACCATTTCTAATGTTCCTCACATGTTCTTGGATTCTAGTGTGGAGTGCCCTTGTGGCTCTGCCTATATATGCTAGACCACAAGAACAGGTGATCATATAGGATTACTCTGGTGGAGTGGCATGTAATCATTTGTTTAATTTATTAAAAAAATATATAATCTTGTGGGTGTCAATTCTTTTATTCGTTTTTTTTGCTGTTTGAATTCTTACATGCCCCACATAAGCCACAGCCGTAAAATCCATTAGATTTGTTAAAAAAAATAATTTTAAATCTATTTTTAATCCCCTTTGTGGTATATGGTTTTGCACTAAATTCTAAATTGTATATTTTGCCCACCCCTATAGGTTATGGTGTTTTTTTTGGAGAGTATAATTTTTTTTAGATGGTGTAATTTTTTTTTAACGATTTATTTTTTAATTGGCCAATATTTGCTGATAATTTTCTTTAATGGTCTACTTTTACAATTAAAATCACAAATAAGTGCTGATAGTCTATGTCTTTAGTTCTATCTTTATATTTTATTAATTAACTCCTATCTTTACTTCTTACCTCATTATAGGCGGACTGGAATAATTTATCCTGGTATGCTTTTTCTTTTAAATAATTATCCTACTTGCCTGTTCTTTAAACTTTACATCGTCAGTATAGTTGTGTTTGATGCGCAAACGTTGTACCTTACGGACATTCAACAGCCACTGAGAGACGTGGCAACTCTTCTCCCCTATGTAGCTGTTGATGTCTACCTTTTTGAAGAAAGTTCAGGTTGTTACTGAGTTACCATCTACATAAATGTTAAGATCTAAAAAGTCCACCGACGTTTTACTAATGTGATACCACAGTCATTACAATTTAAATAGGTTAAAAAAAGTGACTAGAGATGGTTCATCTCATATATATATATTTAAAAAAAATGTTGTCTATGTAATGGCGATAGACCATGCTATTCGCAACCCACTATGGATAAATATATGTTCCCACAGTGACTTGAATACATTTGCATAGCTACGCCCAAACCTTGTGCCAATCGTTGTCCCACAAATTTATAAAAAAAAAATAAAAAAAAATGAGCTATTTGTAAAAATACAATGTATAATAAAATTGATGTGATTCTAAAAAAAATAAAAATCTCGTGGCTTGACATCCCTTGTCATGGGAAATAATAGTGTATAGTGAGTGGATGTCGGCTGTTACTAAACACTCATTGTTCCACCCACAATTGTTAAGAACTTGCAAAATGTTGAGGGTGTCTTTCAAATAACATGGACAGTTACATACAATAGGTTGAAGGCATTTGTCGATATACTGGTACAGTTTACTCTATATTGATTCTATCCCAGAAACTATATGGTTTATTTTTATTCTTGTGTACCTTAGGGATGTAAAAAAAAAAAAAAAACAGGAATTGGGGGTCATTTAAAAACATACTAATTCTGATTTAAAATACCTCAATTTAATATCTTTTGTTGGATCCTTCGTTAAAATACAGTAAGTTCTATCATCTTTAAGTAGTCTAAGTGCCTCATTTATATAATCCTCAATATCAAGTATTACAATCCCCCCGCCTTTAATCGGCAGGTTTAATGACTATAGTTCTATCCTCTCTTAACGGTTTCATTCTAAAAAGCTCAAATTATATTCCTGAGATTTCATTTTTCTTCATCTTATTGACATCACGCATCATCTGGTGGAGCTGTCTCCAGGGTGTATTACACCTGTATATTTGATTTGTTCTTCAGTTCTAAACATTGGTTGTTTCAGAAATAGACAGAATTCCATTTGAACCTATTCAGATCTAGATATACACTGAATTTGTCTAGTGGTTCTGTAGGAGCAAATTTCAGTCCTCTTACAATAGTTTCTCCTGCCTTGGAATCAGCTCTCTTTTGAAAATTCAATTTCGCTGTCTCTCACACCTTTCTTTTATACAGGTGTACTCCTCTAGTTCCCCTTCTAAACTGCATCTTCTCTTCCCTGGAGACATAGGTTATGAGGGATTGTCCTTGTGTCTCCTCCTCAATTGTATGTGCCCAAATCCACATCAACAGGCTGTGGTGTTAAGGGTTTAAAAATACTGCATAAAGGGAGGTCACGATCGGTTTGTTCAGTTATCTCTTTAATGTATAGTGGGTTCCTAATCGTTCTATTTGGTATAGAGGATTTTTTTGTCAGTCTTTCCGGTTGTCCAAGTTTCCTCCTAACTACTCTTTCTCAGTCTTGTGAGCCACCTCTTAGGGATTGCTCTCGTTATTTAGATCTCTGTGTCAGTCGGTTGTTTGAGTTAGACCTGGGATGTCTGTTTCGTGGAGGCGTTCGCCGGATTTCCTCCCTATACCTCATTCTGTTAGTTATGTGTATTTTGTCTCCTCTATTAGTCAGACCATGCCCCTCAGCACTCTGATTATAAAGGGACACTACAGTCACCAGAACAACTACAGCTTATTGAATTTGTTCTGGTGAGTAAAATCATTACCTTCAGGCATTTTGCTGTAAGCACCGTCTTTTCAGAGAAAATGCAGTGTTTACATTACAGCCTAGTGATAACGTCACTGGCCACTCCTCAGATGGCTGTTAGAGATCCTTCCTCGGTCATGGCTGCCTAGAATGCATCCAAACATTCAGTATCTCTTCCCTCTTCATGCAAACAATGAACTTTCCTCAAAGAGATTCATTGATTCAATTCATCTCTATGAGCAGATGCTGATTGGCCAGGGCTGTGTTTAAATTGTGCTGGCTCTGCCCCTGATTTGCCTCCTTGTCAGTCTCAGCCAATCCTATGGGGAAGCATTGTGATTCGATCAGGCTACTACTTCTGCTGATGTCAGGAAGCAAGTCTAAAGGAAACCGGGACAAAGCCAGCAGCTGCAGACTTGAATACAAGTAAGATTTAACTATATTTAGGGAGCCATGAGGGGACCAGCGGGCCTAGATGGTGGTTTTAACCCCATAGGGTCAGGAATACAGGTTTGTGTTCCTGACCCTATAGTGCTCCTTTAAGTGGTCTTAACTAACTGGAGTAACTGCTGTTCCTAAACGCTTTCACTTTCCAATAATACCACTTACAGTTGACTGTGCAATATCTAGCAGGATTGAAATTTCACGAACCGACTTATTGCAAAGGTGGAATTCTACCACAGTACGATTGAATTCACTGAGCTATTTGAAACTACTCATTTTATTCACAAAATGTTTGAAAATGCAGACTGCATGACTAAAAGTGCTTTATTTTATACACCTGTGGCAATGGGTCTGATTGAAACACCTAAAATCAATAATTAAGAGCTGTATTCCAATACTTTTGTCCATTCAGTGTATATACACATGAATATACACACACATAAAGCAAACTGCTTTAGAATATAATTTGAAATCATGCACATATCCGAAAAAAAAACACAAAAAACAATGGTATTAAAATAAAACAAAAAAGTTTATTCCAAGCAAAGACGACGCACACAAATGATTCAGTAGTTATTGCCGTAAAAATTAACAATTAAATAAAGATGGGATTAAATTAAACAGAAGGGCAAAAAGAAAGAACTGCTGGATGGGGTTTCAAGAAGAAGTAAGAAATATCTGCATGCAAAAGGCTATTTAAAGGCAAAGGTGAACCTGAGAGGGGGGTAGAAACGAAATACAAATAGTTCTGTAGATTCCAAGATAGAGGAGACTGGAGTGGTTACAGCATACACCTTGAGTACACAGTCAGACCTGCACACTGTGCAGACTATTACAGGGCTTAGAGAAACTGCTGTAAAAAGAGATTTGACATTTAAGTGAGACACTCAGTTTTACATGGCATTACTTACATGTCTAGATCAATACACACTGTTAATGAAAATCTCCCTTTGTTTCTCTCAAGGATAATAAGGAAATAGATGTGGTTACAAAAATAAAAAAAATAAAATATAAAACTAACCATATCCCCTATATCAAATTAATGCTTTACCCTACAGGAAAAAAAAATCAAAAAAAAAAAATCAAAGACTGACTATGTACAGCCTTGTAACAATTAGACTCTAGCTATTTACACACCTCAAATTTGAGAGGCAAAGCCTTCTAAAATTTTACTCAAATAAATGTACTAACCGTCCTTAGACTTTGTTCAGATACCGTATGATTTGTCATAGATCAGTATCCACACAGTACCAGGGTCTGAATCTCATTGACAATTTGCTGGTAAAGTACCAACAAAATCATATTCATAAGATAGAGATTGTATTCTGAATCAGTTTGCAATTCAAAGCACTTATTTTATGGATCATAAATGGACACAGACAGGATAGAGCTCCCAGTAAAAATAAATAGCATAATGTAGGCTCTGAGAAATTGTCAACCACATGTGCAATTCTCAGAACATCTCAAAAACGTCTGAAGTGTGAATGGACCATACTGATGTGGTGTGTAAAGGAGAAAAAAAAAAACGAGAAAAAAAAAAAAAACCCTTGTAACTGAATAGTTACATCTATATCAGTGCTAAACATCGCACTTTCAAAGAATCATGAAAAGATTACATCCATGCACCTGTTCACATTCATAATCAATCAGGTCAGATTACATATGCACGGATAAGACATAAGTTTAAAAAAAAAAAAAAAAGCTAAAGTGGTTGAGTCAGTAGCCTCTAACAGTAAAGTAGAAAGAAAAAAAGAAATGAATTTTGCTGCATGTATGCAGTTTAGCATCGGGCCCATGTCATCCAATAGAATGTAAAGAAACTGTTGAGAGCTATTTTAACTCCTTCAGTGCCAAGAGACAGGATATATTCTACAATTCATTGGTTTAATTAAATATAAACTGTGGCATATGAGTTATTGCTTTTAGCATGAAAACACAATGAAAGGAACCACACCAGGCAATCTTTTTTGTTTTTTTTCCCAGTCAAGTCATGAGCCCTGGATTTTTAAATACACTGAATTTTCCACAAACTGTATACACATACTATTCTCTAGCCTCTTTGATATGTGACATTTACTATGTGCGGCTGGTTTGTTATCCAGTTCTTTAAAGAATAGAAAAACCAAACATAAGGAGGAGCTGGTATACAACATGGAACTACAATTCCCTTTTGTTCACATGTATGAAGAAAACACATTTGTCAGATAACTAACCAATGTAAAAGAGCAGTACTAGCTGGTTATCACAAGCTTAAGAAAATGCTTATCTCAAGTAGAAATTGCTGGATTTATTTGCATTGACACAAGTATGGGATACATCACTTCTACGGTTTTAAAAAGCAATGTATGTATTACAAGTTATTTTATAAACAATGTTTTTTACACAGATGTTGCACAGAAGTGCAAATTAACCCAACAATTACACAGAGAACATTAGCAGATTGGTATATCGATTACTTAAAATGAACAAGATAAAATAGGCACTTCAATTTTGAGAAGAGGAAAAAAAATAGTTTCTAAACTAAATTTCTTTAGTAGTTAAATTAATATACAGGCATCGGTTTTAGGGGAGAGGGAGTATCTTGTAACGCAGATTTAACTTTGGCACTACATCTCATTAAATTAAAGAAAGATGGATGGATGGATGTAAAAGGGGGCAGGGGGAGGAAATAAACTAATAACTTTTGTAAAGACAATACAAAGATCAGTGTGCTTAGAGCACTTGACACATGGGAAAACTGGTAACATTTCAAATATTAGTCCCCTATTTTATGTACATTAATGATCTTCCCCCTCCCCCACACAACACCATTTTGGCCAACACAGAACATTTACAGCACTATTCTCAAAAACTGGTATCAGATCCATTCTGCATCCCTTCCTGAACCCACTTCTCTTTTGTATAAAAGTAGAAACAAAAAGAATGGAAGAGAGAACTTTTCAGGTTGTGTGGAAATATTTGTCATGCCTGCAAATCCAACATATTGCTTTCCAAATAATAGCTGGCAGCACTGACATGAAAACCGTTGGCTACATTTCTTGCCTGTAAATCAGTTGTCATTTTTGCCCTGCTTATGCAATAAGCATATGATAAGTTGATAGACAGCATAAAAGCACCTCTTTCCTTTATAAGAAAACATATCCAGGCACCCGAAGAGGAAGTAGAATCTGAGGAGTCAGCAGAGAAAGAACATTAAGGCTTCACCACTTGTGTGAGAGTTATTCAAGTATCAAGAGAAGGCCAGAAAAAAAGGAAAAAAAAGGAGCAATGCCCTCCAAGGAAAAGAGAAGACATACAAAAACTATTTCCATAATGCAGTCAATTCCCTAGAAATCTCAGGGATTTTCAAAAGGCCACAAATTTAAGAAATTTTCTTTTCCTGGAAGGAACACACACAAAATTTGGAGAGATCAGTTTCCTTCTCTTATGACGTTCAGTATTTTCATCTTCACGGCAAGGGAAGAATACATAGCATTTTATCTGTTCCTTCACAGGAGACTTTTATTCCTACCCTTGTCTCCGATGTCCATGTGACATGGGTAGGAGTGGCACTTCAAGAATATTGAGGTGGTTAAAAAGGGAGTAGGGCAAG
Source organism: Pelobates cultripes (assembly GCA_933207985.1). NCBI lineage: Eukaryota > Metazoa > Chordata > Amphibia > Anura > Pelobatidae > Pelobates > Pelobates cultripes. Next base: position 60,646,290 of record OW240913.1, on the reverse strand, counting down.
TGAGAAGAAGGCCATGGACGAAAGGATAACAGGCAGTCCATTAACGATTGCCTTTCATTGCTTCTTTTGCAGCCAGGATTAGAGGAGTCAGGCTGGACAGTGGTTTTGCGAGTTTCAAAAACGGGTGCTATGTGAAGAACAAACAAAAACAAAAGAGAAGAAAATTGTCAGTTAAAAACTGTACAAGCTTAACTAGAAATAAGTTGATCAAAACAATTTTATAATTCACAAACCTAGCACCACATGGGCAAGTACTAAACAAACTTTTTTTTGGCAATAAGTCATAAGACATAAAAACAACTTTAAGGTGTAACGGTCAGGGTCGATCTTAGGGTCACAAATGCTTAGGTGAAGAATATTTGTGGGTGTCCCCAGGTGGGTATGGTCATCTTACCAACCCCTCCCTTTTGCAAATGTCCAGTCCAGACATGCATGTTTCATTGGCAAAGACTCCACCTCTCCATCTATAATCCACACCCCTTTTTGTAGACAGACACACTGACAAATTAATTTTATTTAATTTTAACTTTGGGTAAACTGGTGTGGATCCTCTCCCTAGGGTCCAGTGGCTTTATAGATGTTCAGTGATTACATATTTTGACTCCTGGGATCATTGCAGGGCTCGCAAGGGACCAGTGAGTAATTGTAAGATCAGCGCTCCCTTGCCACCAATATATTTCGGCAGAGTAGGCACCTGCCGTCCAGCTAAGCAGGTGCCTACTCTGCCTTAGTGGCAGCTACCTGCTTCGGAAGCTACTTAAGGTGGCCATCTCCTGGGCCCCCTGTGACAGGCCACTGGCTTGTTCCTCTCTGCACCCTTCTACCTTCCCTATGCACCCCCAGGATCAGCCCTAAACTCTATTAATCAGGAACAAAATATTTCCATTTGAATATTAAATTTTTTTAAATTTAAATTGTACTTACCTGAAGGAGCTCTCTAGCTGATCCTCTCTTTTCCACATCCATTTCCAGAGAGCGGTTCAGGAAATCTCTGAATATAGGGGACAGCTTTTCAGGATTCTGCAGTTCTGGGGTTCCATTAGTAGCAATCAAATACAATGCCTAGTGAGAGAAATCAAAAGCTTACAGACAATGAACAAAATGTACTTCGATTATCACTTGAGACAATAGATGCACACCAACTTACCCTTAGAGGGTTTTCATTGAGGTAAGGTGGCTCTCCTTCAACCATCTCAATGGCCATGATACCAAGAGACCATATATCTACTTTAGGACCATATGCTTTCCTGGTAACTACTTCAGGAGCCATCCAGTAAGGGGTTCCAACCATCGTGCTACGCTTGCTTTGTTCTGGGGTGATCTGTGCACAGAAGCCAAAGTCGGCTGTAGAAAGATTGTTCAGGTCATGAATATAGGGACACTCCAAGCACTATAATCACTTGCAAAAATCATGATACAAGTAGTCCTAATAGTTTCCTTTTATCCTATTCAGTAGTGCATGTTGCGTAACTCCCAAGTTATTATATTATAGAATATTGAATCTTTACTTCATTGACCTTTAGTGTGCCTTCATCTTAGGATATATGCATTTTAAACCACCCCATAAATGACATCATCTTGATTTAGGATTGACTGCTGAATACACCAAAACAGGTTTAAAGCAATCTGCTTAGATGTAAAATACCTTTCTTCTGACACAGTTTTGGAAAATTAATGAATAAAGAAAGAAATCACAAAAGATTTTATGTTGCAAGTCAGTTTTCCAATTCATGGAAGGCCTATACTCACTAAGTTTGACAGACCCATCCATTCCTAGAAGCACATTGTCACTCTTGATATCCCTGTGGATAACCTGGTTTGCATGGAGGAACTCTAGGGCTTGCAAACACTACAACAAAAATAGAGACAAATCATTACACATCAGTAATTTCAAAGTATATAGGTGCCATTAAATAAACTTCATAAACTTTCATGATATTTATATTGGGATTTTATCAGATCCTAAAACACCCAAATAAAATTAAAATAATGACTAGTACTAGGAAAAGTAATTTATTCATCATATGCATTTTGTGCACAGCCAGATATTTAACAATATGTGTGATACATTAATACGTTTTAGAATCTCGTTTATTGTATTCCCCCTTTCATCCAAATCTGCAGGTTCCTTTTCTGTGGATCAGTACATCACTTCCTAAACATGTATAGATGTGCTGTTCTAACACTATTGGCATTCTTTTATAACTATGATGAAAAATAGTTTGTTCTGACGTGGCACTCATAAGTGGCCTTGGGAAAAAAATAGTAAATGGAACCCAGGCAATTTCTAGTTACTACTTTTTAATTAAGATAGTTGCAAACAGATCTGCCAATGCATTCAACTAAAAACTGAACTGCTCTATCAGTGTGTAAGAGACATGTGAAAAGCTTGCATTTAAAAAGGACCACTAAAGTCACTCAAACCACTTCAATTAAGTCTGAGTGCAGTGGTCCTGTCATTTTAAACCACCCATGTAAAACATCCCAATTTTTAAATTTTTTTTATTTATTTTTAAACAAAAGTGGCAGTGTTCCTGTTCATAGCAGAAGTTGCGAATCTTGGGACTTCAAGTACGCATCATGTTTTTAAAGCATTTTGTTTAGCGCTGGTAGGTAAACTTTCTCTCAGCACAAAATGTGACATTTACTCATATGGTTAGCATATTTTAACCCTAGTTAGGGTAAAGTTTCCTTTTCAGCTTTGAAAATTAATTGATTTTAATAATCGCAAAGTTAAATCAAGATAGTGGTACACACCTCCCGGCACACAGCTGCAATCTGTGCTTCATCCATACAGGTTTCTGTTACTACATCTGTGAGAGACCCACCTGCTAGATATTCCATTACAACAAACAGTTCATCCCCAACTAGGAAACTGCACAAGAAATGAAATGTGTTACTTAAAAATGCATTAAGACAGACAGGTAAGGACATCATGTCACGTGTTAGAGAAATTAACAGAATGTACAAATCTACTCAAACACATTTTTTATTTCATTCCATACTTTCTAGTCTCCGATTACAATAACTAGCTCTTTCGGACCAAGCGTTTTATGTCAACACGTGATAGATTTGTAAATAACTCCAGCTGTGCCCAGTTCATCAGCACAATACTGGTTTTCTTAAGATTAGAACATGCACTCAGGTGTTGCATCAGACTCTACTGTTATCCGTCCAACGGCTGCTCAACCTAACTGGCCTGGCTGCCGCCGTTTAATGTAGAACAATAACTACAGTAGGCAAGTTTTTGCAGCTTTTGGTCAGCCAGATAAAAAAAAATAAAAAATAAAAAATAATTTTACTCACCGTAAATTCCTTTTTCCTTAATATGGTGACAGTACAATAGGGACAAGCATCTTAAATAAATAATTAACATAAAAAGTTCCTACCCTTACCAGGTATAAGAGACCAAACCAGCCCTGGGATCTCAGTACGTACCAAGAACACCTCAGTGAATCCATAGAACACCCAAAAAATTTATATATATATACATATACATATACATATATATATATATACATATATATACATATACACATACATATATATACATACATACATACACACATAAAGGGAGGGATTGATGTACTGCCACCATATTAAGGAGAAAGGAATTTACGGTGAGTAAAATTACAGTTTTTCCTGACATATGGTGGCAGTACAATAGGGATATATTGAGATCTCAGACTAAGGGCAGGAATTTAGGCAATAACAGCTTGTAACACCTTGTGCCCAAAATCAGCGTCAGAGGCAGAGAATAAGTCTAGCCTGTAATGTTTGACAAAAGTGTTGAAAGAAGACCAGGTAGCCGCCTTGCATATATCTTCCGGAGAGGCACACGCTTTTTCAGCCCAAGAGGCAGCCATGGCTCTAGTAGAATGTGCTTTCAAGGAGGCAGGCAGAGGAAGATTTGAGGTAGAATAAGCCAATTTAATAGAATCAACCAGCCATCTTGCCAAAGTGGCCTTGGAGGCAACTTGGCCTTTAAAATTTCCAAAGAAACTTACGAATAGATGATCAGTCATCCTATACGCAGAGGAGCGGTCCAAGTAGATTTTCAGAGACCTACCAACATCTAGTTGGCTCCAATCAAATTCCCAATCTGGCATAGATGGACCATTAAAGGAAGGAAGAAAAATAGGTTGGTTGATAACCTTGAAGGAGATGACTTTTGGAAGAAAGGAAGGCTTAGGGTACATAACCACTTTATTCAGAAGAAATTTTGTAAAAATCAGGAGAGGAAGAAAGGGCCTGGAGTTCCCCTATCCTCTTAGCCAAAGTAATGGCCACCAAAAACATGGTCTTCAGGGACAGATTCTTCAATGAAGCTTCTTCCAAAGGTTCGAAAGGCTGAGTACACAGATCTCAAAACTAAAGACAAATCAAGAGGGAAAACAGATTTTCTTAGGAGGCTTTACGAGTCTTACAGCTTTAAAAAATCTCCTGAGAGGATCAGAAGCCTATTTTATTTTTTACTAAAAAATGACAGAGCAGAAACTTGGACTTTGAGGGTAGACAGACTAAAACCTTGAGCAAGACCATCTTGCAAAAAATTAAGGATGGGATCAATAGAAGGAGATGATCCTATGCAACGATGAGTTATGCACCAGTGAAGAAATCTCATCCAAATTTTTAAGTAGATAGAAGAGGTAGAGCTCCTGGTAGAACATTAACTGAAACCTCTCTTCTTTAATGCCCCTATTATGTAATATTAGCCATGCAGCAGCCAAGCTGTCAACCTGAACATGTTCAATACTTCTACTGGAATTCCCTAGTTTTCCAGAAGATCCGGTGTGACCGGGAGAATCCAGTACTTTCAAGCCATCTTCTTTAAAACCGAGAACCAGCTGCGGTTTGGCCAGTACGGTATTATGGCCAGAATATGAGCTTGATTTGATGTTACCGTTTGCAGAATCCTTGGGACAAGGCTTACTGGGGGGAAAATTTAAGCAAGGGGAAACTCCCACTGGATCGAAAGACCATCCATTACCAGCGGCTTGTCTGCCTTGAAGAGGGAGGCAAAGGATCTTACTTTTGCATTTGATCTTCTTGCCATAAGGTCTATGACTGGAAGACCGAATCTCTTCAGTCTGCCTTTATTAACCAGTCGTCCAAGTAAGGTACTGTGATTCCTTGCATCCTCAAAAAAGCTGTGACAGGTGTGAGGACCTTTGTAAAAATCCTGGGTGCTGAAGCTAGCCCGAATGGAAGGGCTCTGAATTGGAAATGGACATTTTTCCTTTTCTTGATTTCACATCCATAGGAATATGCAGGTAGGCATCCTTTAGATCTAAAGTTGCCATGAAATCTCCTTTTCGAAGGATGAGTGACAGACGCTATAGTCTCCATTCTGAAATGTTGGTAAAGAATGAGCTTGTTTAGATCCAAGATTGGACGAAAAGACATGTCTGGTTTTGGGACTAGGAACAACCAGGAGTATACACCCTGATATACTTGGGAAGTTGGAATCCTTTCTACCACACCTTTTCTTAATAGGGAGACCGTGGCAGAAAAAAGGGCTTGGTTTTTTAACTTCGACCGGTAGGAGGAGACAAGGATAATATCCATAAGGTACTCAGACAACCTTTGGAACAGGAGGGAAAAGGCCTTTGTCTTGGTGATCACCCAGACCATCTTCCAAAGTGTTAAGCCAAAGATTCTGAGCTCTCACCACTGAAGCCCTGGCTAATGCTGCTTTAGCCTGAAAACCTGCATCCTGATAAGCCCTTCTGCTGGAAGTTTCAGCCCTCTTATCCATAGGGTCTTTCAGACCAGAAACTTCGCCAATAGGCATAGTAGGTTTTTTTAGACAATTGAGCCACTTGTACATCAACTACCGTCAATTCTTCCCATTTATCTTCCTCCTCCATTTTAACAATACTTTTAAAATGTCTGGAGATAAAAGCCCTTTTCTCAGGGTTCTTCCATTCTCTAAATATCAAATCCAGCATTTTTTGTTGGACTGGAAGTGCTTTACCCTTGGATTTGTCTACCGTTTCATCAGAAAGGATAACATTAACTTCTTTAATAAATTTTCTCAATTCATCATGAGGAAAACCAACTTCAGTAACAGAAGAGTCGCTAGAGGATTCTGAATAAGAAAAAGAACAGTCACCCGAGGATAGTTCTGAACTATACGGTGTTCTCTTCCTTTTAGACTTCTGTTTAGTAGCTTTTACAGGAGAAGTGTGTGCAGGCTCTTTAAAAGACTGGGCCAGATTATCCTGAAACCAAGACAAAAAAGATTTCATCTCTTGTTGTTTGGATTTTTCTCGCGTCAAAGAAGAGCAAATATTACAGACTTTCCTTTTAAAACCATCTGGTAGAGTGGAGCATTCACTACAACAGAGAACTTTGGAACTGGCTTTTTTAGAAGCAGGTGCAGGCACTTTGTCTTTATCCATATTATCAGTAGCGACAGGACTAGACATATCTGCAATAAATAAGCAAATAAACCATATTTGTAGAAACAACAAAAATAGAGAGTTTTAAAGATTCAAGACTTAAAGAATCTTTACCTCTAAAACCTCTGACCCGTGAGGGGGGGGAGGAGAGGGAAAGGGGCTGAAGACACGGGAGACCTTCAATGCCGAGCTCCATGCTGACAGTAAGATCTGCACAGCATAAATAGGCAGATCCATTTAAGATCTGGCGCCATTTTGGGGAGTTCAGACCGCGCATGCGCATAGCGCGGTCGGAACTCCGGTGGAACGCATAACCACCTGGGCGTGCGTTCCGCCGTGCGCATGCATCTCCGACGGGCAGTGATTTGCTGCCACTAGAGACTGCCTCCCTGCTTCGCCGGTGACTGCACTCGGCATAAAGCAGGCTTACCATACCTGCTCCGTAATCCTGCAGGATGCTTGCTGGCCATTCAGGTCTCCACCCGGGGGCTATCACACCGCATCCCCCTGGCAGCAACCCATGTGCCTCACCATCTCATTCCAGATGCAGTCCGTTCCTGATGGAACAAGAAAGAGAACTGAGGTCCCAGGGCTGGTTTGGCCTCTTATACCTGGTAAGGGGAGGAACTTTTTTTATTTTTTATTTCAGATGCTTGTCCCGAGGGAAGAATACATCCCTACTGTACTGCCACCATGTGTCAGGAAAAGTAAAATTTTCTATTACAAAACCATAATTTAAAAAATATTGATTTTCATTAAATGTAATAAACGAGATGTAAAAGTGTAATAGCCGTTGTCCTTTAAGAAAAACGGTTTATCACATCTAAAAAGGAAGCACATATGCCTCACAGGTTCAGTGACAACATGGATTAGCTTGACATGTGAATAAGCATTACAAATACAAAGGTGCATCTTATGGTACCTGTCCAAAAAGTTTACAATGTTTGGGTTCTTCAGTTCTTTCATCACCAGAATTTCATTGATGATCAGTTCTTTCTTGGGCTGCTTCTGAAGATTTATTTGTTTAATAGCAACCTAGTCAGAAGGTAAAGAAGATTTAAAAAAAAAAAAAAATTAAAAAAAGGTAGATAAACAGCTTACTTTTCATAATCAGAAATCAAACTCCTTGTACTAACTCGTTATATTCATCAATCCCCTGATATTTTTTGGGCATCTCACACAGTTACTGGGTCCCTTCTTAGATCAATAAGCAATAAAAGTAGCAAGAATGCCATTGCTCATTAGAACGGAATTTGAATTCGAATGAGTATAGAGTCCTGCGTGTTATCCACCTCACTGTCTGCTAATAGAATTGTCTGGTTTTTTTTTTTTTCTTGTCTTTATTTTTTTATGTCTTATTACTTTTTAACTTTAAAAAATGTGCTGTATTAACCTGTGACAATGTTAACTGCTGTAAGCTGCACACAGACGCTGATGTGGCTCTGTGTATTTGTTGTTGATACATGCATGACAAAAATAAAGAATAAAAAAAAAAAAAAAAGAAATCAAACTCCTGCTGATTTCCAGAAGTGATTAAGCTATGTGTACATGAGTGAATTTTCTGAAAATGCAACCTCTATAACAGGCTCTTTGGAGCCTCCCAGCTGTGCTTACAGATGCATCTTCACCTCTACCGTCACCTGGCACGGATTGGGCAGAATAATAAATGAGTGAAACACAGGAGCCTGTCGTGTGTTCATATCCTATAATAACTGAAGGACAAGCGCACATGCCAAGCAATCCGTCAAAAAAAAACAAAAAAAAAAACAGAGCCCTCCAAGAGCAGCAGCCCCCTGACACGGCTATCCAAAACACCAAAAGCACCAATTATGCAAAGGGTAGGGATAGCTCTGCTACCAGACAGGTCTCTCTTGAGGACAGGCAAATACTGGGGAGCTCAGGGTCGAGTTGCCCTTTATAAGGCTAGGAGGGAAGGAGACAGGGGTTGGGTACTGCATTTTGTTTTTTAACCTTTTCAATGCTACCTCTGTCCTGTGAGAAATGGGCATCTACATTCCACTTGTTAAGACTGCTGCTTGGATGTTTGGAACATAAGTCTGAATACAAAGAAATAGCTCCTTTCTCATGTGTAACGTCTGACTATCAAGGAATTTCAAATCTTTAAAATGCAGTCAATGTGTGTTTTAAAAAAAAAAAAAATCTAACTTGATGGAAAAGACAGGGGCGTGTGTGCCACCAAATTTTCAGAGTAACATTCAGGGATACACTGTGCTAAAATTGCATTGGTTACATGTTTATTAAAAATTCTAGAACTTGGGGAAGATGCTAGTCCAATAGAGAGAGGACAAAAGCATTCCTACTGCATTACCTCTTGACCAGTTGCAACATCTATTGCCGTGAAGACTGTTCCAGAAGCACTAGAAGAAACAAAATGTTAAACGTTTTAAAACCTTCTGAAATATAAAGCTCACAGAGTAAATATCTAATGTACAATATGAAAATGTTTACTGTATCACTATCTTTGAATTATTAACGAAATTTCTCAATAGAGACAAACTGAAGAATATCACAAAATAAAAATAAAAAAATACCAAAAAAAATTGAAAATTTTTATAAAGTACAACCCACATCAGACTTGGCAATATCCCAATCCCCAAACTTAGTTTTTTTCTAGGAGATTGACTCTAGAAGGAATCCCAGCTGCACAGCAATATATTAAACAAATAATTCAAACACCATAACCACTACATGTGCTACTTTGTGGTTATGGTACCTGGATTGTCAAAGCAATATTTAAAAGGGCATTATTTAGAAGCACAATAAACAAACAAGGAGAGCAAAACCCCACATTGTTACTCTATTATTAGTAGTTATTTTAAATTATCATAGTTTAAGATTTGAGATTACTCACCCTTGACCAATTTTTTCATATCGGGTGTATTTCTTCTTGGGATCCCCAATGCTTACAATTGTTCCTAAAAACAGCAGAAGCCAGTTAAACTATTGTATTTAAAGGAACATTCCAAGCACCGTCAGCACTACAACTCACTATAGTGGTTATGGTGCCAGGGGCACCATAGCAATTTGAAAACTTACCTGTAGATCACCCTCGCTGCTTAGGCTGGCTGTCACTGCTTAGAGCAAAGCAGGAATGCAATTACTGGCTGAAAGAAACAGCTGAGTGCATTCCTGCATCAGCCAGCTTTGCTTTAGAGCAAGGATAGACCACTTTCTGCACTCCAGATGACGTGACTAAATCTCCCATAAGGCTTACAGCCATAATGCTGGAAAAGCATCTGGAAAGATGTAGTGCACATCTCAATGTGCTAAAGGTTCTCTATCCCTGCAACTTCTGCTGGAGAAGAAAGAAAAACAAAAAAGAAACGTGCTAGGGGGGGGATCCGGGTAAGTTGTTAAATTGTGCTAAAATGGCTTGACAACTTAAGGTTGGATGGCATCAGAAATTTGTAGTGGTTATATTGCTTGAGTGGTTATTTAAATAATTTAGCAAATGTTGATTTTACAATGAAGGCCGATACTGTCTAATTGGAACAATAAACAGGAGACGGAAAAAAGTAAAAAAAAAAAATTCAAAAATCGGAATTCTGAATAGAATATGAACTTACTGAGTTTCTCCATAATTTCTTCATCACTCATCTTCGTTTTCTTTTTCTGCCTGTCTGCACTCTTTGCTGCACTGTCTGCATCACCAGCCGGAGGTGGTATTGGGTCAATGACAGAACGGGTATACATCTGTAAGGAAAATAAGGAAAACCGCTTTCAAATTGAAAAATTAAAACATTACTATTGGAAGATAGCGAATGTTGTGCCCACTAACAAGAAAGTTGGGAGGAGTCGGGTAACTAAAGGCCAGTAAGCCTTACTTCATTAATGGGGAAAGTGATGGAAATTATGTTAAAGGATAAGATTGTTGAACATCTAAAATCACATGGATTTCAGATTTCAATAATGTTGAATGGGTAAGGCAGTGGCTGAGTGACCGGCAACAGAGGGTTGTAGTCAATGGAGCATATTTGAAGCATGATCTTGTCACCAGAGGAGTACCTCAGGGATCTGTACTTTGACCCATTCTCTTAATATTTTTATTCGTGATATTGCAGAAGGTCTTGATGGTAAGGCATGTCTTTTTGCTGATGATACTAAGATATGTAACAGGGTTGATGTTCCAGGAGGGATAAGCCAAATTGCAAATGATTAAGGTAGACTATAAAAATGGTCAGAGTTGTGGCAGCTGACATTTAATGTGGATAAGTGCAAGATAATGCACCTTGGACGTAAAAACCCAAGGGCAGAGTACAGAATATTTGATAGAGTCCTAACCTCAACATCTGAGAAATGGGATTTAGGGGTAATTATTTCACATGACTGAAAGGTTGGAAGACAATGCAATAGAGCAGCAGGAAATGCTAGCAGAATGCTTGGTTGTATAGCGAGAGGTATTAGCAGTAGAAAGAGGGAAGTGCTCCTGCCATTGAACAGAACCCTGGTGAGACCTCACTTGGAGTATTGTACGCAGTACTGGAGACCGTATCTCCAGAAGTATATTGATACTTTAGAGAGAATTCAGAGAAGGGCTACTAAACTGGTTCATGGATTGTAGAATAAAACTTTCAAGGAAAGGTTAAAGGATCTTAACATGTATAGCTTGGAGGAAAGATGAGACGGGGGGATATGATAGAAACATTTATATACATAAAGGGAGTCAACACGGTAAAAGAGGAGACAAAACTACCACAGAAGAAAAACTACCACAACAAGAGGACAGTCTTAAATTAGAGGAGAAAAGGTTTAAAAAGAACATCAGGAAGTATTACTAGTGGATGCATGGAATAGCCTTCCAGCTGAAGTGGTAGAGGTTAACACAGTGAGGGAGTTTAAGCATGCATGGGATAGGCATAAGGCTATCCTAGCTATAAGATAAGGCCAGGGACTAATTAAAGTATTTAGAAAATTGGGTAGACTAGATGGGCCAAATGGTTCTTATCTGCCGTCACATTCTATGTTTTCTAAGTTTATCTATGACCTAGGTCAGGGATAGGCAACCTTTGGCACTCCAGATGTTGTAGACTACATCCCCAATAATGCTTACACCCATAATGCTGGTAAAGCATCATGCGAGTTGTAGCCCACAACATCTGGAGTGCCGAAGGTTGCCTATGCCTGACCTAGGTGAACGGATTTATTGATAAATAAAGTTGCCATTATCAACCTTGGCTCAATATTGTTCCCAAAAGCCAATTAGGACAAGGAGAAACTGCAGAAATCTGACTATTAGGATGAGCAGGCTAAATAATTGATGAAAAAAACAATGTATTTTAAAATTTTGATCCATATAAAAATCTGAAGCAGTGACTAAGAACCTGCAGCATATTTTACAGCTCTCTACTTCATGAGTGACTTTTTGATACATTTTGTTTCTTAATTGTGTAACAATATAATTTTGTTGCATCTTTCCATGGCATAGAGCCTGCAGGAAAGATTAAAGGATCACAACAGGGTCAGGAACACAAACATGTTTTTCAGTATTCTTACAGTTAAAGGACCACTCTAGGCACCCAGACCACTTCAGCTTAATGAAGTGGTCTGGGTGCCTGGTCCAGCTAGGGTTAACCCATTTTTTAATAAACATAGCAGTTTCAGAGAAACTGCTATGTTTATTAATGGGTTAAGCCTTCCCCTATTCCCTCTAGTGGCTGTCTCATTGACAGCCACTAGAGGCGCTTGCGTGCTTCTCACTGTGATTTTCACAGTGAGAGCACACCAGCGTCCATAGGAAAGCATTATAAATGCTTTCCTATGAGACCGGCTGAATGCGCGCGCAGCTCTTGCCGCGCGTGCGCATTCAGCCGGCGGGGCGTAACGGAGGAGGAGAGGAGGCAGAGAGCTCTTCGCCCAGCGCTGGAAAAAGGTAAGTTTTAACCCCTTTCCAGAGACGGGCGGGAGGGGGTCCCTGAGGTTGGGGGCACCCTCAGGGCACTATAGTGCCAGGAAAACGAGTATGTTTTCCTGGCACTATAGTGGTCCTTTAAGGACCAGGGCTGTTTTTACATTTCTGCGGTGTTTGTGTTTAGCTGTAATTTTCCTCTTTACTATACCCACACATTATATACAGTTTTTCTTGCCATTAAATGGTCTTTCTAAAGATACCATAATTTTCATCATATCATTTACTGTAAAGAAAATTATAAAATATGATGAAAAAAAATGTAAAAACACACCTTTTCTAACTTTGACCCCCAAAATCTGTTACGCATCTACAACCACCAGAAAACACCTGTGCTAAATAGTTTCTAAATTTTGTCCTGAGTTTAGAAATAACCAATGTTAACATGTTCTTAGCTTTTTTTTGAAAAGTTATAGGGCTATAAATAAAAGTAGGACATTGCGGTTTCAAAATATTTATTTTTAAAATGTATCAAAGTAACATTGTAACACTGTTATCTGTCATAAATCTCTGATTCACAACTTTTTTTTCTTTTTTTTTTTTTTTAAAGTAGCCAACCCAGAGTATTCAATATGGGTTATGATGTTGTCTTTTTTAGTAGCCACTTAGTCACAAACTGGCCAAAGTTAGCATTTATATTTGTTTGCATGTTAAAAATGCAAAAAACCATTATGAACGCTAACTTTGGCCACAGTTTATGACCAAGTGGCTACTAAAAAAGACTGAGCATACCCCATTTGCAATACCTTGGGTTGTCTTCTTTTGCAAAGGGTATGCCATCATGGGGGTAATTCTCATTCCTGGGCTACCATGTGGAAGCTGAAACGTCATCTTTTAATGGATTAAATAGTTAAATTTTACTTTAAAGGGACACTATAGTCACCCACACCACTTCAGCTCAATGAAGTGGTCTGGGTGCCAGGTCCCCCAGGTTTTAACCCTTCAGATGTAAACATAGCAGTTTCAGAGAAACTGCTATGTTTACATAGCAGGGTTAATCCAGCCTCTAGTAGCGGTCTTCTGGACAGTCACTAGAGGCGCTTCTGCAACGCTGGATACGAAAATAGCATTCAGCGTGCAGAATGTCCATGGACTGTTTGAATGCGCTCGCGGCTCTTGCCGTGCATGCGCATTCCGCTCCTCTCGGGAGCTGACGTCAGTGGGGGAGGAGAGGTCACCAGCGCCGATGGAGCCCGGTGCTGGATAAAAGGTAAGTGGCTGAAGGGGTTGTAACCCCTTAAACCCAGCGGGAGGGGAACCCTGAGGGTGGGGGGGACCTAAGTGTTACATAGTGTCAGGAAAACAAGTTTGTTTTCCTGAGACTATAATGATCCTGTGTGGTTCTTTTTGAGATACAGATAGATATACATAAATAAAATATATATAAATAAAATTTAAATAAATATAAACATATATATAATTATATTATTTATATAGCGCCATCAGATTCCGTAGCGCTGTACAATGGGTGGACTAACAGACATGTAATTGTAATCAAACAACTGGACATCCATGAACAGAGAGGTGGAGAGCCCTGCTCAATGAGCTTACATTCTAGAGGGAGTGGGGTGTAGTGACACAATGGGTAAAAGTAGGGGTACGAAGTAGGTTGTTAGAAAAGCATTCACTGCGGGCTTAGTAGGTAATTTTGACAGTTGCAGGAGAGAAGTCATGGGTAGTGGGGGATAAAAACCTGCTAACAGTTTAATTGATATGCTTTCTGGGAGAAGTGCGTTTTCAATGATTTTTTGAATGAGTGGAGACTGGGTGTATATACATACATACATATACACAAACACAATATATTTATTATTTATTAATTTTTACACACATTTTAGTTGCCTTGCGGACGGCATAGACTACTATTGCGGCCATGTGATCATATGGCCCTGGAGTGCCAGAGCTGCTATCTGGCAGTCCCTCCCTTCCAGGTAAGTAAATGGCGCCTATTTGCCGTGGACGTACCAGGTACATCCGAGGTCAGGAAAGGGTAAATTAATCCGCAATCATTATGAACTGCTAAGCTCACCTCCAACAATCTAATAAAGTTACTGGAAGCTTGTTTCTATTTCAGTAATAGTTAGGGAAAGGCCTGTCCACTTCACAAACGCTTAGTGGAGCTTTATGTGATGTTTCACTCAATTTAACATGTAGAGTAGCTTTGCTTCCATCGACATTACCAGATATTTGTTTTCACATCTTTGTCATTCACCCTTTCTGCATTTGCAATTAAAATATACAGAAAACACTGCCATTTTTAAAATAAGTAATTTTTATGTGACCCTTTAATGTTGGTGGTAGTAGTAATTCAAGTCAAGCTTTTCAAAAACATTAGAAATTTGCTCTACTTAAGCAACTCACCGATTTTGTGTGCTCTGGTCGTGGAGCAATAATAGGAGGAGGAGCCTCTTCATCATCATCATCATCACCTGTTGCCACTCTTGTAGGCTCCGAACCCTTTGCATGAGGCTGAAAAGGATGTACAATAATGCAAAAATAATACAAGGCAGCACACTTCATAACAGTTCATCTCATAAATATATATTTCCAATCTGTTTAATTTATAGATGCAAGATTATGACAAAGAATTAAAAACATGAGTAGAATAACCATAAAGTAATAAACTAAAGAGTCTACTTTTCTGAATGTTATCTATATACAAATAATAAACCACCCAAATATTTAAACAAAACGTACAAAGGTTCAATTACTAAAAATAAAATACTCACAGCAGGTGATACACCAGAAGGGATCCCATCTTTATCTAGAAAGAGAAAAGGCTAGCATTAAATTGTAAACAATTTCATCAACTCAATTGTATATTTTATTTTTTTAAACAAAAACCAGGTTTTTATAAAAACACTGGTTTTGCTTGCAGTAACCTCTTCCGTGCTAAACTGTCCCACCATGACAAAATTAAAAAGGCTTAAAAAAAAAAAAAAAAAAATGTAAAATTATCTCAGCCAGATCTTCTATGGCCGATGTCACACGCTCAGTGGAGTGAGGGGCTTAGTCACGAACATGCTGAGTGTGCTGGCATCAGTTTGCATTTTTGCAACAGATTGACAATAGCCAGCCCAGAACTATGCTCTGGACTGGCTAATGACTCTGCCAGCAACAAAGTGGTTAATCTCTGTATGAGTAGCTTTAAATAACTTAAGACTCATAGACAGAGTTAAAAATTACAAATATTTAATCAAAATGACGAAGGACCACCTATAGGAATATGGGCTTAAAAATATACACAACATTTGTAGGACAGTGTACTTACAACAAAGACTATTTTAGAAAAATGAAAAAGTTTTCAGGGAGTTTACACAAACTATACACTCCTTCAATGGTTACATGCAAAGTTGCCATTTGTGCATAATTTTACCTGGGGCAGAGAAACTCAGATATTTCTGCTTAGCAGTATCCTTCGAATCATAGAATTTTAGTACGTCCAGCACAGCCTGTGGGTTTTTCTTCTGTTCAAGCTTAGTTATGTTTGAGGTTTGTAGCAGACGTGCCCACTGCTCTGGCATTCCCTAAAACAAACAAAAAAAAAAAAACTAAAGTTGGTAAAGGTATATCATGATATGCAACAAGCGAACACTTTAAAAAAAAAAAAAAAAAATTATTTATTTTATGTTGTGCATAGGCATACAAGCAGACTTGCAGAGCCACAGCAGTTAATGCAAATATTATGAAACATAGTAAAAGATTTGTGTGGCATAACGGGTAATCTGCACCTTTGATAATAGTATGGTAGTGAAGGCAAAGTCACAGGGATCAGTGAGGGTTAGTTATGTCATGTGACAGCCATAAGAAAGGAACCCTCTGTGACCAAGATTGATGAGTGCTGGCAATTGTGACACTGACAGTAAATATTAAGCGTCAGAACAAGTTAAGCTTGCCAGTTCAGGGTTAGATAAGGTTAGTGCGCAAGAATTGTGTTGAGCTTGGTATTGCTACATCAACATAGTGTGTGAACACCCCATAGACCCCCACCTTGGGTAGTTTGATAGTAAGGCCCCCATAAAAAAAAAAAAAGTCAGGATATAAACATAAGATTAGGCTCAGAACATAAATTTGAAAAATTTCTAACCAAGGTTTGCAATATGAAGGCTGAAGGGGGAGCTCAATTCAGCCAAAACCCTCTATGGGTCTCATATAGTCCTGCTGTAATCTGGCTGTCTTCAAGCGTTGCGGCCCCATCAGGAAGGTTCAGAAGGTTATGACCGGAACATCTTGCGCTGTGAGCCAGCTGCTCGGGCAGGCACGAGGGGAAGTCCTCTAGGGCTGATGTATGTAGGCGGATTCTGTGCCGCATTCGCGGTCCCACAGTACCTCCGCCTTCATCGCCACTTGGGAGACTTGTCTGGCATATGCTGGGATCGGATAGGCAGGCCTAGGTGCATACTGCTGTGGGAGTTCAGCTTGATATAGTCGGGCAGGATGGCAGGGTAGCGGCTGTATGTTTTGCCAGGCATATGCAATAGCCTCCCAATGCTTTACTATGCCGCATGCTGGAAAAAAAGGTGACTAAAATCACCTTTTTATCCCCCAAAGTGAAGAGGGGACTTAAATTGTTATTTTACCACTATAGTGTCAGGAATACATGTTTGTTCCTGACACTATAGTAATCCTTTAAAGTTGTAAGAGCATTATGGGATATGTTGTCCATCCCGTAATAGCTGCTAAAAGTAGTACAGAAAATAGGAGGTGCCCCAAGTGGCAATGCATAGTATGTCACCAGCACAAATTCTGCAAAAGAGTAGCTTCCATATTAATGCCTAGTGCAGTTATTTTGTTGTACCACAGTGCAATCGGCTGAGGTCCTGAATGTCATAATGCCTACTTATTAGCAGCCACGAGTTACTCACTGTAAATTCTCCAGTAACTGAATCGAAGCCCACATGTATAGTATGTTCAAAGTCAGATGGCGGTGAAATTTCAGGACGCTCCTTGTCTTTCTTCTTGCTTGCTGTGGAAAAACAAATTGTTGATTATTTCCTCTTCAAGCCTGGTAAGGTTAAAAATTATAATATATGTAAAGGCTTGCCTGGAGTTGTGGGAGGGGCGTGGTGATCCTATTTAAACTCACCCCCCTTTCTCTGCATCACCGTGTAGTTTTGACTTCGGCAGGCCCCACCCACCACTCCCTCAACTCAATTAATTTATTATTTTATATCCAGGGTGGGCCCTCTTTATTACAGGCCTACCGCATACGTCGGTTTCAGCACACTTCAACTGACTTGTTCATACCTATGGTTACACCATACGATATATACGTTACAAGAATAGCACCGAACATAAATACATAAATATATCTCTCTCTCTCTGGGTGGGCATATGCAAATTAGTTTAACAAAGAATCACATTTTCTTCAGGTGGAAGGGGGTTTTCAATCACTGTTTTTTCCCTACCGTAACTTTTTTGTTTTTCAATATCAAAAAACAAAAAAGTTACGGTAGGGAAAAAACAGTGATTGAAAACCCCCTTCCACCTGAAGAAAATGTGATTCTTTGTTAAACTAATTTGCATATGCCCATCCAGAATCCTTTGCGGTAGTAACATCACTGCAAATTTGTGCTTTCTGTGGGAAAAGCAAGTCTTATGGCTTGACTGGTGTGCAGATTTTAGTTTAACATTATATTAAAAAAAAAAAAATTAAAAAAAATATATACATACATATATATATATACACACACACACACACACACACACACACACACACACACACACAATAAATATATAATTATATATGACAAACAATGAAACCATAGGATTTTGCATTATGAAAAATTTACAGAGAACCCTTTTAGCCAGTGAACCTTTGGCACAGCAGCTGCTGTAGATTGTTTTTGAAGGGTTAGCTAGGCATCATGAGAATGTCCAAATTATAGAAGGGCAAAATGTTTATAAAAAAAAAAAAAAAAAAAGAAATCACAAAAATATTGTTTTGTTCTCATGATCCATTTGAAATGGAACTAATCAATTCTTCATATTTTAATTATGGAGTGTCATGCAGTTACCAGAGTGTATCCCCCTTTCCACATACCAGTAGAATTTATTGGAGATCAATAAATAAATAGTGTAGTTAACATACCTTCTAGATTTCTCAGAAGTTGTTCACCAGAAATCAGCATTGTTTGCCAATGTTAAAAGCACCTATTGATCAACTTCCTACTTGCTTAACAACAGCATAAGCTCCTTTCCCCATAACTTCCCCTTTAGTTGTGATTACTTTCACAGGTTCTGTGAATTTATGTATATAACTGTTTATTGGTTTTTAATAAAGGGGTACAGCACAAAAGTACATGCGTGTGTGCTCCTTGGCTTATGCTAAAAGGGACACTATAGTCACCCAGACCACTTCAGGTCAACGAAGTGGTCTGGGTGCCAGGTCCCCCAGGTTTTAACCCTTCAGACGTAAACATAGCAGTTTCAGAGAAACTGCTATGTTTTCATAGCAGGGTTAATCCAACCTCTAGTGGCTGTCTTCCTGACAGCAGCTAGAGGCGCCTCTGCAAAACTAGATGCGATTTTCGCATCCAGCGTGCAGAGCGTCCCTAGGAAGGCATTGATAAATGCTTTCCTATGGACAGTTTGAATGCGCGCGCGGCACTTGCCGCTCAACTCGGGAGCCCAAGTTGGCGGGGGAGGAGAGGTCACCAGCGCCGGATAAAGCTAAGTAGCTGAAGGGGTTTTAACCCCTTCAGCGCCAAGGGAGGGGGTCCAAAGGGTTATAAAGTGTCAGGAAAACAAGTTTGTTTTCCTGACACTATAGTTATCCTTTAAACTGATTTCATGGCGTATATTTAACACATTTCCTTTAATTGCTTGGTTCATATAATTTTTAAAATGTCAGTTTCAATAAAATAACGGAAGCTTTACAATTCCTTGACTGGCATACATGCTTTTCTGAAGAAAAAAGAAAAATACAAAATACAAAACACAATAAATGGAATATCTGCAAACCAATATTATCATTGCATAACGCAAAAGAAAAACTGAAGCACACTTGCACAAATACTGTGATTGGATGACTTAAAGGACCACTATAGTGCCCTGAGGGTGCCCCCACCCTCAGGGTCCCCTCCCGCCCGGCTCTGGGGAGAGGAAAGGGGTTAAACTTACCTTTCTTCCAGCGCCGGGCAGGGAGCTCTCCTCCTCTTCTCCTCCCCTTCGGCTGAATGCGCACGCGTGGTAAGAGCTGCACGCGCAGTCTGTCTCATAGGAAAGCATTTACAATGCTTTCCTACGGACGCTGGCGTATTCTCACTGTGATTTTCACAGTGAGAGTCACACAAGCGCCTCTAGCGGCTGTCAATGAGACAGCCACTAGAGGATTTGGAGGCTGGATTAACCCATTTATAAACAGCATATAACTATGTTTATTAAAAAAAAAAAAAAAAAGGTTAACCCTAGCTGGACCTGGCACCCAGACCACTTCATTAAGCTGAAGTGGTCTGGGTGCCTAGAGTGGTCCTTTAAGACAAGGTGTTGCAGCAATTAAAGTTAATGTAAACACATCTCCAGGGCCAGATGGTAATCCACCCTCAAGTACTTAAAGGACAACTATAGGCATCCAGACCACTTCAGCACAATGAAGTGGTCTGGGTGCCAGGTCACCATAGTTTTAACTTGGGATCGACCGATGATTTTTTTTTTTTTTTAGAGCTGATACCGATACTCTGAACTTTCAAGCCGATAACATACCGATATTCTGTACATTTACTATTTTGAAAAAAAAAATAATTTCTAAAGGTAAATGCACAAAATATACATGCCACATGTAGTGGATGCAGTGTGTTTAGACAGGGGAGCTCTGTGTGTTTGTGTAGTGTGTGTAGTGGATGCAGTATGTATTTGTGTAGTGTATATAATGAATGCAGAGTATGTGTGTGTGTAAAGTGAATGCAGTGGGTGTAGTATGTGTATATACTAAATGCAAAGTGTGTGTTTGTGCAGTATGTGTATATAATGCAGTGTGTGTGTGTAGTGTGTATATAATGAATGCAGTATTTATATAATGCAGTGTGTGTATGCATTATATACACAGCGTGTTTGTGTAGTGTGCGTGTGTTTCTGTAGGTATGCAATTTGGGGGGAGGCGGCATTTATCTAATTTAAAAAAAAAAAATTAATTATTATTTATTTTTTTAGTTTCCCCCCCATCCCTGGCCAAGTAAGAAGCAGGGAGGGTGGGGAACTAAAAAAAAAAAAATAATAATAATAATTAAATATAAAAAAAAAAAGTCCTCCCAAATTGCAACCTAGCTACTACACACACACACACACACACACACACACACACACACACACACACACACACACACACACACACACACACACACACACACACACACACACACACACACACACACACACACACACACGCACACACACACACACACACACACACACACACACACACACACACACACACACACAAACACACATATAACATTCCCTGGTGGGCCAGTGGCATGGAAAGTACAGAGGGGGGCGGCAGCAAGCGCTTACTTCCCTTACCAGCAGCTCCCTGTGTAAATCTCGCATCCACCATTGCCATGGTAACCCGTGGCTACGCTCTGACTGCCGCGGGACTCGCAAGATTTACACAGGGAGCTGCTGGGAAGGTAAGTAACCGCTTGCTGTGTGCCCCCACTAGGACCGCCAGGCTTGTCATGGGCCCAGCGGTCCTGGTATGTATTATCTGCAATATCGGTATCTTTATTGGCTGATGCCGATATTGACGAAAATAATGAATATCGGCCGAGAAACTGCTATGTTTACATTGCAGGGTTAATCCAGCCTCTTGTGGCTGTCTCCAGGACAGCCATTAGATGCCGCTTCCGTGATTTACACTGAGTAAATCGCACTTATGGGACGCAGGACATCCTCACCAAGTCCAGCGTCAAATAAGATCCCCATAGGAAAGCATAATGCACGCGCCTCTGGCCGCGCATGCGGCTCCACTTGGGAGCTGACATTGGTGGGGGAGGAGAGGTCACCAGCACTAAGGGAGCCTAGGTGCTGGACTAAGTTAAGTGGCTGAAGGGGTTTTAACCTCTTGAGCGCCAAGAGGGGAGGGGCTCTCCAAGAACCTCTAGTGCCAGGGAAAAGGGTTTCTTTTCCTGGCCCTATAGGATCTCTTTAAAGGGAAACTATAGTGCCAGGAAAAAACTTGTTTTTCTAGCAAAGTAGCTTCCCCTCTCCTGTTAAAAAAAACAAAAAAACAAACGAAAAAAACCAAAAACCTGTCACTTACCTGGGTTTAGCGCTGATGTCCCTCGTATTAGGATTTACCCATAGGAAAGCATTATACAAAGCTCTCCTATGGGATTTTGGGTGACGCTGGATGTCTGGTAGACAGCCACTAGAGCTGGAGTTAACGCTGAAAGGTAATTACTTCAGTTTCAGAAAAACTGCAATAATTACCTTTGCAGGGTTATGGGACTTTGGACAGTGCACCCAGATCACTTTACTGAACTGGTCTGGGTGCATATAGCATTCCTTTAACCCCTTAAAGGACCACTCTAGGCACCCAGACCACTTCAGCTTAATGAAGTGGTCTGGGTGCCAGGTCCAGCTAGGGTTAACCCCTTTTTTTATAAGCATAGCAGTTTCAGAGAAAACTGCAATAATTACCTTTGCAGGGTTATGGGACTTTGGACAGTGCACCCAGATCACTTTATTGAACTGCGCATTCAGCCCAGGAGGAGGATCGGAGGCGGAGAGCTCCCTGCCCGGCGCTGGAATAAAGGTAAGTTTAACCCCTTTCCTCGCCATCCAGCCCGGCGGGAGGGGGACCCTGAGGGTGGGGGCACCCTCAGGGCACTAAAGTTTAAAGGACCACTATAGTGCCAGGAAAACAAACATACTCCTTTTCCTGGCACTATAGTGCCGGGCTCTGGAGAGAGGAAGGGGTTAAACACTTACCTTTCTCCAGCGCCGGGCGGGGAGCTGTACTCCTCTTCTCCTCCTTGCTCGCGACGTCATCGGCTGAATTCGCATGCGCGGCAGGAGCCGCGCGCGCATTCAGCCGGTCGCATAGGAACGCATTTACAATGCTTTCCTATGGACGCTTGCGTGCTCTCACTGTGATTTTCACAGTGAGACGCACGCAAGCGCCTCTAGCGGTTGTCAATGAGACAGCCACTAGAGGCTCTGGAGGCTGGATTAACCCTCAGTATAAACATAGCAGTTTCTCTGAAACTGCCATGTTTATTAAAAAAAGGGTTAATCCTAGAGGTACCTGGCACCCAGACCACTTCATTAAGCTGAAGTGGTCTGGGTGCCTAGAGAGGTCCTTTAAGGACACATGACGTGTGACATGTCATGATTCCCTTTTATTCCAGAAGTTTGGTCATTAAGGGGTTAAGGAGCCAAGTGTGGAAATAAGTCAATCTCAAATCTTTCAGGATTTTTTTTAATCATACCGGTGGAATGAAGAAAAGCAAAATCTCTGGTCAGAAACTATAGATCTGTTAACAATTAGCACCACAAAGCAATTTTTTAATATACTGTGTATAATAAATAAGATACCCTTAGTATATCATAAAATCCTTTAACTATAAACCCAACCGTCTCTGGTCTTCCCAGCATCAATACCTGCACAGAAGCATGAAAGACCATTAAGCCTATCGTCTGAAAGATCCTGCCATGTACTAATATGTAGGGATTTAGTTTTCTCTCTTTTTTAATTTATTTTTACATATGATATGGCTGGAAAGTATTTGAAGGGTTGTCAAGAGATAATATTCAGGAATTCATTGGAAACATCAATCAGCATTTTATGAAGTATGCCAAAATAACATAACTGCATTCTGAAAAGTAGTAGACTTATAGATCAGCATGTCAGATTAGAGCTGTATTAAATGCCTTTGCAAAATACAAGTAGATCACAACCAAATAATAGGCTAGTGTTAAAATTAAAATAAATTAGTCTAGTTAAAAACTTGTGTTTTTGGGTAGAACACTGGCTTAAAATAGAGCACAAATAGTTAGCATTAATGTGACATTTTCAAGCTGGATAAATTGTATCAATGAGGGGTCCATTCTGGGGACACTTCTATTTAACCTATTTATACATTTTCTTGATATAGGCATTGGAAAGCATGTGTCAGTGTTTGCAGATGACACAAAACTAGGTAAGGTGATACAATGTGAGCTGGATATTACTTCACCGCAGACAGCTTTAGATAGATCACAGGACTGAGCACTCAAATGGCAGATGAAATTTAATGTAGATAAATGTAAAATGATGCAATTTGAGGTGCACAATAGACATACAACCAATTCCAAAAATACTAGTGAATTAGGGAAAATGACAAATAAAAAAGTTACTGTATACAAATATAGTTTTTCCCTTTTATAAAAGTCAATGTTGTTGTTTTTTTTGTTTTTTTTAACAGTGACTGGGTCAATTATTGCAAAAGCATAATATTCAGGGATATATTTAATATGTGGGTTAACAGCTTCTTGATTCAATGAGATATCAAACTGGCATTCTAGGCTCGAGAAAGATTTTTTCCAAGTTTCTTGCAAAATTGGAAAGTGCTCTGTATTTACGCATTCTTTTGGATTAACAGCAAAAACAGATGTGAGAAAAGACTTTTTTTTTTTTATAGTCTATGCAACTATGTAATATCAAACACCTTACTGTCCACATAGGCCAGAATTTCTAAAATATTAGCTACCTCAACTTACCAAGAGATCTATCATGATGCCTACACTACCCCCAGACCGTTTCATTTAAAACTGCTGACCTCATCAGTGGTTCCACTACTTTTGGTCTTGTGAAATTATTCAACAATTTTGGAATGCTCGTAAAACATATGCTCCTCAAACTTTACATATTGCATTTCATATTTCTCCCGAATTGGCAGTCCTAAAGTACTTTTAGAACTTGCCTCCTAGCCATTCTAAATTAAATTTCTATAATGGCAGCCGTGGCGCATTCAAACTGTCAATGCTTTCCTATAGAGGCTTCTGCATCACGTGAGTGTTTTAATTGGTCAGTGCAGCAGAAGCACCTCTAGTGCACTAAACTGCCACTACATCCCTTGACAACTGTACTTCATTTTATATCTTGTACTATGCTGTACTTTGACATTTTGTCTTGTACTCTTGAATTGTCACTATCAAAAAAAAGTTGTTTTAAAATAAATATACTCATATGTGTATTTTGATGGAGTGGGGAAAAAAAACACCGAAAAAAATAGCCCAAAGCACATATTACTTATGCAAAGATCCTGGTTATTATGAATGTTTATAACCTACCAATTGGTAAACCCTGCTGTCAATGCTGCACACAATCCCGTGTTGATACTTCAAGTGTTTGGATTACATACACAGAGAGAACATGCCCTGTCTTGTGTATATTGATTAGTACAATGCCTAAGCAGACAAATCTAAGATTTTTTTACCAAAACAACCCTTTTATTTACTACTGAATTTAATCCTGAATTTTATAGAATGCCACATTATGAGACAACTCACCCTTTTCTGTGCCAGAAAACATGGATATGATTTTGTTGCGTGGTTTTCGCTCTTCTGGAATCAAAGGAAGAGGTTTTAAACTGTGATTGCTGGATAAAGGGTCTTTCGTCCCAGAGCTGAATATTGTACTGCTCATGCGCACTGGAGGAGCCGGTGGTTTATCCTCAAGCTCCCCGTTATCAGACATACTTTCTATATGATGAGTCAGACCTAGGTGAAAATAAATACAAATGGGAGAAATAAATTTCAATAACAAATATCTGTGTGCATTTAGCCAATAAAAGGAACGGCTATGCAAAACCATTATAGAAAATTATGTAGAGGATATTCAACATTATCTACATTATTATTGTATTCTAGTATTTATATAGCGCCAACTAATTCCACAGCACTTTACAATATTATAAAAGGGGTGGAAATTTACAGTACATGAGACAATTACACAGTGACACAGGAACAATAGGTAGATGAGGACCCTGTTCAAACGAGCTTACAGTCTAGATTATTTTATTATAAAACCAATAAGGAAGAAAAAAAATAAATTATGTGGATGCACATTCCAACTCTTCCATAAATAACAGCAAGGCTATTTTACTCTGAATTTGGGAATTCTTCAATTTTTTCCGATTACTTAATAAATATTGTTGTATAATTTTACATCAATTTGCCATTCTTAAAAATATCACCTCAAAAATATTTTAAAAATAATTTCACCAAGTATTGAAAGGAAGTAGATATACTACTTTTAAGAAAAGAATAAGTTACAAAATAAAAATAAAGATAATCCTTTCCTACCTTTAGTATAGAATATGATCCTTCAGCCATACACCTACAGTTGGACAGTATATAAAGTCCAACTGTGTCTATGGTATTCCCTGGCTTCTGAGTAGGGAGTACCATAGAAATTGTTGATTTTCAAGAACTATCCGACCAAAGGTGCATGTGTATATCTGAAAAATGCTGTCATATACTAAAGGTAGAAGATTAGTTTCTCTCCCTCTTTATTTATTTTACTTAAAGATTTTCTTTCAATTTTTTATGATTTAAATATTTGAGGCGGCAGTTGTCCCTTAAATTTTATTTGTGTCTGTTCGTCTAGAATGCAGCAAATGCAAGCCTCTACATGTGAAAGGATTGTCCACAACACAGTCAAGTAGACAGACAAATTCGATATTGATTCATGTAACATTTTTCCTAATAAGAGGTCAAGGAATCTGCAGTACACATGACTAATGATATAATTCAGTGAGAAAACAAGCATTGTTCAGCAGTGTTTGCTCAAAAGAGCAAGGCACCTGCAGCACTGACAATATTTATTTTCAGGGTACAGCAGTAACTTACATCTATACCAGGTTTTAGGAGAATTTATAGGGTCAAGTTAGAGACATGTCCTAATTTTGACAAGACTCTTAGGTTGCTTTCCAGATATGCTATTTGGTGAAACTACGCAATCCATGTCATCATACTGACAAGAATCAATCTTTGATGCAACTTCTAACCCTAAATTTGAACATTTAGTGGAAAAGCCCTTGCCAACATATCTGTTCACTGTTTAGAAGACCTGTGCTAGCCAATACTAATCCTAAGATTAGTATTATGTTTTAGTAGATCAACACCACACTCGTATGCTTTTTCTAGGTTTTAGGGAAATGTATTCATATAGCGTCCAATTAGAGACTAGAGTCTAGTTTAGTTTTGACATGCATCTTATTGCTCCCTGGAGAAAGTACTTGATGATGCAACATGGTCACCATACTAACCAGCATTAAATATTGACACTACTGTACTGAAGAGTAGATTGAAACATTCGTTACACAAAGCATTTTAGGAGTCCGGAGTGTCCCTTTAAAGGTATACTATCACTTTTAATAATTCCCAGGGCATTCAAACATGTTGGGATTCAATCTGGCTATTGCTGTGCTGTCTCACAAGTGGGACAGGGAGCAATAAACATGGACATATCACTCTTTGTATAGTAGTGAGGTATCCAGCAAAGCAGCATCTTACTAGGTTTGGAAAATCCAAGTAAGTTACTCAGTCTCAAATTTACTGTAACCCAGAGTGGATGAGATTTAAACTCCTCCCCAGTATTACTACTTCCTATTCTTACAATGTAACAAGGCATAAGAACACAAGATTTGGCAAGCTCCTTTTCAGTCTGTAGTGCAAATTATTTAACATAATATCTACCTAGTTTTGTAACAAAATACAAGGCAGGTCAAGCAAATGCTGACTTTAATCTGTCTTCAGATCCAAACATAATGAGTCATTATTGAACTAGAAATTAGATAAGTGAATGAAATACCAAAATCACCTATAAATTAAGTAAAACCTGTATTGCTATGGTTTCTTTTAAAAGGGACACTATATTAGCCATAAAAAACTACAGCTTAATGTAGTTCTTCTCGTGAGTATATTCAGTCCATTCAGGCCTTTTGCAGTAAACAATGTCTTTTCAACGTAAAGGCAGTGCTTACATTACAGCCTAGGAACACCTCTAGTGGCCACTCCTCAGATTGCTACTTGAGGTGCTTCCAGCGGCATCTACGTTGATGCCTGGACTGGACTCTGATTTGCCCTGCTTG
Source organism: Pelobates cultripes (assembly GCA_933207985.1). Classification (NCBI taxonomy): domain Eukaryota; kingdom Metazoa; phylum Chordata; class Amphibia; order Anura; family Pelobatidae; genus Pelobates; species Pelobates cultripes. Next base: position 60,618,883 of record OW240913.1, on the reverse strand, counting down.
GGACACTTCCCCTAGCAAAATCTCCTCAGTGACGTTACACCACTCACATTTGGATACTCCCATGTCAGTTCTAGAAATGCCAGCCAGGGAGTTTTCATTGCAATGCATGCAGTGCGCATGTACTGTGGTTGCTATGGGTGGAGAGCAGAGGGACCTCCTGTTGGAGGTCTTTTCTGCTCTCCCTTGTCAGTCTGAGGCTTTGAATGACAGGTGGAAGAAAAAAAAAATTTTAAATAGGTTTTTCTCCTAACCTATACATTTGCTAGAAAAACTGCAAGCACAAGGTATATACAGAATATATACATTATATATATAAAAATTATGCATAAGTTGTTTGGGATAAGACAGATCCGTTTCCAGTCCACAAATATCTGCATTGCTATAAAATTAACCACCAGTGACTTAAATGCAACTAGAACCGTGTAAGGGGTTTACAAAGTGTAAATCGTTCTTCAGTAGGAAATCCTGGCAGGAACTTCCTTTTATATACACATTCTTATGCAAAGGCAACATTGTATCCTATTTCCTGACAAATGGAAGTTACCTTGCACACCATTGGCTTAAGACAATTTAATTGCTCTAGTATGTAATGTAAGAAGTCTACACGTGTAATAAATAAATAATGATATATTACAAGAAAAAAGAAAAAAAAAACACCACCGACAATAAAGGGGAAGCCAAAATAAAAATGTGCGTGAGTGTGGAGGAGGTGGGGAGATGGTTTCTGGCTCTGTTACTGTAATGCATAAAAATGCAGGAATATCAGAACAAACTGTGGAAGATACAGACAGCCAGTTAGCTGTATAGAAAGTGCTGAAACGTATGATAAAATACAGAACACAACATGAACCATAGGCTGTGTCTCGAAACGGATCAATAGGCAACCTGTTATGCATGGCAAATATATTTACCTAAAATATTAAGGACCCGGAACATGTTAGCTCCTGGCACTGCCCTTAGCCCTATTATGGGTAAGTGGTAGGAGATGTTACATTGGGGTCAGGGAATGTATTGTCTGCTTCTTCAGCATTGTCATGACAAAAAGTAACTTTTTTTCTTATTATTTCCACACACCTGATTAGAAAGGCCTGCTGTAGTGGTTATGGTGCCAGGAGTGCCCTTGCTCCCTCTCAAAGCTTTTGTTATAACCTCAGTTTTGTTACAGCCATTTAAGAACAGATGGACAACTTGCTTAGGGTCCACTGCCACATATTGTGCAGCCTGAAGCTCCAGCAAGGAACTAAGCTGCAGACTCATTGGCCGAGAGCATTACCTGGCAGAGCTTCTAGATGCAGAGGTGTGGGTGCCCAGCAAACCCTCTGCAGGCTCTAGAGCAGGAGTAGGCAATCCTTTACTAGTACTCTGCCAAAAGATTTTGAAGTCCCTTGGCGTGCCGGTCCTATTTTTTTTTTTTATATTGATGTCTGTATGTTGGCGTATGTTCTGCTTGTGTTATTTATGGATACTGCATATGCTTTGCAGCATTGTGTTTGTGTGCATGTGGGCTGTTATATTTTATACGTTCATGAGTAGTTTTTGGTCGTGTGTGAAACCAATTAATGTGGGCTGCTTGTGGAATGGTTTGTGTTTGTGATATGTCACATTGTGTGTTTGGTGGTGTTTGCAAGCATGAGACTGCTTGTGGGGTTGAGCACATGTATGTGGATCATCAGTGTCATTGTCGTTTTGTTTGTGGGGACTCTGTGTTCGTGTGTAGGATATTTGTATTATTTGTATGAGGAGGAGGCTTCTTCAGCTCAATGTATATTGATCTGCGTGGGAGGCTTCTCTGCCGTCCATGATGTACCGGGCTGGCCAAATACAGGTCGAGGGCAGGGGGCGGTGATAGCTGCTGCAGGCAGTGTGAATTACCATTCACAAGTGATCTCAAATCACTTTCTCTAAGTGCTACAAGGTGTATATTGATGATTGACTCTTACCATCTGCAATCACTGCTTGGTTTGCACTAGCAGATAGATATCTAAAGGATCACTGGAACTCCTGATAGGCCAGAGCCTATTTGGCTCTGGAAGCCTCGAGGGCCACGCATGGCACACATGCCACAGGTTGCTGACCCCTGCTCTACAGGTTGCTTGGAGTGTTCATTTAAAGCAGCATTATGTTTGTCTAAAGGGCTTGACAAATTTGCTTGGAATATAGGAGCAAGCTAAAAAAAAATTAGGATCCTGGTTTTTCAACGGCAAAAATACATTTCTTAAATGGAGACTATAGTCACCAGAACGATTACAGCTTAATGTAGTTCTGAAGTCTATAGCCTATCCCTACAAGCTTTTCAATGTAAAGATTGCAGCCTAGTAACACTTCTAGTGGCAGTCACTCAGACTGTCTCTAGAGCTGCATTCTGCGTGTCTCCATGATCTGCATGGAAACGCTTAAGGCTATCCCATGTGTGCACATTGATTCAAGCGTGTTTTCCTGTACATGCGCAATAGTCACATATGCTTTCCACCAGGAAAGCATTGGATTGGCTGAGATTGTCAAATTATGATGATCAGACCAGTACGACATTGGAAAAAAGGTCAGTAAAAGCACCATTCCCATGTGATTGGAGGGGCCGGCCACCTAAACAGACTCACAGACACACACAAATTATTAGATATATTTAAATGTGTCCACCCAGCCAGCCTAACTTTCCCTGGGGTCCAGTGGGGCTGCTCATCTTCCTGCTCCCTCGCGCGCTGTTTAGTGTGCCAGGGCCAGAGTGACATCCTATTCCGGTTCCCGGCATTACTGGACAGCGCGCGAGGGAGCAGGAAGATCACACCTCCCTCGCCGCCTCCATAATCAGTCAGCCGCCTGCCTGAATCTTACACCGTGAGCAGCCTGCCTGTCCGCCCGCCTCCGCTCGCTATGAGCCATCCTGCCCGTCCTGCCGCCCGCCTCCGCTCGCTATGAGCCATCCTGCCCGTCCTGCCGCCCGCCTCCGCTCGCTATGAGCCGCCCGTCCTGCCGCCCGCCTCCGCTCGCTATGAGCCGCCCGCTATGAGCCGCCCTGCCGCCCGCCTCCGCTATGAGCCACCCTGCCGCCCGCCTCCGCTATGAGCCACCCTGCCGCCCGCCTCCGCTATGAGCCACCCTGCCGCCCGCCTCCGCTCACTATGAGCCACCCTGCCGCCCGCCTCCGCTCACTATGAGCCATCCTGCCGCCCGCCTCCGCTCACTATGAGCCATCCTGCTTTCCTGCCGCCCACCTCCGCTCACTATGAGCCATCTGCTGTCCGGCCGCTCGTCTCACTGAGCCTCCTGCCTTTTTTTCTTTTCTTCCAATCTGCACATATGAAGGTAATCTGGACAATGCCAGATCTAGCTGTGCTAAAGATACTCCCATTATGTGCAGGGCAAACATTAGTAGCACCAGGATATCCTCCCACTTTTAAATTCAGTCAACTGTCCATAGGGTGTAATGTTAAGCCCATATGGCTGCTTTCTACAGCTCACTTGTAGGGTACGGAATTCTGATGGAGGCTGGGACCATGCACAAGACCACTGTGTCACTCCTGATGACATGGTATCAGCTGGAATGGCAACTCCTCTTCAGCAAGGTCCTGGAAGGTAAGTAAAGCAACTTCACACTGACATAATTAGGGCATTCGCTAAAGCATAAGAACATGGGTCATTTAGGGTTAAGTAAAGATTAAAATTAGAGTTAGGAACTAATTTACCCCCCCCCCCCCACTCCTTATCCTAACCATGGGAGTAAGGTAACATTAACCCTAGATAATCACTAAACACAAAATAAAAAATTACCCCCTAAATCTAACCTAAATGTCCCAATGTGTGTGCTTTAGTGAATGCCCTAAGTCTGAAACAAGCTTGCCTTTCAGGACCTTGCTAGAGAGGAGTTACCATTCCAGCTGATGCCTCGTCATCAGGAGTGATGTGGTCGTCTTGCGCATGTTCCCAGCCTTCATCAGATTTCCATAACGGTCAGGAGTACTAGCACACATGTGCAGCAAAGGCAACAGTTTATCTGCATCACCGGACGTGACGTGGGTACGGAAATCTGACAAAACACTGGCTGGCTTCAAGTTCAGATGATTCAGTGCTGTGAGGGGAAGAGCTGTGTACATATCTTCCTTGAGCTTGTTTGAGCAGGGTCCTCTTCAACCTATCATTCATGTAAGTTGTCTTGTAATTGCCCTATTTATAGTTAAATCCCATTTCTCATAATATTGAGAAGTGCTAAAACTATTAGCAGAGCAGTTGATAATAAATTAAACAGAGTTTGCAATAAAGGAAGTATAAACATACGATGACTCTTTATAGGAAGTATTTAGGAAGGCTGTGCAAGTCACATGCATGAAAAGACCGTGTTTACAGCAAAAGGCCTGAAGAGTTAATGATTTTACACACAAGAACAAATGCAATAAGATGTAGTTGTTCTGGTGACTATATTGTCCCTATAAGTATTTCAGCAAGCTATAGTGCTTTCGGGGTCTGGAGTGTCCTTTAACAACTCGATCTAATAAGTTTTCCAAATAATTCAATAGTGTTAGAAAAACTTTTGCAAATGATTTATCTATAGCCGTCATTAAAAGTTTATGGGAATTTTTGTGGATAAATGACACAAACTTTTCTAACAGTATTAAAATCATTTGGAAAGCTTATTAAATGAATGCCTACATTTCTAAAACAAAAAGGAATTGGGGGCACATCCAGAACATGCATTTTGCTGGTGCTGCCATAGTGACCAGAATTTATACAAAATACAGATGAAGGAACAGCGCACACATCAAAAACACGTTTGTATATTTTGTAAGACTACTTAAAATCGCCTATCTTAGCGAATAAAATAAATAAATAAAATAGGGATATCACCATATTTGTTTGCGGTGATTTTAAGTAGCCATATAAAATGTATTGTTTTAGGTGTGCGCTGTTCCTAATCTTTATTGTGTATACATTTCTTATACAAGCAGGTGCATGCCCATAATGCCTGTATGCTGGACAATGAAAAGTGAATGTTAAATATGTGCAAATACTAACTGTGAAGTTCGGCACTGGGACATTAGTGGGATTTAAAAAAACAAAACAAAAAGGTGGACTAGAAAATAGTGTGGACTGTTGTCCTAGTCAGTTTAAGATAATGTCTAGACTTGCACATATACTTTTCATCTACGACAAATAAGTTCCTGTTAATCTAAGTCCGAATACATCGATCTGTCTGGGATTTACTTGACAGATTTATTCGTTCAGGCCTAGATTAACCCATTAACGCAGTTCTATGCCGTCCCCATTATAATGAGCTTTAAAGCCGTTGCAGCGGCATAGAACACCTTAACAGCTTAAGCCTGCAGGAGCTCCGCGGTACTTACCTCCGCCGCGATCCTCTTCGGGAGGACTGCCTGACAGCCCTCCCCCAGCAAAATCAGGCCCCCAGGGGCCATGTGATCACTCTCAAAGAGTGATCACTTGTCCCCCTTTAGCTGGCTGTGGATCTTCCAGCAGGGAGACTGTCTTGGCTGTCAGACAATCCCCCTGCTGGTGGGTAGTGCAAAAAAATATATTAAACATGTAAAATAAATTTTAAAAGTGTGTGTATATATATATATATATATATATATATATATATATATATATATATACACACACACACATACATACACACACAATATATCTCATATGTAACATACATAGTTTAATATTAATATAAGTATATATTAGTATTAAAATATATATTTTATAGACGTATAATTACAATAAAAATTTACAAAATGGAAATAAATTATATATACATATGTAATTTCATTTGAACTATTTTGAAGAGAGAGATAACAAAATATACTTAGAATGACATTCTATATATATATCTATCTAAATAAAAACAACTGCAAATATTTATAAATAGATAAATATATAAAATTACATAAATGATTACATAAGTATACATGTAGAATTTAAAATACATATATATGTATATATTAAAATTCTACATGTATATTTAAGTAATCTTTTAACATAATTATAGGATTTTATTAATTAAAATTTGACGGACGTGCCTGACAACACATGCAGAAGGTGCAGAGAATTTAACACATGCAGTTTAGCATTATTAATATATATATTTTTTCAGATTTGAGTCAACCACAAGAACCACGGAATCACAATACTCTGCTGCTAGAGCAGATATAACAAAATAAATAAGTTATCTCAGTGGTGTTACCACTTAAACACCTTCCTAAATGACTATCTTTGCCAATTCCGTCCACCTGAGCTTGTCACCAAAACACCACGGCTACCTCACACAATGTGCGTGCGGATCTGTCAGAGCGCATTTGTGCGTCAGTCAGATAGTGTGTATGTGCCAGTTTAGGTACCTGCCCCCCTCCGATCGCATGAGAGGTGTTTTTACTCACACCATGATGATTTTATCATGGCTAGTCCTGACTCCATGGCTGAGATCATCAATATTTATGATCTCAGTTAAAGGACCACTCTAGGCACCCAGACCACTTCAGCTTAATGAAGTGGTCTGGGTGCCAGGTCCAGCTAGGGTTAACCCATTTTTCCATAAACATAGCAGTTTCAGAGAAACTGCTATGTTTGTGAATGGGTTAAGCCTTCCCCCATTCCCTCTAGCGGCTGTCTCAATGACAGCCGCTAGAGGCACTTGCGTGCTTCTCACTGTGATTTTCACAGTGAGAGCACGCCAGCGTCGATAGGAAAGCATTATGAATGCTTTCCTATGTGACCGGCTGAATGCGCGCGCAGCTCTTGCCGCGCGTGCGCATTCAGCCGACGGGGAGTAACAGAGGAGGATCGGAAGAGGAGAGCTCCCCACCCAGCGCTGGAAAAAAGGTAAGTTTTTACCCCTTTACCCTTTCCAGAGCCGGGCGAGAGAGGGTCCCTGAGGGTGGGGGCACCCTCAGGGCACTATAGTGCCAGGAAAACGAGTATGTTTTCCTGGCACTATAGTGGTGCTTTAAGCTAATGATTTCCCATAGGAAAACATTGGGGGAATATTGCACATGCGCAGCAAAACACCAAGAAGTGCTAATCAGCATCTCCTTATAGATATGAATTGAATCAATTAATCTCTATGGGGAACATTCAGCGCAGCCATGCAGACCGTGAAAAGGCAGTGTTTACATTGAAAACTCTTTAGGGACAGACTATAAACAGAACCACTACATTAAGCTGTAGTGATTCTGGTGACTATAGAGTCCATTCAAGAATTGCATTTTTCTCATTGAAAATTAAAATATATCTTCGTTTAAAAAAAAAAAAAAAAAAAGGAAGAGAAAAAAAAAGTCTGACTTTCAGCAGGGTCCTAGATTCCAAACAAATTTGTCAAGCCATGCACTAATTCCACGTCATTGTTAAAGTTTTTTTACTTTATTTACTGACCCTTCTGGTCTTTATTCTGTTTTCCTCAAATTTTATGCTTGGTATACAGTTAATCCAGGCCTGTAATACATTTGCACACTGATCAATGAGAGAGTGAGCATTCCTAGAGCGTAGCCCCGACAGACTTGAATAAGGAAGTGGAGCATGAAGCTCTATTATTCGTTCAGCTCTGCCAACCTGACAATTACACAAAAAGAAAATTAATCTCTACTTTTACTTACGTATAAAGTAGGGTAATTAAATGTACATATACAGGCAAGATGCAGGAAAAACAACCTGCTGTCAGTACTTAAAAAATAAATAAATTAATTAAAAAAAAAAAAAAAGTGCCTGCAGGCATATTCACATTTTAAAAGACATGTGGAATGCAACACAGAATGTACATGACGTGCACGAACAGGCCAAGCTGTACAGATTTAGAAACATAAGGATTGTTTTTTATTTCACTAAGTATGTGAAAACTTAAAAAAAATAAAAAAAATCTATGGTCCATCTACTATTGTGACGGAATCAACTTTGCCACTGGCCAGCTTCCTCCTCACAGACCATGAACCCTGTCCAGATTGCAGCATAGTCACAACCTGGTAAAACGTTAGTCATTTAGGGTGAGTACCTCTGATCCAGATGCTTTTTGCATCATGGTTAGCTGAGGTGGCAAACTGCCTACAGACATATGTTGAGTTTATAGATGCTGTGTTAGGGAAGGGAATTTTGGGGCTCAGATTCCCTGATGCCTTGCCTGAAGACACAGAAGGGGGAAATATAATCTCTGGATTGATCACGGATCTAATAAACATTTATCAGCCCTGACAGAGTGGTTCTGGGGGGGTTCTCTGACACTGGACATCCTCATGCAGAGCTTGAGAACCTCCAGCATTGTTACACTGAATCAAACTCCGTGAAACAGCAGGAAGCGTCTCTAGTGGCTCTCTAGTGGACAGCCACTAGAGGCAGTCTTAACACTGCAAAGTAAACATTGCAGAATTAAGGGGGACAGGGACACTGTACCCAGCCACTAGAGGCAGTCTTAACACTGCAAAGTAAACATTGCAGAATTAAGGGGGACAGGGACACTGTACCCAATGAGATTAAGTGGTCTGGGTGCTTATAGTGTCCCTTTAAGTCTTGACGTGTGCATCACTGCTGCTGTTTAAGAGAGTAGGCATGAAGAGGAAAAGATCAATAACCATTGTGGCCTTGTCCAGTGGAAAAGGTCCCCATAGACACCAGTCCAGCTCCCCTGGTAGTGCTGACGAAGTTGACTTAAACGTAAGCAGTCTGAGTACAGGAGTTCCATTACAACTACAATTTATCGTGTTCATAAAGGGACATTCTAAACAGCAAAGTCACTACAATTTAATAAAGTGATTTAGGAGCACATATGCTGCCCTTGCAGCGCTGCAAATGAAAACAGCGCTGTTTCTCAGAAATAGCGCAGTTTACATTTGCAATCCCTACACCAACTTCAGGCTATCAGAAAGACTTCCACTTGATACATATAGCTTCAATTACCAAATCTATTTGGTAACCATTGTCAGCATGTAAAGTATTCCAAAGCCAGATATTGAGCACTGGCAACAGCTAAGCAAAGGTTGAAAGCACTGGCAACCGGTTTGCGCAGATAACCAGTGGTTAAGAAAATAAATGCTCTGTTTACCAAAAGGTCCATTCAAAGATGTATGCAGGTTAACAACATATCCACCCAAGACTCACCCAGAGTAGAGACTGAACAATTCTAGGAGAAAGAAGCATCACATAACACCAAGGTCCAGTGGCTACTAGACATGAAAGCAGACGGTTTCCTCCCAGAATCGGAACCAGTCACCATCACAGAGGGAGACAGCCAAGAACGAGTAGCCCACATACAGAGTTGGTCAGCCCCAGGAATTAATATGACCCATACTTAAACTAACAACGCTGCAAGAGCGCCTAGCAGCACAAATGAACCAGTTACAACCGTATTGTTCTGCTACCCTCACTAGCTTAGACGAGGCAGAACAATACTGATCATGAAGGACCCTCACATGGGGATAAAACTATTTAACTACTAGACAAATCACCTCCCTCCCCTAAACGTGGAAGGTCCGGTCAGGCATTATACCCTCCAAAATCGATGGGCACGAATCAGCACATGAGCCCATGAGTCAAAAGAGAATTGGAAGCAAAACCAAACAAAAGAACAACAGCCACAAATTACAGTTCCAGCACAATAATGTAACCACAATCTCGAGATTAGAGACCCTACACAGAGCCAGTCACAACATGCCAGGCTTCAGTGTGATGTCAGACCCTTCCATTAGTTACATCTTCCCCATACTCTATAGACACTTCTTTGCCCCAGGACAAACTAATTTGTGAAATAGATTCAACAATAGATCTTAGAAACATTCCTTGGAGATTCTGGCTCCATCACGCAGTTTCTGCAGACTAGTTGACTACACATTCATGAGACATATCTCCCATTCTGTCACTTCTGACATCAAATGACTGCAGGAGTCCTTCGTGGATCTAATTGACATGTTCATGATTATTATTATTATTATGGTATTTATATATGGTAGCACCAACTTATCCCGCAGCGCTTTACAATATTCTGAATGGGGGGAGATTTAACAATAAACTAGACAATTACAAAAATTATACAGGAACAATAGGTAGATGAGGACCATGCTCAAATGAGCTTAGTCTAGAGGAGGTGGGGTATAAATACACAAAAGGGCAGCAAAGGGGACAGCAAACAAACAAGGTGGAAAAGTAGCAGAACTGGAGTGTGGCTCTTTAGGAGAGCAAGAGACAAATGTGACACAGAAGTTACACTGGGAGTCCATAAGCATTTCTGAACAGATGGCTAGAAGACCAGGGGAGAGTCTGATGGGGGTAGACCGGGCATTCCAAAGGAAAGGAACCGCCAGTGAGAAGTCCTGCAAGCACGGGTTTGCAGTAAGGGTGCGAGCAGCGGACAGAAGGCGGTCACTGGCAGAGCGGAGAGATCAAGAAGGAGCATATGAAACCAACCTGAGTGTCCATGTTCTTTGTGACATGGCACGCTGTCCTGCTGGAAATAGCCATTAGAGGTTGTGTCTTCAGTATCTATAAGAATGCCCAATTATCAACTAAAATCACACAGGCTGTGGCATTTAAAGAGTGCTATATTAATATAAAAGGGACTGTGTGCAATGAAAATATCTGTAGGTTGAAAGGGACACTATAGTCACCAGTGCAACTACATGTATTCCTGACCCTATAGTGTTAACACGACCATATAGCCCCCCTGGGCCCCTCATGCCTCCATAAATATAGTAAAAAACTTACTGTATTCAAGCCAGAAGCTGTTAATCTGCATGCTGTTAGACTCAGGAAAAACAAGCAGCCTGCTGACATGTGAGGGCCTGATCCAATCACAGTGCTTCCCCATAGGATTGGCCCCGACTGACAAGGAGGCAGATCAGGGGCAGAGCCAGCATGATTCAAACACAGCCCTGGCCAATCAGCATCTCCTCATAGAGATGAATTGAATCAATGAATCTCTATGAGGAAAGTTCAGTGTCTGCATGCAGTGGGAGGAGATACTGAATCACAGGATGCTCGTGCACAGCAGATCGAGGCATATTATGCCTCCATCAACTCACACTCTGAGTGACTGCACCTGGAGGTGTTCCTAGCTTTCAATGTAAAATACAGTGTTTACATGAGAAAGGCTGCAGGGATTATTAAAGGACCACTCTAGGCACCCAGACCACTTCAGCTTAATGAAGTGGTCTGGGTGCCAGGTCCCGCTAGGATTAACCCTTTTTTTTATGAACATAGCAGTTTCAGAGAAACTATGTTTATAATAGGGTTAACCCAGCCTCTAAATCCTCTAGTGGCTGTCTCATTGACAGCCGCTAGAGGGGCTTGCGTGATTCTCACTCTGAAAACCACAGTGAGAACACGCAAGCGTCCATAGGAAAGCATTGTAGCTCTTGCCGCGCGTGCGCATTCAGCCGAAAGGGAGGAGAGAAGAGAGGGAGGAGAGGAGAGGAGAGCACTCCGCCAGGCGCTGGAATAAAGGTACGTTTTAACCCTTTCCTCTCCAAGAGCCGGGCGGGAGGGAGACCCTGAGGGTGGGGGCACCCTCAGGGCACTATAGTGCCAGGAAAACGAGTATGTTTTCCTGGCACTATAGTGGTCCTTTAAGCTGAAGTTGTTCAGGTGACTATAGTGTCCCTTTAAATGCCAATCAGTCTGAGATTATGATATTTTTTCTGTATTCTACTATCAGGTTCTAGAGCTCCTCCCACTGTAGATCTATATGTAATCATATAATAGTGGAACCCAGTGAGGCCTTCTGCTGATGTAGATTACTCACTTAAACATTTGAAGTGATGTGTATTCAAAGATACTTTCCTGCATTATACTGCTATAAACCCTAATCATTTCAATGATTGAACAACAACTGAATCGCTTATACAAAGCTGATTTTTATAAATTGTAGGTTATACATGTATATGGCATGAATGCCCATCAAAAATGCATGCATGTATGTATGTATGTATATATTATAGTAATGGAACAAATGTGTACATTTAATACCGTAGTATTAAAATATTGCAATAGCAATCCTAATCGGATTTAGGTTCAATTAAAAAAAAAATATATAACAAAAAACCTTCCATAGATGCTCTGATTTGTCTGGTTCTATTAACATTTCTGCAAATAAAGTATGTTCCGGTAATATCAGGTGGCTGGCTTAGTGCGGCGGCGAGAGTGAGCTTTAATCTCCCTGCTCTGCAGAGCAGGAAGATGACAGTAGCCCCACTGCACCTCAGCTCTCCAAAAGGTAAGGAGACTGGGTATAAAAAATAAAAAAAGTAATTATTTGTGAATGAGTGTGTCTGTCTGTCCGTCAGTGTGTGTGTGTGTGTGTTCCCTCCAAACACATGATAAAGATGTTTTTACTCTACCTTTTTTCCCACGCCATGCTGGTGACGCCACGACTGGACCCACTTCCATGGCGGAGATCATCAATCTTGACGATCTCAGACAATCCAATGCTTCCCCTTAGGAAAGCATTGGGAGACTATTGTGCATGCACAGCAAAATTCTAATGCGCCAGTTTAACTTCTCATAGAGATGCATCCGTATAAGTAACATTAACGTAAGTGCTGCACAGTGTGAAGCACCTCTAGAGGCCATTTGAGTGACTGTCGCTTGAGGTGTCACCAGGCAGCAATGTAAACACTGCCTTTTGTCTGAAAAGTCAGTGTTTACATTTAAAAGCTTTCAGGGACAGGATATAGACGTCAGAACATCTAGATTAAGCTGTAGTAGTTCTGGTGACTATAGTGTCCCTTTAAGAAATGCATTTATGGCGTTTATTTCTCTGGCTTCTAACTTTTCTAGCTGGCTCCTAGATTCCAAACATTTGTCAAGCCCTTCATGAGGCTAATCTGCAAATCTGACTGTATGTTTTAAAAACTAAGCAATCTACAAGCTGTTTCCAAGATGACAGAGTCTCTTTGCCATCCACTTTTCCCAGAATATGATACCTAAAAGGGTCTTATTGGACACAGGATAAGGGCACAATGTGGAGCAATCAGCAGCCCATGATGACTACTCCATGTTGTGCAAGAATTCTATTTTTACATAATTTCCTCTGTGTCCTGCATGATCTTCACAACATGTTCTACATTTATGTTAACAGTTTCTCTGCTACTGAAAAAAGACAAAAAAAAACCCCCCCAAAAAAACACACAATTGTAAAGATCCTAGCCCAACATTAACCAGGAAGTTACTATCGGCATTATAACTAGAGTGTTTCCAGCAATTTGTTTGCAATATGTATTATTTACTTTACATAGATTTCCCAACAATCTTTAACAGTGTTTGCTAAATTATAGGTGTAATATGGATATTATAATATTAGGGATACATCAATTGTAACACTTTAAATTATTGGCATGGTGTATTAATCTCAAGTAGAGCTTGCTATGCTCCTGCAAATTGGTATATGTCATAAATAATAGAGGCACAGTATATTGAGGGTAACTGAGTTGTGTTATACTAGTAGTAATAGAGTGATTCTATATGAAATGTGTATATGTAGGTTAGAGGTAATAGTGTTGTTTAGGTTAGGGACAATCTGTACTAGGAGTAACAGTAGTTTGTCTACTACAGGCAATGTAGGGGTGCTATAAAACACATACTCCACATTTGCAATAATAGGTAGGGATCGACCGATATTGATTTTTTTTAGAGTCTATACCAATAGCGATAATCTGTGAACTTTCAGGCCGATAGCCGATAACTTACCGATATTCTGTATTTCTACACAAATCTACTGTTAACTGAACATGTTTATTATTTAAGGTAAATGCACAAAATATATATGACAGTCAGAATTTTTTAAGTTTTCAAGAATATATGTGTGTGTAGTGGATGCAGTGTGTATATAATTATAATTTTTTTTAAATATTGAATTTTTACAAATTTTGTTTTAGCCCCAGCGTCTTACCTGGTAATAGAGTTATAGTATATTAGTATTAGGTATATGTTATATAGAGATAAGTTGATTACAGGTATTAGAGTTATATTATATTAGTATTAGGTATATGTTATATAGAGATGTTTATTACAGGTATTAGAGTTATATTATATTAGTATTAGGTATAGGCTATACAGAGGGGTGTTTATTACAGGTAATACAGTTATAGTATTAGATAGAGTTTAGCTATATCAGTAATATATGTCATAAGAGGTATTAGAGAGGTTTATTACAGACAGTTATATTAGCAGTGTAAGGTATATGTTATATAGAGGGATGTTTATTACAGGTAATAGAGTTATAGTATATTAATATTAACTATATGTTATATAGAGGGATGTCTATTACAGGTAATAGAGTTATATTAGCAGTATTAGGTATAGGTTATATATAGAGAGTGTTATGTTTTATAGAGGGATGTCTATTACAGGTAATAGAGTTATATTAGCAGTATTAGGTATAGGTTATATATAGAGAGTGTTATGTTTTATAGAGGGATGTCTATTACAGGTAATAGAGTTATATTAGCAGTATTAGGTATAGGTTATATATAGAGAGTGTTATGTTTTATAGAGGGATGTCTATTACAGGTAATAGAGTTATATTAGCAGTATTAGGTATAGGTTATATATAGAGAGTGTTATGTTTTATAGAGGGATGTCTATTACAGGTAATAGAGTTATATTAGCAGTATTAGGTATAGGTTATATATAGAGAGTGTTATGTTTTATAGAGGGATGTCTATTACAGGTAATAGAGTTATATTAGCAGTATTAGGTATAGGTTATATATAGAGAGTGTTATGTTTTATAGAGGGATGTCTATTACAGGTAATAGAGTTATATTAGCAGTATTAGGTATAGGTTATATATAGAGAGTGTTATGTTTTATAGAGGGATGTCTATTACAGGTAATAGAGTTATATTAGCAGTATTAGGTATAGGTTATATATAGAGAGTGTTATGTTTTATAGAGGGATGTCTATTACAGGTAATAGAGTTATATTAGCAGTATTAGGTATAGGTTATATATAGAGAGTGTTATGTTTTATAGAGGGATGTCCCCCCCGCAGTGAGAGATTATTTACAGAGCAGATATAACACACGTGATTGGAGCACAGTACATATGACGTGCAGTTGCTATAGAGAAGGTGAGTTTAATTACCGGGTGTGTTGATGAGGTGTTAGGGCCTGGACTCTCCCCCTTCCAGTGCCGGCTCCCTGTTTCGGTCTTCAGGCAACCCTTTACTCGGTGCTCCGGCCCCTCCTTCCTTCCTCCTCACCCTTTCCGGTTCCGGGTTGCCACGCCTCCTCCTCCCATTAAAGCCGTATGGGTTTATGTCATCTCGCAGGGCCGCAGCCTCCTCCTCCTCCCTGTCAGTCAGGTGAGCTCGGCGCGCGCGCTTGTGACTGGGCGCGGCCCCGCGGTGCGCGCTCGCGCACCCACAGAGAAGGGCGTGTCGCTGTGGCGGGGTCGCGCTAGCCGCCAGGGATGGGGGCGGAGTAACACACGAAAAGGAGCGGGAGGAGGGGGGGGGAAATACTATCGAAGGCGGGAAATGTGTCACCTTCCGCCTTACTCCGCCAGGCCTGCCTGAGCAGGGAGTGCAGCATGCTGTCACTCAGCACTGGCCGTCATTGGCGTGGGAACCAAAGGAAATGTGGGGGAGACGCTGTTTCATAACAATCCATGGCTAATCCATGGCTAATACGTTAAACCATGCAGTTATCATTAAGGAGTCAGCTAGAAGAATGGGATAACCAACTCTTCTAATGTGTTTTATTTTTCTTATCTTTCTTAAAACAGATCTGTTGCTTTCAGAGGGTCTGTATATTTAGCAAAGACCCCAAAAAGTGACATTTCTGGCTGGCGTGCGGTGGCTGTGGGGTGCAGTCAAATGTAGAGGTTCCTACATGAAACTGGCTCTCGCGCCGCTGCCATCTTCAACCTGGAGACCATTTTTAGCTCATATTAATTCATTTCCGTTAGATGCTCACCCAGTCTCCACTCCTAAAAAAATCATTAAAAACTCACATTATCACAAAAACATTAATTAAACTGTTAATGGCTCCAAAGAAAACCTCAAGTCTTCATTGAATGTTATTCTACCAATCTACTTCCCTAATACTTACCTTAAATTTTGTGTCCCTCTAGCATGTAAGCTCAACCCCTGTGTTTCTGTGCGTCAAACTTGTCTGGTTATAATTACCTGTTTGTTAGTCCACTCATTGTACGCTACGGAATTTGTTGGTGCTATATAAATATAATAATCTGCCAAATGTGAGGTCCATGGAGGAAACTAGGAAATTACAGATGATAAAAGTATGTCCCACAGCAGTCACTATGGTTGCTGGGATTGGACAAAGGTTGAAGGCTGAGTTTTTAAGACTTTCCCATAAGTAGACCCTACTTTGTCTTATGGTATATTTGGCGTTAGCATTACTTTTATAGAGATCACATCAATATGAACTACTGAGAAGTGATAGAGCCAACACAAACCCAGAGACATTATCTTAAAACCTTAAATTTCGGGGTGGGGAAGGGGAAAATTTGTGGCCCCATCTTCTCCCCTACCTACACCATGGGGATTATTTATGACCAGAGACTGTCAAGTTATAACTTACAATTGTGTGAATCAAGACATATAGTCTTCCAAAGCACCTAAAAAATGGCTTTGACATATTGAGATGCACTTTGTATGCACTAGTCTAACCTACCAAGTAACATGATTTCACCATGTGACACACCATTTTTACTCAGTCTTGCCCTGTCTCCAAGTGTGTGAGGTGAAGTGTAATGTGAAAGCATGATTCTATGTGCTCACAGTCACTGCACTTGTAATAGAATACAGTCAATTTAAGCCAGTATGCAAGTGCACAAGTAGTGGACTGTGTGTGGGTAGCCCATCACCCTGGCACATGTGAACGTTAAGGTGACCTGGTCCCTTTACAGGTGAACATGTTGTCTGGGATACTGATAGCAATACGACCACTTCTTCCTAAATCAAACTTGACAGGTCAGCACTAGACGGTAACAAACTTACCTTTTCTCCCTCTTCGGGCTTTGCAAGCCAAATGCTTTGCATGCCCCACTGCTGCCCTCAGGTTGCGTGGACAGAAAGCTCCACATGGCCACGCAACCTGAAAAGTGATGTCCTACAGATGATCATATTTATAAATGAAACAAACTAAAAAACAGATAATAAATAAGACACCATTTAAAATTGGATGGAAAGGACGTAGCTTTATTGAGAGTATTTAGAGGCATTACAACCCACTTTAAAATTAATTCAATAACAATCCGGCCTTGAGCCAGCCAGATTGCTTAAACCTTAAGCTTCAATCCACCTCGTATTTGAGGCGCCCTTACCACAAGCCACAATGGCAGCCAGCCTCTGCCATTTGCAGCCCCTTACACAATCCTACGGTGTAGCGGATGGCACTGGGCTGTCCTGCAAATGTCTTTGAAATAATTGCATTCGTGTGATCTGCTAGTTTTCTATGTGTTTTAAAAGCCTTGTATTCTTCTGATTGTTCGGTAGTTTCATTCCCTTAGTTTATTAGAATGAAAATACCGAACAACCAGACCTCCCCTGTGTAAAGTGTGTCCTCAATTACCCGTTGCAACATTGTTGCGAACGGGTAATTGACTAGGAAGTAGCCGTCCTTTGTTCTCGGGGGTGGCCGCCATTCGACAAACGAACACGTGGCGGCGGCCATTTTAAAACTCCCGAACAGCGGTGTTTTGCCGTCGAGTGTCTGGAACTAAAATCGGACACTCGAGTAGGCGAACACCGCTGAGACCTCCACAAACCTGGTCCGTTCGGTTCCAAACTACCGAACGGCCCCTCGTTCGGTAGATAGAAAATACTGAACGAGGGGATTCAGGCGAACCCTCCCTAGCCTCTATAGCTAGAGGCTTTCGTGTATTTTGTTCCCTTATGCCAGGACCGACCGCAGGGCCCATTCGTATGGAACCGTATTCGGCTATCTCCGTTCGTGCGGTCGGTCATTTTATTCCCTCCATACATTTCCCGAACCCCTGGTCTGATCTGGTTAATTTTTGGATATGTTGTTCCCCCAGATCAGGGGTATCCGGGGATGTAGGATTTAAAGAGGTACCCCTACGTTTAGGGGTACATCCAGAAACGGGGGGAATTACTGTACTGGATAAGGGGATTATGATGCTGGCTGAGGGGAGGAGATGTGTGGGAGGTTACCAGGACAGGATTGGCTACTGTAATAATTACTGTAAATCCCTCCCTTGCATGGGAGCATGCTTTATAAGGAGACTGTGGATTAAAAGCTTTCAGTTCTGCTCCTGAAACTGTGTGTCGTCCAGTTATTGGGATTGCTGTGGGGATATTGCTGTTGTTTTACCTGCTGGAAACTTTGCCTATGGATTTATTATTTACTTGTTCCTGAGCCTCACTTGGATTATAAGCGGAGATAACCTGGGGAATATTGCATCTCCGCTACATGCGGCCTTTTCTATCCCCTCTTGTAAACCATTATTAAAAATCTCAATCCCAATTTCAGATAAGATGAACTCCATTCTTAAAAAAAAAGCCTTTGATAACCCTCTCCAGATCTACATGCCTAATACTGATACCTCCTAAAAACGGTATGAACTTATGAATGGCTCTATTCACTTTACGCCTAACTCTTTCCAAAGCCTTCAAACCCCACTGCTTGGTCCAAATTAAACGCGGCGCGATTTCAGAAAATATTAAAAACGTATTGGGGAATCTTGCCTTAAAGGGACTCTCCAGTGCCAGGAAAACATATCCTTTTTTTATATACATATCTGATAATTAGAAAAATGCTCCTCGCTAATAAATATAAATACAACAGGTAATATTTGCATGTTGGCAATGATAAGGTTAATAGTTAATATACTATGTGAGTTAGTTTAGAAGGAGGGAATCAGTTGCTGGGCAGATTTGGCCAGTTAAGCAGATGTAGATGACAGTGCTGTTGCCAGGAGACTGGAGCTGGCCTGGGATTGGACACAGATTATGAGCTGCGAAACGGCGGGAAACTGGGAATGCATATAAACAGAGTGTGAGACAAAATCCAGTCAGCCTGTTCAGTGGACATGAAGAGTGGCACGGACAAACCCCTCATTCCTGCAGAGTTTATTGGATCAATCACTGGAAAATCTGCTACCTTAGCTGATATGTCCTGAAATTGCTAAGTAGGGATTCCTGTTTGAGGAACTGTTTATCTGCAGCTCAGGGTGCTTTACACATTGAAGAGGAGCCTCGAGCAGCTGCATAACCTCATGGACCCTAAGCTGACAAATAAAAAGGAAGGTGGCCTGAAGTCCTCTTCATGTTAATAACGGGAGGGTTTTAGTATCACTTTAATGGCCATTTAAGTGTTTAACTCACCTGCCATATAGAGGCAAAGCTCTTAGGTGAGTCCTACGCTAACAATTCACCTTGCTGCTCTCAGCTTCAGGTAAAAAAATCGACAACCATGAATTTGGACAGTTGGTTAAAGCAGGGAACTACTCAGAGAAAGATTACTACTACTTTTAGCTGTTCGGCACTTATAGAAAGAGAAAGGCGATACAACAAGAAATCCAGAAAACATGTCTGAAATAGTTAAATCTACTGTTCCTCAAATAGCAGAGACAAGTGACAAGTCAAATAAAAAAAAGAAAAGCACACAATGCTACCCAATTTTCTTGTCAAACAAAGAAAATAAAATATGATGACAGCTACTTGTCATTTGGATTCACAAGTGCCAGAAATGAAGATTGTCCTGAAGCACAATGCTTACTTTGCAAGAAAATATTGCCAAACAGTTCATTAGCACCTGCTAAATTACGTCGTCTCGCTGGGGTTGAAAAAAGAATTAATAATGCTATTCATCGTTTCTAGCACATTTAGGAGATTGGTCCATGGACACTGAGGGAGCAAGTGTAAAATTCTCAGACTGCCTAAAGCATTAAATCGGAGAGTAACAAGCCCAATTAGTATAAATGCACTTGCGCAGGGTACATGAAGTGCTTATGTCTTTGCGTGGGATTAATTATACAAGTTTCATAAATTAGTCAGTGTGACCCAACTGGAGAAAATTTTAGGGCAGCTTATATATGTAGTCAAAAGTATGGGGAAAAAAGCAGTGGTGCATGCATTTGTAATTAAATTGTTAAAATCATACTTTAAGGGATACTATAGTATAGTGCCAAGAATAAAAAGATGTATTCATGGCACTATAGCTCACTCTACCCAACAGGATTATCCCCATTAGTCCAAAGTGGTTGGGGGAAAACAGGGCACCAAACAGCAGTGCAGATCAGAAGTGGACATAAGCTGCTTCTCCACCCCTCCAGGCACAATAGCCCACCAAGCCAGCTCACAGCTCTCTGTCAGCGTGGACATCCATTAGAACACAGGTAGGGACATACCCAATCAGTCCAAGACCACCGTAGAGGAAATTAGAGTCGTCAATGGGGGCTATAATCTTCAAGATTATATTAGTATGGTAGTTTAAGTGCCGGAGCTCACTCAGGATGCATCCGTCTGGCATGGCAGGCAGACCCTGTACCCCAGTGTTGGGATTTATTGATATATTTTTAGGGGTTTCTATATTGATATTTGGTTGAGATTTTCCAAAACTGACCACTTAAGAAAAAGCAGGTGGTTTCTTTTGTCTTGCATTAGAGAAGAAGTTTGCTCATTTTTGACTTTGCAGGTTTTTTGTCACTTACCCCTCTGTTCCTATCTGGGTCATAATTCACCATCTTCTTTAAATCACAATTGTGTTTATTTGGCTAGGTTTAAGAGAAGATTTACTTTTCATTATTTTAGGACTGGATCAGCGATGGAAGCAGCCAAAATAGTGTGATGCAATTAAAAGAATTGGTGTTAAAAACCAGATTATTTTAAACTGCTTGTGCGTAATAATATGATGTGATGTTTCTCTGCATTCTGTCATTACTTATTTTTTCCTTTAGGTACATGTGACGAAGTGCCCTTCGCCACTTGTGCCTGGAGAGGACTGCTTGCCCGCCTCTTGCCCTGTGACTATGGACCCTGGGAGATTTGGCCCGTTCAATTCAGTATGATAGGAGTTATGTATTTTTGTATCCTTTTGTGTTTTACTGGGAACATGTGCTCAATGGAGTCTGCTTCTATCCCTGGATAATTGGATTACTTTCCCCATTGTCTCCAGGCTAGACGGCTCTGTAAAACCAGTTTGGGCCAGATATCCATGCTGACAGCCAGGCCCCAAAAGATACTTTACTAACTTCTGAACTCCTGGTCTGATTCATGCCATTTTTTGATATGTTGTTTCCCTGAATGGATTGATTGTGAATATATAATTTTTATGTGAATGTGATGAATATTTTAGAAGTTATGAATGCTGTAAAAACTTTATTATTTCTGGCCACCAGATAATTGAGCTTTGTGTATTGTAGAAACTCAATTATCTAGCATGGCCCAGAGGAGGAGTTTTGTGTTGCATAAATTGTGAGTTCTGTGTGCCAGTAAATCAGTCTTGTTCCAGCATTAAGCCTTGGCTCATGTTTGGGGGATTGGAGAAATACACTCTGGGGATTGCTATAATCACTATACTCCCCAGGGTATGATCACTAAGTTCTGCTAAGAGCTTGTTCCTGTTCCTGCTCTCTGGGGAAAGAGAGGTTCACCCACTGGAAACTGGATCCTGGCCTTGGGTCCAGGGTGGGTGGAGACAGCAGAGACCCCGGCGCAGTTGCATCGCTGGAAGTGGGGTCTGCAGTGCTGATGGTGTTGGTTGGAGTGCTTGGAATCCTCAGCGAGCACTAGGAGCATCGGTCGGCGGAGGTACTCAGTCGGAGTGCCAGCGGTCCGTCACAGTACATTAACAAAATATTTGGGTTAGAGGTCACTATTTTATTAAGTGGGCCATGCAAATGACTGGAGCCAGAATATTTGTAGTAACTGAGCATTATTTTCGCTCATCAAAATGGCCTGTTCCAGTTGTTTTTATTTTGCGTTTATGAATAATGATGACAGTATAATTAATTCTAATAATTTGTGTTACTTTAAATATATTATGTCCCTTTGTGCATTATTCCCTACAGCTGTTTTAGTGTGGTCTGTGAGGGCACCACGCTTGTGCTGGTTAGAGTAATGTGACATAGGAGCATTGGAGTGTGAGGTTGCAATGTTAAAACACTTTACATTGGTTAGTGGTTTCTCCTACAGGCATACCTTTGTTTGGCAAAGATATAGGATTGTTAAGTAGGAATCAAGTTCACAAAATATCTTGAAAGGCCTTTGGCTGTGGGGATCTCCACTGATGAAGATTTAATTTCACCCCAGTTGTGGTGGTGGAGGCAAAAAGTAATTATGAGGATGGACTTGGTGGTAAATGGTATGAAGGCAGTCTGATCATCTAGGACTGACTGGCAAGTTGGTGATGGTTAATAAATAAAGTTTACAAAGTTTTAAGTCAAATGTTATTTGGTTAATAATTTTAAAGTTCATGGTTGTTATGCCCCCTTGAGCTTTAAATAAACCACCAAGACCTAGCCCAATGAAAGTTTACAATTTGTGTCTGTTTTCATTGTGTGGTCTCTTTATTCAAATATATATTATTGCCTACCATACATATATTCTTATTCTGGACAAGCAATCACAATTTGTGATTTGTTCAAAGGTAAAAATAGAGACTAGTGAATGACTTCAGTGGCAAATAATGACAGAATAGGAAGCCAGTGATTACTTGATTCCATATGTAATTTTCAATGGTGGAAGTGGAGTCTTATTTCAAAGCAAAGGTTTTGTTCTATACATTTGTATGCATTTTACATTTATTATTAACATACAATATTTGTTTACATCAATATTTTGATACAATAAAAAAATTCCTTAACCCCTTAAGGACACCGCTTCAGAAGCTTGTCTTACTCTTAATGACACAAGCAATTTTTGCATTTTCTTGCTGTATGCGTTCAACTGCAATTTGCATCTCTCTCGTTTATTGCACCGACACATATTATATACTGTTTTTTAAAGGACAGAAAGGGCTTTAATTTGATGTAATATATATATATATATATATACATATATATATATATCAATGCTTATTTATTATTTAAAAAATACCGAAAAATGCAAAAAAAACAACAACCAGTTTTTGCAATAATAATGTGTGCCTAATTAGTGCAGGTTAAAGAAAGTAATTAAAAATAAATTAATTTAGTTGTTCTGATTTACAGAATATATAATGTGTCTGGGATTTTAAGTTTTCTTTGGTAGTTACAGGTCACAAAGCACAAGGAGTAAAATAAACTTTTAATGTGGAGCGATTTTAGAATTTGGTATGTTTGTCTTGTAAGCTTAATAGCCATAAAAGAAAACAAAATTGCCACACAAAAGTATATATTTATATAAAGTAGACATCACAGGCTATTGTCCTAAGGTTGTTTTGACACTTTCTACGTAGCCATTTCACCGCCAATCTCTGCTAAATATTGGAGTAAAATTTAGTTTTTTGGGGTTTTTGGCACACAAACCTATAACAAAGAACTTCTCATGTGTATTTTGTAAAGTTGGTGTGTGCTATTCCTGTACAAAGTTTTATTTTGTGTTCAGTTACTTCTGCTGAGTACAACGATACCCCCATTGTATGTCTTTGGCACTATTTCGTGAAGCTACAGTGCCATATAGGAGACCTGTCCGTTTCAACATTTACAGTAGAATTTTGAGAGGCGGATTTAACCCCTTTTATTCCAGAAGTTTGGTCCTTAAGGGGTTAATGGGCCTATGCTTCAATTTGGGGTATTATAGCAGTTTGACTGTTCAAAAAATCCCCACAAAGGCCTACCATTTGTAAAAGTACACACTCCAGGGTATCTCATATGGTGCATATTGTGCCTTAACATGCCCCCATTTTTTCACCAATATATGCCAAAGTATGTGGTAAAAAATAATTTGGGGCATTTTTTACATACGGATTACATTTTTGCTGGGCATTTTGTACATTTCATATGTGCCTCTAAGTTCAAACCCCCCAAATTATGCTCAGCTAAGTCTTCTGAGTAAAACAATATCCCTAATGTATGACCTAGACACTATTTTGTGAAGTTACACTGCTGTAAAAGAGACGTGACAAGTTAAGGTTTTTAAGTGTGAATTTTCATGGAGGGTTTTGATGTGTCCGTGTCCCACTTTGGAGCACGTGAGCAGGCTACATATTACAACTACACCATAAAGGCATACCATTTCTTAAAGAACACATCCCATGGTATTTCAAAAGGCATATTTTGAACCTTAGCGTGGGATAATTTTTCCGCTAGCTTGTACCAAATGTAGTGGTAATAAGCGTTGTTTTGCCTTTTTGACACATAAAGTGAGTTTGCACAGTATATTTTGGATATTTTGCAAATCGTATGTGTGCTACGACTGTATAATA
The DNA here is from genome assembly GCA_933207985.1 of Pelobates cultripes. NCBI lineage: Eukaryota > Metazoa > Chordata > Amphibia > Anura > Pelobatidae > Pelobates > Pelobates cultripes. The sequence goes on along the minus strand of OW240913.1, from coordinate 60,594,577 downwards.
CTTCATATGTTGCTCAGCTAGGTCAGCTGAGTACAGCAATACCCCCGTATGGACCTTTGCCTGGTATATGTGGACATCGGAGGAGCACATTTGGGACACAGCCATTCCAGTTCTTTTCAAACTTTAAATTTTTATACTGTGCCGATGTTACATTTTAGAGTATTTTACCAGGCTATATAATCCAAATACCCCATAAAGCCATACCATTTCTTAAAGAATACATCCCAGGGTATTTCAAAAGGCCTATTTTGAACCTTAGAGTGGGATCATTTTTCCGCTAGCTTGTACCAAGTGTCGTGGTTATAAGCTTTTTTTCTGCCTTTTTGACACACAAAGCGAGTTTGCGCAGTATATTTTGCAAACCTTATGTGTACTACGACTGTATATGTTGCTCAGCTATGTCGGCTGAGGACAGCAATACCCCCGTATGTACCTTTGCCAGGTATATGTGGACATTGAAGGGGCACATTTGAGACACAGCCATTCCAGTTTTTTTTTTCAAATTTTGAATTTTTACGCTGTGTCCATGTCCCATTTTAGAGTATTTTACAAGGCTATATAATCACCATAAAGGCATACCATTTCTTAAAGAAGACATCCCAGGGTAATTCAAAAGGCATATTTTGAACCTTAGCGTAGGATCATTTTTCCGCTAGCTTGTACCAAGTGTAGTGGTAATAAGCATTTTTTAATGTATTTTTTAATTTGTAAAACTTTTTTTGCTTTGTAAAACCCGTTTTCAAACTTTTTTTTTTACTTATTAAATGTTTTACACTTTCTTAACTTGTTTTACACTTAAATCCTTTTCTAAACTTTTCTTTCACCGTTAACCCCTAACTAGCAGTAAGCAGCACTAACAGTAAATTCCCCCCTTTCCCATAACTCCCACCCACTCCAGCTAGCAAAATATATATAATTATAACATATTTAAATTAATTAAATTGAACCCCTGAGGGTTAAAAAATAAAAGTTAATCCTCAGGGGTTAAAAGAAATTAGATTACAGTATAATACTGTGATTTGTATTTTGATCACTGTAGGCAGTGATCAGCTGGCAGGGAATGGGTTAATTTTTATTTAGACTCGGTAAAGGGGGGGTGGTATTTTTTTTTTTACTTAAACGTTACTAAAACATTTTTGTAAAACTTTTTTTTACCCTTTTAAAGCTTATTTTAAAACTTTTAACGTTAACCCCTAGTTAGCCTAACACCAAATTCCCCAATTCCCCACTAACGTCCACCCATCCCAGCTAGCTAAATATATAATTTTTAAATATTTAAATTAATTAATAAAATAAATGTAAAAAAAAAATTTCAGATGACATTAAAATGTATACCCTGCCAATTGATCACTGTAGTCAGTGATCAATTGGCAGGGAAGGGGTTAATTTTATTAAAGCAGGGGAAAGGGGGGTGGGATTTAACTTTTTTTTTTTTTACACAGGGAGAAGAGGATCAGCTCTGATCCGTCTCCCTGCACTTCACACAGAACCCGGAAGTGCAGGGAGGCGGAAGGTAAGTACACTGAGCACATGTGCTTGCTCTGACAGCCTGTCAGAGCGAGCACCGGTGCTGGGGCAGCCCGATCAGGTGCTCCCGGTCTTCCTCTAATACAGAGGTAGACCGTAGCACCGTTAACCCAGAGATCGCCGCGATCTGGGGTTAACTTTAGTAAATGACGGAAATTTTCCGTCAACGGTCCTTAACTGAAGGACAAGGTTGATGGAAAATTTCTGTCTGCGGTCGGGAAGGGATTAAAAGAGCCCACAACTTAAAAAAAATATCCCAAAATAAAAGAAGACATCAGTGTTATACATGCTGTTTTTCTTTTATTACAAATGGTAATCTGCTGTAAATATATGTGATTCTACACACCTATTCATGGCTTAAAAGCCACTGCAAGATTAAAGGGTCCATTGTACGCTCACCAGGGCTAAATTTTTACTCACCAATGGCTAGTGGGAGTGTAAATTTTGAGTCATGTCTATATTATGAATGTCATGACAATTAAGATTTACCCGTATTTAATGATTCACTTGAATTGTAGCTTCTTTTGATGGTGGCACATAATGGTCAATATGGATAGATAAAATACAAACAAAATTAAGTGAGCAACCTCATTAAAGTGAATAATCCCACACCGGCTGCAAGGGTACAAAAAAGTGCACACTGTCTCTTTAAGAAAACAAAGAATAAAAGCATGAACCTTGAGAACAAAGAATACTCAGTAACGCTCAAAGATAAGAAAGTGACACCTGAATAAAATATTATTGCAGTACTTTATTCTCTTCCAAAAAAATGTTTCACTCTTAGATCCTCGGTGCACAGGTTTCATGCATTCATTCTTTGTACGGATGAATAAATTGTCTCGGAGAAATTCATTAATAGAATCTATGCTTTAAAATGCCAGGTTGTATTGAAAATACACGTGTAATAAGACATAGAATAACGTTAAATTCTGGAAGTTACAGAAATATAAATTGATATTGGCAGATGATCTTCATTCCAACAGCCATGTTAATGATCATGTTTGTACACAGCAAGAAGAATCATCCCAGCACAAATCAATGTCACTGCAATAGTCACTGTGCACACAGCTGCCTTGTGTTGTGTCATTCCCACTGGCACTTGCATAATTATGGTCTTAGGAACCTGCACAAAAAAACCCATAAACAAATTGTTACTATTGCATAAGAAATCACAGAAAAAAATGATATGCATAGCAATTATATCAGTTATTTAAACTGCCTGGATCGATTAATGAGAAGGAACAATTATAGAAATCATGTCAGGAAAAAGACCTTTCCTTAAACAAGTTTTTCTGATGATACAGGTTGCAATTCTAAGAGCTGGACTAAAACATATGTCTGGTGCTTAGAGAACAATATAAGGGTGGAATTGTTTTTTCTCTATTATGTTATTTTATTCAGGCTAATATTACATGAGTGCAGCGGAAAGGTAAGTTATCTGCTGATTGCAACTACACTCAAAATACACATTTGTGAAAAATCTATTAAAAAAAAAAAAAAGAATGATTTTCTTAAACTATAAAAAGGAGGCAGATTTTGCAAGGAGTTATTTCCTCTCTATGTTTATCAAGCCTATATGAAGTTTATTATGACTCCATATCACCTGTCTTGTACCTTTTCAAAGCCTCAATAAAACAAAGAATTACAAAAGAACAAAAAAGAATAAAATGTTTAATAAAATGTAACATAACAGGAATGTTGGGTATTTCCCAACATGGAGCGCACAGTATACATAAAGTCACAAGACTTGAAGATTGGCGTTGTGATTGGCTAATACATTTAAATAAAAGAATAGTTGAAATTTCATTCATTTTCCAGTTATATTTTAGCATAATAAGCCCTTTGTTGTATGAGCACATCCATGCGCACCTGAGACAGTTTAATCATCTGTACTTACTGCAGTATATGGTAAATGCAGCCAGCTACACAAGCTATCGTCTTCTAATCCACAAGGAGCTTCTGATAAAGGGTAATGTGTGCAGCCACTGGGAGGGAAATCTGTGTAAAAATATAGTAATTTGCAAACTCTGTAAATAAGATACAGTGCTTTTAAACAAAAATAAATTATAACCAGAGATAAATGTTATAATTACAAATAAAACTGATAAGCATCATACTATCCAGAATAGATGTAAAAATGTTGTCTCCATACCTAAAGGGACACTAGTCACAAAACAAGTGTAGCTTAACCCGTTCAGGACGGAGTCAATGGTACTCATTCTGATCAAAACAAAACGTAAACAAAAACTGGAATTTGCGCTAGTATAAACACTAATATTTGAGTTCAGCGATGTCTCCCGAGTAAAACAGTACCCCCCTATGTACAGGTTTTATGGTGTCTTGGAGAGTTACAGGGTCAAATATAATGCTTGCGAATTAAATTCTCTGCACTTTCTCCCTGTGTTGTCAGGCATGTCAGTCAAATTTTAATTAATCAAATCACATAATTATGTTAAAAGATTACTTAAATATACACGTAGAATTTTAATATATATGCATTTATAGGTATTTAAATTCTACGTGTATACTAATGTAATCTTTTATGTAATTATATATATATATATATATTTATTTTTTTTGCGGTTATTTGTATTTTATATATAGATAGATATATATAGAATGTCATTCTAAGTGTATTTTGTTACCTATATATATATATATATATATATATATATTAATAACAAAATACAGTTAGAATGAAATTACATATGAATATATAATTTATATTAAATTTTGTTTCAATATCTTATTTATTTTATTATTTTATTTATTATTGTAATTATATGTATATATATAATATATGTGTATATATCTATTATATATATAATATATATATTATATATATATGTAACGTCATTCTAAGTGTATTTTAATACTAATATATATACTAATATTAGTATTAAAATACATTACGTATGACGTTACATATATATAATATGTATATATATTATATATATAATATATATACATATATTATATATATATATATATATATATATATATATATATATATATATATATATATATATTATTGCCAGAGATAGCACTCCAAGGACTAATATAAAATATAACTTTTATTACCTCCACTAAAACAACACAAGGTCAACGTTTCAGCTTGATCCCCTCAAGCTTTCATCAGGACACGGAGTGCTATCTGGAGTGCTATCTCTGGCAATATTTTTGTATTTTTGGCAGACAAGCACCGGGCATTGAATATTGGATTGGTGGAGTGCAAGATTCTTTTTGGTTTTATATATATATATATATATATATATATATATATATATATATATATATATATATATATATATACACACACACAAACATACATACACACACACACATATTATATATATCTAAAAATACTTTTAATTTAATTTTAAACCTGTTTAATTTTTTTTTATTTTTTTTTACACCTTTCCCACCAGCAGGGGGACTGTCTGACATTTCAGACAGTCCCCCTGCTGGCAGATCCATAGCCAGCTATAGGGGGCCATGTGATCGCTCTTTGAGATCGATCACATGGCCCCCGGGGGCCTCATTTACCGGGGGAGGGCTGCCTGGGCTGTTAGGCAGCCCTCCAGAAGAGGATCGCGGCGGAGTAGATCTCACCTCCCCTGGGCTTAAGCCCTTTAAAGCCACGACGGCATAGAACGCCGTAACGGCGTTAAGGGGTTAAAGGACCACTATAGGCACCCAGACCACTTCAGCTCAATTAAGTGGTCTGGGTGCCAGCAGAGAAACTGCTATGTTTCACTGAGGGTTCAGCCAGCCTTTAGTGGCTGTCTCACTGACACCCTTTAGCCACCTTTTTATACCATGCTTTGGTTTTTCGTAAAATAAGATATGGCTGCATCAGCTGATCAGCCAAATCAACACCCCCCCATGTACTTATTTTACGCCCTGATGCAAACCGGTTTGGACTCTACTCTTCCCCAGACAGAGACGTCTGACATCCTTCCTGTCCCTAAATTTTAGTGCAAGCACTTCAGCTTTGCGAATTTTGCCTCTATGAGAGATCGTGGAAAGTCTTTGGAATTTTTTCTGGCAGTGCCGCAGGCCAGTGTCTGTAAACCATAAAGTGTTTTAAACAGACGGACACTACTATAAAAATTATCCACATAAAGGTGGTAACCTTTATTAAACAAGGGGTTTAGTAGGTTCCATGCAAGTTTCCCACTTGTCCCCAGGGAGTCAGGACAGCCAGGAGGGTCCAGCTGACCATCTTTCCCCTCATATGCACGAAAGGCAAACGTGTATCCACTTTTGCTCTTGCACAGTTTTTACAGTTTTATGCCATACCTAGAGCGCTTGGAGGGGATGTATTGTCTGAACCCTAATCTCCCTTTGTTTTTAATTAGCGATTCATCTATGGATACATTTTGTTGGGGGTATAAACACCCGAAGATTTGTCCTGAAAATGGTCTAGCAGTGGGCGTATTTTATAAAGCCTATCGTATTGGGGGTGATCTCTAGGGTGACAGAGGGTATTGTCACTGAAATGTAAAAATCTCAGCAGTAATTCGTATCTGGCTCAAGGCATGGTTTGGGAGAATACTGGACTAGACATTATTGGGTTGGTGCTCCAGTATGAGCGAATCAATGGCTTCTTTATAATCTCCATGAGCATTGTAAGAGCCCAGAATTTTTTTAAGCTCTGGGACATCTGTGGGATGCCAGTCATGCTCCCTGACTGTATAGCTACCTGGATTGTTATCAATAAATTGGGTAGCATACAAGTTAGTCTGGGAAGCAATCTCCTCCCAGATGGTATCCCCTAAAAATAGTTCCACATACTGCATTGGGGGAGAAGCCATCCACATTAACTCCTGCGTTGGCACTAAAAGGAGGGACGTTGGGCTTGGCTAAGTGTGGAGGTACCCAGTCCTCCTCCACATTCGGCATAGCAGAGGAACCACAGCTTCTTTCTTCAGCCGGCTCACACACAGATGACATGTCGTCTTGACTAGACGTGTCAGAAAACTGACCTGGGACAAAATCTGACGCAGTGTCAGTGGCGTCAGAGTCTGACGCCAAGAAGGCATATGCCTCCTGCAAGTTATACATACGCTGCATGTTTTACACACGACTAAAACAAATTACAAACACCCCAAAAAAAATTTATACTTTTTTTTTTTTTTTACTAAAACAGACTAAACAGACTAAACAACAATCCCTAAACTAACTCCTGTCAAAAAAATCTAATGGAGATTTGGGGGAAGGAAAGTGACTGACTAAGACAGAAAAAGACAGACCAAGACAGAACAAAACACAGATTTTTAAAACAAATTTAACCCTTTAAGGGCAAAATAAAAATAAAAAATACAGACAGTACAAATGCACTGCTGTAACAGATCTGGCAGGGAAGGGGTTAAAAGGTGATTTAAAAAAAATAAATAAATAAAATACTGATACTTTCTGATGGTCACTGAACACTGCTGCAACAAACTATCACGATCTCTGTCTCTCTCGCCTCACAAAAAGCTACAGAGGAGAGAGGGGCAGAGATCACTGTCAAAGTGAGTGTTTGTAACACCCACTTTGACAGCAGCCAATTGTGAGCGATCGCGGATCACTCACACGCCGCAATTGGCTGTTACTATCTGCCTGGGATGTCTGGCAGATAGTTACAGTGTTATACCGGCGGGAGCGATCTATGATCGCTTCCCGCAGCCCGTTTTTCGCTATGACGGTTCAGGACCGTCAGCGGTCCAAACGCACGTTTTACCGCTGACTGTCCTGAACCGTCAGCGGTCCTGAAGGGGTTAAACTAGGTAAATGTAAACCAAGGATAACAGAATGTTAAAAAAGTCATTAGAGAGTATGAATAAGTGAAACATTAACTGATAATCCCCTGTTGATGGGATATATATATATGCCCCGGGAATAAACATGTTGTATTAGGTGAACAAAATGTTTAATAACGTATATATGTAAGTGTAGGGACATGCTATGGCAAGTTAAAATTCTGGAATGCTGAGGATGTATACTCAGGATGGGTAGTTCGCCTGTAGGGTTAATACAAGTTATTTGTGTACAAGATTTTTACCACTAAGGTATAGTGAGTGGGGGATCATGCATCCAGGTTAGTGGTTCCATCCGAGGGGACAGCAGGGGGTGGGGGTAGTGTTTTTGCACCATATATTAGAGGTGGGAGGTCTAGTACTCCCTTGAAAGCTGTAGCGATTCTATCAGGAATATTTCTGAATTAACCTATGTGCTCCTCCAACAGAGCAGTAGGTATGTGATAGTCTTACTTTAAAAGTATTTATGTCCTGCTCTGTAAATTGAACTTTAATTACATACAGGAGGCCCCTGCAGCGTCTAGCAAGCTATTAACATAGCAAGAAATTCTAAATTAAACAGAATATGCAATAAAGGAAGTGTAGACATTAGATGAGTCTTTACAGGAAGTTTTTAGGAAGACTGTGTAAGTCACATACAGGGAGGTGTGACTAGGGCTGTATAAACAAAGTGATTTAACTCCTAAATGGCAGAGAATTGAGCAGTGAGGCTGCAGGGGCATGTTCTATACACGAAAACTGCTTCATTAAGCTATACTTGTTTTGGTGACTATAGTGTCCCTTTAATTTATGAATATACACCATTTTCTTGGCGCTGCAACAAACTTCTGTATCTCTCCACAATTTTCCAAAAGTAAAGTGTTCTGTTTCGTTTCTCTTTTTTCCACCACTCAAAATTTGACTGTCTTCTGAATGGAGATTTCTTTGGAAACGGACTGAATTTGCTATGAAGGAAGGTCTTATTTTAGATCACTTTCAGAGCACATTAATAAATATGACCAAATAATGATGGAATTTAACTGTCACTTTGATAAATTTCCCCCAATGTTTCTATTTCTTTTCTTCAGTACAATGTTTGCCCCAGATATTCTGGAAATATGTAAGAACAAATTAGCTTTGAAATAGATATATTACAAAAAAATGTGCAAATTATAAGAACATTGTCACCAACAGTTCTAAGGATTAAAATTATATCCAAACTTGCTTCGGGGACTGTTCTGGGATCCTGCTACTGTTTCACCTCAATCCCAGTATTCTCTATATACAGTCTCTCAGAAAGAGCTTTGCTGAATGAAAGCATCTTGTAGATTAACACAACAGGAGCAGCTCTTTTCATAATACCAAAGGTACAGAGGTATTGACTCCAGACATCAATATTAAATAACATTTTTGTTAAAATGCACCAATGACAAAATGTTTTTACTTTTAACTATACAACCCTGTATGACAATTACGAATTTTCACTTTCAAATACAAAGAGTTTACATTTACCTTTGTTGCAGTGAATCAGTAGCTGAGGGCTCTGCAAAGTGATAGATGCCTCAGAGAAATAAGAAGATGGTTGGTGGTATCGAGTATGGATTGGTACTGTGGAAGAAAAGCAATGTGCACATACTGCTGGGTCTGGTTTAGCATAAACCCGTGCTTTTTGTTCTGTGGCTAGATATTCAGGAGCTTCCAGATCAACTGCTGTCAATAAGAAAACCTGCAAAAAAAACAAAAAACCTCTTTTGAATACCATAACATGGATCACTTTTTTGTATGTGTATCAATTTTAAGTTATCAAACGTAAGAGTTTTACAAATGTGATACACATAAGATAAACCCATAGTGACGAGTTGTTCAAAACTGTATAAGGAAAGCTGCCAATCATTAGAACATAGTAGTTGCTATTCATATTATAAGTATACAGGCATACCTCGCTTTACATAAACTCACTTTAACCCCTTAAGGACTGAGCCAAATGTACACGTTGTGAACAAAACAAAATGTAAACAAAACATGGCATTTGCGCTACATGTCTGTCCAACCGTAATTCACCTCTTTCATAGTAAATGCACCCTTATTATATATCATTTTATTCAGGGGAAACAGGGCTTTCATTTAATATCAAATATTTAGCTATGAAACATAATTTAATATGAAAAAAATGGGAGAAAATAAGATTTTTTTTTATTTTTTTTGTTCTACATGACATTTTAACTGTCAATGTCATAATACTGTTTGCTTTTACTGCAATAAAATACACATATTTGTATTCAGCAAAGTCTCACGTGTAAAACAGTACCCCCTATGTACAGGTTTTATGGCGTTTTGGGAAGTTACAGGGTCAAATATAGCACGTTACATTTGAAATTGAAATTCGCCAGATTGGTTACGTTGCCTTTGGGACTTTATAGTAGCCCAGGAATGAAATTTACACCCATAATGGCATACCATTTGCAATAGTAGACAACCCAAGGTATTGCAAATGGGGTATGTCCAGTCTTTTTTAGTAGCCATTTGGTCACAAACACTGGCCAAAGTTAGCGTTAGTATTTGTTTGTGTGTGAAAAATACAAAAAAAACGCCAATTTTGGCCAGTGTTGGTGACTAAGTGGCTACTAAAAAAGACTGGACATACCCTGTTTGTAATACCTTGGGTTGTCTACTATTGCAAATGGTATGCCATCATAGGGGTAATTTTCATTCTTGGGATACCCTAGGGTCTCAAAGGCAACGTAACCAATCTGGCGAATTTTAATGTGAAAAAAATGAAACGCAAGCCTTATATTTGACGCTGTAACTTTTGAAAACACCATAAAACCTGTACATGAGGGGTACTGTTGTACTCGGGAGACTTCGCTGAACACAAATATTTGTGTTTCAAAACAGTAAAAAGTATCGCAGTAATAATATCGTCCGTGTAAGTGCTGTTTGTGCTTGAAAAATGCAAAAAGTCACTTTTACTGGCGATATCATCGTTGTAATACATTTTACTGTTTTGAAACACTAATATTTGTGTTCAGCGAAGTCTCCCGAGTAGAACAGTACCCCCCATGTACAGGTTTTATGGTGTCTCGGAAAGTTATAGGGTTAAATATAGTGCTAGCAAATTAAATTCCCTTTACTTTCGGCATGGGTTGTCAGGCAGTCCTGCTAATTGTAATTAATTAAGATACCTAATTATGTAAAAATATTACATAAATATATATGTAGAATTTAATGTATGTATATATATATGTGTGTGTGTGTGTGTGTGTGTGTGTGTGTATATATTTGTCGTCAGGGAAGAAGGCCGTATTTATGAGGACCTAAAACCTCTAAACAACAGTAAAATATACTAAGTCGGTTGTGGTGTGCCGAAACCGACGTACGGGTTGGCCTGTAAATAAAGAGGGCCAACCAATTAATTGATTCTTTTGTGGTGAGGTGGGTGGGGCAACCGGAAGTGACCAAGCGTTGTCAGCAAGGTATGGAGGTAAGTAGTGGGTTTATATAGGCCGGTTGCAACCCCTCCCACAACTCCAGGCTCCGCCTTCCCATTTGTGGTCAGGGAAGAAGGCCGTATTTATGAGGACCTAAAACCTTCTAAACAACAGTAAAATATACTAAGTCGGTTGTGGTGTGCCGAAACCGACGTACGGGTTGGCCTGTAAATAAAGAGGGCAAAAAGAGAAATATCATTTCACACTTTAATACGTATACAGGCACATTATTATCCGCACTTTATTTAGCCAATTGTTTAAAAGCTTGTCTCAACTCTTTCTCAGGTTGAGGTATGTATGTTGGTACGCCGAAGATTTCCAACGTCCTAGCTTTTTAATGATGTGAACTGGTATGTTTTGACTGGAGGCTGATGTAGCAGCCCCGATGCGAAAGGAGTGGCCTGTATATGCCGCGGGATCGTACCCAATTCTTGTGAATAGTAATCTCACGTATTTAATGAATTTCGAGGTCGTCAGGGGTTGACTGTGTATTGCGAGTAGAGGAGCTTGTTTGGGTTGATTAACCATACCGGCCATGTATTTGTCAAATAGTAGTACGGGACACCAATGATTGCCGGTCGGGTAAAATTGAATGTCGAGTGGCGGACCCATTTGATTGGTTTTTGAATGTTTTACTGACAAGGTGTAGTGATCACCTATTTTGTTTAAGTTTGATACACACAGCATATTTCCCTTGTTGTTGATGTTACTTAAAGTGAGCTCGTTGGGACGCATAAACCCATAAAATGCCAGGTATATGGCTGTCTTGAGTGTGTTATTGGTGGGATTATCGAAAGGTTTGGTATCTAACATGTCAGACAATGCCCTAAATTTCTCAGCATCGATTGGTAGTCGTGTAGTAGGTTTTGGGTTTTCTAGGCGTTGGATGCCTTTTAGCATGTTTTTAATGGGGTGTGCTGACAGGAAGTTTTTTATGCTGGGATATGTGTTGCTTACGTGATGTTGTACTCCAGTTAAATAGAGTTTTATGGTATTGTGTGCCAGTTTCAAGTTGAGATGGCAAAAAGAGGTGAATGCCACCATAGTATCTAACCTATAAGGATTCGTGATGAGGTATTCTGCCACAAATTTATTGAACAATATTAAGGCTCGGTTGTAAGTGCGTCTAGTGTTTGGTGAAAGTGAGGCCTCTGCTAGTGCTCTCCCGTGTGCCATGAGTAGTTTTAGTCCAGGATGAGGTCTTTGAACTGCGGAGCCTT
>OW240913.1:60551814-60582459 GCA_933207985.1 Pelobates cultripes | reverse complement strand
AGCACCGGTGCTGGGGCAGCCCGATCAGGTGCTCCCGGTCTGCCTCTAATACAGAGGTAGACCGTAGCACCGTTAACCCAGAGATCGCCGCGATCTGGGGTTAACTTTAGTAAATGACGGAAATTTTCCGTCAACGGTCCTTAACTGAAGGACAAGGTTGATGGAAAATTTCTGTCTGCGGTCGGGAAGGGATTAAAAGAGCCCACAACTTAAAAAAAATATCCCAAAATAAAAGAAGACATCAGTGTTATACATGCTGTTTTTCTTTTATTACAAATGGTAATCTGCTGTAAATATATGTGATTCTACACACCTATTCATGGCTTAAAAGCCACTGCAAGATTAAAGGGTCCATTGTACGCTCACCAGGGCTAAATTTTTACTCACCAATGGCTAGTGGGAGTGTAAATTTTGAGTCATGTCTATATTATGAATGTCATGACAATTAAGATTTACCCGTATTTAATGATTCACTTGAATTGTAGCTTCTTTTGATGGTGGCACATAATGGTCAATATGGATAGATAAAATACAAACAAAATTAAGTGAGCAACCTCATTAAAGTGAATAATCCCACACCGGCTGCAAGGGTACAAAAAAGTGCACACTGTCTCTTTAAGAAAACAAAGAATAAAAGCATGAACCTTGAGAACAAAGAATACTCAGTAACGCTCAAAGATAAGAAAGTGACACCTGAATAAAATATTATTGCAGTACTTTATTCTCTTCCAAAAAAATGTTTCACTCTTAGATCCTCGGTGCACAGGTTTCATGCATTCATTCTTTGTACGGATGAATAAATTGTCTCGGAGAAATTCATTAATAGAATCTATGCTTTAAAATGCCAGGTTGTATTGAAAATACACGTGTAATAAGACATAGAATAACGTTAAATTCTGGAAGTTACAGAAATATAAATTGATATTGGCAGATGATCTTCATTCCAACAGCCATGTTAATGATCATGTTTGTACACAGCAAGAAGAATCATCCCAGCACAAATCAATGTCACTGCAATAGTCACTGTGCACACAGCTGCCTTGTGTTGTGTCATTCCCACTGGCACTTGCATAATTATGGTCTTAGGAACCTGCACAAAAAAACCCATAAACATATTGTTACTATTGCATAAGAAATCACAGAAAAAATGATATGCATAGCAATTATATCAGTTATTTAAACTGCCTGGATCAATTAATGAGAAGGAACAATTATAGAAATCATGTCAGGAAAAAGACCTTTCCTTTAACAAGTTTTTCTGATGATACAGGTTGCAATTCTAAGAGCTGGACTAAAACATATGTCTGGTGCTTAGAGAACAATATAAGGGTGGAATTGTTTTTTCTCTATTATGTTATTTTATTCAGGCTAATATTACATGAGTGCAGCGGAAAGGTAAGTTATCTGCTGATTGCAACTACACTCAAAATACACATTTGTGAAAAATCTATTAAAAAAAAAAAAAAAGAATGATTTTCTTAAACTATAAAAAGGAGGCAGATTTTGCAAGGAGTTATTTCCTCTCTATGTTTATCAAGCCTATATGAAGTTTATTATGACTCCATATCACCTGTCTTGTACCTTTTCAAAGCCTCAATAAAACAAAGAATTACAAAAGAACAAAAAAGAATAAAATGTTTAATAAAATGTAACATAACAGGAATGTTGGGTATTTCCCAACATGGAGCGCACAGTATACATAAAGTCACAAGACTTGAAGATTGGCGTTGTGATTGGCTAATACATTTAAATAAAAGAATAGTTGAAATTTCATTCATTTTCCAGTTATATTTTAGCATAATAAGCCCTTTGTTGTATGAGCACATCCATGCGCACCTGAGACAGTTTAATCATCTGTACTTACTGCAGTATATGGTAAATGCAGCCAGCTACACAAGCTATCGTCTTCTAATCCACAAGGAGCTTCTGATAAAGGGTAATGTGTGCAGCCACTGGGAGGGAAATCTGTGTAAAAATATAGTAATTTGCAAACTCTGTAAATAAGATACAGTGCTTTTAAACAAAAATAAATTATAACCAGAGATAAATGTTATAATTACAAATAAAACTGATAAGCATCATACTATCCAGAATAGATGTAAAAATGTTGTCTCCATACCTAAAGGGACACTAGTCACAAAACAAGTGTAGCTTAACCCGTTCAGGACGGAGTCAATGGTACTCATTCTGATCAAAACAAAACGTAAACAAAAACTGGAATTTGCGCTAGTATAAACACTAATATTTGAGTTCAGCGATGTCTCCCGAGTAAAACAGTACCCCCCTATGTACAGGTTTTATGGTGTCTTGGAGAGTTACAGGGTCAAATATAATGCTTGCGAATTAAATTCTCTGCACTTTCTCCCTGTGTTGTCAGGCATGTCAGTCAAATTTTAATTAATCAAATCACATAATTATGTTAAAAGATTACTTAAATATACACGTAGAATTTTAATATATATGCATTTATAGGTATTTAAATTCTACGTGTATACTAATGTAATCTTTTATGTAATTATATATATATATATATATTTATTTTTTTTGCGGTTATTTGTATTTTATATATAGATAGATATATATAGAATGTCATTCTAAGTGTATTTTGTTACCTATATATATATATATATATATATATATATTAATAACAAAATACAGTTAGAATGAAATTACATATGAATATATAATTTATATTAAATTTTGTTTCAATATCTTATTTATTTTATTATTTTATTTATTATTGTAATTATATGTATATATATAATATATGTGTATATATCTATTATATATATAATATATATATTATATATATATGTAACGTCATTCTAAGTGTATTTTAATACTAATATATATACTAATATTAGTATTAAAATACATTACGTATGACGTTACATATATATAATATGTATATATATTATATATATAATATATATACATATATTATATATATATATATATATATATATATATATATATATATATATATATATATATATTATTGCCAGAGATAGCACTCCAAGGACTAATATAAAATATAACTTTTATTACCTCCACTAAAACAACACAAGGTCAACGTTTCAGCTTGATCCCCTCAAGCTTTCATCAGGACACGGAGTGCTATCTGGAGTGCTATCTCTGGCAATATTTTTGTATTTTTGGCAGACAAGCACCGGGCATTGAATATTGGATTGGTGGAGTGCAAGATTCTTTTTGGTTTTATATATATATATATATATATATATATATATATATATATATATATATATATATATATATATACACACACACAAACATACATACACACACACACATATTATATATATCTAAAAATACTTTTAATTTAATTTTAAACCTGTTTAATTTTTTTTTATTTTTTTTTACACCTTTCCCACCAGCAGGGGGACTGTCTGACATTTCAGACAGTCCCCCTGCTGGCAGATCCATAGCCAGCTATAGGGGGCCATGTGATCGCTCTTTGAGATCGATCACATGGCCCCCGGGGGCCTCATTTACCGGGGGAGGGCTGCCTGGGCTGTTAGGCAGCCCTCCAGAAGAGGATCGCGGCGGAGTAGATCTCACCTCCCCTGGGCTTAAGCCCTTTAAAGCCACGACGGCATAGAACGCCGTAACGGCGTTAAGGGGTTAAAGGACCACTATAGGCACCCAGACCACTTCAGCTCAATTAAGTGGTCTGGGTGCCAGCAGAGAAACTGCTATGTTTCACTGAGGGTTCAGCCAGCCTTTAGTGGCTGTCTCACTGACACCCTTTAGCCACCTTTTTATACCATGCTTTGGTTTTTCGTAAAATAAGATATGGCTGCATCAGCTGATCAGCCAAATCAACACCCCCCCATGTACTTATTTTACGCCCTGATGCAAACCGGTTTGGACTCTACTCTTCCCCAGACAGAGACGTCTGACATCCTTCCTGTCCCTAAATTTTAGTGCAAGCACTTCAGCTTTGCGAATTTTGCCTCTATGAGAGATCGTGGAAAGTCTTTGGAATTTTTTCTGGCAGTGCCGCAGGCCAGTGTCTGTAAACCATAAAGTGTTTTAAACAGACGGACACTACTATAAAAATTATCCACATAAAGGTGGTAACCTTTATTAAACAAGGGGTTTAGTAGGTTCCATGCAAGTTTCCCACTTGTCCCCAGGGAGTCAGGACAGCCAGGAGGGTCCAGCTGACCATCTTTCCCCTCATATGCACGAAAGGCAAACGTGTATCCACTTTTGCTCTTGCACAGTTTTTACAGTTTTATGCCATACCTAGAGCGCTTGGAGGGGATGTATTGTCTGAACCCTAATCTCCCTTTGTTTTTAATTAGCGATTCATCTATGGATACATTTTGTTGGGGGTATAAACACCCGAAGATTTGTCCTGAAAATGGTCTAGCAGTGGGCGTATTTTATAAAGCCTATCGTATTGGGGGTGATCTCTAGGGTGACAGAGGGTATTGTCACTGAAATGTAAAAATCTCAGCAGTAATTCGTATCTGGCTCAAGGCATGGTTTGGGAGAATACTGGACTAGACATTATTGGGTTGGTGCTCCAGTATGAGCGAATCAATGGCTTCTTTATAATCTCCATGAGCATTGTAAGAGCCCAGAATTTTTTTAAGCTCTGGGACATCTGTGGGATGCCAGTCATGCTCCCTGACTGTATAGCTACCTGGATTGTTATCAATAAATTGGGTAGCATACAAGTTAGTCTGGGAAGCAATCTCCTCCCAGATGGTATCCCCTAAAAATAGTTCCACATACTGCATTGGGGGAGAAGCCATCCACATTAACTCCTGCGTTGGCACTAAAAGGAGGGACGTTGGGCTTGGCTAAGTGTGGAGGTACCCAGTCCTCCTCCACATTCGGCATAGCAGAGGAACCACAGCTTCTTTCTTCAGCCGGCTCACACACAGATGACATGTCGTCTTGACTAGACGTGTCAGAAAACTGACCTGGGACAAAATCTGACGCAGTGTCAGTGGCGTCAGAGTCTGACGCCAAGAAGGCATATGCCTCCTGCAAGTTATACATACGCTGCATGTTTTACACACGACTAAAACAAATTACAAACACCCCAAAAAAAATTTATACTTTTTTTTTTTTTTTACTAAAACAGACTAAACAGACTAAACAACAATCCCTAAACTAACTCCTGTCAAAAAAATCTAATGGAGATTTGGGGGAAGGAAAGTGACTGACTAAGACAGAAAAAGACAGACCAAGACAGAACAAAACACAGATTTTTAAAACAAATTTAACCCTTTAAGGGCAAAATAAAAATAAAAAATACAGACAGTACAAATGCACTGCTGTAACAGATCTGGCAGGGAAGGGGTTAAAAGGTGATTTAAAAAAAATAAATAAATAAAATACTGATACTTTCTGATGGTCACTGAACACTGCTGCAACAAACTATCACGATCTCTGTCTCTCTCGCCTCACAAAAAGCTACAGAGGAGAGAGGGGCAGAGATCACTGTCAAAGTGAGTGTTTGTAACACCCACTTTGACAGCAGCCAATTGTGAGCGATCGCGGATCACTCACACGCCGCAATTGGCTGTTACTATCTGCCTGGGATGTCTGGCAGATAGTTACAGTGTTATACCGGCGGGAGCGATCTATGATCGCTTCCCGCAGCCCGTTTTTCGCTATGACGGTTCAGGACCGTCAGCGGTCCAAACGCACGTTTTACCGCTGACTGTCCTGAACCGTCAGCGGTCCTGAAGGGGTTAAACTAGGTAAATGTAAACCAAGGATAACAGAATGTTAAAAAAGTCATTAGAGAGTATGAATAAGTGAAACATTAACTGATAATCCCCTGTTGATGGGATATATATATATGCCCCGGGAATAAACATGTTGTATTAGGTGAACAAAATGTTTAATAACGTATATATGTAAGTGTAGGGACATGCTATGGCAAGTTAAAATTCTGGAATGCTGAGGATGTATACTCAGGATGGGTAGTTCGCCTGTAGGGTTAATACAAGTTATTTGTGTACAAGATTTTTACCACTAAGGTATAGTGAGTGGGGGATCATGCATCCAGGTTAGTGGTTCCATCCGAGGGGACAGCAGGGGGTGGGGGTAGTGTTTTTGCACCATATATTAGAGGTGGGAGGTCTAGTACTCCCTTGAAAGCTGTAGCGATTCTATCAGGAATATTTCTGAATTAACCTATGTGCTCCTCCAACAGAGCAGTAGGTATGTGATAGTCTTACTTTAAAAGTATTTATGTCCTGCTCTGTAAATTGAACTTTAATTACATACAGGAGGCCCCTGCAGCGTCTAGCAAGCTATTAACATAGCAAGAAATTCTAAATTAAACAGAATATGCAATAAAGGAAGTGTAGACATTAGATGAGTCTTTACAGGAAGTTTTTAGGAAGACTGTGTAAGTCACATACAGGGAGGTGTGACTAGGGCTGTATAAACAAAGTGATTTAACTCCTAAATGGCAGAGAATTGAGCAGTGAGGCTGCAGGGGCATGTTCTATACACGAAAACTGCTTCATTAAGCTATACTTGTTTTGGTGACTATAGTGTCCCTTTAATTTATGAATATACACCATTTTCTTGGCGCTGCAACAAACTTCTGTATCTCTCCACAATTTTCCAAAAGTAAAGTGTTCTGTTTCGTTTCTCTTTTTTCCACCACTCAAAATTTGACTGTCTTCTGAATGGAGATTTCTTTGGAAACGGACTGAATTTGCTATGAAGGAAGGTCTTATTTTAGATCACTTTCAGAGCACATTAATAAATATGACCAAATAATGATGGAATTTAACTGTCACTTTGATAAATTTCCCCCAATGTTTCTATTTCTTTTCTTCAGTACAATGTTTGCCCCAGATATTCTGGAAATATGTAAGAACAAATTAGCTTTGAAATAGATATATTACAAAAAAATGTGCAAATTATAAGAACATTGTCACCAACAGTTCTAAGGATTAAAATTATATCCAAACTTGCTTCGGGGACTGTTCTGGGATCCTGCTACTGTTTCACCTCAATCCCAGTATTCTCTATATACAGTCTCTCAGAAAGAGCTTTGCTGAATGAAAGCATCTTGTAGATTAACACAACAGGAGCAGCTCTTTTCATAATACCAAAGGTACAGAGGTATTGACTCCAGACATCAATATTAAATAACATTTTTGTTAAAATGCACCAATGACAAAATGTTTTTACTTTTAACTATACAACCCTGTATGACAATTACGAATTTTCACTTTCAAATACAAAGAGTTTACATTTACCTTTGTTGCAGTGAATCAGTAGCTGAGGGCTCTGCAAAGTGATAGATGCCTCAGAGAAATAAGAAGATGGTTGGTGGTATCGAGTATGGATTGGTACTGTGGAAGAAAAGCAATGTGCACATACTGCTGGGTCTGGTTTAGCATAAACCCGTGCTTTTTGTTCTGTGGCTAGATATTCAGGAGCTTCCAGATCAACTGCTGTCAATAAGAAAACCTGCAAAAAAAACAAAAAACCTCTTTTGAATACCATAACATGGATCACTTTTTTGTATGTGTATCAATTTTAAGTTATCAAACGTAAGAGTTTTACAAATGTGATACACATAAGATAAACCCATAGTGACGAGTTGTTCAAAACTGTATAAGGAAAGCTGCCAATCATTAGAACATAGTAGTTGCTATTCATATTATAAGTATACAGGCATACCTCGCTTTACATAAACTCACTTTAACCCCTTAAGGACTGAGCCAAATGTACACGTTGTGAACAAAACAAAATGTAAACAAAACATGGCATTTGCGCTACATGTCTGTCCAACCGTAATTCACCTCTTTCATAGTAAATGCACCCACCCTTATTATATATCATTTTATTCAGGGGAAACAGGGCTTTCATTTAATATCAAATATTTAGCTATGAAACATAATTTAATATGAAAAAATGGGAGAAAATAAGATTTTTTTTATTTTTTTTAGTTCTACATGACATTTTAACGGTCGTGTCATAATACTGTTTGCTTTTACTGCAATAAAATACACATATTTGTATTCAGTAAAGTCTCACGTGTAAGACAGTACCCCCTATGTACAGGTTTTATGGCGTTTTGGGAAGTTACAGGGTCAAATATAGCACGTTACATTTGAAATTGAAATTCGCCAGATTGGTTACGTTGCCTTTGAGACTGTATAGTAGCCCAGGAATGAAATTTACACCCATAATGGCATACCATTTGCAATAGTAGACAACCCAAGGTATTGCAAATGGGGTATGTCCAGTCTTTTTTAGTAGCCATTTGGTCACAAACACTGGCCAAAGTTAGCGTTAGTATTTGTTTGTGTGTGAAAAATACAAAAAAAACGCCAATTTTGGCCAGTGTTGGTGACTAAGTGGCTACTAAAAAAGACTGGACATACCCTGTTTGTAATACCTTGGGTTGTCTACTATTGCAAATGGTATGCCATCATAGGGGTAATTTTCATTCTTGGGATACCCTAGGGTCTCAAAGGCAACGTAACCAATCTGGCGAATTTTAATGTGAAAAAAATGAAACGCAAGCCTTATATTTGACGCTGTAACTTTTGAAAACACCATAAAACCTGTACATGAGGGGTACTGTTGTACTCAGGAGACTTAGCTGAACACAAATATTTGTGTTTCAAAACAGTAAAAAGTATCGCAGCAATAATATCGTCCGTGTAAGTGCTGTTTGTGCGTGAAAAATGCAAAAAAGTCACTTTTACTGGCGATATCATCTTTGTAATACATTTTACTGTTTTGAAACACTAATATTTGTGTTCAGCGAAGTCTCCCGAGTAGAACAGTACCCCCCATGTACAGGTTTTATGGTGTCTTGGAAAGTTATAGGGTTAAATATAGTGCTAGCAAATTAAATTCCCTTTACTTTCGGCATGGGTTGTCAGGCAGGTCCCGCTAATTGTAATTAATTAAGATACCTAATTATGTAAAAATATTACATAAATATATATGTAGAATTTTTATATATATATATATATATATATATATATATATATATATATATATATATATATATACACACACATACATACATACATATCTATATAATTTTAAAAAATATTTTTATTTATATATAGGTATATATATATATATATATATATATATATATATATATATAGTATTGATATATCATATATATTTATGTATATATTATTTAAGTTCTCGTGTATTTTGATATATATATATATATATATATATTAATTTCACAATACAGTTAGAACGAAATAACACACATCTATATATTTAATTATTTTTTTAATTTTATTTTTTAACGTATTTACATTTTTATTTTTTTATATTATATATAAATATATATAACAATAATTATATATATTTAATCAGTATCAGTCTACGTGTAATTTGATATTAATATATATATATATATATATATATATATATATTTTTTAATAGTAAAATACACCTAGACAGTGTACGTGTGTGTATGTATATATATATTTTATTATTATTATTTTTTTACACTATTTATTTAATTTAATTTTATTTTCAATCAGCAGGGGGACCACCTGTCATTACAGGCAGCCCCCCTGCTGGCAATGCTGCAGCCAGCTACCCCCGGCCATGTGATTGTGGGGTCCTCGCAAGGACCCCACTCTCACATGGCCGGGGGGCTTCCAGGACGTCGGAGGTGCCGCGGGGGGCTCCCTGGGAGTCCCCCGAACGCCGGCGTGGGATTGCCGGCGACCGGGTAAGTAATGAAAGACCGGAGGGCGTACTATTACGCCCGGCGGCGTTTAGAGCCGCTTAGAATAGTGCGTAATAGTACGGCCTCCGGTCTTAAGGGGTTAAGTAGAGACATTCCCGTGCCTCTTCTGTCCGCGAGTGAACAGGAAATGGAAGGTTCTATTCTCGCTTAGAGGAGCTCAGTTCAGTGTCTTTAGGGCAAGAACTTTTCACACCTTCTGACATGGCACAGGTTAATCATCCCAAATTTATAATAAAACACACACACACACACACACACACACACACACACACACACACACACACACACACACACACACACACACACACACACACACACACACACACACACACATACCACACACACACACACACACACACACACACACACACACACACACACACACACACACACACACTTCTGCCCATACATTGTCCATATTCTGCAATCGGCGCCATCCAGTGGAAGGACTTACCCTGCTATTTTCTATAACTTAGCAGCTTTGCTGCATTAGCCACAATTCTAAGGATTCAAAGTTAAACCATAAATGCTTAAAGTGATGAAGAGGTGTTTCTAAAAGAAGTGTGCAACTAAGCTGCTAACAAATACATATTGGCACTGCACTGACAGAAAATGGCCCAGGGGGGCAGGTTTATTTTACTTTTCCTCCCAGTTTAAGGTTGTCAGATGATTAAAACATTAAAGATAAAGGGTACAATCTGGAATGAGATTTTTTTTTTTTTCTGTTTGTTTTAACTGAATAAAAGCCCACTGGAAATCACTAAATAAATCACTGGACATAAAATCACTGGAAATCTGCAGTTGCTGTATCAGTTATGCCTGTAAATGGCTATTGAAATGCAGTACATGCACTGGAATGTGAAAAAAAGGGTATTGCTTCACTTTAAGTACATTTTCGTTTTACATACATGCTCTGGTCCCATTGTATACTTAAAAGTGGGGTATGTCTGTACTTTTTTTTGGCTGTCCACTATATGGTTCTCATTTCCAATGTTCATATTTTATTAAAGATTTTTTGCATTACAAGCAAAGTTAAACATTCTACACATAAGGAGCGTAGCGATTCACAAGAAACTATATACACATAACATCGTAAAAAATTGATAGACGGCCACTATGACTTGTAGCAGTTGTTATACTGTTTGATTGGTACGATTTGAGTTGTACTAGTAAAGATTTTCTCATGTGAAGAAGGGAGGACAGCCATAGGCACCAAAACGGATAAAGCACTAGGGAAAGTGTGGGTGGGGGGTTCTCAGAGAAAAAATTTTTTAGAATGAAAAAGACAAAAGGAGAAAAAAAAAAAAAAGAGAAGTAGAATGAAAGAGGTTGATCCATGGGTGTGGGGGTGTGATGAACTGAACTTCTTGGAGGTGCCTGCTGGCCAGCCTCTTACCAAAAGACTACAGGTCCTTCAAAAATCTATGTGAACAGACTTGGTTCGTGGAATTTTATATTTAGTTCGGGAAACGAACAGCCGCACGAACCCCAAAACCACCCTGGAGCTTGCTAAGCCGAATTGCTACTTTGTAGCAATTTCCACCGCAGTGTTCTAAGTGTCCGTCTGGGTGGCCGCATTTCCTATGCACGACCACGAGGTGGCAGCCATCTTATTCACATGAAAACAGGCAGCGGTGTTTGGTCGTCAAGTTCATGGAACTATTTTCGGACACTGAAACTCCCAAACACCGCTGGACTTCCATGATCGCCTGGGTTCGGTTTTATGGCACTTAGGAAGACAATGTCCAGTGGAAACGTTCCCATGAACAAGGGGAACAAGCTCCCGGCTAAGACTATTGACTATGTTCAGAAGTTTGCTCGTTTGTAAACTACCGAACTAGACCGACCACAAGCCCTGATTCTCTGGAACTGTTTTGGACATGGGACCATGTGTGCGGTCGGTCAAATTATGACTTTCAGGAAATTTCTGAACTCCTGAACTGATCTGGGTGAGTTTTGGATTTGTTGGTCACCCAGATCAGGCCTATCGGGGGATGTAACTTTTGAGGGGTTTTATAAAATTGTATGTTTTCTGTGCATGGAGATAATCGAGTTTAATACAGTGCTGACTCAATTATCTCCCAGGCATAGGGGAGGGATTGACCTATTTTGTATGGGAGTGTCCTGGACCTGAGAGCCAATGTAATCGTGTATATGTTTTTTACTGTAGTCTACTCTCAGGTCCCAGGGGGAGTGTCCCTTACATGGGGACCTGCATATAAGGCCATTTGTGGCTGCCATTAAAGTGATTCCTTTTACCCTTCATGAAGTCTAGGCTCATGTTTGGGGGATTGGAGAGCTATATTCACTATTGGGATTGCTATAATAACTATACTCCCTTGGATTACATTTAAGAGCAGCCTGGATTGCTATCTGGACTAGAAGAGGTCTACCCACTGGAAGCTGGCTCCTGGTCTTGGGTCCAGGGTGTGTGGAAGAAAGCCAGACCCCAACCAACCTGCGGCGGTTTGTGGGGTTTATGGTGTTCAAGTACGGTGCTTATGGTACTCAAGGATTACTAGGAAGCAACGTTTGACAGAGGTACCTTGTCAGTGGGCCAGGCGGTCCGTCACAGGGGTAGCCCCCGTGTTTTGCTACATTGGCCCTGGCTGTTATAAGTATGTGTAAAATGGAAACATATCCAGGATAAAGTTCCAAGGGTATACAGCATTTAGTAATTTATTTTATCATACTCTGGATTGCTTTCATGGTTCTCATTTCAGTACTGGTTTCCTTTTAATATTCTGACTCAATATCAGCCAATAAACAGAACTGAAACAACATCATCTCAAAAACATTGCTAGATTTACTTGCCTATAGTCATAAAAAAACAAAATATATGTCTTTAAATTACATACGTCAGTTAAATTATGCTGCCGTAGAGATGAGAGCTGGTATGGATCCAAAAATAGACCAGATGGGATACTTTCTAGAAAGTGAACTCTACAGCTGTCCACCTGCTCTGCAAAAGTGTGGAGGTCCAGTCTGGTCACCAAATCCCTATTACAAAACAAAAGCATTATGTGCAAAATACACATGCAATCTGGAAAACTAGAAAAGGACAAACCCATGTAGAGTACATAACGAACATACCCAGATATATATACCCTAAATGACTGATGATGACTAGTGATTTACAAGATATGTATTACAATGTTTTAAGTGTCTTATGAAGTAAATTTAAACATAAACAGGGACAACTATTAAAAAAGGAAGCAAAATATTGGAGATCACAAAGATGAAATTGATGAGGAATTTGACAATTTCTACATATAAGTTAAAAGGAGAAATTATCACATGTACATTTCAGCAAGTTTGTTCCTTAAAAAAAAAATAGAAAAGTTCATGGAATTTGATTTGAATTCATTGAGATGCTTGATTCATTTTTAAGTAGCAAATCATAAGCATAGCATGTCTGGGAAGATAAGGTCATGTGTAGATCTGCCTACCTTTTAAGCAAGAGAAGGCCCAATCTTTTTGTAGCTGTGGTAAGGCACTTTTTATATGTGCTAATCATAATCGGCATGCAGTTTAGATACAACGATCGATCTTAAATCAGTAACATTGAATATGATCGGGTGAGACGGCGCACATTAATGTATGACTAAGCTTACACTGCACTATGTGCACACATTTTACATTTTTACCAGAAGGATAAAACAATGCTGTGATTACTTTTGAAGGTGTCCATATGGCCATTTGTGAAAGCAGCACACATTATCAAGATCTCATTTTGTTTCAGAAAATTATGGGTTTGTTCAATAAACCAGGAATAGTAGAGAACTTAGTGGTGCATGTATGTCTGAGAATAAAATATATATACATGTCTGGCATTACAAAGAATGTGCTTACCTGTGAAAACCTCTGTTTAGTATTTGTCTCTGAACAACAAGGCCAGGGCAGGAGGCGTCAGCAGCTGCAATTGAGGAAAAATGTAATGTAACACAGAAATATCAATTTAGTACTCGTTTGAGGTGCAAGTAGGAGTCTGATGGACCTTCAAAATCACGTTATGCTTACAAGAACACTCCAAGCAACATAATCACTATGGCATTAATTTCATCAACCGAGCATATAATCCTTTGTTCAAGCCTAAAATGGCAAAATTACCATGTTCTATGATTTTAGAATATTGTGTTTTTTCACTTTATCTCTTCTATCAGTACAAGGTAAATAATTAGCCAAAAGGATCTGGGTATATCTTTACGTATTGTTCACAGCTGGAATTTAGCAAGTTGGCACAAACACCATTGCTAAATTTTTGGGGTTTGCAAGTAGGTAATTGAGACAATTGGTATTTCAATGTATATATTTTCCAATGCTTGACTTGGAATTGACTTGGAGCTCTGGAATATTCACATTGAGATCAATATTCTTCTCATTAGCAGCATTCATGTATTTGCTGCCGAGAGATCCCTGTAAGCATTCTGTATTAAATTGAAACAGTACCAGATTTAGGTTCTTGTGACAATCCTATACACTAAATGATCCCAAACAATTATTGATTTTAGCAAAAACTATAACATGATTCTGGCAGTCTAGAAATAAAATAAAAAAGTTAAGTCAGATACAACATTTACATCATAATTGCATAATATGTTGATGGCATCACTGAATTATGTAATCAAGCATTTAAATAAATGGGGCTATTCTATATCTTGAAATATATCGTGAATATATTTTCAAAATAATGGAATTATGTGCAAGTCTGTACCTGTATTTCTTACAGCACAAAGTAACATCAAGGAGCAAGAAAACACATATTCAAGCCTAGGCATGATCAGCTAAAACAGGAATCTGTAGAAAAATAAAAAAATTTTTTTTATCAAACAGTGAGTATAACTGGCCTTGAAAAATTCCATGAGCTTTTACAGTGTTACCCCTGTGGACTAATTTGAATATTTTACACAGCACTGTTTATATATGCACATTCCACTGTAAACCCCAAATTATGTGACTTTCATTAGTTCATGCCTCCCAACCATCCCATTTTTTTTGGAGATACCAGGGAACCCTTCCCCAACATTAATAGTTTGAGCGCATGTTCAGTGGGCCGGCCATTAAAACTGACAGACCAGCCCCCTTTCCTGATGGTTCCACCACTTTGGGGCAGAGCTAGTGATGTGATTGTGTCACTGTTCCGCCACCTTTACCCCCCTCCCACTGGCGTACTGATTCTCAGGGGTTGGGAGGTATGTTAGTTTACCCTCTATACAATAAGCCTTTAGAACTCTAAGTAGGCTTATTTTATTATTATTTATATAGCGCCATCATATTCTACAGCTATTATAGATAGTGTATATTTAGAGGGTAAAGGATCACTATAAGGTCAGAAACACAAACATGTATTCCTGACCCTATAGTGTTAAAACCACCATCTAGCCCCCTGGGCCCCTCATGCCTCCATAAATATAGTAAAAATCTTACTGTAGTCAAGCTTGAAGCTGTAACTCTGCATGCTGTTAAGCAAGCAGTCTGCTGACATCATCAGAAGTGGTAGCCTGATCCAATCACAATGCTTCCCCATAGGATTGGCTGAGACTGACAAGGAGGCAGATCAGGGGCAGAGCCGGCATGATTCAAACACAGCCCTGGCCAATCAGCATCTCCTCGTAGAGATGAATTGAATCAATGAATCTCTATGAGGAAAGTTCAGTGTCTGCTTGCAGAGGGAGGAGACACTGAATGTTTGGATGCATTTTAGGCAGTCATGACCCAGGAAAGATCTCTTAACAGCTATCTAAGGAGTGGCCAGTGAAGTTATCACAAGGCTGTAATGTAAACACTGCATTTTCTCTGAAAAGACAGTTTTTACAGCAAAAAAGCCTAAAGGTAATGATTCTACTCACCAAAACAAATTCAATAAGCTGTAGTTGTTCTGGTGACTATAGTGTCCCTTTAAGAAGGCCCTGTTTTAACAAGCTTAGAATCTATAAGGATTTGAGGTAGGCAGATATATATTGTTAGGTGTCTTGCCAAGAACAAAAACATGTAAGGTAGTCTGACCAGAATTTAAACCTAGGTTTCCCAGTTCTAAGGCAATAACACTGCCAACCAACTTTAACTCAAATTTACTATTTGAAAATATTCTAAAACCCGTCCTCTCTGCTTATTATATTCATCTGTCCTCCTGTCACTTATGAGGTAGTCAGCTACAAAAGTAAACAACAATAATGAATGTTTATTTTTAAAATAAATAAATAAATGATTGCAGTGGAGGGGAGGTGTGGAAAGCCACCATTTTCCCTGAGTAAGGCTCGCTAAACCGTCCAGTTCAGATATTTAGCACTTCGACCTCTCAATATTGCGTACACCAGTGTTATCACTGTTATTTTGCTCTGCCATATTTCCTCATTTTTTACGGATTTAAGTGCCGTGTGAAAATCACTGCTGTAAGGAACAAGGTCTATCTACCTATTCAGTAATTCCTTAAATCACTTCAACCAAAGAATGGACCAAACCCAACCTTTCTCTTTAAGTATTACAGAGTAATCTTTCTTGGTGTTTAAAAATATTGGAAATACTTTACTAAAGTGAGAATTCAAATAGAATTTTACATTTAAGGATACAAGAACTGACATGGAAACAAAATTCCCTGAGTAAACTATGCTTCCAGTTTAGCTACCTTGGTATTAAATTTGAAATTCACTTTGAATTCTCAATTTAGTAAATAACCCTGTCGATATAATAGATCATAATAAATTTCATATATTGTGACTCATCATTTGTAATAATTAAATGGCGCTAATAAAATTATGCAATCCCTTTACTACATCACTCCCAGAATCGAATATAAGCATTTTGTATATGTATTTTGTGCAACAAAATCTACACAAAGGTTCACTCACTCACCCTCATGTACACTCTAGGATTATTTAAGAGCCTGTGGAAGAACACATTTCTCTGCCAGAAGACCCTATTTTAATGCCTACAAGTATGGTCACTAATTTAAGGCCTGCAGGTATGCTGGAAATGTAAGCTCAGGAAGGAAAGAAGTTTCAATAGAACTCACCATTCCTACAGTCTTGTAGAGAAGAGTGAATGAACTCTGCCATTTAACTTTTAGCATTGCATTACATGAGTATTCCAGGGATTGATGAAGATTGCTATAGCAATATCAGTACCTTTATTTTAGATATATATTAAGTAACTGGATTTATGACCAAATGCAGACATTTATTTGACATTTGTTGCTAGCTGTATTGCTAGAAATTATTCTAGGATCCTAGAAAATACTTAAAGCGAGAAATTTAAACATTTGAATATATCCAGGGCTCGAGTCCTGCAGGAACGCATGGGAACGGCGTTCCTGCACTTTTTCCAAAGCAGGAACGCCGTTCCCGTTACCTGTCCTGCAGGACCGGCCCTGGTCCCTGCACTGAGGGGCCGTCACATGCTGTGTTCCTTCTCCAGCTATAACTCTCGCGAGACCCGCGGCTGTTACCATGGCAACGCTCCGCACAGGCGAGTCTCGCGAGAGTTAGAGCTGGAGAGGGAACACAGCGTGTGATGGCCCCTCTGTGCAGCGGCTGGCTCCCTCCAGCATACCACCGGACCACCAGGCGATCTCCCCCCTCCCTGACAAGGTAAGAAGCAGGGAGGGGGGAATAAAATAAAAAAATATAGACACATAAAGTTAAAAAAAATGCTCCCCCCCACACCCATCATCCAGCACTCACACACCCATCATCCAGCACACACACACCCATCATCCAGCACACACACACCCATCATCCAGCACTCACACACCATCATCCAGCACACACACACCCATCATCCAGCACACACACACCCATCATCCAGCACTCACTCACACACCCATCATCCAGCACTCACTCACACACCCATCATCCAGCACTCACTCACACATCATCCAGCACACACACATCCATCATCCAGCACACACACACCCATCATCCAGCACTCACACACCCATCATCCAGCACACACACACCCATCATCCAGCACTCACACACCCATCATCCAGCACACACACACACATCATCCAGCACACACACACACACATCATCCAGCACTCACTCACACATCATCCAGCACTCACACATCATCCAGCACTCACACAAACACCCATCATCCAGCACCTCACACACACATCATCCAGCACTCACACACACACATCATCCAGCACCTCACACACATCATCCAGCACTCACACACACACATCATCCAGCACTCACACACACATCATCCAGCACACACACACATCATCCAGCACACACACACACACACACATCATCCAGCACACACACACACATCATCCAGCACTCACACACATCATCCAGCACTCACACACACATCATCCAGCACTCACACACACATCATCCAGCACACACACACACATCATCCAGCACCTCACACACATCATCCAGCACTCACACACATCATCCAGCACACACACACACATCATCCAGCACACACACACACACACACACACACACATCATCCAGCACACACACACACATCATCCAGCACTCACACACACGTCATCCAGCGCGCACACGCTCACCCTGCATTCATTATACACACTCTTCACTCACTACAAACACACTACATTCACTATACACCCTCTGCATTCACTATACACACTCTGCACTCACTACACACTGCATTCACTACAAACACACTGCATTCAGTGTACACACTCTGCACTCACTAAAAACACACTGCATTCATTATACACACTCTGCATTCACTACAAACACACTACATTCATTATACACACCCTGCACTGCACTATATGCATAGGAGTGTAATTTTTTTTTTTTTTTAAAGGGGGGGGACGGCGGGAATCTTGGGTGAGTTCCCACACTTTTTTCCCCAGGACTTGACCCCTGAATATATCTGTTTTTGGCACACCTACTCTATGTGAGAAACATTGCATTTCTGGTTTTATACCAACATTTCAGACCAACTGTAAAATATTGCACAATAAAGGATGCTTTCTAAAGATTTCTCCACCCCCCTCCCCCCATTTTTATTTTTTATAGAGCCTGAATAAGTGAAACAAATAAAGCTTGTGTAAGTGTAATTTTTTCATTTTTAATTTTGTCTGAAAAGCAATCTATACAAAAACATGTTGCATATTAAGTTTGTATGCCAGCTATGCACTCCATGCTTATAGTAAATTGTATGATAACAGTATCCCTTTAAGGTTCCATTTCCTTTCCTCATCATCCCCACACACCATCAACACCTATGTATGTTATTCACGATGACATTTTACTTTCATTACATTAGATGAACTAAAATTTTAAATTTTTATTTTAAGTCAGTATTCACTACAGTCTTTAGTGGTTATTTTACTTTTAGGCTATAGTAACTTCCGCCGGTTATTGTGTCAAAAATATATATTTTTTTTAATTATAGGCATCTCTAGGAGGCTATGGTCCAGCTCTGCATCAAATTTAAACTTCCGCATTAGTAATATGTTAAGTATGGCAGCTGACGCTCTCAGCCTATCACTGCCAAGTAAAGGAAATCAAGGTATTAATGGCTTGGTGCTAAAACCGTACACCTTTAACTCTGTTAACTGAATAGTATTTAGCTTTACTACTAATATTTCTAGCAAGTCAATAGGACTTTTTTGTTTTATCCAATGTGCAATTATAAATTGTATTTCTCAGTTGTTTCCATCATGTCCTTTTCTTTATCTGATCTTGTTAAAGAGGCCAAATGATCAAAGTGTGAACACCGATTATCCAGCAATGAGGACAATTGGGGAGTGCATTCAAAATTGACTGTCAACATTTTTTTTTAAAGGAGTTCTTCTAGTGACAGTTTGCCAGCTGCAGGCACCATGTTTTAGCCAAAATGTAAATATTGTCAAAACAGTAATGTTTTGCATTGCCAGAAAAAAGGCACAGCATCTATGCACCAAAATAACCACTTTAAAATGCAGTGGGTTTGGTGCTTTGAATGTCCATTTAAATTTAAAGGGACTCTCCAGTGCCAGGAAAACAATCCGTTTTCCTGGCACTGCAGGTCCCCTCTCTCTCCCACCACCCATCCCCGGTTGCTGAAGTGGTGAAAACCCCTTCAGTTACTTACCTGAGACCTCCGCCGATGTCCACGCATGCGCATTAGAGCTCTCACATGAAAGCATTGAAAATGCTTTCCTATAGGGAATTAAGCGTCGCTGAAGGTCCTCACAAAGCGTGGAAGTGCCCTTTAGTGGCTGTCTAGTAGACAGCCACTAGAGGAGGAGTTAACCTGCAAGGTAATTATTGCAGTTTATGTAAACTGCACTAATTACACTTGCAGGGTTAAGGGTAGTGGGAGTTGGCACCCAGACCACTCCAATCGGCAGAAGTTGTCTGGGTGCCTGGAGTGTCCCTTTAAAGAGTCTATGAACACACAAATGTATTATTGTATTTTCTTTCTTTCCATGCACATTTGGCACTTATTCCACTAAACAGAACAAACAAGTGACTTTTACCATCACTGAAGGGTCAAACTGCCTGAGCAATTCCGTTTGAACACATTCCATTACAAATATAAACATACACACCCACACTATACATGAGGATTTAGCCCATGTTTTTACCAAGACCAACCTTTAACAAATGTATTATATAAGAATTCCTATCCAACCCCGTGTATATTGAGGCACCTAGTACTCCAGCAAGCATGTTCCATTCAATATTGGAAAGCACATCATCCAGCAACTTCCGCGTTCCACCGCACACTTCACCCTGAGGACCCCGAGCAAAGCTGTCTGCACAGCTGCCTGCTCAAATGACAGTCGCTTCGCAATATCTCATGTCAATGATTTTTGCATTGTTGTGATTATGAAATAATGCTATTAACGGTAATGATGTCTATACTGTCCGGAGAGGGCGTTGTACGTTATATGTCAGTTATTTTGCCTCGGGCATGTACTTAGACAGCCCCTTTCCGGTCTCCGTGAGTGGTTGTCATGGTAACGGCAGTTGCTATATTTCCTCAAGGTGTGCGATGCGTCAGACGCTTTTTATTGCGTTAAGGTAAATTATCTGAATAGTCATTTTTATTGTGAAATGCGTCACAAATTTTATATATTAAAGTAGCTTAGGGCAAAGTGTTGTTCAATTTTCCCTTCTATCTTTTATTTAGTTACAGAATATTAATTCTATGGTTTTTATATTCATAGTGCACCTATAGGAATGCATGATTCCCTGATATCTGTGTGAGTAGATGTAAATATTACACATTGAGCAGGAATGGATACACACAATAAAGGAAATGACAAAGGTTAGTTTATCAAAATCAAATAAACCTATCTATAGATATTTGGCTGCCTGCCTGCAAATTAACATGTGAATGTGATGCTTTTTTGAAATAAATAAATAAAAGATGGTAAAATATCTTAAAATGCCCTTTTGGAACAAAACATGCTTCACAAAACCAAATTTTATAAGGGACTTGGAAAGTTCATTTAAAGCGGCACTGTCATGCCAAACTTACCTTTCCCCAATCTCTTCCTCTTCAACCCCTCTGTCAGGATCTGTTCTTCTTTAGTTTTCTTTAAAATCATAAGACAAAGTAGGGGCTCTTTGCCTTATGGAGGTTTCGACCAGCTTTGACCAGCGGAGGAGCAAAGTGTGCTTCATTTCCGCTGGTCAGAGCAATTTTTCCATGATCCTTAGCTTTCCTCCCTGTTCCCACGATGCTTCCTGTCAGTATTGCCGAACGTCCTGTCACTTAGACAGAACGCCGGCAAAACCGCCGAATTGCATCCTAACATAATGAGAACAGTTTCTCCATTCGTTTTAGGATGCAATTCGGGACATTGTTCGGATCGCAATTTCATTCGAATGAATGAAACTCCGATCCTATTCGTGCCGTGGCTGCATCTTGCAGTCGCTTAGTAGATAACTCCCTAATTCCCACGGTATTAGGGAGCTATCTACTAAAAGGCTGAAAGACCTAAATTGGTCTTTCAGCCAACTTTACTAATACTAAGTAAAGGTTACTAAGTATTAGTAAATTCAGCCCCTACTCGCTATACCGTGAGTAGGGGCATGTCTACTAAAAAAAACAACCTACTAACCTATTGTCCTCCCCCTCGGGTGGGGCCCTAAATGACAATGGGGGGGACCTATTGTCCTCCCCCCCGGCCCCCACCCCTTAGCGGTGGGTGGGTGCCCTAAAAAACAATAAGGGGGGGACCTACTGTCCTCCCCCCTGGCCTCCACCCCTGAGCGGTGGGTGCACAAAAAAATAATAAGGGGGGACACCTACTGTCCTCCCCCCCAGCCCCCACCCCTAAGCGGTGGGTGGGGGCCCTATATAAGAATGGTGGGAGGGGGACCTACTGTCCTCCCCCCTGGCCCCCACCCTTGAGCAGTGGGTGGGGGCCCTAAAAAACAATAAGGGGGGTCCTACTGTCCTCCCTCCCTGGCCCCCACCACTGAGCGGTGGGTGAGAGCCCTAAAAAACAAGGGCGGGGACCTACTGTCCTCCCCCTGGCCCCCACCCCTGAGTGGTGGGTGGGGGCCCTATATTAGAATGGTGGGGGGGGAACCTACTGTCCTCCCCCCCTGGCCCCCACCCCTGAGCAGTGGGTGGGGGCCTAAAAAACAATAAGGGGGGAACAGTACCCCCCCCGGCCCCCACACCTGAGCGGTGGGTGGAGGCCCTAAAAATCAATAAGGAGGAGACCTACTGTCCTCCCCCCTGGCCCCCACCCCTAAACGGTGGATGGGGGCCCTAAAAAAAAAAAACAATAAGGGGGCCTACTGTCCCCCCGGCCCCCACCCATGAGCGGCGGGTAGGTGGCCCTAAATAAAAATTCACACACCCCCCAATCAAGGTGACTAGAGGTCCTTAGCCCCTAGTCACCCCCCCCAACCCAAATAAAACTATCCCCTATCTACCACCCTCACCCTAAAAATAGTGAGGGGGGAATAAAATAACTAACCTGTGAACAAAAATTAAACTTACCATTTGACGTCTTCTTTTTTTTTAAATCTTAATTTTTCACCCCCAAAAAAGGCCAAATAAAAAGCCATCATACCTGTCGAACTTAAAATAAAATAAAAAACCTGAGTGCAAAAAAAAAATCCAGATGAACAAGAAAAAAACAGACGCTAATAAAATTAATCCATCTTCACCCATGGAGGGCTCTGCAGGGTGGGGCAAGGCTTATTAAGCCTTGCCCCGCCCTGAAATTAGGCTAAGAACACTCTGAATTCCAAAGAACTTTCCCACGCTGTGTAAAATGACACAGAGCACTGTGATTGGATGGATTTCAAGCCACCCAATCAGAGTGCTCTGTGTCATTTTGAAAAATAATAATGACGGTCTTGATATGCAGGAGAAATAAGACTTCATACAGCAAAAGCGTTCTGTATTAATTACCACTATTTTTTGCTTTCAGCTTTTAAGGACAGCATGAGTTACAAAGCCCTGAAGTGTGGCATACGCTTCAAGCCACCTGCCATTATTCTCCTATATGAGGATGTGTCAACAGGAAAATCTCGCCAACGCAGTATGCCAATAAGAAACTTTTCAAAATTTTCAGGTATGGACTGGTTTTTTTTTTCTTCAGGTTTATCTAATAATTGACATGTCAATTGGAATACACCAGCATTGGAAAAAATATCCAACCAAGCTATTTATCCAATTCCTGTGTCAGTTCCTTACAATTATCAGTTTAGCTCGAGCCAGATATAGGTTGCGTAGGGCCCAAGGTGTGGTGCCTGATTGCGCTCCCTCCTAGTTTCTCTGTTGCTTTGAGTGGTTTGTGTGTGCTGACCAAGTGTTGTATGTGTGTGGGCCTGGCAAGAGAGAGAGACTCTCTAGTTAAAGGACCACTACAACTTAAAGGGACACTTTAGGCACCCAGACCACTTCACCTCACTGTGTTCCTTTTGCACGTAGTGCTGCAATGTTAAAAATTGCCATTTCAGAGAACTGCAAAGTTTACATTGCAGCTCTAAGTCTGCCCTCAGTGGCTGTCTATCAGACAGCAACTAGAGGGCTTCCGGAATCGTAACTGACTTTTGGTCCGTTGTCTGACACTGGACATTCTTGCGCTCTACACGAGGACCTCCAACGTCAGATTTTTCCCGTAGGAAAGCATTGATTCAAGGCTTTCCTATGGGGAGATCTAATGTGCGCGCTGCATTTGCCGCACATGCGCTTTAAAGCGGAGCTTCAACCCAGCGACGAGGGACACTGGCACTGGGATCAGGTAAGTAAATAAAGTGTTATTAACCCTTTATTTACCAGGTAGGTCGGGACACCAGAGAGGGGGGATGCAGAGGAATTGGTAGTGCCAGGAATACTGCTTTGTATTCCTGGCACTACAGTATCCCTTTAGGCGCAGATGTATGGGTCAACAATTTATTGATAGGTGTAGGGGCATATTTTTTTTAAAAATCTTTACATTTACAAGACATCTTATTGTGCAATGTATAGATTAATTTGTACTTTATTTATATCTAAAGTTATAAATATGACATTATTGTGATTGATTGCTAATTTGCTCCACTGGATTTTTTATCATTAACTCTAGATTTTCTTTTTCTTTAGACTGTAGCCGAGCAGCAGAACAGCTGAAAAATAATCCTCGCCACAAGCAGTATTTAGAAAATGTGTCACCAAAACAGCTGGAGAGGCTTTATATATTGTTAAAGGGACATTTAAACGGGGAAAACCTTCAGGTAAGTCTGGAGGGAATTCGAAGAGATGAAACTTTAGACCCAGAGGAAGATTTGAACAAGCTGGATGACAAGGAGTTGGCTAAAAGGAAAAGTATAATGGATGACCTCTTTGAGAAGAATAGGAAGAAAAAGGATGACCCAGATTTTGAGTACAATGTAGAAGTGGATTTTCCTCAGGATGGGCCTATAGAGAGCTGTGGCTGGGATGAAGAATCGGAGAATGAATTCTAATCAATACACCGGTCATTGCAGACAATTTTTCAGGGATATGAAACAACTTGATATAAACTTTTACTTAAAAATTTAGTTAATTCAAGGGGCGCATATTTTAACAGCATTATGAATATAATGCATTACAAATATACTTTTTAAAAAGGAAAAAGTAAATCTCTGAATGTCAGTTTTTGCATGATTTCCCATGGATCGGATTGTTACACAGCTCTTGCAATGTAATCCAATTAGCCAATTTGTAAGCCAATCCCTAGACTGCTATCAAACTGAATGGAAAAGATGAGTGAGCATAAAAGCTTTTATGACATCAGCCATGCTCATGCTCTGTAATAGAATACCAAGCAGCAGCGCAACTACCACCTCATGCTCAGGGGGCCCATTGCACTTAGGGCCACCTGATCAGTATTGCTAAAATGGGGCCCAGTCAGGTCTTCGGCCCTTTATCAGCTCGATCACATCAGCAGCAAGGGAGGAAGTCAGTGCAGGTAACTTCCTCCGAACTACATAGAGAGAGAACCAAGTGGGAGGAGGAGACAGCACAGGCAGAACCCCAGGCACCCACCCTCCTGTACACAAAAGGTATGCTAACAGGAGGATGGCTGACAATATAACACTTATGGCATGTATGTATCTGTGTCAGTTTGTGTGCATCTGTGTGTAAAGGTATTTGTATGTGTCAGTGTATGTATCTGTGTGTCAAGGTGTGTGCATATCTTTGTAAGCACCCACACCAAAGAACTCACCCCTGCAATCAAGCAGAAATATTACATACAAACACACCCCTGTATTAAAACACTAAAATTATATACAAATACTCCTGGATTTAAACACCAACACTACACACAAAAGCCCACCTACATTTAAAATCCAATACTTCATACAAACACACCCCTGCATTTAAAAGCTAACACTACACACAAGTACATCACTGCATTCCAATGACAAAAAAAAAATACAAATACACCCGTACATACACACAGATACTCTATACAAAAACATGCTTACATTTAAAGCACAAACATTGCTCACAAATACTACCCTTCAAGGATGGGCAAATGGTAGATCCCCAGCTGGCATAACATTGTGGGAATTGTATGGCAGATGGGGATCTACCTCCTGCACTGATGCAATGCAGTTCCCACAAGACTGCTACATTTTGCCTTCTTGCAATTTTTAGTGTGTGGTGTTTTGCATAAGTCAATAAAATAGTTTTAAAATGTTGACCACTGAAAAAAATACACTACATTACCTCTTTACTGTGAGTAGGCACAGTAATACTAAGCAATATAAACTATACTTCTACAAGCTGTATTTGAGTAACCATGTATGGCTTCGTAAAACAAATATTTCAAATGAAATGGTTGTGCAAGTTCAGGATTAAAACCAACTGACACATCCCAGCAAAGTTACATATTATTCTGTACACAGCAGTTATAGTCATCCAAGGAGATTACATAGTACTAATATTCAAAGACAGAACAAAGATGACAGATCATGTTTCTTCAATCAGTGAATGAAAACAATGACCTTAACATTCTTTTGATTTTTGAGCTTGAAATGAATGCATGGGAAAACCTGTCGTATTCATTTAAATTATACTTTTTTTTCTAGTTTCTTGTTATTATTATAATAACATATGTTAACACTGTAGATCTAATATCAGATTCCACACATTATGGTGTAACTGTAGCCAATAATTTTTATTTAATGTGACGATTCAGTTACAGACTACCTTTCAGGTTATGTTGAATTTGGTAACAACATTCTGCCTATCAGGCATGTCTTCCTACCTCACTAGTAAATTATTATTTCATGAAGATTTTGTTCATATGAATAAATTATGTATTTATACTTTTTTGCCAAACTAGTTATCCTCTGGAAATATCCTTTTTTTTCTTTGGATCAACAAAAACATGGCAGTATAATCCTGGCATAAGCTATGTAGTGTCACTTTGCTTTCTTACTTATAGATGTCAAGTGATTGATGTAATTGGGTGCATTGTCTGCACTTTCTTTTCCCTTAACTGGATGACCAGTTGTAATTACTTCTGTGGTTTTATATTCTATTGTATGCTTTAAAAACACTATTTCTCTAATCCTTAATCATGTATTTTTGTTTTGTTTCTAATGCATATACAGTTCAAAATTGTAGAAGCACACTTCTTATTGTAAGTGAAACTGATACCAAAAATGTGTGCTTATTTATTTATATATACATATATACATATATATGTGTGCATGTGTAAATATACATTTTTTTCCTTATGTTAACATACACATGTTTTTGTTTTGTACACAGTTTGCAACATTTCATTTGTTTGTAACTGTTATAAAACACAAATTAAATATTTAAACCAAAATGTATTTTGTCTTGTAGTTCATCACATCAAAAATTAATTACACATGTGCTAATAATATACTTTTCTAGTGACATCTACAGGTCCTATTATGTAAACTGCAATGATACTTATGGTAATGCAACGATAAATGGTAAATGGTGATATTTAGTAAAGTACAATGTAAACTTGTTGAGTTTATATTGTTAAATGTAAATACTAAACAGCAGCTTGTTAACTTACAATCTTTGAGATATGTGGAAAGACACTATTTATTTTACCCCACTGGACCCTAAGGACTCCATGCCAGCACTCCTAAAGGTAGGGGGGCTGGGTGGAGTAAAATGTAAAAAAAAATAAAAATAAAATTGTATGTGTCTGTTAGAGAGTTTGTATGTGTTTGTGTGTCTGTCAAAGAGTATATGTGTGTTTGTCAGAGAGTGTATGTGTTTGTCAGTGAGAATGTATCTGTTCTTGTCAGTGAGAGTGTATATGTGTTTGTATGTGTGTCTGTAAAAGAGTATGTGTCTTTGTCAGTGAAAGTGTATGTGTATCTGTCAAAGAGTATGTGTGTTTATCAGTGAGAGTGTATGTGTGTCTGTCAAAGAGTATGTGAGTCTGAGAGTGTCAGTGTGTGTATCTGTTTGTCAAGGTTTGTGTATGTGTATCTAAGTGTGTGTGTGTGTATGTGCCAGTGTGTATCAGTGTGTTTGTATGTGCCTGTGTGTGTGTGTGTGTGTGTGTGTGTATCTGAGTGTGTCAGTGTGTGTATGTGCTAGTGTGTATCTGTGGGTGCAAGTGTGTGTATATGTCACTGTGTGTATCTGAGTGTGTGTGCATTTGTGAGTCCAGATGTGTGTGTCAGTGTGTATCTGAGTGTGTGTATCTGTGTGTCAAGGTGTGTGTCAGTGTGTATCTGTGTGCCACTATTTGCCAGTGTGTGTATCTTTGTGTCAGATACATACACACACACACACACAGATACACACACTGGCTACAGCTGCAAAGTGGGGACCAACTATATATTAATATTGAAGTATTTAGAATGCAATGTCATAAAAGTCCCTGTTGGTGTAATGGTCAGGTGTCCCAATACTTTTTTTCCATATAGTGTATCTTGAATTGACCTTTCAATACTGGATTCATGATTCCATGGATGCATGTCCATGTTTACATTAGCAGGGTTATTTACTATAAGGCCAGAGCATACATACACATAACCAATTGTTACCCTAGCTCTTTATTTCTTTATTTTCTAAATGCCGAGATGCAGAAAATAATTTTTACATTATTGTTTCCCTGACTCACAGCATACTTTGCTCTTTTGCAACAATGTGCACATAGTTTCTCTAGGGCTTTTGCATGTGAAGCTGAAGGTGGGTGACAGGCCGATAAAGGGTGTGGGGGAGAGGGGAGGCTGAGAAACACCCCTGGCCAGACAAAGCAAGCTGACCCTATTTATAGAAGTTTATTATATACTTTGCTATTTTTCTTTTATATTAGTTTGTATATTTGTGCAAAGGTGTTTTTTGCTGATTTAAAAAATATTGTCAAACTATGAATGTCATGAATGCTGGAGAAATGAGGGTAAAATTAGTCACCTGGGTAGACAGTCAATATAGAGGAAGCATACAGAGAAGAG
This sequence comes from Pelobates cultripes, assembly GCA_933207985.1. Taxonomy (NCBI): domain Eukaryota; kingdom Metazoa; phylum Chordata; class Amphibia; order Anura; family Pelobatidae; genus Pelobates; species Pelobates cultripes. The sequence goes on along the minus strand of OW240913.1, from coordinate 60,553,842 downwards.
GAGATATTAAATAATATTTCTATTTCTCTTTTTCATTTGATCTTTAATATACATTTAAAAGAAAATGGAGCGTTCTATGAATAAAAAAATTGCTACAGGTTACAGGTGCTTTTGTATGCAAAAAAATGGGGGATGATCTGCTAAATCAAAGTAAACAAGATAACATAGCGTATAACTGTGTATTAAAGTGAACCACAGATATGTTTACAAATGCCCACTCACTCATTCACAGATGTAAAACAGCCTTGAACATAAATTCCTTCTTAGGATTCAACTCAATTCTTCCATCAGTATTCCCCCATAGATGGGCTAGGATGTATGAGCTCAGAGAGAAATAGAATAAAATTGAAGTACACTATCCAGAGTATGTAAAAAAGGAATTTAATAACTTACATTTAAGCATAAAACAATCTGTATCACCACCAGGCGACCTATGCGTTTCATCCAATGCTAGGCCTTCCTCAGGGTCTTCAGTGGTGAATAGCAGCAAAGATCAAATTAACAATAACAAAAAGGTGCTTTTCACAGTTTTTTGTTTTTTCAATGGTGTAAATATCAGAGCAGTGTCAACTCCCCTTTATTGTAATTACAGCAAAATATTTACAAAACACATTATTAGTTAAAACACCCAAAGCATACAACTTGCGGTACAACTACATAAATATGCATGGTTGGTACTGATGCGACGGTTCACCAAAACAGTTAGAGGGCTATTCAGTAGCGTGTGGATTTTCTGATTTTGAATTAAATTCAAACTAAGTTTGAATTTTTTCCAAACTTTTTTCCTTTTTGGATTGTTAGGTCTGAAATTTAAAATTCACTTTAAATTACTTCTTAAGCGTTTGCAATATTTAAAGGGACCCTATAGGCACCCTGACCACTTAATCTCAGTCAGAGGCTGATTACCCATAGGGCGGCATAGGCAGCTGCTTACGTATTGAGCTAAGCAGTGTGGGATCAATCTCTGAGCCGGCTTGGTCATCAAAATATCTTCCTGCACAGCTTTCTGCCTGCTGGCGGATCTAAGCGGGAAAGCACCAGAGCACAGGATGGGTGTAGCAAATCATGCGGGGGGGACAGGTTATGGGGAAATCCCCCCCAGCCCCGCCGGCCCCCCCCATGCTGCAGCCGCCCGAGCGCTCTGTAGAGAGCCTCAGGCGGCTGCAGCTTTGCCCGGGCGGTGCATCCATGAGGGCGGACCGCACCGCCCGGGCGCAGCATGTAGCGTGGCCGAGCCCAGTATAGTCCGCGGGTACAGGGAGCATCTGTCTCCTGTACCCGGCCGGACTAACAGGAAGTGCACACTGAGTGTGCGCTTCCTGTTAGTCCGTCCGGGTACAGGAAACAAAAGCTCCCTGTACCCGCGGACTATACTGGGCTCGGCCACGCTACAACTGAGGTGGGGGGGGGGAAGAGTGACAAGGTGTGGGGGAGAAAGTGACAAGGGAGGGAGGGGGAGAAAGAGTGACAAGGGATTTTCTGATTTTGAATTAAAATCAAACTAAGTTTGAATTTTTTCCAAACTTTTTTCCTTTTTGGATTGTTAGGTCTGAAATTTAAAATTCACTTTAAATTACTTCTTAAGCGTTTGCAATATTAAAAGGGACCCTATAGGCACCCTGACCACTTAATCTCAGTCAGAGGCTGATTACCCATAGGGCGGCATAGGCAGCTGCTTACGTATTGAGCTAAGCAGTGTGGGATCAATCTCTGAGCCGGCTGGGTCAAAATATCTTCCTGCACAGCTTTCTGCCTGCTGGCGGATCTAAGCGGGAAAGCACCAGAGCACAGGATGGGCGTAGGAACCGGGGGGGAATTGGGGGGACGCATCCCCCCCAGCAAATCATGCGGGGGGGACAGGTTATGGGGAAATCCCCCCCAGCTCCGCCGGCCCCCCCATACTGAGTGTGCACTTCCTGTTAGTCCGGCCGGGTACAGGAAACAAAAGCTCCCTGTACCCGCGGACTATACTGGGCTCTGCCACGCTACAACTGAGGTAGGGGAGGGGGGGGGAGAGTGACGAGGTAG
>OW240913.1:60497265-60551714 GCA_933207985.1 Pelobates cultripes | reverse complement strand
AGTGCACATTTTTTAATTATGGCATAGAATGATGCTTTAATGTGAGAAGGCAACAATAATAGATAGAGCAATGTAAAATGAAATAACGTAAGATTAGGTCTAGAAGTTAGAGCATTTTCATTCAGGCGTACAGCATTAACATGGCTTGGGCGAGCAGTTATTTAAGCATGGTATCACGTTAGGTATGCTTTAAAGAAAGCTGCGCCTGTTTGTATCTGCATCGATATTGCTTTTCAGGCACCTTCTCCCGGTCTGTTTATCAGGACAAGAGAGGTACACGCTTGGATAGGACAAAGTGCCATAAAACAATATTTGATCTGCGCAACAAGTTATGGGCATCAATGCTGTGGTGTCAGGGTTATAGGGAAATTCTTGCTTAGGGGTGCTTGCTAAGGAGGCAAGCATTAGTATGCTACCCATCGCTTAATGCACCACCTATGGAGCTCCGTATAGATTCTCATTTTAAAGAAACAAAGGCTGCATAATATAGAACATTGCTTTTCCTGCTAAATAGGATGCCCTTTTGCTTAAATTCAGTAATAGCATATTTTAGACAAAAAAACATCAGTGTAATGCCTTATATAAACAGGTTTGGGTTGCTGTCTCAAGTTATACTGGCATGTGGTCTAATGCAATGCTGTGTAGGTTGTCACATAGAAAAAGCAAAGGCAAAAACTCTGTAGGAATTAAAGTAAAATTACATAATAACAGGTTAAAGCCTATAACTGTACACTTATCTAGCATGTAAAAAGGTACGTTCTTTAAGGGGGAGCGGTGTGGGCTGCTTCTGAGCCTTGTTGCCAGTTTTGGTGAGTAGCCTGTGGTGGTTACGGTCTTGCCGCCATTACATATGACCTCCGCCATCTTGATTGCTATGTCTTGGTGTCAGATCAGGGCGGCCCTGCTGCTGCACCATGGGTGGTCAGGGCCCGAGGGTGAGGACCGGTATCACCTCCCTGGTCCTGAGGGGACGGGGCCATTTCCTCACAGGCAGTGGCGTACTAAGGGGGGGGCGGAGGGGGCGGTCCGCCCCGGGTGCCACCAGGGTGGGGGGTGCCATGACCAGCCCCGCTGGCCCCCCCCATGCTGCAGCCACCCGAGCGCTCTGTAGAGAGCCTCAGGCGGCTGCAGCTTTGCCCGGGCGGTGCGTCCATGAGGGCGGACCGCACCGCCCGGGCGCAGCCTGAGGAGAGGGGCTGACAGGAGGGAAGCGCTCAGCGTTCAGCGCTCCCTCCTGTCACTCCCTCTCTGTAGCGTGGCCGAGCCCTGCCTCATGATGGTCCGATACTCTGTGTGCACTTCCTGTTAGTCCGGCCGGGTACAGGAAACAAAAGCTCCCTGTACCCGCGGACTATACTAGGCTCGGCCACGCTACAGGGAGTTAGGGGAGGGGGGGACAGAAGAGTGACAAGGGAGGGAGGGGGACAGAGTGACAAGGAAGGGAGGGAGGGGGACAAAGGGTAGGAGGGAGGGAGGAGGACAAGGAGTGACGAGGGAGGGAGGGGGACAAAAAGTGACGAGGGAGGGAGGGGAACAAAGAGTGACGAGGGAGGGGGACAAAGAGTGACGAGGGAGGGAGGGGGACAAAGAGTGACAAGGGAGGGAGGGGGAGAAAGTGACAAGGGAAGGAGGGGGACAAAGAGTGACAAGGGAGGGAGGGGTAGAAAGTGACAAGGGAGGGAGGGAAGGGGACAAAGAGTGACAAGGGAGGGAGGGAGGGGGAGAGAGTGACAAGGGAGGGAGGGGGAGAGAGTGACAAGGGAGGGAGGAAATTGACATCCATCACACACACACACACAATGCTACAATCATGCAAACCTACACACACACACAAAAACACAATGCATTCCCTTACACACACACTAATACACCCATTACACACTCAATACACCCACCCACAGGCGCACACACCATCCATTACATACACAGAAACACACCTTGCAGTCCTTACACATACAAACACAATTTCACACAATGCATTCCTTACACATATCAGGACATCCCCTACACACTCCACCCCCTGTGAACAAACTCATTGGTGGAACATGAAGGTGGACCCTGGGACCCAGACCTTGAGCTGTGTAAAAGGCCCCCAAATAATGGAGCTTCTTCCCGTTCTCCCAGAAAATTGATTTTTGTGACCACAGTTACAAACAGCCTCCAGAGAGCCTGTTCTACACCAGACCAGTGGAGCCAGACTGCAGCTAGAGCCCATCATCATCCTCATCTGGTTGTAAGTAGGCAATCTAGCATATTATTCGTAGCACTAATCTCTAATTTACATGGAAAGGGGTTCTAATATAAATGGAAGGGGTAGAGACGGGTAGTAAAATGTATGGAATGCATTTCTGAAAGTGTCACTGAATGGCAGTTAGGAAATGTGGTCACCCTAAGTCAGGGGCAGTATTACACAATCTGTATATGTATAAAAAAATATAAAAAGTAATCTGCAAAGTACAAAATGTTTGTGTCATATGTCGTGCTAAAAATTAAGCTAGGAATGTGCATATTTTTTAAAAAATAATTTTTAGAATAATGATACAGACATTTTATTTCTTACATTTGTGATGATTCTTTTTTCCTCTCTATATTCAAGGGACACTATAGTCACCAGAACCACAACAGCTAAACGTAGTAGTTCTGGTGTCTATAGCATGTCTTTACAGGCTTTTTAATGTAAGCACAGCCATTTCGTAAAAAGGCAGTATTTACATTACTGATGAGGAATACCTCCAGTGGACACTCAGATGGCCACTAGAGGTGCTTCCTAGTTGAGACATGAATGCCGCCCTATGAAGTATCTGCGCATGTGCGGCAAAGCTGCGCATGCGCACCAGAAAGCAATGACGTTATTTTTACAAAATAGGGGGCGCAGCATCAGGAGGATCCCGGCGCTGTATCCAGGTAAGTAAAATTCCTTCCCTGTAGTGACCCTTTAAAGTTATTATTTAATCATTTATACAGGGAGTGCAGAATTATTAGGCAAGTTGTATTTTTGAGGATTAATTTTATTATTGAACAACAACCATGTTCTCAATGAATCCAAAAAACTCATTAATATCAAAGCTGAATATTTTTGGAAGTAGTTTTTAGTTTGTTTTTAGTTATAGCTATGTTAGTGGGATATCTGTGTGTGCAGGTGACTATTACTGTGCATAATTATTAGGCAACTTAACAAAAAACAAATATATACCCATTTCAATTATTTATTATTACCAGTGAAACCAATATAACATCTCAACATTCACAAATATACATTTCTGACATTCAAAACAAAACAAAAACAAATCAGTGACCAATATAGCCACCTTTCTTTGCAAGGACACTCAAAAGCCTGCCATCCATGGATTCTGTCAGTGTTTTGATCTGTTCACCATCAACATTGCGTGCAGCAGCAACCACAGCCTCCCAGACACTGTTCAGAGAGGTGTACTGTTTTCCCTCCTTGTAAATCTCACATTTGATGATGGACCACAGGTTCTCAATGGGGTTCAGATCAGGTGAACAAGGAGGCCATGTCATTAGATTTTCTTCTTTTATACCCTTTCTTGCCAGCCACGCTGTGGAGTACTTGGACGCGTGTGATGGAGCATTGTCCTGCATGAAAATCATGTTTTTCTTGAAGGATGCAGACTTCTTCCTGTACCACTGCTTGAAGAAGGTGTCTTCCAGGAACTGGCAGTAGGACTGGGAGTTGAGCTTGACTCCATCCTCAACCCGAAAAGGCCCCACAAGCTCATCTTTGATGATACCAGCCCAAACCAGTACTCCACCTCCACCTTGCTGGCGTCTGAGTCGGACTGGAGCTCTCTGCCCTTTACCAATCCAGCCACGGGCCCATCCATCTGGCCCATCAAGACTCACTCTCATTTCATCAGTCCATAAAACCTTAGAAAAATCAGTCTTGAGATATTTCTTGGCCCAGTCTTGACGTTTCAGCTTGTGTGTCTTGTTCAGTGGTGGTCGTCTTTCAGCCTTTCTTACCTTGGCCATGTCTCTGAGTATTGCACACCTTGTGCTTTTGGGCACTCCAGTGATGTTGCAGCTCTGAAATATGGCCAAACTGGTGGCAAGTGGCATCGTGGCAGCTGCACGCTTGACTTTTCTCAGTTCATGGGCAGTTATTTTGCGCCTTGGTTTTTCCACACGCTTCTTGCGACCCTGTTGACTATTTTGAATGAAACGCTTGATTGTTCGATGATCACGCTTCAGAAGCTTTGCAATTTTAAGAGTGCTGCATCCCTCTGCAAGATATCTCACTATTTTTTACTTTTCTGAGCCTGTCAAGTCCTTCTTTTGACCCATTTTGCCAAAGGAAAGGAAGTTGCCTAATAATTATGCACACCTGATATAGGGTGTTGATGTCATTAGACCACACCCCTTCTCATTACAGAGATGCACATCACCTAATATGCTTAATTGGTAGTAGGCTTTCGAGCCTATACAACTTGGAGTAAGACAACATGCATAAAGAGGATGATGTGGTCAAAATACTCATTTGCCTAATAATTCTGCACTCCCTGTATAGCAACTGCAAATTCCGTAGCGCTGTGCAATGGGATAAACAACTCATAGTTTACAGAATAAGAATATACCCGGCGAGTAAAAATGCTATCCCCCCCAGATTTTTTTGGGTTCCTACGCCCATGCACAGGATCACCTTCAGGGGGTGATAGCTCATGCTTCACTAAGGGCAGGTGCTAGCCAGTGCTTTTGGAGAGATAGATTTTCCATAGCCAGACTACATTCATAATTTGAGGCTTAATGCGCCCCTTATTCCCTTCCTGCATGGCATTGCTGAGAGGAAGTGATTTCGGCTCACTTCCTTCAGGCACGAGAAAAAAGCTGCAAGGGAGGTACGGAAAAGCTCTGCACAGCCTGAAACCTGGTGCAGCTTACTGCCCTGTGGAACCACAGGGAGGCCTCCAACACAAAGACAGGCAAAGTCAAGGGTGGCTAAAACAGAGCCCATTCTATCATATATGTATATGACAGTGTTTGGCAATATATATCGCTGTATTTGTGTGCAGTGTATCCGTGTGTATATATATATATGTGAATCTATGTGTATCTGTTTATATGTGTGGCAGTGTGTATCTTTCTTTTGCATTGTATCTCTATTTATATATATACAGTTGTACTCAAAAGTTTGCATACCCTGGCAGGAACTGTGAAATTTTGGCATTGGTTTTGAAAATATGACTGATCATGCAAACAAATAATGATAATAGAAATCACCCAAGTGGCCCTGATCATAAGTTTACATACCCTAGAATGTTTGGCCTTGTTATTGACACACAAGGTGACACACGCAGGTTAAAATGGCAATTAAAGGTGGCTGTGGCTTGTTAAATTGCAATTAGTGTCTAAATGTGTATAAATAGTCAATGAGTTTGTTAGCTCTCATGTGGATGCACTGAGCAGGCTAAATACTGAGCCATGGGAAGCAGAAAAGAACTGTCAGAAGACCTGCGTAATAAGGTAATGACACTTCATAAAGATGGAAAAGGATATAAAAAGATATCTAAAGCCTTGAAAATGCTAGTCGGTACTGTTATCACTTATTAAGAAGTGGAACATTCAGGGATCTCTTGATACCGAGCCAAGGTCAGGTAGACCAAGAAAGATTTCAGGCACAACTGCCAGAAGAATTGTTCGGTATACAAAGAAAAGCCCACAGGTAAGGTCAGAGAAAATACGGACTGCTCTGGAAGAAGACGGTGTGGTTGTTTTTTCAAAGAGCACAATACGACAAAACTTGAACAAAAATGAGCTGCATGATCGAGTTGCCAGAAAGAAGCCTTTACAACACCGGTTACAATATGCCCGGAAAAACATTGACATTCCTCACAGCTTCTGGCACACTGTAATTTGGAGTGACGAGACCAAATTAGAGCTTTATGGTGAAAACCATAAGCGCTATGTTTGAAAGGGGTCAACAAGGCCTATGGTGAAAAGAATACAATCACCACTGTGAAGCATGGTGGTGGCTCACTGATGTTTTGGGGGAGGGTGTGATCTAAAGGCACAGGGAATCCTGTGAAAAAATTCTGCACGAAGGCTGCGCATGGGGTGCTCTTGGACTTTCCAGTATGACAATGACCCTAAGCACAAAGCCAAGTTGACCCTCCAGTGGTTACACCAGAAAAATGTGAAGGTTCTAAAGTTGCCATCACAGTCTCCTGACCTTAATAGCATCGAGCCACTCTGGGGAGATCTCATGCAAGATGACCAAAGACTTTGCATGACCTGGAGGCATTTTCCCAAAACGAATGGGCAGCTATCCCACCTACAAGAATTAGAGGCCTTATAGACAACTATTACAAAAGACAGCACACTGTCATTGATGCTAAATGGGGCAATACACAGCATTAAGTACTAAGGGTATGCAGACTTTTGAACAGAGGTCATTTCATTTTTTTTGTTGCCATGTTTTGTTTTATGATTGTGCCATTCTGTTATAATCCACAGTTGAATATGAATCCCATAAAAAAATAATAAAATAAATGTGTTTTGCCTGCTCACTCATGTTTTTTTTAAAAACGGTACATGTATTAAGAATTCTCCAAGGGTATGCAAACTTTTGAGCACAACGGTATGTGTGGTACTATGTCCATGTGTGTGTTAGTGTGTATCTATGTTTGTAATAGTCAATCTGTTAGTGTTTCTGTACGAGTGAGTGTCTGTGTGGCTGTGAGGAGGTATAAAGGTGAGTTTATCTGTGAATGCCTCTGTGTGAGAGCAGTGTTTGCATGAGTGTTTGTCCTTAACTGTGTTGTGGCATCTGTGTGTGTGGCAAAATGACAAGGAAATGCATGTTTGAATTGCAAGGTAATTACTGATTCTAGTTTGGGAATTAGAAGTTAATAGTGTAGCAATGCGGAAATAATTGGCAGGGTAATTGAGGCTGTATTTAATATGCAGTCAGTGCTGTATTTAGCGCGAGGCTGACATGGCATTTGCCTTTTGAAGCACTTTTGGGGGGGGGGAGGGACTGCAAAAAAAGCCACACCCAATCGCCCTGGCAGATGCCTTGTCAGCCTCTTGTCCTGGGGGGGCCCCGGAACTGGCTGGCTGGCCACTTTGGATCCCTCTTGAAGCTCGCATCTACTGATGTTGGGGGCAGAGGGCGATGGAGTGATCTGAATATGATGTCACTCCGGCCCCGGCATCACTGAGAGGCGCGCGAGGGACTGTGCAGGAGAATCATAGTTCCCTTACCGCCTGCACTGTGTGCCAGCCTGCCAGCCCACCTGTGCCTGCATGCCCTGCCAGCAGAGCTGCAGCCAGCCCCACTGGACCCCAGGGAAGAATCCACTCCAGCACTCCCAAAGGTAGGGAGGCTGGGTGAATTGAACTTGGTTGTGGTGGTAGGGGACTCTATCATTAGGAGAGCAGATAGGGCAATCTGCCGCTCTGATCGGCTCAACCGGACAGTTTGCTGTCTCCCGGGTGCTCGGGTCTGGCATGTTGCTGATAGAGTGGATGGATTATTGGGAGGGGCTGGGGATGACCCAGCGGTCATGGTCCATGTTGGTACCAATGACAAAGTAAGAGGAAGATGGAAGGTCTTAAAGAATGATTTCAGGGAATTAGGTAGCAAACTTAAGAAAAGGACCTCCAAGGTGGTATTCTCTGAGATATTACCTGTGCCACGCGCTACAGTGGAAAGGCAGCGGAAGATTAGAGAGATCAATGTGTGGCTTAAGTCTTGGTGCAGGAAGGAGGGTTTTGGGTTTTTAGAGCACTGGGCCGACTTTGCGATTGGGTACAACCTTTATAGTGGTGATGGATTGCACCTAAACGGGAGAGGGTCTGCAGTGCTGGGGAATAGGATGGCTAGAAGGTTGGAGGAGATTTTAAACTAGTAGTAGGGGGGGAGGGTCATAGCAATCTACAAAATGGAGATAGGACAGAAAGGAGATGGGCTTTAGCACAGTATAAGGGGGGTGGAAACGGGGGGAGGGGCAAGCTCAGAACAGAGAAGCTGTGTAATGTTGAAAATTCACAAAATATACAAGTGACACATAATATTAAATGTATGCTTACTAATGCAAGGAGCCTAAATAACAAAATGGGGGAACTAGAGGCATTAGCATACACTAAACAATATGATATAATAGGCATAACTGAAACATGGTGGGATGAGACACATGACTGGGCAGCTAACTTAAATGGGTACATGTTATTTAGGAAGGATAGGAAAAACAAGAAGGGTGGTGGGGTATGTTTGTATGTCAACCATGATTTAAAGCCAAATGTTAAGCAAATGGAATGCGAGGAGGATAATGTGGAAGCTTTATGGGTAAATATCTGCTTGGGGGAAAAGAAGGGAAACCAACTATTGGTTGGGATATGTTATAAACCACCTAATGTTAATATTGACGAGGAACAACAGCTGTTTGAGCAAATTGAGAAAGCTGCAAATCTGGGTAACACTTTAATTATTGGAGATTTTAATTACCCAGATATAAATTGGGACAGAGGGACTAGTACCTCAGCAAAGGGAATTAGGTTTTTAAACTTGTTAAATGACACCTTCATGTCACAACTTGTACAAGCACCAACTAGAATGGATGCTTGTCTGGACCTGGTTTTAACAAACAACGTTGATCTTTTGACCAACATTCAAGTAGGTGAGCACTTGGGAAATAGTGATCACAATATAGTGTCCTTTGAAATAAACTCAAAAAAACAAAAGCACATGGGGAATACTAAAACATATAATTTTAAAAAGGCCAATTTCAATAAGTTAAGGGAAGCTTTACAATATATTGACTGGCATAAACTCTTTAGTGAAAAGAACACTGAGGATAAATGGATCATCTTCCAACAAATATTAAAAAGGTACATTTAAATCGGACAAATCAGATGCATCTTATAAAAGATATAAGGAAGCAAATAATGCGTGCAAAAAGGCAATTAGACTTGCTAAACTTCAAAATGAAATAATGATAGCTAAAGAGAGCAAAACCAACCCCAAAGCATGTTTTAAGTACATAAATTCTAAAAAAAACAAAAATTAAAGTGTAGGTACACTAAAAACTGAAACGGGGGTATTAGTTAATGAAGACCAGGAAAAGGCAGGAATTTTAAATAAATATTTCTCCTCCGTATATATTAAGGAAGAACCCATGGCAATTGATGTGCAAATGATTGCTACTAAAAACTTGCAGAATAATTGTAATTGGTTAACTCAAGACAAGGTGCTGCACCAACTAAAGAAAGTTAATATAAACAAAGCTCCAGGGCCTGACGGTATCCATCCACGTGTACTTAAGGAACTAAGTGTAGAAATAAGTGAACCTCTGGTTTTAATCTTTCAAGATTCTTTTCTTTCAGGAAGTGTTCTGGAGGATTGGAGGAAGGCAGATGTGGTTCCTTTATTCAAAAAGGGTTCAAAATCCTTGCCTGGAAATTATATACATGTGAGCTTAACTTCTGTGGCTGGGAAAATATTTGAAAGGTTATTAAGGGATAATATTCAAGAATTCCTTGAGAAGCACATGGTTATCAGCAAAAATCAGCACGGTTTTATGAAGCACAGGTCACGTCAAACTAACTTGATTGCGTTCTACGAAGAAGTAAGTAGAAGTATAGATCAGGGTGTTGCCGTGGATGTGATCTATTTGGATTTTGCTAAGGCATTTGATACAGTTCCACACAATAGATTAGTGTTCAAACTCAAGGAAATCGGTCTAGATGAAAATGCTTGTTCTTGGGTAGAACATTGGCTTAAAAACAGAGTACAAAAAGTTGTCATTAATGGTAAATTTTCAAGCTGGACAGAGGTGGCAAGTGGTGTCCCTCAGGGGTCTGTTTTGGGACCCCTTCTATTTAACATGTTTATAAATGATCTTGAAGACAGCATTGAAAGTCATGTTTCAGTGTTTGCAGATGACACAAAACTCTGTAAAATAATACAATGTGAGCAAGATATTACTTTGCTGCAGAGGGATTTAGATAGACTGGGGGACTGGGCACTCAAATGGCAGATGAAATTTAATGTTGAAAAATGCAAAGTTATGCACTTCGGTGTAAAGAATACACATGCAACGTATACCCTTAATGGAAGCGAATTAGGGATAACAACACACGAAAAGGACTTGGGAATTGTTATAGACAACAAACCATGCAACAATGTGCAATGTCAATCAGCAGTGGCCAAGGCCAGTAAGGTATTGTCATGCATGAAAAAGGGCATTCATTCTCGGGACAAGAATATCATTTTGCCTCTTTATAAATCACTGGTAAGACCCCATATTGAATATGCTGTGCAATTTTGGGCACCTGTTTTAAAGAAGGATATTATGGCACTAGAAAAAGTGCAGAGGCGAGCTACAAAATTAATAAAAGGAATGGAACATATCGGCTATGAAGAAAGGTTAACACATTTAAACCTATTTAGTTTAGAAAAACGTTGCCTGAGAGGGGATATGATAACATTATACAAATATATTCGGGGCCAATACAAACCATTGTGTGGAAATCTATTCACAAACCGGACTTTACATAGGACACGAGGCTATGCGTTTAGACTGGAAGAAAGAAGATTTCGTCTAAGGCAAAGGAAAGTTTTTTTTACTGTAAGAACAATCAGGATGTGGAATTCTCTGCCTGAAGAAGTGGTTTTATCAGAGTCCATACAGATGTTCAAACGGCTACTAGATGCATACTTGCAAGAACAGAATATTCAAGGATATAATCTTCAATGTAGGGTAATAACTGCTTGATCCAAGGATAAATCTGACTGCCATTCTGGGGTCAAGAAGGAATTTTTTTCCTAGCTTGTTGCAAAATTGTGCTTCAAACTGGGTTTTTTTTGCCTTCTTTTGGATCAACAGCAAAAAACAAATGTGAAGTAGGCTGAACTTGATGGACGCAAGTCTCTTTTCAGCTATGTAACTATGTAACTTTAACATAAATTAAAATAAATTCTAAGTGTGTTAGTGTTAATGTGTGTCTGTTAGTGAGAGTATTTGTGTGTCTGTTAGTGAGAGTGTATGTGTGTGTCTGTTAGGGAGAGTGTGTGTGTCAGTTAGTGAGTGTTAGTGTGTGTTGGTTAGTGAGAGTGTGTGTGTGTGTGTGTCACGGCCCCCGGCCAGCAACCACATGTGACCGCACCCGATCTGTGTGGTCACTTAAACAAAGTAGAAGACTTACCTAAGTAGAGTACCTAAGTAGAGGCAGATCACGGGCAGATCCGGCGGCGCGCCAATCCCCAGTGAGCACGGCGTTCCTATAGACGATGGGCGCTGTAATAGCAAATACATATATAGCCCCGCCTCCGGGAGGGTCAGGAATCACGCACACATTTGTGTGTGGCCACGTAATCAGCGCGCACGCACGTTCTGGAGTCAGATGATCCATGCCCACCAATGAATGTTAGGAAAGGGCTATAAAAGCCCATTTCTTTATTTCTTCTTTGCCCTGTCGTGGTTTCCACTTCTTTGGTTATCCGAGAGCGCATTTCGTATATTGTTATCCCGATTTTTGATCTTGGCTTGTTCTGACTATTCGTATTTCTGGTATCCCTGACCCTTTGTCTTTGTCTTCTCGTTCATGCTCCTGTCTGTGTCCCTGACTTCGGATTGTTTCTGACTATTCTTTCTACGTTAAATCCGACCATTTTAAGGCCCAGTAATAAGTTTTTCATGTTGACTTAATTCTGTTTTGTGGCGGAACCAGCCTCGCCACTGGGCATTGGAGAAGACTGATTGCCAGCCTCCTGCCATGTGACTATGGCCCCTGGGATGTATTGCCTGCTCTCCTGCACTGCTGAGGATTGCTACCAACTAGGTGGATTTGGCTATGGAGCTTGTGTAGTGCCCTCTGTTGGTAGCAACAGTAATATGCACTACCTGAATAGCAAGACTGGTAATTTGCATATTCAGGTAGATTTGCATATCGCTAATTCTGCATGCAGGAGAGACATTTTGTGTTAATTATGGTCTTCCCCACCCATTTATAAATATGTAATTATGTTATAATAAGTCACTGTATGTTGTCTGCTATGATTTGACTGTTTGTAATTTTATTGAGTTTTCACAGCAATGTTAATGTAATGACCATATGGGCTAGTCCCTTAATTAAAGTTTTAGACAGTTCTACTTCACCCTCAATTTGGAGTCCTGCCTCTTGTTGGGGGAACCTGCTACAATGGATTGCTATGCTCTGCATATTCCCTTGCTGTAATCACTCCTAAGCTCTTTTAAGAGCTCGTTCCTGCTTCGCTCTGAAGGAAGAGAGGTTCGGCCTATGGTGGTTGTGGTGTTGGCTGGAGTGCTTGGAATCCTCAAGCCAGTCGGGGTGCCAGGTGATTCGTTACATGTTTGTTGGGCCACAGCCCCTTCCTGACAGTGTGTCTGTTAGTAAGGGTGTTAATGTGTGTCTGTTAGTGAGAGTGTGTGTCTGTTAGTGAGTGTTAGTGTGTGTGTGTATCTGTCAGGATCATGATGAAAGTCCACAATAGGGGATGAAAAGTTGATCTTCTTTTAAATATTTCAATAAAAGTTACTTTTTAAGGAAATCTGAGAGTGCAGCCAACTATTTCAATTTCCTAGATACTGGAGCCCTGGTGATGCACCCGGTCACACAACTTTGAAGCCTGAGTGCAAGGTACAACAGCTTTTATTTATATATATATATATATATATATATATATATATATATATTATTGATACATTTCTTCTTCTAATTCAAAATATTAGTTCTTTCAGGGTAATTAAATTATACAGTAAAGCATACTCACACACAGACATAGACAATCTTACTGATGCACACAAATAGGCTCATTGACAGACAATCTCAATGACACACACAGACAAGGTTACTGGCACCCATACAAATTTAGTACCGTCAAACTCTAATATACACACAAGTTTACTACAGACAAGCTTACTGTCACACACGCTCACTAGAGACAAGCCCATTGACACACACATGCTCCCTACAGAGGAGCTCACTAACACACAGATTCACTACAGACAAGCTCACTGACACACATGCTCACTACAGACAAGCTCACTGACACACATGCTCACCACAGACAGGCTCCGACACACCGATGCTCCTTACAGACAAGCTCACTAACATGCACACACACATATGATCCCTACAGACAAGCTCACTGACACACATACAAGCTCACTCACTAGCAGGCACACACACACACACAAACTCACTAGCATGCGCACACACACAGAGGCTCTCTCACTAGCAGATGCACACACACAAATACATCCACACACACAGAGGCAGACAGTCACTGACACCGAGGCAAACATCCACACATACAGAGACAGGCAGACAGCCACACACACACAGACAGCCACACACTCACACTCACAGGCAGACAGTCAAACACACAGGCAGACAGTCAAACACTCACACACACACACACAGGCAGACAGTCACACACAAGCAGACAGCCCCCCCCCACACACACAGGCAGCCACACACACAGGCATACAGTCACACACACAGGCAGTCACACACACAGACAGTCACACACACAGGCAGACAGTCACACACACACACACACACACACAGCCAGTTACACACACGCAGACAGTCACACACACACAGACAGTCACACACAGACAGGCAGACCTGCTTCTTACCTCCACATCCCTTGGAGCTCCTGGAGACTGGTTGTTGGGGAAGCAGGGACCCCTTCCTGCTTCCCATGCAGCAGTTACCAGCACCCCCACCGCACGCTAGCTCCACCCCCGCGGCAATATATATATATATATATATATTTTTTTTTTTTAATGATCACGGCCGGCCATGTGTGAGCTGTGCGGGCTGCCTGGCTCCCCCTGCTCCCATGGGACCCTGTGCGGCCGCACAGCTCACACATGGCCGGCCGGAATTACAGGAGCCTGAGTAATGATAAGGGCTGTCAGCCCTGCCCCAGGTGCCCCGTCCCACCGGGAAATTATCCGGTATCCTGGTGGGCCAGTCCGGCCCTGTCTGTCAGTGAGTATATGTGTGTCAGTGTGTGTGTCTGACACTGAGTGAGTGAGTGTGTGTCTGTCAGTGAGTGTGTATGCATTTCTGTCAGTGAGTGTATCTGTTAGTGTGTTTGTCTGTCGGTGAATGTGTGTCTGTCAGTGAATATTTTGTCTAACTGTGAATGAGTGAGTGTGTATGTCTGTGGATGTGTATGTTTCAGTGAAAGTGTGTGTTGGTTAAACAGTGTGTGTGACAATGACTGTGTATCTGTCAGTGAGTGTATGTCAGTGCATGCATCAGTGAGGGTGTGTGTCTATCAGGAAGAGAAATTTGGAAGTAGGGGTGCCCAAGCTTTGTCATGCATAGGGCAGCACAAATCCAGAATACACCACTTTATACAGTTATAAACAGAGGGTTCATGTAGGGAGGAAAAAACTGGGACAATTGGCAGGAGAATGGAAGAGAGTATTTGAAATAAGGGTGTAAAGGAAAGAATTATAAATGGGTTGATAATTTATTTAAGTATGTAAGTAGAGTCGTGTAATATGCATTGCATAAGTTATTTATACAGCTCCACACTAATGTGCAGTAAGTATTATAAAACACTGCTGCAATAAGCAGTGTTTCAGTATTATGCAAGCCCACATTGATTTGGAGAATGCATGAATTTATCTCAGATACACTTCTGTCGTGCTCTCTCTTGCTCTCTGTCTCTCCCAACCTTAATCCAGTTCTGACATCAATTAAGTGATCTGGCTGCCGTGTTTTGCATGAACGGCAATGTTTACAATGCAGTGTTTAGATGACGTTAGTGGCTTTAACACTGACATCCATTGGAGGCACTTCCATAGGGACCATATAATTAGCGCGGTGTGGAGTTTTTCCATGCATGTACACTAGCCCCTCAATGCTTTCAGGTGGGAAAGCAATAGATTGGCTGAGATTATCAGAATTGATGATCTCAGCCAAGGAAGACAGAGCACTGCGTTGAGGGAGAAAAGTTAAGTAAAATAACTACTACTATAGCGTTAAGAATACATGTATGTATTGTATTTCTAACAGAATAGTGTTCCTTTAAGACAAAACCTGCCAATTCAGCAGAGCAATTGGCCTAGTTACACAATAAAATGAGTTTGGGATTATGTGTGTTTTTCCCTTTAAATTGATTATTTAGAATTGGAATGGATGTCATACATTTACTAGTCAGCAGAGGTCTCACTGCATTATTTTTTGTAAAAGCTCAGAGAATCACATTCATTAAGTAGAAAAACAGTTATCAGAATGTTGTGAATGTCAGAGCCTAGTAATCTTTAAGAATTGAAAACTGATCTTTGTAGATTCAACTGAATAAATCAACATATGAGCAGAACCTATACGTCATACTTTGATCATGATGGTTAGTCAGACCTTGTTACCAATTTTAGCAGACTTACAGTGTCACATGAGCAGAAATACTTAATTCCATAGTGAATATAGATTGACTCACAGTTCTTTGTATTTCTACTGTCCCTCATCCATACAATCTTGCATTTAATGACAGCAAACATTGTGTATGTATAACATAATGTATGGAATATTAAATCTAAAGTTCCCAGCACTGTCTTTTTTGTTTTATGTTACATTCTACCTACACTCCCAATACATTATCCTCCTGCAAAAACACATTATTAACCTTATACTCTGTTAGCCTGGTATCTCCCTTGGCATTTTATCATTGTGGAATATATACCACAATATTAGCAGTATCAATGATGTCCAAATTTGGAGGGCATTCATTGGCCAAGTGTTTTTTTTTAAATTCTTTATTTTGGTTGTGCTTTAATAGGTGTACATACTGGTAAAGACATGTCAGCAATTCCGTCAATATTTTACAGAAAGAGAAACGGATCATGTCAAAATCTTACAGCACATTTTATAATTTTAAAAAAAGAAACACTAAAATAAAAACAGTATAACTGATGTATCATGTATGATCATGGTCTAGAGAATGTCACAACTACCAGTGTGGTCCAACATGCAAAACTATGTAACATCTACATAGACTATAGAAGATAGACAGAACTAAACTGGTCCTTAGAATGGCCAGGTTAATACGTTGAAAGACAGAGAATGGTTAAGGGAAAGCCCAGGTCAAGGAAGCCAGAAATACACGAGATCGATAAGGAAAGCCAAGAGATAAGAGTAGTCAGGAATAGCCAGAGTCAAGATATCAGGAAGATCAAATAACAAGAACAAGGAAAACACACTCTCGGGAACCAGGAACTGAAACCACGACAGGGCAATGGACAAGGGAACTTCAGGGGTTTAAATATCCCTTGTTGTGCTGTGATTGGTCAGAGCTTGGTCTCGTGCTTGTGCATGTTCGCGTGACCCTTGGAGGTGAAGCTACAAATGGCCACAACCTCATGGTTGGTGCCATTTTGTTTGCCACTTGTGGAGGGGACGGACGCCCAAGCAGGAAGGCTCCTGGCTCACTGCTGAACAGGTAAGTTCACTAACCTGATAGCATGGTCGCACCGATCGGGTGCGACCACGTGCAGCTGCGGGCCGGGGGCCGTGACAGAGAAGCTCCAAGCGTAAAAAAAAAGGACTTTCACATGTGATACTAAGGTATAAGTATATCGGCTATTCCAGTCGCCTAAGAATTAGTCAGCTGTAGCTATGGGGATACATGGTGGTGGTAGTCGTCTGGTAGAAACACACATTGTTATATAGGAAAGGGCTGTCATCAGTCAGCAGAGTGTTGGGAAGAAATACACTCTTAATATTAAACTCTACATCATCTAGCAGAGCCAGAAATAATAAAATAGTAAATTAATAAAATAGTAATAATAAAAACAAATAAAGACCACCTAGTAAATAGAACAAATAGTAATATGGCAGAACTGTATGCACTCATAACAAGCATGCAGTTCAAATCAAAGAGAGCAGCTTCTCTGTTCAGGTTGGTGCATTGCTAGATGTCGAAGCCGCAGCTCCTGGTACAAACGCGGTTATCCGGTCCACTGACCACATCTGTCGGAATGCTGGAGATAGGGTTCCGTCTGGTAGTCCCAGTTCACGGAGTAAGGAAGGTGCTTCTGAGAGGTGAGTGAGGGAGTGGGTCTTGCCACCCTTTTCTAAGAGAAGCCTGTGCATCCCCCATTTGTAGTATGGGAGTAACTGGGTAAGTTGCAGGAGTGACTGTCACCTAAGAATGGTGTGTTGGACAAGTCCCGCTTGTGATCCTCAAAACTCATGGTAGCCAAAATGATTGAGCATGTCAGCATTGCTCTTTTGCACTGTATGTAGGGCCCAATCTGTGGCCGACTGTGCCACCTTCACAGTCCCCATGTCATCGTCAGTGATGGCAATCTTGTTGGTAAGTGTGGCCTCCTCTTCCCTCACCACTGCCACATCAGCTTGGAACATTGCCCCAATTTCCTGGAGTAGAGCTTTGATGTCTGATGGTAGAGCTTTGGGGTACCTTTGTGAAAGTGGATAGCTGTTCAGGTAAGCTTCCTCGTCTGAGGAAGCTGAGGTAGAGGCCTCTGCCGGTGCCATTTTAGCTGGTCCGGGCCTTGCATTTTGCAGGAATGAACCAATATCTAGGGACCCGGGGCTCGAATCGGCCCAATGTTTCTTGTTTCACTTCCCAATCTGCCTCTGGATGTTAGTGCGGCAGTGTATGCCCGTGAGACCGGTGTAGGCTGTCAGTAATAGCTGATTTCTGCAAGTGTTTATGGAGCTATTGCCTCCTGCGTCCGTCTTGTGAGGCTGCTGGCTCAGCTCCTCCCATTGGCTGAGTGTTTTACCGAGCAGTTTGACTCAGAACTGAGGGGAACCATGTCAGGGGCATGGTGGTACACTAACATCGACAGAAAGGTGCATTGCATATAGTGCTAGAGTGACTCATGTGACAGCTCAGTGCTTTGACCCTTCAATACCCATACTATGGTATTTTGGATTGCTCCTCACTTGGATCATAAATCTAACCCTAACTGCAAAAAAACCCAAAAAGAATTAAAAAAAATCACTCACACTGCAGAATTTGTTAGCAGTCTATACATGCCAGTATAATAATAACATTAATAATAATACTTGAGAAAAAATTGTGAAAAATAGCTGAGGCTTTCAAAAAATCAAGTTACTTATAGAGCTTAGAATGGTGGTTCCACAATGTGCAGTTTCCTGAATTAGTTATTTGCAGAGGACTTTGTGTTGTCGTGGCTATGAAAGGTAAAACAAATATATGGTCCAGGCACTCAAGGATCACTTGCGCAGCAGTTTATTGAAAAACAAGATAAGCATGCAACGTTTCTATCTCTACTGAAATCTTTTCAAGACTATGGAGGAAATAGAGTAGTCTTTAAATGAATGGGATTCTTATTCTGCACATTTTTGTTAAAGTAGAGGAGAGAACAAAATATTATAATACGTCTAGGCAATCGGCTGTTGCAGGGCTTTCAGGCAGGACAGAGAAGCAAAATTTTATACAACTGTATATTGAGGCCTGCCAGTTTAAATTCAAAGACATGATGATTGAATGTGCTTAACATGCTAAAATTCCTGCCCGGGTGAAGGTTATTAAGTAGCTTCAAAACAACAATAAGAAAAATCATCAGACAGGTGAGAATATAACTTTAGGATTTTCCACCCAGTTGATCCCTGTGCCAGCAAAATGACAGTCAGTGACTATGTGCCGTTAGAGTTGTATACTGATGCATGTATTATTGTGTTTCATTTTACTTTTAATTTATTTTCATTTTGTAATACATTTCAATACTGAGTACTTTGGACTTTTGAGGACTCTGTAACACCAAAAAGACTGTGTGGAACGTAAGAATATAATGAGGAGTCTCCGGTGGAAGGCATGTCAGAAGTACAAGTATCTGGTAGAATGCATGGTGAAGGAGGAACGCACGCAAAATGGAAACTACGTTCCAGAGAAAGAGGCCAGGAATTCAACCTAATTGAAACGAGCTAAAGATGTATGGAACCACTCGGCGCAGATTGGCTGGTGTCAGCCACGGGAGTGGTTACTTGATATTTAAAAAAAAGCGATATGGCAGACCAGAGTTTAGACTATTTCCCTTTATTGTTCTTTTACCTCTGAGGAAGTTCGGGCCAAACCAAACAAAATGCATAGGGTTAAGTTGGGCATTACATAGCAATTTTACTGTCTGTTTTTGTTTTTTGATTCAATAAATTTATATTTGGTCACATCTTAAAGTTGAAGAAAGTTTTATCCCAAACTACAGAAGACAAGACAATATCTCCAACATAACGTATGCAGCAAGTAAATCAGGGAATGTACCACAAAGCTTATGTAATGAGCATAGTGTGGAACGTATAGATGGAATAAAAAAATTGTAACGTATGTAGGCTGTTGTGGATTCCTATTTAAATAAGTAAAACAGTGTACTAAATGTAAATACTACAACCGGATTAGCCTTATTGTTATTGCTATTCCAACTCAATCCCCTCGGCAGGGTTATTGGCCTCCCGAAGTGCTGACCGGCCTTCCTCCTAACAGGCACACTGTAATAGTCTACATCAGTGTGGGCAGCCAATTACAATCTCTGGTAGGCGGGGTACAGACGCCTGGATACACAACACTTCTCCCTGTTGATGGGACGGAATTTAATTGGAGCTTGTACGAGCACTGATCTTGTCATTAGACACCCCTATTTAAACCTGGTAGTTCAATATATCGGTTCACCTTGAAGAGCCGATTGTGGCGAAACACACATTGGGACCTGAATGACCATTTGTTTCTGTGGGAGATTTATTGGATACGAGGGCTAACTCTATGACCGTTTCTATGTTTTCACTGACCTATTGTAACGAGAATATACCCCTACACGCAGGATCCAGCTAAACAGAGGCAAATACAGAGGAGAGATACGTCTACCGGACCTTAGAATGGCCGGACTCGACGTATATGAGAGGAGACAGAGCCAGGAACAAACCGAGGTCAAGGGCACAGAGAGACAGCGTAAACTAGGACAAGCCGGGGTCTGGTACACGGAAAACAGCAAGCCGGCAAACAGTACAGATAAGGATAAAGCGAAAACGAAGTCAGAATACGAAGCCAAAGTCAATACGAGAAAACACAACTGAACACCACAAGCGCTAAAGGGAACTGAAACAGAAACCACGATAGGGCAACGAGCTAAGGGAAAAAGGTAAGTTAAATAGCTTTTAAACCAAAGTGATTGGCTCTTGTCACTTCCACACCCCCTATAGGTAATTGTATAGGGAGTGTGGTATGACAGGAGCCAATGGGAGCCTTTTGGCAATTAGGCTCCCACTGTCTCTTTAAGAGCGCGCCCGAGACTCGCGGCGCGCTCTTAGTTTCAGGCGGGACACGTGACCGCTTCACGCGGTCACTGCCCGCCTTCCATCCAAAGCAGTAGGATGAGCCGCGCGCGGCTCGTGCAGCCGCAGGACCGCGCGCGGCTTGAAGAGAGGACCGCGACCGGCCCCCGGTTAAGGTAAGTAACGCTACACCTATCACCCAAAGCATCAGTTTTTTAGTTATTCTTCAATCAGACTACTTTACTTTATGAGGGCCCAGGAAGGCACAGGATAGATTTAGTATTATGTATATTGTTTCCCCCCTTCCCACCTTTGCCTTTTGTTGCAAATTGTATGTTTTTAGTTCTAATGCTAAGACATTTCTTTCTCCTGTCTCTGATATGTAGTGATACGTTTTATGGATTTACCATCTGAGTGATTTGATGTCAAGGAGAAAACACTCTTGTGACCCTTTACCTAAACCTTTGCTTTATTTATTTTTCATAGACAGAACAATTCGATTGTACCACCATTCGAGTTTTTTATATATAATGTATAGATAATAATGTTTTTATATAATTTTGATTTAAAGGCTATATTGATCTTAATATATCACATATTATGATAAGTAGATTGAAGACTGCAGAAATTCCACACACCACAGATCAATTATACAATGTTTATGTTCCACTAGACTTAATGGGTGACTTTATTGATTTTAATTGGTTTAATAAATGTTATGTTTTATATTTTATGGGCTGGTATCATATAATCATGGGCCGAACAAAGGCCGAGTTTAAAGGAAGCCAGTATGAATTGAACTCAATGTCTCATCTGAGATTATGACTGTATGTATGGAGGTCAAATAAGGGCCAGCTTTCATTTAATTATTTGCGAAAAAGGCCAAATGAGGGCCAAACATAAATGCACAAATAAATTTGGCATGTGGCTAAAACGTGAGCCAAATGCTTACCTAAAAGTACCAACAGTAAGGCTGAACAAGGCCAATGTAATGATGGCTATACCTATAGGTGTATGGTCAAAATGAGGTTGAGTAAGAATGATACATGAAGACTTAATTATATGCTGAATATATAGTATATGAAACGAATTGCCAAATGGCCTAATAAGCTTAATATTAAAATGTACTTCATTGCCGACCAATGGCCCAATGTATCAGTTTCACATGTGCTATGGTCAATGAGGCCAAATGTGTAATGCGGTTAGTATACAAAGGGCTCCAAATATGGCCAAATACTATTGTGCATACTTGAAATTATAGCCAAATATCACCATATAATATGGCCAAGTGATGGGTGAATATAACTGTAACCCTACTATCTGGCCGAACAAGGGCTGTAATTATTATCTGGCCTCATGATGTCCAAATGGTGCTTGTTATTAATATACATATTCTTTCTTCATGTTTGAATGTAAAGGCTCCCCTAACAGATGTAAAGGCTGTTTGTGGCCATGACGGGGTACAGACGCCTGGATACAAAAAGGCTAAATGCAAATAGGTTGAATGAGTTCTGAATGGGTTTAAACACACGAGCTGGCCGAATGGGAGTGGAACGTGCCCAAACAGCCATCAAGGTCGTTTACCCTAGAACCCCATACACATAATAACGAAATGGATGAATACAGCCACACAGAAACAGGCCAAATGACAGCCTAAAATTGTTTAAACATAAGATTTTTGCGAATTCACTGTGAATGGCCAAATGACAGCTGAACGAAATTGTTAATCATATGATTGTTGTAAATCACTATAAACAGGCAGAATGACAGCCAAACCAAATGACAGTGAAATACATGTAATATATCCAAACGAGGGCTGAATGAATGATATTTTAACTTTTTGTAGAAGTTCCGAATTTGATTCGCCGTTTAGGGAATGCGATGTTGTTCAACTGAAAGTCCAGCTGTCCATGGATTGGGACTTGAACGTGGCTCGATCATTTAGTAGCGAGACAGGTATCGTTTGGATAGGATAAACAGTTACAAGTATAGTTATCCCGCACTTTGTCCAGGAGCCGAAACCGGAAGTGCCTACGTAATCTTGGCAATAAGTAAAATGAACGGCAATTTCCCAGCTTTGGGGGTTAACTGAGTTTAAATAGTGATAACAAAAGGGAATTGTGGGAACACCCAGAACATGCATCTTAAAGGAATGGTGCACTTCAGCTGATTTAGCACTGGCACTATTTGATTTGTCTCCCACGTTTGAATTAGTGTAGTCCCACCAATATTGGGGTACTGTGAAGTAGTCGTGGACAAAACACAATATGGCCATATGGTGGAACTGAATCCCCATATTTGTTATTTTAAGTATCCTTATAGTATTTAGAAATGTATTTTTATGAGTGCACTATAGCCTGAGATTAAATAGACAGGGTAACCCCTCCCACAACTACAGGCCACAACCCTAACATGGTGTAATTGTTTTGTGTGTTTTATTTAAAAACTCACCTGTTAGTTACATTTTTAAAGGATAACACAACATTTTAAAACTGGATCTGATAAAAATAAATGACCACTGCACCCAGACAGCTTAATTGAGTGGTCATTTAAGGAGAAATGTAAACTTTACGTTTCCTCAGAAAAGGCATTGTTTGCAACGCTCAGCCTGCAGAGACAGGCTCTTTACACCAGAACCACATATGGGTTGAATATGAGGTTTGTATAGTATAAGAGAATATTTGTGTATAGCAGAGTAGGTGTGTGTATATGGGTTTCACGTATGAGTATATGAGCTGTGTATAGTATGGCTCAGTGTGTATTTAGTGTTTTCATTATTTGTCGCCTGTTAGTCCTGGCTGTTGGGCAATAGTTGAAGCCATAGTTACATCGCCTGCAAAAAAATAGAGAAGTACACATCAGGAAGCAACATCTTATTCTGGACTCCTATCCAGTGCCCAGCAAGCAGTTTCCTGTACAGGAAATGCATAGACACAACCCTGAGCCAGAAGAGGAACTGAGTGGCCATACAAAGTCCCCCTCGCTTTGCAACATCTGAAATGCATACACAGAAACAGTTTATTCGTGGTTTAGAATGCAAACTGTTTTTTTTTTTTCTTTTAAAACTCACCTATTAGTTACAGATTTTTTTTAATTGGACATTTAATGATAACACATTTTAAACCTAGATCTGATAAAACCAAAGGATCACTGCACCCAGACAACTTAATTAAGTAGTCATTCGAGGACAAATATAAACATTATGCTTTCTCAGAGAAGCCAGTGTTTGCAATGCTCAACCTGAAGGGACAGTCTCTTTTCACCAGAACCACCACAAATCCAAATGTAGCAAGTCACACTTAATTTCTTCAATAAACCACAATATGTGTCAATGTTGCTCTCTCTTTGACTCAAAGTATCAAAAATTGTAACTCCACAATGTATCCATAAACAGTTTAAAATAACAAACACAGTCCATGTATAAATAAAGACCTAAAAAGCAAGAAATTTTATTTTATGCTGTTTATGGATACATTGTTGAGTTACAATCTTTGATACTTTGAGTCAATGAGAGAGCAACATATTCAGGCTTATTCACTGAAGTCCAATTGGCCCCGAACCAAATAAGGCAAAACCATCTGGCTGCATACAGGGACATCAATCTGCAAAATCCAAGCATTGGTCATGGAAGTCAACAATGCCTGGATTTTGTAAATAAGGCCCTGAATGGGCCTGAATTTGGTCTGAAATATATTAGCTTAACTGCCACACCCTCACTATTATTAGGGTGTGGGGAGGTAGGTAGGATAATTTACTTTGATTGAGGGATGGCTAGGTGATTGGGAACTCCTAACCTGCTAGGGTTTAGGGGAGCTTGCCATTATCTGCGGGTAATCTATGGTATAAACACCCCTCTATTTTATAACTAATTATGGTTGGCGATGGAGGATGGGGACATTAGGTCCTAACCCATTACTATTACAATGGGGACATTAGGTCCTAACCCATTACTATTAGGGCTCCAACCAGGAGCTCATGGGTGGGAGCCAGGGTAGAACATTAGAGGATCCATCCTTTACTATTGCTATTAGAGCCAGCACCAATCGGCCATGAGTGGGGCACTAAGGGGACTCTGTTCCACCTGTTATTTCTCAGGCCAAAATTAGGGAGTGCTTATTATATAGATTCAGTTGGATCAACCAAATTCTAACCACAATTGTCTTTAGTAAATCTGCAAAGTGTGGTCGCAGTTTGGTTTATTTTTACAAAATCCAGTCATTAGTGAGCAACCCTGATTGTGGTTTATTGTAGAAATTAAGTGTGACTTGCTACATTTGGGTTTTAAGAGGCACACAGCATACTGAGAGAACGACAAAATTCCAGTTCCTCAAAATTCTAAAGCATTATTCTGGGCTGCAAGCTCACTGGGTTTGCACGCAAATTAAAATAATACCCTGACAGGTGGCAATGGTTGCAAGTTTGTTTATCTTTTTGAATTGACTGTAAAATTCGGGTTCGTACCGAACATTACGTTTTTTGGACCCTGGACCCGAACACGGACATATCAGTGTATGTTCGGGTTGGAGTTCGGAGTTCGTCAATTTAATGGCGCGTTTTGAAAGGCTGCAGGGCAGCCAATTATTATTATTATTATTATTATTATTATTATTATTTTATTATTTATATAGCGCCAACAAATTCTGTAGCGCTGTACAATGGGTGGACTAACAGACACATAACTGAGATCAGACCACTGACGTACAGGAACAGAGGGGGTTGAGGGCCCTGCTCAATGAGCTTACATGCTAGAGGGAGTGGGGTATAGTGACACAAAGGGTTACAGAAGGGTTTATTGAGTGCTTGGTAGGTCATTTTTGACAGGTGAAGGAACGGAGTCATGGGGTGGGGTTTGAGAAACCTGCTGACAGTTTAATTGATATGCTTTAATAAAGAAGTGAGTTTTCAAAGATTTTTTGAAGGAATGGAGGCTGGGTGAAAGTCTGATTGAGGAGGGAAGGGAGTTCCACAGAATAGGTGCAGCCCTAGAGAAGTCTTGAAGGCGAGCATCAGAGGTGGGGATCCGGGCAGAGGATAGGAGTAGGTCTTGGGCTGAGCGCAGGGGTCTCGACGGGACATACTTGTGTATGAGGGAGGATAGGTATGTTGGAGCAGCATTATGTAGGGATTTGTAAGCAAGCGCCAGAATTTTGAATTGGGCCCTATATCTAACTGGAAGCCAATGCAGGGACTGACAGAGCGTGGAGGCGTGGGAGGTGCGACCGGACAG
Organism: Pelobates cultripes; assembly: GCA_933207985.1. Lineage (NCBI taxonomy): Eukaryota > Metazoa > Chordata > Amphibia > Anura > Pelobatidae > Pelobates > Pelobates cultripes. Next base: position 60,526,231 of record OW240913.1, on the reverse strand, counting down.
GAAAATAAGCCTCGCAGCCGTATTCATTATAGATTGCAGCGGTGCAAGCTGGGAACATGTAAGACCGGTGAGAAGGGGATTGCAATAGTCAAGGTGAGAGAGAACAACAGCATGAACCAGTACCTTAGCCGCGTCCGGCGTTAGATATGGGCGGATGCGCGCTATGTTCTTGAGTTGGAAGCGACAGGATTTGGCTATCGATTGAACATGGGGAGTAAAAGAGAGATCAGAATCAAAAAGAACTCCTAGGCAGCGAGCCTGGGAGGTAGAGGTGATAGTAGCGCCGTTGACTTGGATGGCGACAGACACAGGAGTAGCAGCACTTGAGGGAGGAAAAACTAGAAGTTCTGTTTTGGACAGGTTGAGTTTAAGGAAGTGAGCAGCCATCCAGTTGGAAATGGCAGAGAGGCAGTCAGAAACACGAGTCAAGGTGGGCGGAGAGAGATCAGGGGACGACAGGTAGATTTGCGTGTCATCTGCATATAAATGGTATTGGACGCCAAAAGAGCTGATGAGTTGACCAAGGGAGGCAGTATAGATAGAGAACAGTAGGGGGCCGAGGACAGAACCTTGGGGGACGCCGACAGGGAGGGGTTGGGGAGAAGAGGCAGAGCCAGAGAAAGAAACACTGAAGGAGCGCTGGGAGAGGTAGGAGGAGCACCAGGAGAGAGCAGAATCCCGTAGACCAAAGTTACGGAGAATGTGAAGAAGCTGTTGATGATCAACAGTGTCAAAGGCAGCAGAAAGATCAAGGAGGATTAGGATAGAGTATTGGCCGCGAGATTTAGCAGCAATTAAATCGTTGGATACTTTGGTCACAGCAGTTTCGACTTAGTGACCAGCGCGGAATCCAGACTGAAGGGGGTCAAGCAGAGAGTTGGATTCAAGAAAGTCTGTAAATCTGGCGTAGACAACTCTCTTGAGGATCTTGGAGGCAAATGGCAGTAGCGAGATAGGGCGGTAGTTGGATGGGGAGTTGGGATCAAGGTTGGGCTTTTTCAGAATTGGGGTTACGGTTGCATGTTTGAAGGCAGAGGGAAATGTGCCAGAGGAAAGGGAGAGATTGAAAATGTTAGCGAGAGGAAGAGCAAGAGAGGGAGACAAAGTGCGGATGAGATGCGAGGGAATAGGATCGAGGGAGCAGGTGGTGGGGCGGGAGGACAGGAGCAGAGCAGAAACCTCTTGTGCTGTAGCAGGTGCAAAAGAGCTTAGGATGGCAGGGGGAGTGGGGTTGGGTGATGTATTGATACTGGTTGGAGAAAGATTATAGATCTCTTTCCTGATTGTAGAGATCTTCTCAGTGAAATGAGATGCAAAGTTTGTGGCAGACAAGGTGGTGGAAGGAGGGGAAGTCACAGGGCGAAGAAGTGCATCAAAAGTGTGAAACAGGTGTTTGGGTTGGTGGGACAGTGTGCTTATGAGGGTGTTGAAGTAGCTTACTTTTGCAGAGGAAAGAGCCATGCTGTAGGAGCGCAGCATAAATTTATAGTGGACAAAGTCAGATGCAAAGTGAGACTTTCTCCAGCAGCGTTCAGCAGTTCTGGAACATTTTTGGAGGTAACGGGTCAGCTTGGTGTGCCAGGGTTGTAGGTGGGGGCGCTTGCTGCGTTTAACTGTAGGAGGTGCCATGATGTCAAGTTGAGAGGAGAGAGTGGAGTTGTAGAGTGAGGTTGCAGAGTTAGGGCAGTTGTGATTTGAGATGGGTAAAAGGAGTGTTTGGAGTTTAGTGGAGAAGTGCTGGAGATCGAGCGTTTGACTTGTGTGACTTTAGAAGCCATCACAGCCATGCCTACTAATGGCATGGCTGTGATTGGCCAGTGCAGCATGTGACCCAGCCTCTATATATGAGATGGAGTCGCGTAGCGCCGCACGTACATGAGGTCTTATTAGTGTAGGGAGAGGATGCTGCAGATGTGAGGGACAGCTTATCAAAGAATTCTGCAAACTAATACATTAGTAGGGTGCTCTTCATGTCTGAGAGTCAAATAGAAGCGTCAAATACTGTGGTTACATCAGAGTTTTAAAACGTCAATTAAATAGAAGCGTCAAATACTGTGGTTACATCGGAGTTTTAAAAAGTCATTTTTTTTTGGTGCTAAACTGCTAAATAGAAAATTTGGGGCATGCTCTTCATATCTGAGAGTCAAATAGAAGCGTCAAATACTGCTGTCACATTGCAGTTTTAAAACTTACAATTTTTGGGTGCTAAAAATTACATTCGTGGGGTGCACTTCATATCTGAGAGTCAAATAGAAGCGTCAAATACTGCGGTTACAGCACAGTTGTAAAAATTCGAATTGTTTTGGTGCTAAAGTGCTAAATAGTAAATTTGGGCCGTGCTCTTCATATCTGAGAGTCAAATAGAACCGTCAAATAGTGCTGTGACATAGCAGTTTTAAACATTCACATTTTTTGCCTGCTGAATAGTACATTTGCAGCCTGCGGTGCATTTCTTGCAGTCCAATAAACTAAAAAAACTTTTTTTCAAAATTGTTGACATATCTGAGAGTCAAATAGAAGCGTCAAATACTGTGGTTACATCAGAGTTTTAAAAAGTCAATTAAATAGAAGCGTCAAATACTGTGGTTACATCGGATTTTTAAAAAGTCATTTTTTTTGGGTGCTAAATTGCTAAATAGAAAATTTGGGGCATGCTTTTCATATCTGAGAGTCAAATAGAAGCGTCAAATACTGCTGTCACATTGCAGTTTTAAAACATAATTTTTTTGGGTGCTAAAAATTACATTCGTGGGGTGCACTTCATATCTGAGAGTCAAATAGAAGCGTCAAATACTGCGGTTACAGCGCAATTGTAAAAATTCAAATTGTTTTGGTGCTAAACTGCAAAATAGTAAATTTGGGGCCTGCTCTTCATATCTGAGAGTCAAATAGAAGTGTCAAATAACGCTGTGACATAGCAGTTTTAAACATTCAAATTTTTGGGCTGCTAAATAGTACATTTGCGGCCGGCGGTGCATTTCTTGCAGATCAGGGATTTAATGCTGCATTCCAGCACAATAGTGCACAATAGTGCAAGGAATACATGTTTGTCTAAATGTGTCCCTAGGGCTTATTTACCCCCTATATATCAATTCTTGACTCCGGGCTCCTCTTCAACTCTGATTACTTTGGCTACATTCAAGTTCACCACCTGGAAACCTCATGTGCAGTTAGGAGGGCAGGTACAGCTTCTCTCACAGCATTTGACTGTACCTGTGTTTCAGCACCAGTGCATACATGCCAGATTTCCTACAAGCCAAAGCAAGGGAGGAGTATATCTTCATTGTTGAAGGGGATTCATGAATCTCATTGCTTTTTTTGTAATTTAGCATTGTGTTACATCTCACATAGACATCATATGTGTGTCCCATGTCCCAAGCAGGAGCATGGTGCAGAAACAATAATCAGCATTGAGATAAACATGTCACAGACGAATCCGTTTTGCTGTGAGCCATTCCACTCGTTCAGTATTTTCAAAAAAGCGAATTGTCAATGGAAACCTAATCTGAACAAACTAAAAGATAATTAGAAAAGGGAAGGGAGGGGGAAGAGGGAAGGGGGCTTGGTGTCAGCTGGCATTTCTTGCATACATGAGCAGTTACAAATGGTGATAATGTTTTGCCGGTGGATGACAATCTCACACTGTTACATTATGATAACAGATAGTTAAAGTACTTTATTAGAAAAAACACACAGACTAAAAAGAGAATACGCACTTCATTGTATCATCTAACTGTCTAAGTAAAAATAGAAGTGCTCACACTACATTTCTATTTATTCTGATCTAAGTTGCTCTCCCCAGTGTAAAGCGGCCTGTTATTTATATATTATATATATTTTTATCCTACGTAGTTTTATTTTTAAAAACAGATACTTCCCTTGCAACATGCATTACATGGCAACTCGGTAGAATATCTGGAGATAGTTTATAAATGCTACTCACTATGTAACCTGATACAAAGATTTTTAAGGTTGTACATCTAGTAGTCAGAGATAAAGAACACTGCAAAACGGTATCAAGACTGACTGCTAGATTGCCATCTGACTTCTACCAAATCAACTGCTACAACACTATACAATATAATTAACCCTCAGGTGCTGTGCGGGATGCTTCCTCTGTTTGTGTTAAAGGGGTGCTATTCCATCATCCTCTTTATATCTCTCCTCCTCTGCTGCCTTCCCTCTCCTCTACCCCCCCCCCACCCTGTCCCCATCTCTAACTTTATACTCAGGCTTGTGCTTTGACGTAGGAATGTGGCAACTCTTACAACAATGGCCACAAATGGCCTCAAGGTTAACTGATGAGTAAGAGAGGCATAATTGGTCGGAGCGACGTATAGGCAACAGTAGACGCACCAGACTTGTCTCCACCGACATCAACAGTGCATGGTGCCTTCTTGATGCTGCTGCCTGATACCACCTAATATGCTGGAGATAAAGATCTAGTTGCGTAATGTTGATTGTTTGTCTATTATAACACAACCCATGTATCTTGATATCATCTTCACTTGCAATGCTGCATTAGATTGTATATCTATCTTTTCTATGGAAAAAATAAAACCGTAAATAAAGATTGTCAAAAACAAAAAAGTGGTGCTATTCCAGTGTCTTGAGATAAAATTTGTGTCATACTATCATTTTGTTCTACAAAAGTGTTTAATTTCTCCCAGGCGTTTCTCCAAAATTTTCCATGGGACATATATGCTCTAGCCGAATACTCCAGTTTGCCATTTTGAGTTATTAACTGAATTAGCTCCAGTTGGTATGGAATAGAGGTGGAGGTCCCAATGATGACATGGAAAACAAGATATTTTTCCATTTTCTACATTGCTGTAGAGAAATTAGCAATATAGTGCATTCAGGTGTGTTGAAGATCATTAGATCCTAGTTTTTTATTAATGAGATAACCTGTGCTCAGCAGCTATGGAGAGCCGGGTAATGCCACCAGTTATAGAGCATAGTCCCCTGACCATTCACACAACACCAACATCGGTCAGACCTGGAAGGGCCTTTCCTGAACAACCTCACGGGGACCATATACCTTCTGTAAAGGATTTTCCTGCTGAGTTCTACATGTGAAGCATTCAGCATATTACCTCTATATTATTATTATTATTTTATTATTTATATAGCGCCATCAGACTCCGTAGCGCTGTACAATGGGTGGACTAACAACTGGACATACAGGAACAGAGGGGTCGAGCCCTATATCTAACTGGAAGCCAATGCAGGGACTGACAGAGCGGGGAGGCGTGAGAGGTGCGGGCGGACAGGAAAATGAACCTCGCTGCGGCATTCATTATAGATTGCAGCGGTGCAATCTGGGAACACGTAAGACCACTGAGAAGAGTATTGCAGTAGTCCAGGCGAGAGAGAAAAAGAGCATGGGCCAGCACCTTAGCCGCATCCGGGGTTAAATCTCATGTTTTTGAGATGGAAGCGACAGGATTTGACGATTGATTGGACATGAGGGGTTAAGGAGAGGTTGGAGTCAAAAATAACACCCAGACAGTGATCCTTCGAGGTTGAGGTGACGGTAGCGCCGTTGACTTGGAGGGAGACAGACACAGGGGTAGTAACACTTGAGGGAGGAAAGCCCAGAAGTTCTGGTTTGGACAGGTTGAGTTTAAGGAAGTGAGCAGCCATCCATATATGCCACAATGGCCTTTTTTTCCAGCCCCCCTTGGACAGCTGTTCCATTTCCTTCTCCTAGACTCATAGGCATTGCAGATGACCAACCTTTGTAGGGCTCTCTAAGACTTTTTTTAAATTATAGTAATGGTTTTGTTTATTGACATTAACCCACTGCTGATTTTTGCTTCTGATGTCAGATAGCTACTGCTAGGAGATCACTGTTTACAGGTTTTTGGCAACCAGCATTGTAGCTGAGTATAGGAGAAATTAGCAGTTAGGGTGATTCTGTATGTGGATTCTAAATCAAGAAATTGTAATAGTTTACCATTACTGCATAATTGGTATAGGAAACGGATATCTGCCCTCTCCCATATCCTATGGTTAAAGTCTTGAATGAGGTACTTGACAGTGTGGATTGGGGTTGCTCAGGAAATTTGTGTGTGGTGGAAGACTAGGTGCCTAAACTTGTCCCATAGGTGTAACGTTTTATCTGTTGTTGGCAACCAGTTCATGAGTAAAGGCTGTTCTCGCTTGGGGAACCAAATCAGTGCGGACCAGCCAAGCTCAGCCCAAAGTTCCTTGATTGTACCCCATTCTTGCCTATCTGGTTTGGAGTGTGCTGCGAGTATGCTGCTTAAGATTGCTGCTGTGTAATACAGTAGACCGTTAGGGAGGCCCTTACCGTATGTCTGCATCAGTGCATACAATGTCATCAGGGCCACTCTCAGGCGTCTCCCATTTCAGATAAACCCATTAATTGCTCTTGGTAGAGTTTGAAAGAATTAGCTAGGAACTGTGATGGTAGAGTGCGGAATAGGTATTGCAATTTTGGCAAGATGAGCATCTTGACCACTGCTATTCGGTCTGTCCATAAAAACAACTTGTCTGACCAACTAAGCAGTAAGGAAGTGATAGAGTTGATAGAGCTGATTTTTAAGATTAATTGAATTGGTAAAATTGGTTTAGAGAGTGCGGGTGTGACATAAGCAGGAATGTTAAAGAGTCCGTTCTCTAATCATAGGTATAATTTGTTTTTTAAGAGGGACGGTAGGCAACCCACCCCATCCCATGAGTCTATGACACATTCCGGCACTGACTTACCAGACTGTATAATCTTACACTTAAGGTGGGACTGCATGAGGCAGTGTGTATGGGCCGCTATGTGTGTGTGTGGGTCACTTTGTATATGTGTGTGTCACTATGTTTGTGTGATGTGGGGGGGGTCTCTGTGTATGTGTGGGGGGTCACTGTGTGTGTTGTGTGTGAGTCACTGTGTGTGTGTGTGTTATTGTGGTATGGGTCACTGTGTGTGTGTGTGTTGGTTGGGAAGGGAGGTCACTGAATGCGTGTATGTATGCGTCACTGTGTGTGTGGGCAGGATCACTGTGTGTGTAAGGGTCACTGAGTGTGTTTGTGTGGGTCACTGTGTGTATGTATCTGTCAGTGTGTATGTATTTGAGTATTTGTGTCAGTATGTGTGTATCTGTTTGTCAGTATGGGTGTGTATTTATGTGTGAGCCAGTGTGCATGTGTATCTTTATCAGTATGTGGGTGTATCTGTGCATATCTCAGTTTGTTTGTGCATCTGTGTCAGTATGTGTGTGTCAGAGTGTATGTACATCTGTACGTTTGTCAGTGTGTGCATCTGTGTCAGTATGTGTGTGTCATTGTCTATGTACATCTGTACATTTGTCAGTGTGTGTATCTGTGTCAGTATGCGTGTATATCTGTGTGTGGCAGTGTATGTGTATATGCCAACACATTCAGACATTCAAATGCCAACACTACACATAAATACACACCTACAATAAAACAACATTACTTACAAATGCACAACTGCATGCAAAGGCCAACACTACAAACAATCACACCAGCACATTCAAATGGTAACAATACATACAAATACACTACTACATTCAAACACACATACACTGCTCACAAACATGACCCTGCAAGGATGAGGAAATGGTAAATCTTCATCTGGCAAAGCATTGTGTGAGTTGCACCATAGTTAAGCAGCTACCTTTTAGCCATCATTGTGCTAGAGAAGGCCCCAAAAAATGTTGTGCACCGGGGCCCTCTCTACATTAGTTCTGCCACTCGTGTGACCAGTAAAATTTCTGCTAAAGATTCTGGTGTCAGGATGTACAGCAGGGGTAACAGGGTCCCGTTTTTAATGGGGAAGTAGTCAGAGAATAAATCCCAGTTGAATACTCTAAGCTGTGGAGATGGTCCAGTGGAAATGGCCAAACGCCTTTTCGGCATGATAATGCTACCCTGTTGAATTAATGCACGTTATATAATAAATCCACTGCCTTTCGGGTCCCTTCAGTGCTTTACCTACCATTTACAAAGCCAACTTGGTCATTGTGAACTATGGATGGCAATATGACTTTTAACCTATTTGCAAAAAGTTTGGAAAAGATTTTAGCATTCACGTTTAAAGAGAAATCAGGCACAAATTTAGACACTTTGTCTGGATTTTGCTCAGCTTTGGTAAAAAATTTTCAGAAGGGAGGTGCACAGTATATAGAGCTGACTATAGAAATAAATTGATTAGAATGGCACAATAATTATAATAAATCGAGGTGACTATATATTTAGGTGACAACAATGTAAATGCAGCAGCCTACAAGGAACCCTGATCGCAGAAATCCCCAGACTGAAAACCAAAACGTGTAGGTGCGCAAACTGTTGTAAAATCAATTAAAATATAAATACAATATCCAATTACTCCCCAAGATATCCAAATTCAAGTGTGGGGTAACAATATTGTTTTAAAACCACATAGAGTGACAATATAGCAGAAGAATACTTGCACTTCCTTGAATGGCTATGTCACAGACACCTGACTAGCAGGGACATGTACCCTGAATTTTGACCTGGGGTGCACTCACTAAGCCACACATGGATGAGTGAACTATTACTTAATTGGATATTGTATTTAATTTTTAATTGATTTTACAACTGTTTGCACACCTACACTATATAGAGCTGACTGCAAAAGGTGACCAGGCAGGGAGCGAGAGTCGAGGACAGGTGCTTATAGTACACGTTGGTAAATCCGTCCATTCCTGCGGCTTTTTTTTGCTGGTGCTATATAAATAATAGAATAATAATTATAATAATGAGGTGTATTGAGGCCTCTGATGTTGAATAAACGTTCATATCTTGTTTTACATATATTGTTTTAAAAGTTTTGCATCTGTTGGCATTATCAATGTCACGTATTTCCTCACCACAACAATCTGATAGATTATAACTATACTGTCCTGTATGAGGGGACCGCATATCATGCTACTAGAGCAGTGAAGGGAGTCCACTTGAACTGAATGCACTTTGCTTCGTGCACTATTGGTGTGTAGCAGGTCAGTTGATTCTGGAGCTTGTGTGTTAGCCTGTGGGGAGACTGTTTGAGCTACATATATTAATAGATTTCAAGGATAAAAAGCTCACGGAGGTGAATATATTCTGGTGTAGGAATGGAAGGTTTTGAGGGAGGGCGGACGGAGCAGTGTAACTACGGAAAAAATAAACATATAACAAAGTAAGAAAAAAGTATATACAAGGATTTCTGGTGTTTGGAATAGAGTTCCACAGGGGGCATGGTATAAGGTCAGTGTTATCTCGTGACAGGTTGGGTTGGCCAAATCCCATACATTTTGTTTAATCTATGGCAAGCTTGCATAAAAAACCTTGGATGGAACTCAACCTTTCTGTTAATGAACTGTGATTTGTTTGGTTTCCCCAAATTCAACTGAAAATGCAACTTCTTCAGTCTCAAAATTATTTGACCCCTTCATGGCAAGCATCTTCAAATAGTACTTAGTAGAGCTGTTATGACCTGCTGCAAACAAGATGCATAGCCAGGCACCTGCTTCAGGCAGAATTGCTGAGGAACCTTAGCCCATTGCTCATAGCCTCCAGTTCCGTAATACTCTTAGGTTTGCAATCCTCATCAATATTGCACCTGGTGTTCTCTGAGGACTTTGGTTACTTTCTGATAGGTTCTTTATTTGCAGAGTGTGGCTGCAAAAAAAGGTCAGCAAAGATCATGATGGAGGCATACTCCGGTGGTAGGTCTCTCCCTGTGCGGTTGCTCTTGAGTAGGAGCCCTTTTGCATCAAAATAATGAGCTTGTAGCAGCACATCCCTGGGCACCATCTCAGATAGGTATCAAAGTTGGTGAAGCCTGTGAGCCCTGTTTAGGAGCATGAGTTTAATCAGCAGGTCCATTTCAGAGATGTCTGGACATTTCACCAATTTCAGAAAGCCCCTCAGTCTAATATTGTTCCGCCTTGATCTGTCCTCCATATTAGCTATTTTTACCTCATATATTTCAAGTTGACTCGCCATGCTTTTATGCCCTTAGTTTGTTTTCCACGTGGGATGTTCTTGTTCCAAGCTCTTGTAAGTCTTTACATAAAATATCCATCCTGCTTTGCCAGGTTGTAATTAGTTCGGTAGACATGTGTGACGGACCGCCTTGTACCTCCATCAATCGCTGCTTCCTAGTACTTGCGTGTACCATCAGCACTGCATGGGATCACCGTAACTACCATAAACCCCACGAACCGCCGCAGCTTAGTTGGGGTCTCGCCGTCCTCCATCCACCCAGGACCCAAGATCATGAGCCAGCCTTCAGTGGGTAGGCCTCTCCTAGTCCAGAGAGTGTAGAAGGAACAGCTCTTAGAAGAGCTAGTGATTATACTCAGGGTGGTATTTTGATATATATCAATCCCAAGAGTGTATGTAGTTCTCAAATCCCCCAAACATGAGCCAAGACTTCATGAAGGGGTAAAGCATTCTGTTTAATGGAAACCAGAGCTGGCCTTTTATGCAAGTCCCCAAGCAAGGTGTACGCCCACATGGACCTTGTTAGGGACAGGGACACAAAGCTTACAAACAATCAGAACAGTAATTAAATGTACAACACTCCCATTACAAACATACAATAATTCCCCTCTGCCTGTGAGATAATTGAGTCAGATACTGTATTATTAACCCAATTATCTCAGGCAGAAAAAACACATATTTTATAAAACCCCAAAAGTACCCCAAAACACAACATATTCCCATACATCCCCTGATAGCCCTGATCTCGGTAACCAACGTATCCAAAGCTCACCCAGATCAGTTCAGGGATTCAGGAATTTCCTGGAAGTCTTATTTTTGACCCACATGGTCCTATGCCCAAAACAGTTCCATAGAATCACGGCTAAGTGCCGCTGCAGGACCAACCGGGAACCACAAGGTTTTCATGCTAATAATAGTTCCAGGGCATTCACGAAGTCTATTTGCGGTTTTGGTCCATGTGAACAAGATGGCTGCCACCACGTGTTCGAATGGCGAATGGCGGCCACTTCGACTGTTCGGGAGTTTGAAGTGCCACTTCGAAAGTTTGAACTGTGGCCGTAAAATTCCAAAAGGGCATGAACAGTGATTTAAACTTTTATCACAGGGGCCATAGTCACAGGGTAGGAGGCTGGCAAGTATGCCCCTCCAAGAACCAGTGGCGAAGTTGCTTTCGTCACAACATGGAATCCAGCAAGGATTTTAGAAAGCTCTTTGAGCTTCAGGGCCCAGGTCTCTTGCGTAGGGCTGTTGCTTCCCGCCCCTTCTTCGCCATCTTGAGGCTCCATGTTCATAAGCAATTTTAGGTCTAGAAATTCATGTCAGCTTTTTCTTGATGTCTCTTTGACTTGTTTTGTAACATCTTCCCCACCCCCTTTTTTAAAATACCTTTCTTATTTTGAATGTTTATGTAATTTCCATGCATACACAAAACACACAATATTCTGATTGTCATTTTATAAAATTTGTGTCCCTTAAGGCAGATTACAAAAGTATCAGTCGTCATTTTCTTTAAACATAAACAAGTAATTGGAGTAAGCCAGTAATGTGCTAGTTAAGCAAGATAAACAAGAACTGCCTAATATAACAAAAAGAAAAACAAGGATTATATTTAATGTGAGTTAGATTTTCAATCTGTTTGCCATATATATTCCCATATATATATATATATAAGAAACAAAACCAGAACATAAACAACTACAGCCCTTAGTTTCTGTAAGTTTTCTTGTAATTGTCCTAGTTATAGTCAAATCCCCCTCTAATAATTTTGTAAAGCGCTACGGAATCTGTTGGCACTATATAAATCGCAATAATAATAATAATATATATTTTAAGTCTTTGTTTTTTTAATTTATTTATTTATTAAGGTGGGCAACCAATCCATTTTAAAAAAGAATTGGAGTTTAGTATGAAAAAGATTTAAAGGAGGTGTAAAGTGTTTATCCCAGATTTGTAATATAGTCTCGCGACCTACACCCGCTATGATAGTGTCAAACAGTGGAGGCTTGCCCATAGGAGCACTAGGGACAGCCCCCATCAGTTTTTATGAGGGGAACATTTATTTGCAGTAGTTTAGAAACACTAAGATTCTTTTTATGGAGGGTTGTAAGCCAGACAAATATAAGGAAAAAAAAGTGTGTGTTTAATTTTGTAATAGGTTTCAGTTCTGGAGGACCCCTCCCCCCTCATTGGTGGTTATTTGGAGAACATCTAGGCATGTATAAAAATAAATGGGGCAGGTTTGAAATCTGCCCTGTTTCAGCAGGTTTTGCACATGCGTATTGTCCATTACAAAGGAATTTCAGGAATTTTCATTGAGTTGCCATTCTGGCAGCAGAGCCAGTTGCCCATGAGTGAAGGCATACTATTGACCTGTCTATTCAGGGGCCATCATTGGCTGTTAGCACCAGGGGGTGGATTACAGTGCCCACAGGTAAGAGAAGCAACAAACCATTTAAGAAGTCACACAGGGAGAACACAACAGCAGCAAGTTCTCGTCCCGGCCAAATGTGAGTGTAAAATATTATCATTTTCTTTCCCCCAATAACCTCAGTGACTGCCTGAGGGCTGATTAAACAAGGGAATTTACTCAAATATATAATTAATATTTATAAATCCAGGGAAGCCCAGGGGTGACAAGGGGAGCGGGATATTTTTGGCACACAGCACTGTGCTGCCTGTCACTAATAGTTTTATTATTTATTTATTTTATTTTTTTAATTAAATTTTTATTAATTTTCACGTTAAGTAAAAAAGAAGATACAAACATCTTATTTTACAATAAGTGACAATTCATTGTAAAATAACAAAATACAAATAGGCCAACATTACAGTTTCTATATCCTTTACATTTTCAGCATCAAACCAATTTGTATTGTATTTTTGTCAGCATTAATCTTTACTACAATGGTATCAAGGAAATCATATTTATATGGAAAATCTTAAAAATCGTATTTATATAACTTAATTATTTAATTATACTAGAAATAATCCGTTAAGAATTTTGTGAGGATAATGGATTTGCCCTATTTATCTTATTTCATGTAATGTTTGGTAAATAAACACACATACCTCAAAACAAAAACAAAAATACATACAGTATACATAATAAAACATAATAAAATATAATGAGATAGGGTATTTTCTGTGCTGAGGGTATCTTAGTTGAAGAATGGGATCGTAAAGTCTGATTTAATATTATTTAATATTCATTATTTCAAAAACAATTTTTAAATTTATATATTAATGTCACAATCAATCAATAGCTTGATGCCCATACAATTTGCCACTAGTTCATATACTCTTATTATAACACTCATATCATCTAGACCAGATCTTATTATATTTCGTAATATTTAGTTTATTAAAATAGACAGCCTTTTCCATTTGTCCTTGATAATTTATTTGAGCTATAATTTCAGTAGAGGAAGGGGTTTCTACACTCTTCCAATGTCTTGCAATACAAATCTTTATTGCCATCTATGAATTATCAAAAGAAATTTCAGTAATGAATGGACAAGTACAATTTAAATGAAACAAAAACATTTCAGGGGTCAATTCCAATACTTTCAAATCTAAATTCTTTAACAGTTGTAGAATAGATTCTTTAATTAAATTCAATTTAGGACAATCCCATCAGATATGTTTCAACGTTCCAAGATCTTTATTGCATCTCTAGCATTGATTGGAGTATTGAACTTAACATTACGTAATATGGTGGGAGCCAGGTACCACCAATTAAGGGTTTTATAAAAAATTTCTAATACATTTATACAGTGTACTGATTTTATTAGATAACCAAATGATTCCATCTATATTTGATTGAAATAGGAATAACCAAAATCGTCTACCCATTTTGTAATGGTTTTCATTTTTCCCAAAGGAGTAGATTTATTGATAATCTGTCTACTCTTAGATGATTTTTTTGAAATTGTTCTGAAAAGAAGTGTTTCCAAAGGGAACTAGTCAACCAATTGGATTTTTAAAAAAAAATTAAAAAAATTCTCAAGTATGTGAATTTTTCGTTATCTGATAAACCATATTTCTGTTGCATATCTGTGAAAGAATTAGGAGATATATTGGAACCCAATTGACCAATTTTAGTTATACTCTTATTTACCCAATTAGTTATATTAAGATCTTCTATAAATAACTTGACCACTTCCAATGGAGCTTTACATGAAATTTGATTTTGAACAAAAAAATAACTTCTTCATGGGATCTATGGATGATAGATTATCAATCATTAGTTTCTTAAATACTTTGCTTTCTAACCAAAAAAAAATAGAATGGGATCTAAATTTTCACAAATCTTCTCAATTTTATACCACACTTTCTTACGGGATTGTATGCTTCCCCATTCCAAAAAATTGGAGAAGATAACTGTCTTATGCATCAACTGGATATTAGGAAAGGACAAACCTCCCACTCTTATATATGCTGTCATTATTCTTCGAGTTATTCTTGCTTTCTTCCCCGCCCAAACAAAGGAATAAAATAATTTATCAAAAAGATTCAGTATGTTATTGGGGACTCTTAATGGTATTGTGCGGAAGAGGTATTCTAATTTAGGAATTAGATATGCATTTAATGTACTTAATCTACCCATCCATGATAATATTATGTTACTCCATTTTTTTATTTGATCTTTCAGATCTGTAAGAAGTTTAAGATAATTTAAATTTATTCATGAATGTAAGTCAAAATTAATTAAAATTCAAAGATATTGTATTGATTGAGTGTCCCAATTACATCTGTATTTTATTTTAAATGATTTTACTTGGGCTTTATAGAGATTACTAACAGGTTTATAAACTCTTACTGTACATACCCACCATCTTCTATAAAGTACTTAGTCACTCTACACCTGTGACCCGAGACACTCATGCTGTGACTAGCTGAAAAGTTGTGAAGCTGCAAACTGTAGGACTTGGGCTGTGACTCTGAGGACTGATCTGATTTCAATCTGTTTTAATCTATAAAGATTTTTGATTCTGTTAACGATATCAGCTACGTCTTGGCTCTATATTACCACAGCAGATTATTTATATTGCCAGCTGCAGAGGTAATAATGAGTCTATCAGTATCCTGCTGCTTTAACCATATGCACATTGTGTACTGAGAGCTAATAGTGAGTTACGAGTAGCTGACATGGTTGGAGTCTATCAGTATCTTGATACTTTAACCATGTGCACATTGTGTGCTGAGAGATAATAAAGTGACTGACGTTCATAACACAGCAATATTTAATAGAAAGCTAAAGTTATCATAGCAGGAGCACTGCTGGAGATGAGATCATACGAGTGAGAGCTAAGAAAGTGCTAGGAAGATAGAGAGGGTGAGCTAAAGCATTATACAGAGAAATACAGTCAGGTCCATAAATATTGGGACATCGACACAATTCTAATCTTTTTGGCTCTATACACCATGGGTTTGAAATGAAACAAATAAGATGTGCTTTAACTGCCGACTTTCAGCTTTAAGTTGAGGGTATTTACATCCAAATCAGGCGAACGGTGTAGAAATTACAACAGTTTGCATATGTGCCTCGCACTTTTTAAGGGACCAAAAGTAATGGGACAGATTAACAGTCATAAATCAAACTTTCACTTTTTAATACATGGTTGCAAACCCTTTGCAGTCAATTACAGCCTGAAATCTGGAACGCATAGACATCACCAGATGCTGGGTTTCATCCCTGGTGATGCTCTGCCAGGCCTCTACTGCAACTGTCTTCAGTTCCTGCTTGTTCTTGGGGCATTTTCCCTTCAGTTTTGTCTTCATCAAGTGAAATACATGCTCAATCGGATTCAGGTCAGGTGATTGACTTGGCCATTGCATAACATTCCACTTCTTTCCCTTAAAAAACTCTCTGGTTGCTTTTGCAGTATGCTTCGGGTCATTGTCCATCTGCACTGTGAAGCGCCGTCCAATGAGTTCTGAAGCATTTGGCTGAATATGAGCAGATAATATTGCCCGAAACACTTCAGAATTCATCCTGCTGCTTTTGTCAGCAGTCACATCATCAATAAATACAAGATAACCAGTTCCATTGGCAGCCATACATGCCCACGCCATGACACTACCACCACCATGCTTCACTGATGAGGTGGTACGCTTTGGATCATGAGCAGTTCCTTTCCTTCTCCATACTCTTCTCTTCCCATCACTCTGGTACTAGTTGATCTTGGTCTCATCTGTCCTCGGGATGTTGTTCAAGAACTGTGAAGGCTTTTTTAAATGTTGTTTGGCAAACTCTAATCTAGCATTCCTGTTTTTTGAGGCTCACCAATGGTTTACATCTTGTGGTGAACCCTCTGTATTTACTCTGGTGAAGTCTTCTCTTGATTGTTTACTTTGACACACATACACCTACCTCCTGGAGAGTGTTCTTGATCTGGCCAACTGTTGTGAAGGGTGTTTTCTTTACCAGGGAAAGAATTCTTCGGTCATCCACCACAGTTGTTTTCCGTGGTCTTCCGGGTCTTTTGGTGTTGCTGAGCTCACCGGTGCGTTCTTTCTTTTTAAGGATGTTCCAAATAGTTGATTTGGCCACACCTAATGTTTTTGCTATCTCTCTGATGGGTTTGCTTTGTTTTTTCCGCTTAATGATGGCTTGCTTCCCTGATAGTGACAGCTCTTTGGATCTCATATTGAGAGTTGACAGCAACAGATTCCAAATGCAAATAGCACACTTGAAATTAACTCTGGACCTTTTATCTGCTCCTTGTAAATGGGATAATGAGGGAATAACACATACCTGGCCATGGAACAGCTGAGCAGCCAATTGTCCCATTACTTTTGGTCCCTTGAAAAGTGGGAGGCACATATACAAACCGTTGTAATTCCTACACCGTTCACCTGATTTGGATGTAAATACCCTCAAATTAAAGCTGAAAGTCTGCAGTTAAAGCACATCTTGTTCATTTCATTTCAAATCCATTGTGGTGGTGTATAGAGCCAAAAAGATTAGAATTGTGTTGATGCCAATATTTATGGACCTGACTGCATACTGTGTGGGTATCTCTGTATTGCAGCTCTGTGTAATCAATCACAGTGATCCTGGCTGTGTGGGATAGTTAGGACTATCTCCTCATTGTGCTCAGCTCTGTGTGTTATTTATCTGTATTATACTCAGCTCTGTCTGTTGTTTGGGTAGCTTGCATTCTGTGTATTATATCTCTATTTTTTCTCAGCTGTCAGGAATGGCACAGGTATCCAATACGCAGTGTGCAAATAAGAAAACATGTACCGGATCTTAGAGTGGCCGGACTAACATTATTAAGGAGAGAGAATAGTCAGGGACGAGCCAAGGTTACGGAAGCCAGAAATAAGCGATAAAGTACAAGTCGAGTCACAGGGAAGGAGAATACAGAGTAGTAAAATCAGAAACAAAGTCAAAATACCACATTTCACAAACCAGAAAAACACACTATAGGGAACAATGTATCATTGAACCACAACAGACCAATGATTCAAAGCTTATGAGCCCTTTTTATAATGTGGCTCTTTAATTAGATAGCTACGCCCCCAAAATGTTAGACTTGAAAGTTTTGATGGACCGTGATGTCATCAACGCCATGCCGTCGGCGCACGCACTGCGTCATAAATAGGGGCGGCCACAGCGGCTGGTGTCGGAACCGCTGTAGAGAAAGGGAGGAGACTGAGGATAGTCCCTCTCCTTCAGAAGGAGATCCCCAGGCTGAGTCCCAGCCTGACATGAGATAACAGGTACCTTAACATCAGCTTTGTTTGTGGTATGGTTATCTCTTTATTGTACTAGATATCTTTATGTTGTGCCCGCCTTATTATTGTATGAGCATCTCTGTATGATACTCAGCTCTTGTATTGTATGAGTGTCTCTGTACTAAATAGGTAGGAGTAAAATTCTGGGAGAGAAGTCTGGCAACCCACCATCCCACCAAGATATTTGGAAGGGGTCCTAAAATTAGAAGAAGATAAGATAGGGTGAAGGAGGACAAAGTGTTATTGTTTTGATAGGATTGGACTTCTTTCCAAAATACTTGAAGGAAGGAACTGTCCAAGAAACAGTGATATAAATCTGCCTTAGTATGGGGACATTTAAAACAATGGGGAGTATATTTTTACGCTCAAAGCAAAAAGTCTGTTTGGGGAATAATAAGCATAATGAGTAGTATATAAAAATATTTCTCTGTAAGAAGTTATGAGTGTTACATTTATCATCTGGGACTAGGTCAGGAAAACATGTCAGACATTGGCCCAGTCCTGTCCTGATAGTGGCACAGTCAGGTTATAATAAAAGAGAGGTCATAATTTTGATATGGAATGTTTAAAATTATTTTGTCGATAAGTATGTCCAAGGAATCCTCCCAATCCACATTGGAGAAATTTGTTTTGAGAAAACAAAAGTAATGTCTAATTTGAAAATATGCAAACTGTGGTAGTGGAAGGTCTTGGAATTGCTCATTGATACTGAAGTATAAAAGCAGTGTTTTAAAAAACTCAAACTTTTTGGATGAAAGGTCTTTAACCTACATTCCATACTGCCAGGTGAACCTTACGGCTTAGACCTATATGTGCCTTTCTACTCGCCAAATCTTTGATTCATTCAAGGCCCACAATTCAGACCCCTTTCATGGAAACAGTTTTTGCAAAGACCAAGCACAATATGGATAGATTGACAGCAGAGATTCATGACTCACCTAAACAAATTCACAGTATTTGGAATTCTACCATTCTTTTTATTTATAATGCACCCCTTCCATTTATCAAGACTTAATATCAAGTTAGAGATAAAGCAAAAGACAAAAAGAATAATTGAATATTGTATTTAGCAAGAACATTTTATTGAATAAATAAGGAGAATTAAAGAAACACTCCAAACACTGTAACAGCGTGCTTTATTGCTTATTGTGTGCTAATAGTTTGACTGGAGTCTGTCTGCCTGTTGCCAGTTCCTCCCTCTGCCAGCACCTAAGGCGCTCTGCTTGAATTAAGCACACAGTGGTGCAGGGCTTAGCTCATTGATTGGGAATGACCAGCTCAGCAGGAGCTTCCAACTCTCAGGGCACTGTAGTGGTTATGATACATGTAGTGTTCCTTTATAAATATATTTTTATTTACTTTATAAAGTAAATATTATAATACTCGTCCTGTTCTGCCTAGCCTGCAATGCTCACTCTATCTGGCATAGTATTTAAATAATTTCAGTAACGGAGTCAAAACTGATCTAAATAAGTAAAGATGCAATGCAGAGGGAATGGACACCGAGACTCGAGCAAGTGAGTAAAGGTCTAGCTGACTGCCTCAATGAATATTTTTGTTCTGTATTTACAGATGAAAATGAAGGAAAAGGACCTCAGGTGAGAAAAAGGATAAAAGAGTAATTTATTACACGTGAGTTTACAGAGGAAGAGGTTCTATTTCAACTGTCAAAAGTAAAGACAAATAAGTCAATGGGACCTATTAAAAGAGCTTAGTGGTGTACTAGCAAAACCATTAATAGATTTATTTAACCAATCATTGTTAACAGGAGTAGTCCCAGAAGATTGGAAGTTAGCGAATGTTGTGCCCATTTACAAGAAAGGTAATAGGGAGGAGTCGGGCAACTATAGGCCAGTAAGCCTTACTTCAGTAGTGGGGAAAGTGATGGAAACCATGTTAAAGGATAGGATTGTTGAACATCTAAAAACACATGGATTTCAAGATCAGAGACAACATGGGTTTACTTCAGGGAGATCATGCCAAACTAATCTTATTGATTTTTTTGATTGGGTAACTAAAATTATAGATCAGGGTGGTGCAGTAGACATTGCTTACCTAGATTTCAGTAAGGCTTTTGACACTGTTGCACATAGAAGGCTCATCAATAAACTGCAATCTTTAAGTTTGGATTCCAATGTTGATGAATGGGTAAGGCAGTGGCTGAATGACAGCCAACAGAGGGTTGTAGTTAATGGAATATATTCGAAGCTTGGACTTGTCACCAGTGGGGTACCTCAGGGATCTGTACTTGGACCCATTCTCTTTAATATTTTTATTAGTGATATTGCAGAAGGTGTTGATGGTAAGGTTTGTCTTTTTGCTGATGATACTAAGATATGTAACAGGGTTGATGTTCCAGGAGGGATAAGCCAAATGGCAAATGATTTAGGTAAACTAGAAAAATGGTCAGAATTGTGGCAACTGACATTTAATGTAGATAAGTGCAAGATAATGCATCTTGGACGTAAAAACCCAAGGGCAGAGTACAGAATATTTGATAGAGTCCTAACCTCAACAATTGAGAAAAGGGATTTAGGGGTGATTATTTCTGATGACTTAAAGGTAGGGAGACAATGTAATAGAGCAGCAGGAAATGCTAGCAGAATGCTTGGTTGTATAGGGAGAGGTATTAGCAGTAGAAAGAGGGAAGTGCTCCTGCCATTGTACAGAACACTGGTGAGACCTCACTTGAAGTATTGTACACAGTACTGGAGACCGTATCTTCAGAAGGATATTGATACCTTAGAGAGGGTTCAGAGAAGGGCTACTAAACTGGTTCATGGATTGCGGGATAAAACTTACCAGGAAAGGTTAAAGGATCTTAACATGTATAGCTTGGAGGAAAGACGAGACAGGGGGGATATGATAGAAACATTTAAATATATAAAGGGAATCAACACAGTAAAGGAGGAGACTATATTTAAAAGAAGAAAAACTACCACAACAAGAGGACATAGTCTTAAATTAGAGGGACAAAGGTTTAAAAATAATATCAGGAAGTATTACTTTACTGAGAGGGTAGTGGATGCATGGAATAGCCTTCCAGCTGAAGTGGTAGAGGTTAACACAGTAAAGGAGTTTAAGCATGCGTGGGATAGGCATAAGGCTATCCTAACTATAAGATAAGGCTAGTGACTAATGAAAGTATTTAGAAAATTGGGCAGACTAGATGGGCAGAATAGTTCTTATCTGCCGTCACATTCTATGTTTCTATGAGTAAAAGTTTAAGCTTTATTCTATCTTATTTCAGGTGGAAGTGCCCTGTAGGCACAAAACTGTCACGGGAGTCGTACCCCAACACGCAGGAAAGTGAAAACCAACAAAAGGTGGATCCGAAGGACGTATTACCGAGCCTTAGAATGGCCGGACTTAACGTATTAAAACAGCAAGAAACAAGGTCAGGGTAAGTCAAGGTCAGGAATACAGAAATACACAGAGTATATACAAAGCCAGGACAGGATACCAGAAAATCACGAGTCAAATACGAAGCCGCGTCAGGATACCAGAAATCACAAGTTAAATACGAAGTTGGGTCAGGATACCAAAAAAATCACAAGTCAAATACTAGTCAAGGTCAATAAGAGGAATACTACAAGAGAGAATTATATATAGCAATAACGTGTATAAGGACAGAAACCACAATAGGGCAATGAATAAAGGCTAGAACATGCCTTAAATAGGTCCAGAAAAGTTCCCACTGGTCCACGTCATCTCTGCAACCCCAAACAACATAGGGTCGACTAGATGACGCGGTCCGTTTAAGGGCGTAATGTCATGGGAATAACTTTATTAAGGAGTTGCAGTTCGGCCCGTGAACCAGCAGAGGGAGCCATTCATGGGACCAAAGGCGAGCATACCATTCATGCCACACTCCATGTGGAGCCATCGGGACACGTGGTCAGAGGGCTGCAGCCATGCAGTGCACTCTGCCTACGTTGCCCGATGAGAGGAGCGGTATGGGCGCTAGGTAAAGGTAAGTTTACGACAGAAACACATAAACGTTGCCTTTTCTGTAGCCCCCTATGTGCACTACCTATTGCCACTATGCCTTACTGATAATTTTAATATTAGAATAAATAAAGCTTTAACTTTTACTCACCTGATCGCCTGTGGAACTGTGTTACCTTTAGGGATCTGGTGTTGCTGTATTCACAATCTGACCTAGTATTAAATATTCTCTTCTATTGGACTGTAGGCTGCACAGTAATTGAAAAATATAGAACAGACAGGACTGGCATCACAGATCACACGCTGCAGAATTCAATTCAAAGCATTGAGCTGCGAATGTGACATCACTTCAATCTCTTCATTTTAACTAATAGTCCACAATTTAAAGGCATTATAGGAACACCTAAAGTGGAAAACTGGATGTGAAAGAACCTGATGCAGAAAATAATTCTTGCATCTTAACTCAGTTTGCTTTTTTCTCCCTTTTTAAGAGCAAAGGAGGAACAATATAGCAAGAAAATATGATTTCACACATGGGTTTCACACTAGCCATTGCCATCTCCTTTTAAACACGGAAATTAGTGGTTTGAATAATTTGCCCAGTGGCGTAGCTAGAGCTTTTGTCACTCGGGGCTGTCGCTGAGTTTGTTACCCCTATCGCGACGCAAATACAATACAATACAAATTGAATAATCAAATTAGTTGAAATATAATTGTCAGTTTTAACCAATAAAGTCTATGTATAATTATTGGTGAAACTGACAATTGTATTGAATGAAAAAAATCTTTAGTTTGGAAAAAGATTTTCTATTTGCACTTTGGTGCAAGGAGAGAAGGGATCTGTGAGTGTAGGGAGAGAGGGGGTCTATGTAGGAAGAGGTCTGTGGGAGAGAAGGGGTCTTTGCAGGGAGGGAGGGGGTCTGTGCAAGGTGCAGGGGGTCTGTGAGAGTGCAAGGAGGGAGGGAGTGGGGCTGTGCAGGGAAGTAGGGAGGGGACCTGTGCAAGGGATGGAGGAGAGGGTATCTGTGTAGGGGAGCGAGGTGAAGGGGAGGGAAGTGAGGGTGTCTGTGCAGGGGAGGGAAAGTGGGGTCTGAGCAGGGAGGGAGGGTGTCTGTGAAGGGGGAGAGAGGTGATCTGAGCATGGAGGGAGGGGGTCTGTGAAGGGGGAGTGCAGGGATCTGAGCAGGGAGGAAAGGGGTCTGTTAAGGGGGAGAGAGGGGATCTGAGCAGGGGAGGAAGAGTGGGGTCTGAGCAGGGAGGGAGGGTGTCTGTGAAGGGGGAGAGAGGGGATCTGAGCAGGGAGGGAGGTGGTCTGAAAGGTGAGAGAGGGGATCTGAGCAAGGAGGGAGGGGGTCTGTGAGGGTGCAGGCAGGGGGCTGTGAGGGTGCAGGAATGGGCCTATGCATGAAATAACATACCTAATGACTGCCAGCACTCCGCAGGACAGGAGGAGAGCACAGGATGTGACCTCACGTCCCATCCTCCTGCCTCGCCTCTTCCGCTCTCTCTGCACCACACGGAGGAGACCTAGCAAGCAGAGCAGGATCGCTGTCAGGTCTCACTCAGAAGGTGGAAGGAGGGTCAGGGTGGGAGGGAGCAGGGACATTGCCGCCCCCCAAAAAAGTGCTGACCGGAGCAGACCGGACCGACCCGCCCACCTTGCATTTGCCTCCTTTCCATCTGTGCAAGAGGTTCATAATCATTAATATATACATTTATGAGCACAAGTGTATCTGGTTCCACATGTGTATAGTTCTGATACCAACAGTGGGGGCTCGTCCGTAGGCATGCTTAGGGCAGCACCACACCAGATAATTTGTTGTCATAATAAAAAAAAACCTACTGACAGTTCTTTAAAGAAAGAACTACCTACCGTTATAAATGGTAAACATACACCATACTGCACTGCAGTGCTATAATATCCCCTTCTCTTTTTCCACTTCAGCACAAAATGCCTCACAGATAATGAATGATGGCTACTAACACTTATATAATATATCTATCTATCTATATGTAAATATATATATATAGATAGATACATGCTATAATAAACATTTTAGAATAATGAAATAATAGAGATAGACAATATTATAAGCTGTAATGCTATTAAACAACTCACCACAATATGGAACAAGGAACTATTGTATAAAGGAAACATATTAATAAATAATAAATAAATATATAAATAAATATATATTATTTATTATATTAGGGTTAATAGCCTCAACTACAGTGAGGGAAAAAAGTATTTGATCCCCTGCTGAGTTTGAACGTTTGCCCACTGACAAATAAATGATCAGTCTATAATTTTAATGGTCGGTGTATTTTAACAGTGAGAGACAGAATAACAAAAAAACAAAAAAATCCAGAAAAAAGCATGTCAAAAAAGTTATACATTGATTTGCATGTCAATGAAGGAAATAAGTATTTGACCCCTTTGACTTAGTACTTGTTGGCAAAACCCTTGTTGGCAATCACAGAGGTCAGATGTTTCTTGTAGTTGGTCACCAGGTTTGTACACATTTCAGGAGGGATTTTGTCCCACTCTTCTTTGCAGATCCTATCCAAGTCATTAGTTTTGATGCTGACATTTGGCAACTTGAACTTTCAGCTCCCTCCACAGATTTTCTGTGGGATTAAGGTCTGGAGACAGGCTAGACCACTCCAGGCCCTTAATGTGCTTCGTCTTGAGCCACTCCTTTGTTGCCTTGGCTGTGTGTTTTGGGTCATTGACATGCTGGAATACCCATCCACGACCCATTTTCAATTCCATGATTGAGGGAAGGAGGCTCTCACCCAATATTTGATGGTACATGGCCCCACCCATCGTCCCTTTAATGCGGTGTAGTTGTCCTTTCCCCTTAGCAAAAAAACACCCCCAAAGCACAATGTTTCCATCTCTATGTTTGACGGTGGGGATGATGATCTTGGGGTCATAGGCAGCAGTCCTCCTCCTCCACACACGATGAGTTGATGCCAAAGAGCTCGATTTTGGTCTCATCTGACCACAACACTTTCACCCAGTTCTTCTCTGAATCATTCAGATATTTATTGGCAAACTTCAGACTAGCCTGTACATGTACTTTGTACTTTCTTGAGCAGGGGGACCTTGTGGGCGCTGCGGGATTTCAGTCCTTCACAGCGTTGTCATGGTTCTCCCCGTGCCATCCAGAAAGTTAGGCATGGTCACCCCACAGGTGCCCTACAGGGGAATTAAACCTGGGTCCTTCTGTATCCTAAGCCATCCTGCCTCTGAGCCACTTCAGAACTTCTTGTTGTAGTCCTGTTTACCTGGTATTGTCTGCAGCACTGGGGGCTGGACTTCACCCGTGGTTGCTGTCTATCACTCTAAGTCCACCTGAAGCAGATTACTCGTTATCCACATATATAACACTCTCTCCCTGAGGGCAGTGTCAGTTTGTTGTTTCCTGTTGCCTAAGACTGATTTGGCTTGTGATCCCTACTTGTGGAATCTTCGTTATTGCCTGTTTGCTGCCTGCTCTGACCTTTGGAACCGTGCCTGACTACTTTTCTGGATTTGCCCTTGTCTGTTTCTGTGTACTTGGTTATTGTTCCTGTCTAAGCCTCTGTGCACGGATTCACAATCCAGTTAGCTTCCAGGTAGGTTGTGTTTATCTGCCATGGTGAGCATACATCTCTGCACTTTAGACTCCAACCAAGGTAAGACCATGACAGACATAGTGTGTTACCAATTGGTTTCTCAGTGACTATGGTCCCAGCTGCCTTGAGATCATTAACATTCAATTTGCAAATAATCGCACCAACTGTTGTCACCTTCTCACCAAGCTGCTTGGTGATGTTCTTGTAGCCCATTCAAGCCTTGTGTAAGTCTACAATCTTGTCCCTGACATCCTTGGACAGCTTTTTGGTCCTGGCCATGGTGAAGAGGTTGGAATCTGATTGATTGCTTCTGTGGACCGGCGTCTTTTATACAGGTAACGAGCTTAGATTAGGAGCACTTGCTTTAAGAGAGTGCTCCTAATCTCAGCTCATTACCTGTATAAAAGACACCTGGGAGCAAGAAATCGTGTTGATTGATAGGGGATCCAATACGTATTTCACTCATTGACATGCAAATCAATTTATAACTTTTTTGACGTGTTTTTCTGGATTTTTTGTTGTTGTGGTTATTCTGTCTCTCACTTTTAAAATACACCCACCATTATAATTATAGACTGATCATTTCTTTGTCAGTGGGCAAATGTTCAAAATTAGCAGGGGATCAAATACTTTATTCCCTCATTGTAAACACTGACAGAATGGTAGTGTCCTCCTCCAGCAGGTTTTTTCACCATTGGCTGTTGTATTTTGTCTGGATAAACTGACAGCAGCTGGACATGTACAGAATTAAGGTTGTTTGTGAAATCTCTCCAATCTGACCTCAGACATGCTCAGTATACACCTAGTGGTGATTTTTAAAGTGCTCCATTCAATCTCTATTTGGGCATCTGAACTGGAAGCCCAGTCTATAATAGTTCAAAAGTCTTACAATCTGATTCAAAATTACTATTTATCAAACAGCCTAGGACTAAAGAACTGCAATGCAAACATTGTGAGTTCAATTCATTCCTGCATGGAATTTCTTGGTTAGGTTGATGTAATTTCAGAAAAAGGTTCATCCTTGTGTAAAGAAACGTTGGGTGGACAGGACAGAAAAGTATAGTATATAATCTTGAACCATTTCATGGAACAAAGTCAGATGATGTGTTCTCTTATGAAGATTTATCACATGGGTGAGTACTGGCAATGTAGATACAAGAAGGATCCCATGAAGTACTTATTTTCAGGCACAGGAGTATCTAAAATAGCCAAATATTTTCTTTGCATGTGCTCATTTATGTGTGGTACTGATGCCTATGTCGCAATGCAGGTCAGCAACAATATTACAATATAGCACAACAATGTCTACCTATGAGAACAGAAACCTAGCTAAAGACCACTCCTTGCAGAATGGCCATGCAATATTTTAAGTATACACAATTTGGAATATTGTGGTTATTTTGCTTATTTTTCTTCGGGATATTACTCTGGATAGCTGAATAGCTAAGTTCTACAAATCAATACTTTTTACCTAAAATTTGCAATTTGGTTTTCAGTTCATTACCATTCAGTATTTAGAGGTTAAACTGGCGGTATTTTTGATCATACCCTCTTATATAATATTTTTCTTTTGAAGACAAATTTTGAGTCCATGATAAATAATGTATGCAAGACATGCAATAGATATAACAGGTGAAGTACTGAAATAAGCAGAGGCACAAATGTGTTTATCTGTGATCTAGAGGGAGGTGTTTACAGATAATGAACTGAGGAAAATGAGAAAAATTGTCAGAGTGGCCAAGTTTTGTGTGGTTTCCTGCTAAACTATTAGTCATATATACAAAGAGCCACATATAATTAAGTGAACTGAAACTGTGCAGAAAGCCTATCACAGCTACCAAGAAACCTGAGTTCACGCTAACCTAAACTTTTCCTGTACCACTGTGTGACCTCTAAAAAAAACAAGCTTTTTTTTCTGTTTTTCTGCATCTTATTTGTGTCCACCGAGATTCCAAAGTGGTTAGTGGCTAAAAAAAATCCCCCCGTTTTATATGTCATTGAGATCTTCTCAAAAAGATATATTTATTTTATCAATCCCATTGTTGCTCTTTTTGGATCTTGGTCTGAGGTACACCAGTAAATGTTTCAGTGTCATGTTTTTGAAACCATCCATTGACATTTAAGGCATATATGTGACATTCGGCGGTAGCTACAAGTTTAGCCTCACTGCTATTTGGGTTAACCGTCTTTCAGGGATTTGCTTAGATCATTTTATTTTAAAAGATTATGTTTTGATTCAGCCTTTATTTAGAGCTAGGTCTCTGTGCATTTTATATCGTTCTAATGACTGTCATATGTGTCACGACACTCCTTAGTTGATTTGCCCACACTCACCACTGTTTCTGTTTGGCACTGTTCCTGATTTCTTTTCATTAAGCACTTCATCTGGTCCTTGTTTAGCACCTATTTAGTTTGGGTTCTCCCCTCACTCCTTGCCAGATCATTGCCTTTTGTTTCCTGTTTCCCTGGTCTCCTGTGCTTCTGGCTCCTGCTTACTGTGACTTGGTCCCAGTGGCGTACACATGACCCATGGGGCCCCGGTACGAAAATTGATCCGTGGGCCCCCTCCCCGCGCGGGCCGGGCCGCAACACATGGCGGTGGGCACCTGGTCGCAGGGGTTACAGGGCTGCGACCCCTGCGACCGCGGTATGTACGCCAGTGCATGCAGATGCACACACACACTTAAAGGACCACTCTAGGCACCCAGACCACTTCAGCTTAATGAAGTGGTCTGGGTGCCAGGTCGAGCTAGGGTTAACCCATTTTTTCATAAACCTAGCAGTTTCAGAGAAACTGCTGTGTTTATGAATGGGTTAAGCCTTCCCCTATTTCCTCTAGTGGCTGTCCCATTGACAGCCGCTAGAGGCGCTTGCGTGCTTCTCACTGTGATTTTCACAGTGAGAGCACGCCAGCGTCCATAGGAAAGCATTATGAATGCTTTCTATGTGACCGGCTGAATGCGTGCACAGCTCTTGCCGTGCGTGCGCATACAGCCGACGGGGAGGAGAAGAGGAGGATCGGAGGAGGAGAGCTCTCCGCCCAGCGGTGGAAAAAGGTAAGTTTTACCCTTTCCAGAGCCGGGCGGGAGGGGGTCCCTGAGGGTGGGGGCACCCTCAGGGCACTATAGTGCCAGGAAAACGAGTATGTTTTCCTGGCACTATAGTGGTCCTTTAAAGGACCACTACAGACACCCAGATCACATCAGCTCAATGAAGTTGTCTGGGTGTCAGGTCCCTCTAGTTTTAACCCTGCGGCTGAAAACATAGCAGTTTCAGAGAAACTGCTATGTTTCACTGAGGGTTAATCCAGCCTCTAGTGGCTGTCTCACTGACAGCTGCTAGAGGAGCACACTGAATGTCCATAGGAAAGCATTGAGTAATGCTTTCCTATGGGCGGTTTGAATGCGTGCGCGGTCGCATTCGGAGCTGAGAGGCTAAGGGATCCCCAGCGCCAAGGGAGTCCGGCGCTGGAGAAAGGTAAGTGCTGAAGACACACACACACACACTTACAGTCGCATACACACTAGCTAACAGACACACACATTTACTGACAGAGATACAGTCAGCGACAGACATACATACACACTCACTTACAAAACATACACTCTCATTGACAAACACACACTCACTAACAGACATCAAACAGACTCCCTAACACACACAC
>OW240913.1:60418648-60491556 GCA_933207985.1 Pelobates cultripes | reverse complement strand
CGGGGGGGCCCTGGGGTGGCCGGCTCCTGGGCCCCCCAGGGGAAGAGGCTGGCCCTGGGCGTACATACCGGGTCGCAGGGGCGGCCGGGCCCCCTGGTGGGCCGGGCCCGGTCGCAGTCGCGACCCCTGCGACCCTGGTATGTACGCCAGTGCTTGGTCCTGTGTTCTCCTGGTCTTCATCCTGTGTCCTCCTGATCCTGCATTACTATGTTCTCCTGGTCCTTCGTTGCTGTGTCCTCCGATCCTGTGATCTGGTTCCGTGGTCTCTGCTTTACTGCCAGTGATCCTGTCCCTGCAGCCTTGCTCATTTATTTGACTTCTGGTGTTGCTTCTTGATGTCACTACATTAATCTTGTGACTCTGGATCTGTGCCCTACCTGATACTCGTGGTATCTGCACAATCTTGCCCTTTTACCAAAAGGACTATTTCAGTATTTGTTGCCTGCACGTTTAGTGCTTATTTTTATTTACTGTATATATTTTTGGCCTTGTTTGTATGTATGTATGTAGTTTTGTTTTCTCCTTTGGTTTCCTGTAAATTTATATATTTCTCTATTTATCCTATTCATTTGTGTCTTGGACTTTATTTCTTTGCCATATTGGTTCCCACATTTAAAGTGACAGTGCTGCTCCAGGGCAGCACCCCTTCATGTCATCACAATATGTAAGGCGATAGAAGCAAATTCTGACTGAAAGGCACTAATGGAAAAAAAAATCACTGTGGTTTCTCTGAGATTCCATTGTGATTACTTAGCTGACATCCTTTTTGGACACATGTAAAACATTAGGCCTAGTCAGCACTTTACATATGCAGTTCAACAGACGTCAATCATTGGTAATCCATAAGCAGTATGTGATCAGGAGAAAGAAAACGACATAAAAGATTAGTTATTAAAACTTCAAGCACTTATTAATTGAAAAAAATATCAGCATAATATTTATTTGAAGGAAGGGAAAAGTATTTCTAAAATAATGGTATTTTAAACTGCTATAGCAATCTTTATTAATGTAATGCTGACAGTGATATGGTAGAGTCCATTCACGACTTCTCCTCCCTGATTGTAGGGATGGTATAAGCCATTGAAACTTCCTTTATGGTTTGAAAACAGGGGGTGAGCTTACATTTTCAGCACATTTACATTTATATTCAAGCTGGACAGTAAAGTGGTTAAAGAAACAGATCTAACTTTTTTTTTTTTTTCAAACTAAAATTTTCTTTTAATGCCATACAGGGAGTGCAGAATTATTAGGCAAGTTGTATTTTTGAGGATTAATTTTATTATTGAACAACAACCATGTTCTCAATGAACCCAAAAAACTCATTAATATCAAAGCTGAATATTTTTGGAAGTAGTTTTTTAGTTTGTTTTTAGTTATAGCTATGTTAGGGGGATATCTGTGTGTGCAGGTGACTATTACTGTGCATAATTATTAGGCAACTTAACAAAAAACAAATATATACCCATTTCAATTATGTATTATTACCAGTGAAACCAATATAACATCTCAACATTCACAAATATACATTTCTGACATTCAAAAGCAAAACAAAAACAAATCAGTGACCAATATAGCCACCTTTTTTTGCAAGGACACTCAAAAGCCTGCCATCCATGGATTCTGTCAGTGTTTTGATCTGTTCACCATCAACATTGCGTGCAGCAGCAACCACAGCCTCCCAGACACTGTTCAGAGGTGTACTGTTTTCCCTCCTTGTAAATCTCACATTTGATGATGGACCACAGGTTCTCAATGGGGTTCAGATCAGGTGAACAAGGAGGCCATGTCATTAGATTTTCTTCTTTTATACCCTTTCTTGCCAGCCACGCTGTAGAGTACTTGGACGCGTGTGATGGAGCATTGTCCTGCATGTAAATCATGTTTTTCTTGAAGGATGCAGACTTCTTCCTGTACCACTGCTTGAAGAAGGTGTCTTCCAGGAACTGGCAGTAGGACTGGGAGTTGAGCTTGACTCCATCCTCAACCCGAAAAGGCCCCACAAGCTCATCTTTGATGATACCAGCCCAAACCGGTACTCCACCTCCACCTTGCTGGCGTCTGAGTCGGACTGGAGCTCTCTGCCCTTTACCAATCCAGCCATGGGCCCATCCATCTGGCCCATCAAGACTCACTCTCATTTCATCAGTCCATAAAACCTTAGAAAAATCAGTCTTGAGATATTTCTTGGCCCAGCCTTGACGTTTCAGCTTGTGTGTCTTGTTCAGTGGTGGTCGTCTTTCAGCCTTTCTTACCTTGGCCATGTCTCTGAGTATTGCACACATTGTGCTTTTGGGCACTCCAATGATGTTGCAGCTCTGAAATATGGCCAAACTGGTGGCAAGTGGCATCGTGGCAGCTGCACGCTTGACTTTTCTCAGTTCATGGGCAGTTATTTTGCGCCTTGGTTTTTCCACACGCTTCTTGCGACCCTGTTGACTATTTTGAATGAAACGCTTGATTGTTAGATGATCACGCTTCAGAAGCTTTGCAATTTTAAGAGTGCTGCATCCCTCTGCAAGATATCTCACTATTTTTGACTTTTCTGAGCCTGTCAAGTCCTTCTTTTGACCCATTTTGCCAAAGGAAAGGAAGTTGCCTAATAATTGTGCACACCTGATATAGGGTGTTGATGTCATTAGACCACACCCCTTCTCATTACAGAGATGCACATCACCTAATATGCTTAATTGGTAGTAGGCTTTCAAGCCTATACAGCTTGGAGTAAGACAACATGCATAAAGAGGATGATGTGGTCAAAATACTCATTTGCCTAATAATTCTGCACTCCCTGTATAGTCACCATTTTAATAATAATGATATCACTATATTTGATATGAAATTATCTGCTAACTAACAATAATGGTTTTTGGGTTTTCTTTGCATACATTTTGTTGGGATGCAGCCCTTGAATGAGTCACCAACCTTGAAAATAAATCATTAGTAAATAACTCAGGATAACTACTTACGTATGCCACACTGTGCAGTAATAGAACATTAGAAACTTCTTATTACTTTAATTTTACTGACATAAACATACTTATTGAGTAGGCTTTGAAAACAAAAAGGGTTTACTGGATGCTCCAGGATGGACCTGAGACTGCCCTACTAATTTTTATGTCATACTGGGAAGTGGTTTTACATATGACATTTACTGACCAGCAGTGGACAAAGATACTTGTACTTATTCGCATAGATTTAATTAGCTCTAAATATCATGAGACTAAGTACAAAATTCTTGCAAATTGGTATAATATACCCCAGAAACATTATAGAGCCTTCCTGGACTTTTCATCTCTATTCTGGAGGTACTGGGGAGGCAGTTGGAGTGCTGCTGCACATATTTTGGCAGTGTTCGATCATACAACCATTTTGGGCCAAAGTACATGAAGTTATGACCTCAGTCGAGGTTCAAGAAATGTCTTTCCATATGGTCAAAAATGTTACAGAATCATGCAAAAATCCCTATTTTCCGCTATAAAAAAACATTCTAAAGCCATTTCCTAATAGCTGCTTGGTCGCTGATCCCTGCCTTCTGGATGCAACTCTCTGCCCCCTCATTTCAAGCTGGTTCAGCGTAGACAAATGTAAGTGCAGATGGCATGCCTATTGGGTAGAACTGATCTTCAGTTTCACATTTTCTCACTTCTGCCTGATGGGAACGTACAGCTATGGATAGCATGTTACCAACCATAGGTTTGCTGAGACTGCACTTATTCAGTCAAAAGCCTGTGGCTATGATGTGCTTTGCCAGGTGTTAAGGAGTCTATTGTAACATGCTAAGTTACTAACTAGGTTAGATGTTTTTCTAATGTTTCAGTGAAACTGTGCTGACTTTTTTTGTCTTCCCTTTGTGTCGATATCAAAATAAAACTTAAACATTGTCAAAAAACAAACAAACAAGAAATGGGTAGATTCAATAAATATTCTTTAGTTTAAAGAAACAGGACTGGATGGAAAACTAACGGTTAAAGGAAACAGCAGAGTAAAAGTGACATTAGAACACCAAGTAAGTTTACTCCTATTCAAAAAAGAAGAGAAGTTTCAAAGGCTTCAGACAACAGGTCTGCAGCCTTTTCAAGCTATTCTTGTCTTTTAAATTGTATGAGGATTGTAGTGAAAAAAATCTCTACACTTCAATCAAAATTGGAGCTCTTAGTAATTATTTGCTACAAACATTGACCCTTAACATAAGGCACGTCAGTATTCAATTACAAAAATAACACATTACAATTTCGAAAATAACTAATAGATTGTAAATCCGTAATTCCTCACACTCACGTTTGTTGGAGCCTATACAGGTGATACTCGAAAACTTAGAATATTGTGCAAAAGTTCATTTATTTCAGTAATGCAACGTAAAAGGGGAAACTAAAAGGGGTTTTCATGAGCTGTAAGCCATAATCATCGCACTTATGACAAATCACGGCTTGAACCATCTTGCTTTGCATGTAATGCGTCTATCTCATATATTAGTTTCCCCTTTTACGTTGCATTACTATCACCTGTAGATAATCATCTCTAATTTTGATGGTGTCTTTATCTTTAAGGTAGTAAACTACCTACTTTAGTTCGTTTCCCTGAGTGCTACAAAACAAACATATATTTTTTTCTCTTTAATGACTGAACAATCATGAGTTCTATACATTTGACATTGACACTTCTAGTTACAGTAACCGAAAGGGCAACTCTGCATGCAGTTACAGGAAACAGGCATAAAAGAGGGGATCTGTGAGAAAGATAAAATTAACCACAACACATCCCGAGAATTAATAGTTCTGTAGAAATAACTGTCATTTTAATTGTGGTTAGAGTAGTGTTTGGTCATTGAAGGGACACTATAGACACCCAGACCATTTCAGCTGCATGGGTGCAGTGTCCCAGCACTCTTAACTCTGGAAAGGTAATTATTGAATTTTTTTTTAATAAACTCCAATCATTACTTTTATGGATTAACTCTTCCTCTAGTGGCTGTCTAGTACCAGATGAGAGATTTCTCGCTCCAATATTCAAAAATCGATGACGCTATCAAGACCATTCTTGATACAGGAAGTGGTGTATGGTTGAGCAAGACGAATATCTCCAATGTGTTTAAATTGCCTCCCATTCATACCTGTGGCATTTGCACGGTGTCAAGTAAAAAGAGAAATACTACTTTGTGACAAAACTTACTTTCAGCTCTAAAAGCAGCCCAAAATTGTTTGATGTGTTTCCATAAACATTATGTTGGCTTCTTCTGAACAAGTGCAGGTGTCCAGTCGTAATCCACTACTGGGTTGATTTTCTTACGGTTGAAAATGGCAACTCCCCACCCATCAGTATGAACAATTCTCTCGAATTATTCAACAGTTTAGGGGTGCCTGTTGCTATTGAAAAAAAGAAGAAGAAGCCACCGTAAAGGTATTACATTCTTAGGAATTAATTTAAATTCTGATAAGTTTGCTAAGGGAGAAAATAGTCAGGAATCTTGAAAACATTAAGGCTTGTTTATATTAAAGCTCCTGTACTAGATACAAATCAGTTAAAATCCTGGAGGTACTTTCACAACCTGGACTAAATAATGACTATATTTTGACTTATTTTTCTTTAGTTGCACTAGTGACTTTATTCACGCTGCAGTGGTTATGGTGCCATGTGCTCCTCTATTGTAAGGAGTTATTTTAGAGCACTAGAACTTCTTGGGGTCCACCAAACACTGCTCTCTAATTCCACAGCTTCCTGTGGAGGGCTAGATGCTCCTAAGCTCATTGGCCGAGAGCATTGGCTGACTACTCTGTTAGCACTTGCTCAAACCGCATGGCCAAATCAATCTTTCATCCTTCCAAGATTAATAAAATGAGTACCGTATAAAACACACTTGAATACTTAGAAAAAAAAGCTAATTGTGTCTTACCCAGCAGAGCAGATGTTAGTGGGAATGGGTGCAGTAATTGTATACAGTATTATAATACATTTATATGTATATAATACATTACATTGTATACGTTGCTTACATTATTATATGCATCAGTGATAAACTTCCTAGTATGATATATTTCATATAAAGCCGTTTTTTTAAAGTAATAAGACATAACATTTTATTAAAACATAGCTATAGGTAACTATATACCTACTAATGTAAATAATCTGTCTTTAGTAAAATGTTATTATTAAATAAAAAATATAGATTAAGGATGTATTATAAATTACTTCTGAAACTAATGTTTATGTATGTCACAACATGTTACCTCTTGCAGCTTCAGAAGATAAACCAGGCCAGCTGGAGTTCTCTCAAGAAAGAGATATATTGCAGAGGGTTCAAGTAAAAAAAAAATATGCTTAAGTAAAAACCACTGTCTTGATGTTGCATGGAATCAAAAATATAGAGAAAAAAGTTATATCAGGAATTCTGGATTTACGGGGTACCAAACAAAGGATAGCCTTAGTGGGCAGCAGTTTTATGAGCCAGACAGAATGGAAAGACTTTTTTATTTCTAAACATATCTTTATTTATGTGTACATTTACTATGCGGTTTCGATGTCCTGAGGTTATGTCAATTCTGTATTTGGCAGCCTGAAAACAATACATCCATGAAGTCACTCTGGGGTGATAGTAACTGACTAGTAAATGTCATGTATCCCATAATCCCCCATCTTGAAACAGCAATAATTCTTTGTATATAAAATAATTTACGGGCATCCATAAGATCAGATATGATTAAGACAGTAGAGGAGTGCTATGCTAACATATACAAAAAGTTAACGCTTTACAAATTAAAAAGTTAACTCAGATGTCAAAAACTTTGGTATATCAAAAGGGAATGTTTAATGGTAAAGTTTGTAAAGTAAACAATATTTTATCCACATTGGATCTCAATAACCAGTGGATCTCCTGCAACATCTTTTAAGGGCTTGTAAAAACAGATCCTTGAAAGTCAAAATCACAAGAAGTAATGCGACCAGGAATGTCACACATATGGGAAGAGTAAGCAGCAAGTATAGCAAGGTGCCACCAGTTTTCCACTGGCAGCTGTGGAGAACATCCAATGGAAGGTCCTGTGCGGACATGAAATGGTGAGAAAAATTACAGGTCACGTGTAGAAGGTCTGGGATATTAATGCTACCTGATTTTCTCAGAACATCTAGCCAGCTTAGTTCACAACAGTCAAATGGGTTCTTGCTGAGGTATACAACATTGAGAGTTTTTAAGAGATTCTCATAACGATCATACAATGGAAGAAAAGTTAAGTTATTCTTTCTAAGATCCAAGAATTTAAGAGTCAATCCGGTAAGGGATCTAGGAAAGTTAGTGAGGTTGTTTTCAGATAGGTCTAGGTACCTGAGGTTTTGATATGTAGAGAAAACATCACTTAAATTACTTGGCAAGCTGTTCCTAAGTGAAAGAAAGAGTAGCGTTCTAGATGTGTCCTGCAGAGAAGACAAGCTTTGGATGTGATTATCTGAAAGGTCTAGGTGAGTTAATGTAGTCCCATAAAAATTGCATTGGGCATCCAATACCATTCCACATCCGGACAGGTAGAGATTTTTGAGAGCAGTTAGATGTCTGATGTCCACACAGTCATTGCCATGAACACCTACAGCACCAACTTGGCTACAGCACAATTTAAGCCTATTATGACTCAGATCTAGAGTCCTTAGCCCATTCATGCCACTGAAGATGTGCCTGGGAAGCATCTGAAGATCATTCCTACTCACATTAAAGTAACGTAGACCCAAGAAGCTCTGAGAATGATTATTTATTTTTAGCTCCGATATCTTATTGTAACTGAGATCTAATTCGGCCAAGGAGCTAGCATTTTCTAAGTGTGAAATACTAAATGTCTCTAAACAGTTCCAGTCAAGTTTCAGTTCAATCAAAGAAGTCATTTTTTCAATAAACCCATCTGGCAAGTATGTGAAATGGTTATGGCTCATATCAAGATATTGTATTGTGGAAATATTACTTGTGATTTTTTCTTCCTCCCAGAGATTAATAGAAGAGATGTTAGTACTGTTATTTTCTATTATCAAGAAATCGACAGTGGATGAAATAGCATCAAAAAGATCCGCATAGAACCTCATCCTATTTTCAGAAAGCAGCAGTTTATGTATATGGTGCAGCCGTGGCAGGAGTGGGAAAAACAGCAGCATATTGTGAGAAATGTCCAGTAACTCCAATTGGAATTCTACATCATTTTCCATGGATTGAAACCATTCCAGTTGGTTGAAGCTAAGATTTAGAGTTTGGAGTTGTGTCAAGCTAAAATCTACAATGCAGGGCAAACTATTAAAAGCTAAATTTAGAGTTTTCAGCTTCACCAGATGGTCAAACGTGCCTGTTTCAATCTCATAAATATAATTTCTTTGCAGGCTCAGTTGCTTTAACTCATGTAGACCTGCAAATACACTATCCTCCAAACGCATAATCATATTGTTGTCCAGAGAAAGGTACTCTAGAGATTTCAGGTTCCTTAGAAGGGCAGTTACCATATTCATGTTGAGACCATTTCTAGAGAGATCCAATTTCTTCAAAGAAGGAATAAACCTAAATGCTTCAGAAGCCTGGATATAATCTGTAGAAATACTGTTATCCTGTAGTGATAGTGACTCGAGTCCCTTTGTTCCCTGGAAAGTATCTGATTCTATGAGTTCCAAACCATTAAACTGCAAACTTAGGCTCTTCAGGTCAGGGTACAGTGATAGAGAGGGTCTAGTAATCCTTTTGATATTATTAAAGACCAGGACCAGCTCTTCAATATCATTTGGAAGATCCTTAGGAACCGATGTAAGCTGAAAATGGCTGCAATCTGCAATTCTGTAAGACTGAAAGAAGAACATACTGTTAAAGTGAGTAAACATCTTTAGAGTAAAACTTGTTTGACTATAAAAGGGCATATCACTGATATAAAAAGACATAGTCACTATTGAGGGAAATAGGGATACATTTAAAAACAAACACAAAACATGTTCTATGATTCATTGCTTTAAAAGCTGCATATACTTATACTTGAGAATGTTTGGAATTATAACATTTCATTCACAAATGACGCAATAACACAAATGACGTTCACTATCAGCAGATAGACAAACATTTCCTTCTTCCAATGTAGTGGAGTTCTAGGTGTTTACTAGCTCAACTGTCAAAATATTAGGTTCTAATTGGCTGCTGATAGAATGTGCTTTTTCTCTTTTTCTCTGAGGTTTTGAAAATTGTGTTTCCACTGTGGCGATGTAGTGTAGAGCATCGGTTCCCAAACTGTGGTTCCCAAATGGTGACGGCACCCTGGGGCACCTCAAATTGTTTCTCCGGTGCTATGATCATAGCACTGGGAACCGTGCCATGCCTTGCTGTCCCCTGTCTGCTCTGCAGGACCGGAGGGGAGATTAGAGATCTCCCTCACTAACCCGCTAGCACCAAAATGCTGCTGGGGAGGGGGAGAGAGGACCCGAGGGAGCTCTAAACTGCAGCTTCACCGGGTTCTCCTCTTGCGATCTCGGAGCGTTGCCACGGCTACCATGGCAATGCCCCGAATCTCACCAGAGTGAACTTTAGCCTCAGGAGCTGCTAGAGTGCACTCTCACCACTTGGACCACCAGGGATTCTCCACCGGACCACCAGTGTTTAGTACTGTCCCCCCTCCCAAGCGAAGGTAAGAAGGGAAGGGGATATGAAAATTGTGACGAGACCAATCTCACCACATTGCATTGGAGAAGCCTGGTTGCTCGCCTGCTGCCTTTGGACTATGGTCCCCTGTTAAAAGACATCTTTTTTACCTGCAGAAAGGCTTCATTCGTGCTTTTCTGCCTGGGGTTTGGTAGTTTTGGTTGAATGTGTTATACCCCAGATAGGAATCCCATGGAGCCCATTCGTATGAAACTGACTGTAAAGACT
This sequence comes from Pelobates cultripes, assembly GCA_933207985.1. Lineage (NCBI taxonomy): Eukaryota > Metazoa > Chordata > Amphibia > Anura > Pelobatidae > Pelobates > Pelobates cultripes. The sequence continues at coordinate 60,481,688 of OW240913.1, read as the reverse complement.
TTGGCTCCATGGCGATTAAACTGTATTTGTGTGGTCTGAGCGCCATTCACTTAATAATGTGCGCTCAGACCTGAGCTATCTGGGGATATGTTACATGTCTGTGTTTTATGTAATAAATGTTACTTTATGTATTTTAAAGTATAATACTGGTTTTGTGTCCCCACATGTGTAATGGAGTTTTGCCTTTGTCCTGGGAGATAATTGAATTACTTCTCCAGGGCAGAGGGGAGGAAGCCAGGATGCATTGTGGGGATGTTTTACTTCTGTATGTCTGTAATTGGTACATGTCTGTCTTTTGTTACAGTCTTCCATCTGGTCCCCTAGGGGAGTGTCCACCAGGTGGGAGACCTGCATAAATACTGGGCAGGTAGCCCTCATTAAACAGACCACTGCTTGACCCTCAACACGGAGCCTTGTCTCGTCTTTGGGGGGATTTACTGTATGCTGCTAAGGACTGATTGCCAGGAGTGTAAGCCGCTTGGGAGCTTTTCCTGTTCGTCTGGTAGCAGCAATTCGTATGGTTCCTGTTCGTGTATTTGGAGTGCTACCTTATTCCCTTGTATGCCGTTCGGGAGTTTGGAGCATTCACTTGTATGCAGTTCGAGTGTTTGGACCATTCCCTTGTATTCCCTTGTATGCAGTTCGAGTGTTTGGAGCATTCCCTTGTATGCCGTTCGGGAGTTTGGAGTATTCACTTGTATTCAGTTCGTGAGTTTTGGTGATTCTACAGTAGCTGTGCCTGTCTCTGAAAGGGGATTATCGTCTAAGCGTTTTTTTTCCCTTTTGTGCAAAACGGTCCGTTACAAAAATTATTATTATTTTTTTAATAAACAAAAGTGTATATTTATTAATCTGCCCTCATACCCCCAAAGACCCACAATAACTACCCCCTGTACACACACGCTGCCCCCAATACACACACACTGTACCCCTCACATACATTGCCCCCCCACACACACTGCACCCCCCACACATGGTACCCCCACGCACACTGCCCCCAATACACACACACTACAACCTTCACACACAATGCACCCCCGTAAACACACAACAGGTCTCACACATACATATACACTGCACCCTTCACACATACACACTTCGCCCTACACACACTACTGCCCCTATCCACTACTGCAGCCCCTATCCTGGCAGATCCCAGGCAAGGTGTCAAACTGTTCTTAAACAGTTTGACAACTTATCTTGGGTGAGCACCATGGCACTCCTGGCACCATAACCACTACAGAGTGCTGTAGTGGTTATTGTGCCTGGATTGTTTCTTTAAATAATTTATCAGTTCCCCTCCCAATGATGCCCTTCTTGATCTGCTCTTGACCATTTCTGCTGAACAGGGGGTCAGTATATGCTGCAGCGCTGTACATATATACAACCTAGAAATTTATTTTGCCTTGGAAAAATATTGAAATATTAAGGGCCCCTTGAACCTAAAAAGTTTGGGAACCATTGGTTTAGAGAATAAAAAGGTTTAAGTTGCAGAGTTGTTTGGACTTTAATTGACCAATAAGATTTGAGTTTGCTACAACCGCATTATCAGATACATTTTAGTTTCTTTAGCTTTGTTTAAAAAAAAAAGTTCTGCAGCCTTCTGCAATATAACCGATTCCTTAGCCATGTCTCCTCTATTCACAAAATGTCTTCCTGATTGGATGAGCTGTACTGTATACTTCCAATGAGAAAAATCTTCTGACATGACTCCTCTCCACAGCCATTTAATGTCCTCCTATTGTTGTATAATATTTAAGCCAACTACACACTGATAGGGGGAAGGTGGTGATGATAAGAGGAGATTTATTTCTCATTGGTTGCACTGTGTGCATGCACTGCATACTTCCAATCGGAAAGACATTTTGTAAAACCAGAAAGCGTGGGTAATGGCGATGCTGTAGAAAACGGCAATATAATTTTTTTAGCCTGAATATGAGGTGAAAAAGGATACGTAAAAGGATAGGATTTCTGGTGCTTGTTTCTTATACATGTGGCAGCTTGGACTTCACGAACCAGAGTCTCTTCCTTCTGGAAATGTTGTAGATAAAAAGAAAATGCAGGCACTGCTTCCCTGCATGTACTTAAAGGGTCTCTCCAGAGCCAGGAAAACATATTCTTTTTCCTGGAACTGTAGGACCCTGTAGTGCCCCTCTTCCTCCCACCTCTCATCTCAAGTGAGTTACCGGAGTCCAGCACCATAGTGCCTAGGCGCTGGGTCATGCTCCGCCTACTCTCCTCCCCCGCCAATGTCAGCTGGCGGGGGAGACCTCATGTGCGTCAATGGCCGGGCACGCGCAATAGACCTCCCCATAGGAAAGCATTATTTAATGCTTTCTATGGGGATTTTGGCGACGCTGGAGGTCCTCACATAGCGTGAGGACATCCAGCGTCGTATAACAGCGTCGTATAGACAGCCACTAGAGGAGGACTTAACACTGGAAGGTAATTATTGCAGTTTGTAAAAACTGCATTAATTACACATGCAGGGTTAAGGGTGGTGGGAGTTGGCACCCAGACCACTCTAATGGGCAGAAGTGGTCTGGGTGCCTGGAGTGTCCCTTTAAGTTATATTGGTGCCTGGAGTGTCAGAGACAGAAGTGCTAAGTGGAAAGTGGGTAATTGGGTGTTGGATTTAAGGAAATGGTTGTGTAATTATAGCAAGGGCTAGAAAGGGTTGCTGAACTGAAGAGGCAAGAAGGGGTGTCAATTGGAAATCTTATTTGTAGGGTCCTTACATATTGTGCAGAGAGCTACAAGGATGATATGCCGCTTGTATATTGGCACCTGAGGCAGGAGTAACTAGGGAGATATACTTACTGAATGTTGTCCCTTCTCAACACCAACATATTTTTCCACCACATTTGCCTTCAGCTCATGGTGTTTCATCTGCTAGGAGGTGTGTTAATTTTGTAATATTGCACAAAGGCTAGAGTACAAAATAGGGGTTAATAGAAGGGTACTTAAAACTGGCAGGATATGGCAGTGGAAGCTGCACCCAATGCCACATTTTGCCAAAAATACATGAAAACAATGTAGCAGACCACGGGTAACCTAACTGGTTACCTCCACTAATTCCTCCTCTCAGCCAGACTGGAACCATTAAAACCCCAAGCATTCATTCCCCCAGTAACTAGACGAGACATAGTTCTGGGAGTCAACACGGCTTTTATGCACTGACCCCTAACATGGGGTCTCCAACACAACATTACAGGATATTTGTAAATATACAATCCCCCAAAAGTCACCCCAATATAACAAGGCCCCCCACAAGAGTTATATCCCCAGATAGCTCTGATCTGAGTGTCCAACTTGGCCAAGTATCATTCAGATCCATTTGACAGAATTGGATCGCCACTGGGGTAGAGTTTTGACCAGCCGGCCACAAAGTGATGGCCCAAAACAGTTCCAGGGAAATAGATGCCACGGTCTCTGTTCGGGGGTTCCTGTACGAACACCATACAAGGGATTCTCTTGGTTTGAGGGAGTGAATGCTCCCCCCAGTCGGTAGTTCCAAGCTCCCGAATGTCGTTCGCAGAAAAATCCACAAAAGGAACGGTACGTTCTACCACAAACAATTACCATATATACTTGAGTATTACCATATATACTCATTGCAGCTCCTGTCAGCTCCGTGAAGCTCCCCTGTTCAGCTCACAGTGTAAGTCTCGCGAGACCCTGTGGATTACTGTGGCAACGCTCCGCACAGCATGCAGACTGCGAGACTTACACTGTGAGCTGAATGGGGGAGCTGCACCGAGCTGACAGGAGCTGCAAGGAGCTGACAGGAGCGGCTGTAAAGGTAAGTAAACGCTTCCTGCCAGCCCCCTCACTGCACAGCACATCCACTGGACCACCAGGGATTACCATAGGCCCCCTCCCTGGGGGACAAAAAAAATAAACAATTTAAATTAATAATATTAAAATAAAAAAATAAATTAAAATAATAATATTAAAATAAAAAAATAAAAATAAAATCATATTAAAATAAAATAAAATTTTAAAAATAATAAACACACACTCTGCATTATATACACACACACTCATACAAGCACACACTCTGCATTATATACACACACACTCATACAAACACACACTCATACAAACACACACTCTGCATTATATACACACACACACTCATACAAACACACACTCTGCATTATATACACACACACACACTGCATTCATCCAAACACACACTGCATTCACACAAACACACAAATTCTGCATTCATTATATAAACACACTACACACAAACACACACACTGCATTCATTATATACACACACTACACACAAACACACACACTCTGCATTTATTATATACACACTACACAAACACACACACTGCATTCATTATATACATACACTGTAAATAAATATTCAATGAATGTAATTTTATTGGGATCTAATTTTATTTAGAAACTTACCAGTAGCTGCTGCATTTCCCACCCTAGGCTTATACTCGAGTCAATGTGTTTTCGCAGTTTGTGGTAAAATTAGGGGCCTCGGCTTATATTCGGGTCGACTTATACTCGAGTATATACGGTACTCCCGACTGTGAGTAATGGGGTATAGGAGGATTTAGCCATGTCAAATTTTCACAATCCTTACAGAGTGACCAGACCATTATTAAACATTTCAGAACAAAAAAACTGGCAGGTGGTATCAACATGTCCAGCATTTGTAACAGCTGTAGACAAATACATTGTTATCGGCCACCAAATCAACATTTACATTAATGAGTAGTAGTAACTTAAAGGGACAATGAAAGTTTCATCTCAATAAATTGGTTATAGAGACAGGTGTCTCTGGCACCATCCTTTCATGCAGTGTTAAACCATTTTCAAGCAGAGAATGAGAATGAGTCTCTGATCACCAATGCCTCCTTATTAGCCAGAGCAGCTCAGATGGATTGGGCTTCTGGGGACTCTCGTTTAGCATTAAAATTTTGAGAACATCGAACACAAGGGGTCTCCAGACAATATACCCAATTCAGTGAGCTGAAGTAGTTTTATTAAAGGTATTCCGTTATAGTATATATGAATATCATGTGATTTATTTGTTTTTCCTAAATAAAAACAGGAATATATGCCAGTATGGACCTGGTCTTCTATTCGAAATGGCTATTCATTTACTATAGTATAGATTTTGGGCAAACATATTTGTTTGGAGAATATTTCTAATTCAGTTATATTGTGCTAAAATGTGTAATTCAGTGGTGAATTCCAAACAGTACCATATCATATTAATAAACTTCTAACATTTGAAAAATAAGGTGACAAACACATTCAGATAATTCTTGTGTTGTTTCTTACTGGTCAGAGCACTTTTAATAACTAGCAATTCTAAGCAGAGTGTGCTTACTTTTCCTAAATACATTTAATATTGCCCTAAGGCCTACTCACCAGTTTGCAGCCACTTTGGGAAAAATGTTGGCCTTCAATAGCATTTTTGCAACATGGCAGTATCAAGTACATGCAACCCAATAAGATCCAGAGGGAGACAATTGCCATATCATTAGAAATTCACCTACAAGACAAGGTACAGGTACGTTAACGGAGTATGAGATCTGAGAAATCCCTAAATACTTATTATAATTATATCCACTAGGAAAACAAGGACTACAATGGTTTTTTTTCTTCTTTATTTTAGTGGTGCTTTAAGGGAACAACATGCAAGTATCAACATTTTGACATTTCCAAGAGTAGCATTCGAGATAAACAATATATATCGAGTTGTCGGCACCTTTTTTGTTAATATAATAGAGAAATAAAAGCAAAGTTAAACAAGATTCACAAGAAATAGTAGCCACTGGTCCGCGCCGTAGAATCTGAGAACATCAGATCATACAAGAAGAGAAAAGGGGATAGTCTCCACTGCGCAGTGCTTCACAAAATATTATTGCCAACCTATTAGGTAAATAAAGCACACCTTGTTGTAAGAGAACCGTGGGTTATTCCCAAGACTGCTTAGGCAATGTCTGGGGGTGGGAGGCTGAGGCAATAAGAGCAACGTTAATGTGCATGGGAATTTCTATGTTTGGGGACTGTGACTGTGCGGCACATATTAAATGCTTACAAAGTAAAATAAAAGAAAAAACACAAGCTAAGATGAAACACATGTTAATAAGGCATATCAATCTGGAGCTGTACGCTGGCTATTAAACACCTTCGCAGGGCAGGAGAGTCCATCGGCAGGTTGTTGGTCGGGGATGCTAGGGGTGGTAGTCCTAGAAAGTGCTGTCCGAGTGAGGGATGGGAAGAAAAGGCCTCTCAAGGCCCATTCCTTCCATGTGCTAGGAGGTGGTCTTGGGGATTGCCCTAGCGTGTCCCGGTGTGTCAGCGTGCCAGAGCTCCGTACAGGTGGCAGCGTGTTGGAATAAACTTGCCCCTGGACAGGTCCTTTCATGGTTGGGGAAGCTGAGCAAGGTGAGAGATGGCTCCAGTGCTTCGCACCGCCCGGGCGCTTCACTTGTTTCTTCCATGGATCACCAAGCTACAGGCGTATATGGCGTTTCTACCATTAGCAGAGCGAGGTAAGGTAGCCCTCCAGCTCCCGGTGTGTACTATGGGATGCCCCTGGGTGCCATTAGCCATGGTGCTTTGGGTTTTCCCTTTTGGAGGGTAGTGGAGCGTCTTGCCTGACTGCCGTTGCAGGTGGCAGCATGGATGTGGCGAAAGTGACCTCGCCACCGGTTTTTGGAGGGGCCTGTTTGCCAGCCTGGGAGTGTTAGCTGTGTTGTAATGTGTTGATTGGTTGTTCTTCAAAACCCTGTAGGCAGTACTATGTTTGAAGAATGTGAATAAAAGAGGCTGTATGTGCCAGTACAGACAGTTCTACTTCACCCTCAATCTAGAGTCCTGTCTCTTATTGGGGGAATTGCTATATCACTACAAGGGATTGCTATGCCCTGCATACTCCCTTAGCTAATCACTACTAAGCTCTTTTAAGAGCTTGTTCCTGCTTCACTCTCTTGGAGGAGAGGTTCACCCACTGGAACCTGGAGCCTTGTCGTAGGTCCAGGGTGGGTAGGAGACGGCGGGACCCCAACCAAGCTGCGGCGGTTAGTGGGGTCTGTGGTGGTTGTGGTGTCTGTGGAGCGATCGGAGCCCTCTGTAAGCGCTAGGAGCATTCTTCAATGGAGGTACCCAGTCGGGGTGCCAGGTGATCCGTTACAGTGGTCTCCATCTGCGCGGGCAATGCTTCGGGGCTGGGCCCCTGACAATCTTCTTAACGGGCAGACGGGCACTTGGCACTGTTGGTGTGGGAACCGCTGGTGTCGGAAGTCGTGCAGGTTGGCTAGCTATTCTGTTCCAGAATTGTTCACATATGGCATCAAATCTGGCCCTGAAGACGGTGCTCCATTTCTGGCTCTCCAGATCTGCTTGTGAGTGTGGAGGCACTGCTGCGGCAGCCATTTTGGGTACGTCGATTGGTTTAATGCTTGCCACTGAAGGCATGTGCTGTGGAGACAGGCTTACCCAGTGGGGACCGGGATAACCCCCACCGGTCCAGGGGGGGGGAGAGTACTGCAGGGCCCCGCTGTGAGTTGCGGAGCGAGGAGATCGGCCGCCTCTCCCTAGCTCCACTCCCAGTAGGCCGCAGTAGGCCCGTCTGGGCATTCAGCTACAAAAGTTGTCGAGTGAGATATCGATCTGCTTGCCCAGGGGACCCTGACCCAGATAAAGCTTGTTGGGTAGCGTTTGAGTGCAATAGCTGGGAGTTATGCCCCAAAATCTGCCGAAGTCGGAGGAGCTCAGACTCTGCATGTCTTGCCAGCTTGATGGTCAGGCTCCACACCCCTGCAGAAGTTTTTAAAGTAAATTTTTCATGATCCAGGGAAATGTAGTTTGCAAGCCTACACAGGGCAAAGGTAAGTTCTGTCCTGGAACTATGTGTGTTTGTGCAACATTTACAGATGATCAGTCAAGTCTTGAAACAGCATAGAAACATTTAATGGTAGAGGTAAAAAAAATGTTAACTTTTCACCTCTATGATGGTGAATGAACTCAACATTACTCTTTACATGATTTTTTTTCATTTTCAAATTATCATCTGTGGGTTATGATTCAGCTGAGACTGTTGACAACTACGTGTATATTAGAGGCTCATGTTGATGTGATCACCATTCTAGGGGATAATCTACTAAGTTATAATGTAACTCTGGTGAAAATCTTTTGGGGGAATTTGGAGGCCAACATTAATAGATAATTCAGTAAAAGTGCCATCCTCCAAGTTAGGCAGACGTAAATCTGAATTAATCTGAATTATCCCTGAACCAATGAATCCTTTCTGAATTAGTGTCAAGTGACCCAAATTATCCCTGAGATGGAACCAACTAGTTGAAATAATAGTAATAACAATAATCATGAAAGTAACAGCAGCCATTAGAGAACATTTCATAAAAACAGCTGAATAAGCCAAAACAAATAGATACAATGCAAACTCCACGTGTTAAACAGAAAGGATGCTAAGTGCAATTTATTTAGGCAAACGCAACAAAATAAAACATTTCGGCCCAATGGCCTTAATTATGTATATTACATAATAAATGCATAAATTATGCAGGTATCCCCTAGTCCTGCCTACTGTATCATCTTTCAATAATTACCACCAAAGCCACTGCATTGAAAGGGGGATGGAGTGTGTGAGTGATAAGACGCCCAGTTGCTTGGAACTTAATTAACAAGCAGTTGTTTATGGCATGTGGGAAAAGGGGTAACATTCTGCTGGGTCATCTGGTTACTGGCTGAATAATGTTTTCATTCAGCTGCACATTGGGTGGAAGTTGGGGAGAGTGCTATGACTGCTGCATTGTTGTGATCTCGAAGGGGTCCCAGAGTGTTTTTAAATCCTCTCCCCTCCTAAATGTTCCCTGATTGTTCCATGCCGAATTACAAAATTGACAGGTAATTTCAGAATTTGCATCTGATTTGCTTTTAGTAGAGTCCCAAATGCCAACATGGGTCAAAATTGGGGTTTTCCTCAATTGTGCAATTTGAAGGCACATTAGGACCTCAGATTACTCCATTTTGGCTCAGTTTCCTTAGAATTAGAGTAACTTTAATAACTAGCAGATAAGATGGAACTATGAAGGGAAAACAGTAGAACAGTGAATGCAGTGCCAAAAAAATTAAACATGCATATAATAATTAAGTTAAAGCTATACTGTAAACGAATGATTCTTATGTCAGTACATCACACATAGCTTTAGAAAGTCTTGCAAAAATGCTATGATGCCAGGGGTGGTGTGATGCACCCCGAAGAGTGGCTGGACTAGAAGCCTGATGCTTATCTTGCAACTTGTGGAAAGCAAAACTTACGGGAGTTATAGCCAACAACATGTGGGTGCCAATGTGCCATGGTACTGCATAGTGAAACAGCACTATAATAATGTTATCATCTAATGAGAAAGAAACATGTTTCCAGTTTTCAGATGTTTTGCCTTATTTATTTTAGATTTATTGTTCAATTCTATGTCTATCTTAAAATGAGTTACTTATAAAATGTTTTTGAGGCACATGTAACATTAATTTAATCATAAAAGTACATTATATTAGTAGTATTTTCTTTTTGCTCTGTATGTTCACACTTGTGTTTAGCTATATAATTGATATTATGCAATTATTGCAATTATTTATTTATTGTTCTGAACATTTGAAGAACCCGATTACAAGCCATCGTTTAGTAATACAATTATACGTTTTCTATAATTCCCTAACGTAAAATTATAATTTACTTTTGATAGGATAATAGTACACACAGGGATTATGTGCTTTGAAAGTATCTAGGTTAGAAGTCTCTCTGATGTTTAATAGTGGCTGCTTTTAGGGTGGAAGTACTATGTTGTGTCTTTTGGGGTTTTCTCTTAGCCCACACACAAATGAAACCACAAGAAGAAAAAAAAGTCACTTACCGCACTTGGCTTAGCGTACAGCATTGTGGATACCTCTTTTAACGATGGGGTCCACAGCAAGAATTGAGATTCGTAAAGTCACAGAAAATCTAAATTTTGTTGGAAGGCTTGATGGCCACAGTCCATACTACAGTGCACGAATGCTCGGCATACAAGGACGGAACAATAGCTGAAATGGTTTTGCGAGGCAAGAGTCAGCATTCTAACCAAAGCATTGGAATTCGAAGATGACAAACTTGAAGAGTGGATTGAGGTAAGGCCAAAAGAACCAACGTAGAGGCGCCCAGTATTTGGTGTGAAATTCAAAAAGAGCTCAGTGAAAGGTTAGGAAGGGCTGTTTCATACAGCTTAAAGACAAGGTGGTAATGTGGTCAGCCCCTTACATGCCTCTTACATTTACATACAGAAACAATTCTGCAGATTTTTTTTTTTTTTTTGCTCTTCCTTCTAGGGTTATTTTAGATCTTCCGGAAGGAAATAACGGAAGCTGAAGTCACATGAAGTGTTGGGCCAGCACACTAAAATGAAGAAGCCTTCGATACAGTCATCAGGCTGTAAGTCAGTTAGTTCTGCTTTTCTGCAACTGATTCAACTTGTATTTGTTTAACACCTCATCTGTGCCCACCGTATGCTGCTATGCAGGAAAAAACATAATCCAGTAGTGGTACACGTCATGTTTAATCAAGCTGCAATGTGCTGTATGTCTTGTTGGCACAAATATGTATAAAACTGTAATTTCAAGATAAAAAGAGACTACAAAAAGTGTTCTCTTTTTTAAAAATATATCCCATACACGTTCATTTATTTAGAAAATGTTACTACTTTTTAAATATTTCAAGGTAGTTAATTTTGCAGTACCAACCCAGCATGTAACTGGATTCATGAGTCATGTCATTATCCCTTTCAATGCCACAGAGCAATGCATTGCCCTGTTCTCTTTTTTTGGCCCTGAAAGGGAAATTAGACATGTTAAAAATATACATGCTGAGTCTGTGAGACCTAAGGTATGTAACAAGAGGTACGTCCTGTTTCAATAAATGTAAGAATTAAAAAACTCACCATTAGTTCTGTTCGATTTCACAATAACCAGGGGAGGCCTGGAGTTTGGCCCACTGTTTCTTCACATTCATGCCCTACCACATACTCATTCCTATGTACGCTACCTACCCTAATAGGATATCATGACTATAAAGTCACAGTGAGCCCAGTCACTCTGACCTTTATGGTGCTAGTAGGACCAGAGTATGCCCATTCCCATGCATCTAAAGTGAACCCCATCCCTTACTGTTTATGACTCTCTAAGCCCCTTGCCACCCCTTAAGTAATACCTTCCCCTCCCTTCTTCATCTAGTAACTACAAGTAGAGTTGAATATCTTCTTTCAGTGACCATAAAAATATGAACACTTTTATAGCTGCACAATTGTGCTTCAAAACGTAAAATGAAAAAATACCTGTCTGGAAATCTATTCATAAATAGGACTATACATAGGACACAAGTTCACACATTTAGACTGGAAGAGAGGAGATTAAGTGTAAGCAAAGGAAAGGTTTTTTTTACAATAAGAATAAGGATGTGGAATTCTGTGCTTGAAGAGGTGGTTTTATCAGGGTCTGTACAGATGTTTAAACAGCAATTGGATAAATAATTGCAAAAACATAATATACATGGATATCATTTTTTAATTAGTGTAGTGTTGTAATAGTTTCTTGGTCCAAAGAGATATCTGACTGCCATTCTGGGGTCAAGAAGGATTATTTTCTTAGTTTGTTGCAAAATTGGAAGTGCTTCAGACTGTGTTTTTTGCCTTCTTTTGGATCAACAGCATAAACAAATGTGAGAAAGGCTGAACTTCATGGACACATGTCTCTTTTCAGCTATGTAACTGATCACACATAAGCCTCCAAATTTTGAAAATGTCTAGCTGGACAGCTAGAGGGCTTATGAGATTGGTAGGCTCTGAAATCAAATCACAGGGCACTTCCGGGAAAGTGTGAAACTTGCAGGTTAATATGCAAAATAAAAGAAGAGAAAAGAGAGAAGAATGAACATATAAAGGAAATTCAAGTGAGACTTCAACTGGTGACTTGTAATTTTATTTTTACCTTTTTTATTTATTTTTTTAACTTTGGTATTTAGCATTCTCTGGTTTCATTTAAATCACAAAGACCAGAGAGATTGGAAATCCAGTTGGAAACCTTCTTTTGTTACTGAGTTATACCAATTAGTAAATTACTTTTCGATATAAGCGTTGCAACTTAAAAAAAAAATGCTTTATTACACAAACATAAAGACCTTGGCAAATAACTGGTCGAAGTGGAAGTATCATGGATGGGTCGTATTAACATGCTAAAGGCTTACATTATTCCTAAGGATCTATATATTTTCAGAGTCATTCCATTTTGGATATCCAGAAATGTGTTGCGAGAGTTCGACCTATTCTCTAGATTTGCATGGTCCGCAAGAAAGCCTCAGATTCCTGGTAGGACACTCAAACATGGCCTAGCCCAAGAATGATTGGCTGCCACAGTATCTTGTGTGACACTGCTTGGAGAGCTCCATGAAGGGGAGAGGGACCCTTCCCATGGTCCCTCTCATCTCACTAGCGGTTCTGACACCGGACGCTGTAGCTCTGCCCCTTTTTATGACGCTGGGCGTACGCGTCTAGGTCATGAAGTCCAGGCCCACCAAAACTTTCGAATTCGAATGTTTTGGGGGTGTGACTATAGATGTAAAGGTATAGGATATAAAAAGGGCACTCAGGGAAAGGATCATTCCCTGTTTTGGTTTCTGTTTTACAGTTCCCAAGAGTGTGTTATATTCTGTGTCTTTTATGGTATTTTGATCTTTGCTCTCTTCTGACTATTCTCTCTTCTGTTCTCCTGTGACTTGGATAACTTTTTTTTTCGCTTCCGTGATTGTTGGCTTCCCTGACTCGGCTTGTCCCTGACCATTCTTTATCTAACAACGTAAAACCGGGCCAGTCTAAGGGCCGGTTTACGTTGCCTACACTATCATTTATATACTACATGTTGGGTCACTGGCTTATCCAGACATTAATAAGTTATACGATGCCACTCGGATCTCACACACTCTAGCCTGGAACCGAACCTCGGTACGTGAGGCCAGTTGGTATACAATCGAGAAACTTAGTCGTAAAGGCATACACCCATTTTTGGTGTTAACACGTAAATACTATAAACAGCTGGAAATTAACTCTGCGACTGTTAAAAACATAATGTCTTCCTTATATTATGTAAAAAAACAAATGAAATATAAAAACTCTTTTTCTAAATTGGCACCTGAAGTAATCTCAATGTGTTTGCCTGACATCACCATAACATCTTGGATAAATAGTGGGATTCTGATATTTTGGGACCTATATCTGAATGTAATTGTGACCTCTTTTCCAATTCTATGTTGTAAATATGGTCTCCTGGCTTGTGAGCTCTTTAGTTATCTTAGGATCAAGTCCTTTCTTATATCAAAACCTCCTACGCCTCCACAGGCATGGGATGATTTCTTGTCTATGGACACTTAAAAAAAATACAGTCTCTAAGACCTTAAGATTCTTTTATTCCAATATATTGTTTGAGAAACCCTATCCTCTGCAGAACTGGTTCAAAGCCTGGCATAGCACAACCAAAAAAGCAGTTCACTGCATCAATGTCATACCTCCTCTCAGTCCCCGCCATCCATCCTGTCCCTCCACTGCCGCGGTCTGCAGACATCCGGCCAAAATCGTGTGCCCGTTCGGGTATGCACGCCAGCACGCACGCTATTACAAGCTAGGGGGCGTGCATCTCGCTTGTCGCCGGCTTCTTTAATTGGAAGTACCATTTTTTACAATTTAACTAGCACTCTATTCATATCTATTTAATTATTGCCCTATTAGGTTCTCTAGCCTATCAGCTCTAACTTAGTCCTATTGATACCTCCCTCTTTCATCACTTCCCTGCCCTGTCGTGGTCTTTTGCAGCCTGAGAGTGCGTTTCGTTGGTTTGTCTTTTCTGGTATCTGTTATCCGTCCTTCTGGCATTCTTGACCCTTGGCTTTGTTCTTTGTTTTTTTCTTTCGTCTTCAATCCTGACCTTGGCTTGTCTGACCATTTTGTTCTCATCTCTGTACTTTCACACATTAGGTCCAGCCATTCCAAGGACCGGTAATATGTCTGGCTTTCTGTATCTATTGAGCCCCTTAGTTTGCGTGTTGGGAAGATTGACCTTGACAATCAACTTGCATGAGCAATTTTTTAAGCTTACTCACCAGTGGTATATGGTTCCATCCAGATTGATTAAATTCCAGTCAGGCTCTGATGAGTATTGTTGGAGATGCCAACTTGAACTGGGCAGTCAATTTCACATCTGTTGGGCATGTGGCTGCCTACATGAACTTAAAGCTACACTTGCTCAGGAATTTATTCGGACTCCGTTCAGAAATAACCCCACAAACATTTCGTCTCCACTTAGATATTCAAACACTTAATAAACACCAGACCTTCCTGGTTATTAACGTCTTGCTCGCATTTAAAGGGACACTATAGACACCAGATCAACTACAGCTTATTCAATTTGTTCTGGTGAATAGAATCATTACCTTCAGGCTTTTTGCTGTAAACACTGTCTTTTCAGAGAAAATGCAGTCTTTACATTACAACCTAGTGATAACTTCACTGGCCACTCCTTAGATGACTGTTAGAGATCCTTCCTGGGTCATGGCTGCCTAAAATTCATCCAAACATTCAGTGTTTCCTCCCTCTGCATGCAGACACTGAACTTTCCTCATAGAGATTCATTGATTCAATTCATCTCTATGAGGAGATGCTGATTGGCCAGGGCTGTGTTTGAATTGTGCTGGCTCTGCCCCTGATCTGCCTCCTTGTCAGTCTCAGCCAATCCTGTGGGAAAGCACTGTGATTGGATCAGGCCACCACTTCTGATGATGTCAGCTTGTTTTTTTTTTTAGGCAAACAGCATGCAGAGTTACAGTAAGATACAGTATGATTTTGAACACAGTAAGATTTTGCTATATTTATGGAGGCATGAGGGGCTAGATGGTGGTTTTAACACTATAGGGTCAGGAATACATGTTTCTGTTCCTAACCCTATAGTGATCCTTTAAGATTTGTCTGGCAAGATGTTGAAAGCATGAAGACTCCGTAGCTAGAGATTAAAGCCCACACCCGGCAGTAAAACTTAGTTTCTACAAAACTGCAATGTTTTATACTGCAGGGTTAAAACTACAGGGCCACTGTAGCCAGACCTCTTTATTGAGATAAACTGGTCTGGGTGACTTTGGTGGTTCTTTAATATCATGAACTAATTTATTTTTTTGGTCACTGTTGTGTCCACTTTTTTTTTTTTTTTTTTAAAAAGGAACTTTTGGGAAATTTTACAGAAGACTAAGTTATTATTAGGTGACCTAAATTTAAAGGACCACTATAGTGCCAGGAAAACATACTCGGGGACCCCCTCCCGCCCGGCTCTGGAAGGGGGAAAGGGTTAAAAACTTACCTTTTTCCAGCGCTGGGCGGAGAGCTCTCCTCCTTCTCTCCTCCTCCGATCCTCCTCCTGGGCTGAATGTGCACACGCGGCAAGAGCTGCGCGCGCATTCAGCCCGTCGCATAGGAAAGCATTTACAATGCTTTCCTATGGGCGCTTGAGTCTCTCACTGTATCACAGTGAACACTAGCGCCTCTAGTGGCTGTCAATGAGACAGCCACTAGAGGGAATAGGGGGAAGGCAACCCATTAATAAACATAGCAGTTTCTCTGAAACTGCTATGTTTTATGTTTATTAAAAAATGGGTTAACCCTAGCTGGACCAGGCACCCAGACCACTTCATTAAGCTGAAGTGGTCTGGGTGCCTAGAGTGGTCCTTTAAGTCAAAGTAGGTGTGGTACACATAACTGCCTTTCACTGGAATACAGTTCGCCTTAAAGGAACACTACCACTTGACTTCAGCTCCATAATAACTTTATATAAATCAAGTTGTTATGGGGGCTGGAGTTACAGGGCACTGTCTTAACATCAGGGGCTAAACCCTTACCTTTAGGACAGTGAATGGTATAATTCCTGGTAGTTTACTTGAGGCCATACTGGCTATGATCCCTGGTGGCTTGGGGGAAGTGGTGGGGGGGGGGGGGAAGACAGGTTTAGGGTAGTTTAAGACCTCCTTTTCAATTCTGAAACTCAATCAATAACTTACAGCGCTAGCTGCAGCATTTTGAGTCATTTGGAAGAACTGGGAGGGAGCTCTAAAAGTTATCTGCACCCGGCAGAGGTGCAGGCCACATGCTCTCTTGATGTAGGGCTCAAGGAAGGCTCCCATCACAGTTAGAGACAGTGCTCCAGGTGCAGACAATGGTCCACCAGACTCCTGTGTAAGCCCAGGCACTAGAACGTAGCCACCTAATGGGTAATTCAGATATTATTTTTTCCCCCAGCCTCGAAATGGAGGTTAACAAGCACTCCTGAAAACAGTTACTGTAATTGGAAATGTATCTGTTTACAAGTCAGCATAGGCTAGTCCTTGTTCAAAATAAAGTAGTGTGCTACTTCCATTGGTAACTGTTTCCTGTCTGGTTTGTTCAGGGCATTTTTAGTAGCAGAGTTTTCTGACCTGCTTGCTGGCTGCACTATTCTTTATTTCCAGGGACGTATCAAAAAAGAGCTAGGCCTGAAAGCCACAAGTTCCTTTGTAAAGGCACTAGTTGAAGGCAGAACGGATGATACCTGCCTGGGAGGAGGAGACACAGGCAGAGGGCACAATGCCTGCCAGGGAGGAGGAGGAGGCACGGGCAGAGGGCACAATGCCTGCCAGGGAGGAGGAGAAGGCAGAGGGCACAATGCCTGCCAGGGAGGAGGAGGTGGAGGAGGAGGAGGCACAGACAGAGGGCACCAGCGATGTATTTACTGCAAGACTAACAAGGCACTTGCCTTGGGCGGCACTTTCCTGGGGACGGAAAAAAACACCGCCCTCAGATGCCTTGTTAGCCTAGTTTTAAGGGGACCCAAGAGCTGTCCGGCTGGCCACCTTAGGGCCCCCCCAGGCAGGTGGCCAGTTATATTACAGATGGGCGGCGAGGGAGCACTGATCTGTGCGCTCTTCCTGCTCTGCTCAGCTCAGCTCAGCTCAGCTCAGCTCAGAAAATGACGTCAGTCCGTCTCCTAGCATTAATAAGTGGCGAGCAAGGGAGCTGAACAAGAACATCACAGCTCCCTCACTGCTTACTTTTCACACCTGCCTGCCCGCCCACCCGCCCAGCAACCCGGCCAACTGCTAGATGCCCCAGTGGACCCCACCTAAACAATCCACCTAGCTCTCCCAAAGGTAGGGAAGTTAGGTGGATATAAATTTAAAAAAAAATAATAATGTGTGTGTGTATGTCTGTCAGTGTGTGTGTGTGTGTGAATGTGTCTGTCTGTCAGTGAATGTGTGAGTATCTGTCAGTGAATGTGTGTGTCTGTCTGTCAGTGAGTGTGTCTGTCAGTGAATGTCAGTGAGTGTGTCTGTCAGTGAGTGTCTGTGTGTCTGTCAGTGAGTTTCTGAGTGATTGTGTGTATCTGTCAGAGTGTGGCAAATCAGTAAGTGTGTGCGTGTCAATCAGTGAGTGTCTGAGAGATTGTGTGTCTGTCAAATTGTGTTAAATTAGTGAGTGTGTGTGTCTGTCAGTGAGTGTATGTCAGTGTATCTGAGAGTGTGTGTCTGTCACGATACCTGCCTGAGAAAACTAGGAGAGACAGCAAGAGGGGTTGATACCTGCCCTGGCGGAGGCATAGGCAGAGGGGATGTTAATTGCCTGGGAGGTGGAGGCGGCACAACAGAGGCGGCCGCCTAAATTACCATAGGGCAGACTGACATGTCGGGTCTTTGGTCTATGACCGAGGGCCCGACATTATGCCGCCGGGTGCGAGGCCCATTCATGCAGTCTGCCCTGGGAGGAGAGTGTCTACACAGCCTCCTGTCTGCAGCTCTGCTGGGTGTGAGCTGCGGACTGAGGTGTCTCGCGATCTCCAGCCTGTCAGAGCGTTGCCACTGGCTATAGATCGCAAGACTTACCACGTGGTCTGCAGCAGACGCGGAACTGCAGACCAGATAGGGAGCCCACTGGACCACCAGGGAATCAGTAAAAGAAGAAAAAAAAAAAAAAGGTACTCCGCTACCCTGTCACAGATCCTCCAACCCACTTACCCTTATCACAGACCCTCCACCCCACTACCCCTGTCACAGACCCTCTACCCCACTTACCCCTGTCACAGCCATTTAACCCCCCCTCTACACCCTGTAACAGCCCCTTCACTCCACCCCCCACCCTGTCACAGCCCCTCAAACTCTCTACCCCCTGTCACAGCCACTCAACCTCCACCTTTTTTTAGCCCCTTAAGCCCCCCCACTCTGTCACAACCCCTCCAGGCCCCCTACCCATGTCACAGCCCCTCTACCCTCTCACAGTCACCCCTATTCTCTCACCATCCACCCTGTCACAGCCCAGTAACCTGTTATAGTCACCCCATATCCTCTCAAGCCCCCTTACCTTCTCACAATCCCCCCTAACCTGTCACAGCCCCGACCCTCTCAAGGCCCCCTACCCTGTCACCCCCCCCCACCTGTCACAGCCCCCCACCCTGTCACACTCTCAGAGCCCCCGTCACAGCCCCCACCCTTTCATAGTTCCTGCCTACCCTCTCACAGCCCCACCCTGTTACAGCCCCCACAGCCTGTCACAGCCCCCCTACCATGTAAAATAAGGGTGGGACCTATTGTCCTCCCCCCTGGCCTCCACCCCTGAGCAGCGGGTGGGGGCCCTAAATAAAAATATACCCTCCTAGGTGACTAGGAGTCCCCAAACCCCTAATCACCCCCCTCCTAAAAAAATTAACCCCTACTTACCCCCCTCACCCTAAAAATAGTGAGGAGGGACCAAGAAATAGGTACCTTTAAAAAAACCAAAACCTAAAACTTACCATTTGATGTCGTCTTTCTTCTAAAATCTTATTTTTTCAGCCCCAAAAAAGGCCAAATAAAAATCCATAAAAACCGACGCACTTTGAAGAAAAGAAAAAAACCTGAGCGAAAAAAAAATAATCCATCTTCACTCATGGAGGGCTCCGTGCAGACTGAGCTCTGCAGGGTGGGGGAAGGCTTATAAAGTCTTTCCCTGCCCTGCAATTAGGCTCAGAGCACTCTAGTTGGCTGGTTTAAGCCATCCAATCAGAGAGCTCTGACAGGTAAATGAAGAGACTGACAGATAAGTCTCTACATTTACCTGTCACAGAACTCTGATTGGTTAGCTTGAAATCCAGCCAATCAGAGTGCTCTCTGTCATTTTACACAGCGTGGGAAACTTCTTTGGAATTTTCCTACACTGTGTAAATTGACTCATAACAGCACTCTGATTGGTGGATTGAAAGTAACCAATCAATCAGAGAGTTATGAGTCAAATTGGTTATGTTATAATAGGTCCCCCCCTTATTCTAACTTAGGGCCTGGGGGAGGACAATAGGTCCCCCCCCCCCCATTGTTTTACTTTAGGGCCCCCACATTTTTTTTTTTGATAAATGTTTACTTAGTATTGGTCTAAATTGGTCTTTCAGCCTTTTAGTAGATAACTCCCTAATACAGTGGGAATTAGGGAGTTATCTACCTATTCATTCCTGTTATTCCATTGACAGGCTAAGTAACTTACATTTTACATGAATGTGTATTGATTGTTGTAAGTGTTGCAAATGCTTACAGCTGAATCCTGGCTATGTTTGCATACTTTTTATTTAAACTTGTATACAGTGTAACATTCTTCATTCTTCCACTGGGTAGGTATATTAGTACTTCGGCAATACTGTGCTTTGGAACTTCGGCACTTCGGCACTTCAACACTTCGGAACTTCAGAACTTCGGCAATTCGGAGGTATCCGAATGTCCGAAATTCGTCCGAATTAACATTCGGCACCAAACAAATTGCACTTGTCTACTTTCGACCACAGAAAGCGGTTGTGTGCTGTCAATTGACCTATTTGACACTGTTCCAAACCGCAACTCTGAACATTCTAAGAGGTTCACTGGTGGCCGTCGATTCGTGTGCATGAACATGTTGCGGCGGCCATCTTGTTTTGTCGAACGCGTCCAGCGGGGTTTGGAACTATTTTCGGACACTCAATGGCCCGAACACCGCTGAGACTTCCAGGATCATTTAACTTCGTCCTAATTAATCCGAAAGAGGCAGCATTTGGTAAAAACAACTCCCGAACAAAGAGGCGCACGACTACCTTGCACACAAACGGTTATTCGAGACATTGTTCAACATTTTGAAATACACAAAAGAGACCAGCCGCACCAGCTGATTTCATGGAACTATTCTGAGCAGGTGCATTGTGTGCGGTCGGTCAGAAATGGGACCGATCTGGGTAATTTTTGAATATGTTGCTCATCCAGATCGGGGCTATCAGGGGATATACTTTTTATGTAGTTCTTATGTGAT
Organism: Pelobates cultripes; assembly: GCA_933207985.1. Taxonomy (NCBI): domain Eukaryota; kingdom Metazoa; phylum Chordata; class Amphibia; order Anura; family Pelobatidae; genus Pelobates; species Pelobates cultripes. The sequence goes on along the minus strand of OW240913.1, from coordinate 60,461,295 downwards.
TTTGGGGTGTTTTCAGAAAGTGTACAAAATATATATATATATATATATATATATATATAAACTAATAGAACACAGGGAGAGCTGGGGGGGAACTAATGAGACACAGGGATACCTGGGGGAACTAATGAGACACAGGGAGAGCTGGGGGGAACTAATGGGACACAGGGAGAGCTGAGGGGGGAACTAATGGGACACTGGGGGCAGGGCCAGACTGGCCCACAGGGATACTGGGAAATTTTTCGGTGGGCCGGTGGGTGGCCGCCTAGTTCGCACCAGCCCGCGGGCTGCACGGCGCAATTACAGGGTGGCCGGCAGGAGGGGATGCGTTCCTCTCCTGCAGGTCACAGAATGTAGCGTGGCCGAGCAGGCAGACCACGGTAGAGGAGCTCCTGTTCCCCTACCCGGTCTGACAGGAAGTGATCACAGAAAGCACATGACTGCTTCCTGTCAGACCGGGTACAGTGAGCAGAAGTCCTTCACCACAGTCTGCCTGCTCGGCCATGCTACAGCAAGGTACAGGGATAGTGGGGTGGGAGGGGGAACTAATGGGACACATGAAGAGCTGGGGCGAACTAATGGGACACAGGGAGAGCTGGGTGGGGACTAATTAGATACAGGGAGAGCTGGGGGGAACTAATGGGACACAGGGAGAGCTAGGGGGAACTAATGGGACACTGGGGGGGACTAATGTGACACAGGGAGAGCTGTGGGGGACTAATGGGACACATGGAGAGCTGGGGGAAACTAATGGGAGACAGGGAGAGCTGGGGGGAATCTAATGGAACACGGGGAGGGAACTAATGGGCTGGGAGGGGGCTAAAGGGACACGTGGAAAGCTGGGAGGGAGGGCTAATAGGATACATGGAGAGCTGGGGGGGCTAATGGGACACAAAGGGGAGCTCATGTGATTCATGGGGGTACTACTTAGACAAATGAGAGGGCTAATGAGACATATACAGGGCTGGGGGGGTATAGAGACTCATGGAGGGCTGGGCCTGTCAGAGCGATCACAGCTGCAGGGACAGCGCAATAGGGTACTCCCAGTCTGCCTCGAATACCGAAGCAGACCACAGGAGCATTAAACAATATGATACCCATCTGATCAAATTATGTAAACAAATTCTGTTAATATTGTAATAACTTTTCTTCATTCTGTAAATAGGATATATTAAATGACTAAAATATGTAAATTTTTATGGATGATTGTGATATATATAAAATTATTTTATTGTTTATTTTATTTTTATTATTATCCCCCATTTTATTTTCATTATATTATTAATAATTTTATAGATTTGTTATTAATCTTATGTATTATCGATATGTTTATTATTATTATATTGTATTAATAAGTATTTTAAAAACCCAATAAAAAATTTGAAACAAAGTGATCCACAATTATTTACAATGTCATGAAGGCACTTAGTCTTAACTACCGTAAACCCTCACGTCCAATACTTCACACAGGTTAAATATGCTTGCAAACCTCTTGTATCCCAGTTGACATAGACCTGCACACATGCACACAACCCAACCGAGCAATACCAATATTGTTCCACGTGACACATTTATTCAGTTTGTTTGCTTTAATTTACTTATTTTTATTATTATAAAAAAGTGCAAATATATATTCCATGAAACTATCTCTGTTGAAAAGCATTTGCCAGCTAGTGTGGCACTTCAAACATGTTTGTCAATCACTTGCACAATTAAGAATTAAAAAAAAACAAACAAAAAACTTTTTAAACAAGTTAATATCTAAATGAGATTGGTTTTTATTTTCATGCAGACTGAAGGTTACACAGTCAGAAATAGTACACACAAGTTGCATGTAGTGTTTTAGTGATTTAGTGTAGATAATTTTCCCCTTCCAAATGTCTTTTTTTCTCTTATATCATTCCCTGTGATAGTAAATTACATCTCATCATGTCATTCATATATAATTATGAACCATACGGCCCAGGTGTCTGTTACCGAAGGCCTAATATCGTCCGTGGGTACTTGCATTAACTTAACACAACTGATCACTATACTAAGTGCTATGACATGGGCTTGAAGTCGCTTTATCCACCAGCATTCACATTATAGCAGATCTTACAGCACATAGTTACAGCAAGGAAAGAGCAACTGCCTTTATTTTCACATCACATCAGGATATACAAACTACACTTCCCTTCCCCCGTCCGCATGTCCACCTTGACAACAAAAGCATACCTAAATCGGCCAGGCTAATAACTCTTTGTCTCTTTTTGTCACAATCACCTTGTATCGCCCTCACTGCGCAGGTCTCCAAGTTGCAGGTGCTGCCTCCTTGGCTGTGATCATCAATCTTGCGCTAATGCATATGCATGGCAAATCACCGTTTTGTGCCAATCAAATGCTCTCTAGGAGTAGCATTTGATTGAGAGCCCAGTCTGATTTGGTTCTCATATGGGAAGTGCCCCAAGTAGTGGCAGTCAGCAACTAGAGGTTTGTTTTTCCCTACAATCATAGCATTGCCATATCTAATAAACAAAATGGTTGGGATTGCAGGGTTAAAATTAAAGGTCAACTGCACCCAAACCACTTAATTGAGATGACATGGTCTAGGCACCTTTAGTGGTCCTATAATCAGATTCCACGCTATCTATGAAATGAAACAATTAGAAATATAAAACACAGCATGACATATGAATGCGATGATGAGTGAGGTGAGTGTGATCTAGAGAAAAGCCATGAGGCCACCAGGAAAACAACACCAATATCTTTTGGGATAGAATCACTTTAAAGTTATATATATATAAACAATTAAAACAGTGTAGGATCTCTGTAGATGCAAGAAGTGTGCCCTGCTTACTCCTCATAAGGACAGCCCACGCAATTTTTTTTTTTCTATGTATGTGAGGTTTGTGATTCTGTTGCAATTCTGCCTTCAATCGGAGCTTCTGTGAAGTTTTTTGCGTTCCCCATTGCTAGTTCCCATTCTAGTCCTTAATGTTGTAATAAATGAAATTCTTGAGAACTTTTTTTGGCAGCAGGATTTTCTAATTAACTCTGAATTAACTAATGTTATTTCATACTTTAATATGACAGTATGATCATCATGATACTGGGAAGAAATGGACAAGCATAAACTCACAATTCTAAAATACCGAATAATTACTCAATCCCTTATTTATTTGAATTATGCTTCTTAGAATCTGCACTTATAACAAATAATACAGATAAAAGTGAAATATATATATATATATATATATATATATATATTCACACATATACATATATACACATATACATATATAGACAATTAATTATTCACTATGCTTTTTAAAAAAAAAAAATTCATGGGTGGGGGGAGGGAATTCAGTTTGAATGATAATCATTGATTTAACAATCCTCAAAAGTATGCAGACCGGTCACCTAGTACGGTGGTTCCCAACCCAGTCCTCAAGTACCCTGTACCAGTTCAGGATTTAAGGATTACCCTGTTGTGTCTAAGGTGTGTTTTTTTTTTTTTTTTTTCAAAAAACACCTTAGACACAATTGAGTAATCCTTAAATCCTGGACAGGTACGGGGTACTTGAGGACTGGGTTGGGAACCATTGACCTAGTGTATCAGATGGAACCTTGAATTGGAGGCCATACAAATGACCTCATCTTTGCACCAAGATGAGGTTCTACTAATTTTTCTTAATGAAAACATTAACGATTTTGAGCTAAACTAATAATGTGCACAAAAAAATAGTAATCTTTAAATAAAAACAGCACAGCCAATCAGCCATAATCACTAGGGTCACAGCTACAACACATGAGCATACATAGCAGATGTAACACCATTACGGACAGCTATTGGGTTGGAATAAATTTTATTTTTGCGCTTTTTCAATTAATATATATTTATATTATACATAGCAGATGTAACACCATTACAGGCAGCTATTGGGTTGGAATAAATTTTATTTTTGCGCTTTTTCAATTAATATATATTTATTTATATTATATATATATATATATATATATATATATATATATATATATATTTATAAATGTTAAGTATAGTTCAATTGCTGAACACAATTGATTCAATAAGTTAAAAAAAAATAAAAAATTCTTTATATGGGAAACTATGGAAGACACAACCCATGTAATCTGTATTAAGGAGCATGGAACAGAGGTCGTGGTTATGCATGTATTTATTTTAACATTGTCCAATCACACGAGCAGTCTAATGGGCACTACACACAGAGTGTTGACTCACACGTTGTTGATATTGGGAGCATAAAATCTAATCTCTCATCTGATGGACATAAAAGATCATTGAGTTGGTAGGCTCAAAGGTTATAGTGTCCACCACGACCGCACTATTTACTTACCCCTTACCTGCTACACATGGTTGAGTGGATAGAGAGCAGACCAGTGATCAGTTGTTAACTTTAAATGTGATGGCCCATAAAGCTTTATATAACTATCATTTAGTTCCATTGTCCAGCCTAAGAAAATGGGAATAAAAAGACAGCTAACTGTGGGCCTGCCTGCTCTGATTTTAACTCTTGCATTACTGCCAAGGAGTGTCATATTTGGGTGACTGACTTGGTTAACAGGGTGATTTGGGACCAAGAATATATTGTTTTATATCATTATTAACACTCTGTTCATGTATTGTTTATAAGATATAGTTTTTAAAAAAAAAAAAGTGAATTCCCCTTCAAAAAGTAAGCAAAATGAAATCTCTTTATATGCTTCTAAATAGCAATGTTAAAGTATTGCCAAAGCTACATTAGGTTCAGCCATTCTCACATCTGTTTTGCTGTTGATCCAAAAAGAAGGCAAAAACCCAGTTTGAATCACTTTTCAATTTTGCAACAAACTAGGGAAAATACCTTCTTAACCCCAGAAAACAGGTATATCTTATTGTGAGCTATTACCTCACAAAATAAAAATTGTCACTGAATTAAATGTTTATGCAAGTATTCATCCAGTTGCCGTTTAAACATCTGTTCAGACTGATAACACCCCCTCTTCAAGTAGAGAAATTCACATCCTTATTGCTCTTCCATTCATTTTATTAATTTTGTAGCCTAGCTCTGCACTTTTTCTAGTGCCATAATATCCTTCTTTAGAACTTGTGACTAGAGTTGAGCAAACATTTCAGTAACAGTTCGGGTTCGAGTTCGGTGTTCGGCGATTTAATGGCGTGTTTTGAAAAGCTGCAGGGCAGCCAATCAACAAGCGTTTGACTCGTGTGCCCTTAGAAGCCATCACAGCTATGCCTACTAATGGCATGACTGTGAGTGGCCAGTGCAGCATGTGACCCAGCCTCTATATAAGCTGGAGTCACATAGCGCTTATTAGTGTAGGGAGAGGATGCTGTAGCTGTGAGGGACAGATTAGGAAAGAATTCTGGTGTTGAATCTGCAAACTACAGCGACTATTTTTGTGGGTGCTATACTACATTTTTGTACCCTCCCCTGAGCCCAGTGCCACAGAGAAATAAGCAATCAGTCTGTCTGTTAGGTGTGCCAGGCACATTACTTTAATCTTGTTCTGGTAGCTCAGTGGGCAACATCTAGGCATTTTTAAATACTGCTGTGACTTTACAGTTTGAAAAATGAACTTTTTTTGAGTGCTAAGAAGTAAATTTGGGGCGTGCAGTTCATATCTGAGAGTCAAATAGAACCATGAAATACTGCTGTGACATTGCACTTTGACTAATTCACATTTTTTTGGTGCTAAAAATTAAATTTGGGGCATGCACTTCAAATCTGAGAGTCAAATAGAAACGTCAAACACTGTGGTTACATCGCACTTTGAAAAATTCAAAAAAATTTTGGTGCTAAATTGTACATTTGCGGCCTGCGGTGCATTTCTGGCAGTCCAATAAAACCGTTAAATACTACGGTTACATTGCTGTTTGACAAATTCACATTTTTTGAGACAGTGGAGTAGCTGTATTAATTACGCCTGTCACACTGTTGTGTGACCTCTAGAAATGTTTTCTCTTTAGAACACCAGCACTGCCTTACTGTCTGTGAACTTAATTGTTGACTATTGGCGGTTACATTGTCGCCTGACATAAACCATCTGTTAGTTTGGTGGGTGAACGCAAAGAATGAGGAGAGCGTCAAATAAGGGACGTGGGCCTGGTCGTGGTGCTGCTGGTGTTGGTGGAGCTCCTGTTGCAGGGAGAGGACGTGGTTGATCTGTGTCAGCTACACGCACAAGTGAAACACTTTCCTCAGGTGCGAGTAGGCGACAGAACCTTCAGCGTTATTTGGTAGGCCCGAATGCCGCTCTACGAATGGTGAGGCCAGAACAAGTACAGGCGATAGTAGATAGTAGTGGGTGGCTGACAGTGCCTCCAGTTCCTTCACATTGTCTCCCACTCGGTCCCCTGCTGAAAGCTCAGAGTTGGCACCTGCAGTCCATGGCCATCTGTCTTTCACCTTACCCCCTTGCAAATCAGCCAAGCAGTCTGAGCCACAAGTCATGCAGCAGTCTCTTATGCTTTTTGATGACTCTGCTGGCGGGGTTTCCATGGGCCATCCACCTAGCCCTGCCCCAGAAGTGGAAGAGATTGAGTGCACTGATGCACAACCACTTATGTTTCAGGATGTGGCCATGCGAGGACCACCGCAGCACGTCTCTGATGATGACGAAACACAGGTGCCAACTGCTGTGGCTTTCTGCAGTGTGCAGACCGGCAAGGAGGGCAGGGTTGAGGAGTGGGTGGAAGATGATGTGGAGGATGATGAGGTCCTAGACCCCACATGGAGTCACAGTCATGCGAGTGATGTGTGCAGTTTGGAGGAAGAGGTGGTGATCGCACAGAGGCACCAGCACAGCATAAGAGGGAGCAGGGTGCAAAAGCAGAGCGGCCGTCCCAAAGGCAGTATGCCTGCTACTGCCCACCGCACCCAGGGACCGAGCACATCAAAGCCAGCTCCAAGGAGTTCCCTGGCGTGACAGTTCTTCAGACAATGTGCTGACAACAAGACACGCTGTGCAATCAGAGCCTGAAGCGAGGCATAAACGTTCTAAACCTGAGAACAACCTGCATGACCAGGCATCTACATGCAAAGCACGAGCTGCCGTGGAGTAAGCACCTCAAAAACCAAGAAAGGTCTCAGGCTCCTCCTGCTTCCTCTTCTGCTGCTGTCTCGGCCTCTTCCTCCACCTCTGGAGTGACAGTGGCACCTGCCACCCCGCAAACAAAGGATGTGACAGCAACGCCACTACATCCGCCACCATCCCCAAGCATTTCCACACTGTCCCATGGAAGCGTTCAGCTGTCCATCTCCCAAACAGAATGCAAATGAAACAAGGCGGGCACACTCGACTAAACAACAAAATAGCCCCAGGAAAAGGCTAATATAATAAATACTGGGTGCTCACCCACATAAGGCTCTATCCCCTAAAGAACCCAAAATACATAACAGTGTGAATAGAGTAAGGAGCACAACCATAAATCTTTATATATATATGAAAAAATCTTTATTAAATGGTTATATACTATAGGACTGTCTCTTTAAATATTATCCACAGAGGTACAAAGTAATGCTATTCAAAAGCATTTACCAGAAAAGCAATGATATAGGCAAATATAAACGCTCAATGCGTAATAAATGAATGAAAGAAATATCATGCAAACAGTCCACTATAATACTAGTATAATGAAAACCCATACATATAAAAAAATGCAGCAAACCATACCAAATTCAGTGAGAAGTAGGGACAGAGTCAATCAAAAAAAAAACAACGTTTTGGCTGAAAAGCCTTTGTCAAGGGAGCATGTTGAGAAACTAAGTTCTCCCCTTATATACCCACAAGAAACACCAAAATTAAAAATACCTGAAAGTAATTGGTGGCCACCCATAGTGATTGAGATCCTCCCAACCATCAAACACCTGTTTATGGTTACCAAGGAAGCCAAGTATATACACACCTATCATACATATATAGCATCCAAAAGAGTTGCAAATAAATATAATAGTACAAATCAAATTAAAGACATCCATATATGCATGCATTAAAGACAGTAACAGATCATCATCAGTGCCATGATAAGTGATACTGTAAAAAATAAATCCTATTACAAATAACAGCATATTCTATTGAACAGACCAAAGGTCTTTACATAAACAAAAAGTAAAACATATATTACATACACATAAAAGAAATCAACACACCCAGAACAGAGATCAGCCGATCAGGCTACTGGAAAAGATAAAATTCAATCCGTCCTGAGTGAAAGCGAGGTGTGAGCAGCAGCTTGCGTTTCAAGTTGCCGAACCCGGGAATCGGCTGAATGAAATGGAGGTTCCTAGTTGGTCTCCCATACAAGTACTAACCAGGCCTAAGTCTGGATAGCTTCTGAGATCTGACGAGATCAGGCATTTTCAGACTGGTATGGCCATAGATATGCGTTCCAATATATCCGGCAAGCAAAGCCGGTCTGCGTCCTGCGCATGCGTTCAAGCGACATAATTAAAGCCCCGAAGTGGCTATAACGTGTATGTGTAGGAAAACAGAGCAAAAATAATTATGAACAGCTAGAAATACCCAAGGAGCCAAATAAAGCTCCTATATAAGGCAAATGGATAATAAGAAGAAATATTTGCCTTATATAGGAGCTTTATTTGGCTCCTTGGGTATTTCTAGCTGTCATTCCATCTGGTGGAGACGGACAGTTTTAAAAACCTGATGGCGGTGGCTGTCCCACAGTACGTGGTTCCCAGACTTTTCCAGACGAGCCATCCCTTCCCTGTACAACCAAGTGGCGGAGAAAATCAGGTGTGGACTGCGCAATGCCATCTGTGGCAAGGTCCACATAACCACTGATACGTGGACCAGTAAGCACGGGCAGGAACATTATATCTCCCTAACTGCACACTGGGCAAATGTAGTGGCGGCTGGACCTGAGGCGGATAGCAGTTTGGCGCATGTCCTTCCGCCATCGAGGATTGCAGGGCATTTCTCTTTGTCTCCTGTTGCCTCCTCCTCCTACTCTGCTTCCTAATCCTCTACCACCTCCCCATCCGGTCAGCGCAACACCTTCACCACCAACTTCAGCACAGCCAAGGGGAAACAACAGCAGGCTGTTTTAAAACTCATATGTTTGGGGGAAAAAACCCACACCGCGGAGGAGCAGTGGACGGGCATGGAACAACAGACCGATGAGTGGTTGTTGCCACTGAGCCTCAAGCCCGGCCTGGTGGTGTGCGATAATGGGTGAAATCTCATAGCAGCTCTGGGCCTAGCCGGTTTGACATGTTCTGAATTTGGTGGTGCAAAATGCTTTTGGCGATCTCACCCTGCTGCTGCTCGCCTGTCTGCGCTGCAGCGTAACTTCGGCCTTCCCGCTCACCGCCTGATGTGCGACGTGCCCACAAGGTAAAACCCCACCTTGCACATGCTGGAGAGACTGTGCGAGCAGCAGCAGACGATAGTGGAGTTTCAGCTGCAGCATGCACGGGTCAGTCACTCTGCGGAACAGTACCACTTCACCACCAATGAGTGGGCCTCCATGCGAGACCTGTGTGCCATTTTGCACTGTTTCGAGTACTCCACCAACATGGCCAGTGCCGATGACGCCGTTCTCAGCCTTACTATCCCGCTTCTATGTCTCCTTGAAAAAACGCTTCGGGCTATGATGGAAGAGGAGGAGGAAGAGGGTTAATTTCCATGGTTAACAGGCCAGTCATTCACAAGTGGCTCGGAGGGTGGGTTTCTGCACCAGCATAGGCCAGGTACACAATTGTCCAGCCATGGCACAGTTCTGGAGGATGAGGAGGAGGAACCGTGTTCACAGCATGGTGGCACCCAACGCAGCTCGTGGGCATCACTGGAGCGTGGCTGGGGGAATACAGAGGACACAGACGATACACCTCCCACAGAGGGTAGCTTGTTCTTGCCTCTGGGCAGCCTGGCACTAGAGATGTCGCGAACCGTCCGCGAACTTCTCGTGAACGGTTCGCCGCGAACTCCGGTCAGCTGACACATCCCGGCCAATCTCTGGCAGACCCTCCCTCCCAGACCCTCCTACTTCCTGGACAGCAACCTGGACGGTTCGCGACATCTCTACCTGGCACACATGAGCGACTACATGCTGCAGTGCCTGCGCAACGACTGCCGAATTGCCCACATTCTAACTTGTGCTGATTACTGGGTGGCCACCCTGCTGGATCCCTGTTACAAGGACAACGTGCCGTCCTTAATTCCCTCACTGGAGCATGATCGGAAGATGCGTGACTACAAGCGCACGCTGGTAGACACGCTGCTGAGGGCATTCCTAACTGACAACGGGAGCTCAGTGGAAGCACAAGGCGAAGGCAGGAGGAGGAGGAAGAGGTCGCACCTCAAAAGGCAGGGTTAGCATGACCTAAATGTGTAAATGCTTTGTCAGCACGCCACAACAACCAGCACCACCAGCTGATATGGAACGTCTTAGCAGGAGGCAGCATTTCAGCAACATGGTGGAACAGTACGTGTGCACACGCCTACACGTACCGACTTATGGGTCTGGCCCATTCAACTTCTGGGTCTCCAAATTGGGCACATGGCCTGAGCTTGCCCTTTATGCCTTGGAGGTGCTGGCCTGCCCTGCAGCCAGTGTATTGTTTGAACGTGTGTTTAGCATGGCAGGGGGCGTTATCACAGACAAGCACAGCCATCTGACCACAGCCAATGTGGACAAGCTCACGTTTATTAAAATGAACCAGGCATGGATCCCACCAGACTTGTCTGTACCTTGTGCAGAATAGACATTTATACCGGCCTCACCAGCCATTGTTATACTCAAGTGCACTTATTCTATGTTTTCTCTTTTTATATGTCCCAATATTTTGAGGGCTACTCAATTAAAAAAAAAAAAAAAACAATAAAAAAAACAGTGTTGGATACCTCCTCCTCCACCACCACTTCCACCTACACCACCACGGTCACCACCTCCTACTCCACATCCACCTCCTCCTCCTAGTTCAAGATTATTATTTTTAATTTGTATGTATTTTATGTTAAAGTTATTTCCCTATCCACATTTGTTTGCAGGGCACTTGTCCTACTCTTACCCCCAATTTACTTCCTTTTGCAGCCCTCTAGCCCTTTCCAGGACTTTTTTAGAGCAATTTTAGTGCCCAAAAGTTCGGGTCCCCATTGACTTTAATGGGGTTCGGGGTCAAGTTCAGGTCAAGTTCGAGTCCGAACTTAAACTTTTTGCCGAAGTTCGGCTGATCTCGTTGAACCCGAACATCTAGGTGTCCGCTCAACTCTACTTGTGACCAAAATGGCATAGCATTTTTAAGATGTTTTCATACCAGTGATTTATAAAGAGGCAAAATTATATTTTCTTCCTGAGAATTAATGCCCCTTTTTATGCTTGACAACACCTTACTGGGCTAAGCAAGTGTTGATTGGCATTGCACATTGTTGCCTAGTTTGTTGTCGGTAACATTTCCCAAATCCTTCTCATGTGTTGTTATCCCTAATTCACTACCATTTAGGGTGTAATTAGCTTGTGCATTCTTTACTCTGAAGTGCATAACTTTGAGTGTCAAGTCTCTCAAGCTATCTAAATCCATCTGCAGCAAAGTAATATACTGCTCACATTGTATTATTTTACAGAAGTTTGTGTCATCTGCACACAGTGAATTATGACTTTCAATGCCTATTTTAAGATCATTTATAAATATGGTAAATAGAAGCATTCCCAGAACAGAACCCTAAGGGACACCACTATCCACTTTTGTCCAACTTGAAAATCTACCAATAATAAGAACTCTATTGTGTGGAACTATATGAAACGTAAAATCCATGTAGATTACAAGTACTGCAACACCCTGATCTATACTTCTTACTTCTTCGTAGCATGCAATTGTTAGTTTTATCTTATCTATATTATCTATGTTTCATAAAATAAATTTTGCTAATAATGTCTATACTTTCCAGGCAAAGATGATGAACCTTTCTGAATATAGCAACCAGATATGCGTTGCTCTAATCCTCCTCTACAATTCCTGAAAGATTAAAAATGGAAGCTCACTTATTCTACACTTTGCTCCCTAAGTAGTTGTGGGTGAATACCATTAGGCCACTAAGCTTTGTTTACTTAAACTTTCTTTAGTTGCTGCAGCACCATGTCTTGAGCCACCCAATCACAATTTTTTATTTATTTGCAGCAAAATAACAATTTTTAAACTTATTTGCAGCAATCATTTGCCTATAAATTGCCATAGATTTTTTTTGTTTTATTCTTCCTTTTCCTGGTCTTCAACAACTAACACACCCATCTCTGTTTTTGGTGTACCTACAGTTTCAGATTTAAAAAATAATTTATGTACGTTTTGGGGGGGATTCATTTTGCTCTATTTAGTCATCATTTTCTCATTTTCTGGTTTAGCCACGCTCACTGCATTTCTGCATGCATTATTGGCTTACATATATCTTTTATTGGATGCGTATGCTTTGTCTGATTAGAGGCTTTAAATACCCTTTTTTATTTTGAATGTCTTGGTTTATGTTCTCACTAAGCCACATTGGTTTCAATTTGTTTCTTTAAGATTTATTACCCAATGGTAGATACTAAACGTGTACCTTTCTAAGATATGTTTGAAGATAGTACATTTATCCTCATTGTTTGTTTTAGTACATTTATCCTCATTGTTTGTTTTGTTTTTTAACAAAAAAGTTTATGCCAGCCAATAGGTTGTAAACCTGCCCTTATCTTACTGAAATTGCCATATTTTAAAATTATGTTTTATATACCCCATATGCATTTACTTTTTAAAGTTTATTTAAAAAAAAAATTGTGAGTGTTGGTGGTAATGTGTGTGTCTGTGAGTGAATGTGTGTGTTTGTGTCTGTGAGTAAATGTGTATATGTGTGTGTCTATGTGAATGTATATATGTGTGTATCTAAGTGAATGTGTGTGTGTGTCAGTGCGTCCATCTGTCAGTGAGAGTGTGCGTCTGTCAGTGTGTGTCCGAGTAATAGTGTGTGTCTGTCTATTAGTGTGTCAAATCAGTGAATGTGTGATGTGCGTCTGTCAGTCAAAGTGCAGCCTTGACTGGAAGGGGTGGGGAAAATTTAAATTGAGGAGGGGAGAGGGGGGTGTCCTAGCACCATCCTGCCTAGGACAGCACAAATCCTAAATACACCACTGGTCTGAATAGTAATCTATTTACAAATTTGTTTTATCATATATTTATGTGCTAGCTTTGCATAATAGGTTTTAAATAAATGCTATGCTAATATTTTTCCAAACAAAAATAACTTGATCGTGAATGGATTAAATGTTTGGAATAAAGTTGGAGTTCAGTATGAAATTCACTTGTGCTGATTTCTGGTATTGAAGTATCAGTTGGATCTACACCATAGGCCTCAAGTCACAATAAAAGGTTAATGAAGGAAGGTTTATTGCCAAAAGTTAAACTTAGCTGCCCCCTGCTGTATACAAAAAGTAGCACTTAGTCTCAAAATTTTCAGGCACAGAATTAGAAATTATACCTAATCATGTACATCTATGATATTTTAGAAAAAAAAATTTGAAAGGAGCATAAAAATTGATTTCTCAATTTAATATAAAAAAAAAAAAACCCTATTAAATGATTTGAATCAATACATCTCTGAGAAACGTTCAGTGTCTCCGTGCAGAGGGTGAACATACTGAATATCAGTGCAGCACTGCTCCAGGAAGCACATCTACTAGCCATATGAAGAGTGGCCAGTGGAGGTATCTCAAGACTGTAATGTAAATGCTGCCTTTTCTCTGAAAATACAGTCTTTACTGCAAAAAGCCTGCAGGAATTGATTATACTCACAAGAACAAATACAATAAGATGTAGTAGTTCTGGTGAGTATAGTGTCCCTTTAAATTGAGTCACAAGTAATCAGATGCAAAATACTTCTAGACTTTCCATAGATTTAGAGCTTAGATCTTTATATAAAAAAAACAAAAAAACAAAAAAACAAATGCATCTTCTTCAGCATCATATAAACACTTTTGCCTTTTTTTGCAAAAGGCAAAACTTAGCACTTTAACCTGTTCCGGACCGCGGACGTACCAAGCAAAATACCTGATGTTAATGACCTCGGACGTACCTGGTATGTGCGCTGCAAATAGGAGCCCTGGCCTTACCTGGACTGGCGATCCGCAGTGATCCCGGTTGGGGGGCGAGGGGGGAACGACTGCTCGAGACCCCAGCAGTCCCCCTGCAGCTCTGGTCACCACGGCCCTCCATGGCCATGTAATCACCATGATCACATCGCTGCAATAGGAATCTAGGAGCTGCCAGCAGGTGTCCGGAGCAGCCCCCCTGACACCTTAAAGTGTAAAAAAAAAAAAAAAAAAATCAAATAAATATATTTTATATTACATATATTATAAAAAAATGAAAGCATTATATAATATATTATACATATCTTGAAAAAGACCCTTAGGGGTCGAAACGTTGATGTATTCACGGATATAATGAAGACTTTTGCACCTTAAGAATTTGATTGTCGTCCTTATTCAAGACCTGTGAGTGCACCCCTATCTGCTCATATATATATATAACGCAGGTTGCACCTAGGCACAAAAATATTGTGGTTTATTTAACCTTTCATAGTAAGGAGAGTGCCAAGCAGATACAGTTTCTTTATATATATATATATATATATATATATATATATATGTATATCTATCTCAAAAACCAAAAAGGTTATGGTGGGGAAAAAATTGTGATTGAAAACCACTTCCACCTGAAGTCTGTGGATAGTTAATACAATGTTAAATAAAAATCTGCACACCAGTCAAGCCATAAGACTTGCTTTTCCCACAGAAATCACAAATTTGCAGTGATGTTACTACCGCAAAATATTCTGTGTGTCATATGCAAATTAGTTTAACAAAGAATCACATTTTTGCCTCATTCAATTTTAAACATGGCTTGCTTTGAGTCTGTGTTTGCTGTATACAACAGATTTGAAACACAACTCAGGAAGAGCTGCAAAGCCAGAGAACCACTCACTGACAGCTGATTGTTATTGCAAATTATCAGCATGAGGTTGGTTACTGGTTTGCTTATTGAGGCTTGGTAGTGCTTGGGAAGCAAAAAAAAAAAAAAACCCCAAAAAGGTTATGGTGGGAAAAGCAAGTCTTATGGCTTGCTGGTGTGCAGATTTTTGTGTACACACACACACACACATAATATATATATTTTCTGGCCATATCCATGGCAGCACAACAATAGGTTGCTCCTCCCTATCCCTTATTAGACAGGAACTAATTTAAACAAGGGTACATATACCCCCTCCTACCTCAGTCTTTTTGTTTCTGTCCTATCCTAGGACAACGTTAGTCATTACAGAGACTAAACATTTTCTTTTGGGCTTACCTGAAGGGTTATTACCATCTGCCCCAAGGTAGTTCAGCCTCTCTTTCTTGGGAATTCTTCAGAACACGGCCCTGCGCAAAAGTGACCCCCTGAAGATTTATATTTACTCCAATCTGTTTCCAAGGCATTTCTAACTTCTTGGCAGCAATTGCGCTGCTTCTGGGAGCTATAATTTACCTTTTTGCGGCTCCCGGCATTCTTCCCTTGAAGTGCGCATGCACAAACTGGCCACTTGCGTCATGCCAATTTTCGCCCATGCGCAATGAGTATTTTGGCCCCAAATAGGTGATGTCATTAATGACGTCAGGCGCCCTTTTTAAAGCGCCAAAAATAAAGCTCAACTTACCTGATTCTTCTCTTCAGGCTCACAGGAACTCCTCTTCGGTTTTGATTCCTGTTTATGATAATTTATATTAGATGGTATGTGTTTGACTTCTTAAAGGTATATTTCCAATTTTCTGTTCTTGAAATGTAAAATTCTTTTTTTATACTTATTTCAATATCTTGTTCCGTAGCAATTTCAAATTGCTAAGTATGGAGAAAAGAAGTTCCTTCTCAGATTCTGATTCCTCAACTCATAATGTTAGGTCACATTCCAAAAGTCATAGGTAAGCCATTATATATTTTTATAGGTTTAGTTTTATGTTATATTACTAACAAAAGAGTGTGGTCAACTAATATTTTCCCTATCATGATAGTTCTACCGGAAAGAAAGCATCAGGGTCATCTAAAGGAAAGTCACCCAAAAAATACAGATGCGATGCCTGTGACAAAAAAACCTCTGGAAGAGAAACACCTCTGCGCAGACTGCTTATCGGCAGCAGCAGAAACTTCTAACCTGGCACGAGACTGAATGCAGTACATCAAACAGGCAATATCCCAAGGCCTGAAAGAAGTCGGAAATGGATTCATACAGAGACAAGAATTCTTCTAAGGAAGAATCTCATCCTGCTCCAGATTTCCTTGAACCAGCTCTTGTGAATAACCTAATATCCAGAGTCCACAAGTACCTAAACTTAAAAGAAACTTCTAAAGAAGAACCTTCTACTTCTAGCCGTTACTTCTCGGATCTGAGGAGAAAAAGAGTAACGTTTCCTGTGCATGATCCCATCAAAGATTTAATCATTGATGAATTGTCCAACACAGATAAGAAGCTGTCAGCACAAGGGAGAAGGTCACGCCTATACCCATTTGGAAAAATGGTCTCTAGCAACTGGGATGCTGCTCCAAAGGTAGATGTGGCAGTGGTTAGACTTGTCAAACGCACCACCCTACCAGTTGATAACGCAGGCTCATTCAGAGATCCCATGGATAGAAAAATGTATCTAAACCTTTCTAAAACCTATGTAGCAGTGGGCACTGGCTTTCATCCTGCAGTAGCTGTTACGTCAGTATCCAGAGCATTAAATATTTGGGTTGATAATTTGGAAGAAGATATTAAAGAGGGCATGAGCAGATCTTCTCTACTGGAGAGTTTGAAAGAAAAAGTCAGCAGCTGACTTTACCTCAGAATCCTCAGTAAACATTGTTAAATCCCTCTCAGGGAATATGGCCCTCTCCGTTTTAGCTAGAGGAGCTCTCTGGCTCAGATCCTGGTCCGCTGATTTTTCCTCAAAATCCAATTTGTGTGCTCTCCTCTTTCATGGAGATATGCTGTTCGGCAAGAATATGGATGACTGCATTAAGAGAGCAGCTGAAGGAAAAAGAGTGTTTCTTCCCCAAGAGATACTTTTGGTCCAAAAGATCTTCTGATTATCCCTCCTTTAGAGATAGCAGATCATACAGACCAGGAAGAGAGTACGGTCGACCTCAGCCATGGAGAGGTGGACATTCCTCAATTAGAGGTGGGAAGTCCAGATGATCATCATTCCCCAAGAACTCCAGATGTTTATGATGGGTTGTTATCCCAGTCTGGAGGACTAGGAGCACGTCTATCACTATTCCAAAGGATGTGGGAGTAATCCACAAAGGACAGATGGGTGCTAGACATAATTCGAAGAGGTTACCTCATAGAATGCCCTACGATCATTCATTTCATCCCTGCAAGAAGAGGGAGTTCATGCAAGTGCCTCTAAGAGCAGACACACGGATTCTACTCCCACATTTTTCTGACTAAGAAAGCCTCAGGAATATGGAGACCTAGTCTAGATCTGCACAAGCTAAACAAATTCTTTAACATACACAGGTTCAAGATGGAATCCTTACAGTCAATCATAAAGGCAGTATTCCTGGTTCAATAGATGATATCAATAGACTTTACAGATGCCTACTTCAATATCCCCATTGCTCCACAACATCAAAAATACCTCAGATTTGCAGTGGAGAAAGGCCATTTTCAATTTCGGGCCCTTCCATTTGGCCTGAGTACAGCACCTCGGACATTCTCCAAAGTTCTGGTAGTACTAAAAGCAGAAATCTGAAAAAAGGGCATTGCTATATTCCATTACCTAGACAACATCTTGGTAGCAGAAAACAAAGATATACTGATAACTCATGGGAAAATCTGTCTACAATCCCTCCAAGATCATGGATGGAAAATAAACATTGACAATAGTCAACTCAACCGATCTTAGAATATGGAGTACCTGGGACTCTGTTCAACACAGCCAAAGGCACAGTACAACTGTCAAAAAAAAGAAGTACAAGATTGATAATCAAAGTAAAAGAAATATTGGCATCCAATGTGACCTCAGCAGAGAAAGCAATGAGTCTACTGGGTTCAATGTCCTCTACTATAGGACTAACAAGGCTCAATGGACAATGAGAAAGTTTCAAGACAATTTCCTTCTCCATTTCAAAACAGGGAATCTACATCAACTTATTCGTGTTCCTCCACATGTTCATCAATCACTAATATGGTGGCTATAAAATAAAATTCTGTTAAGGGGATTCCCACTGCGAAACGTTCCTTGGACTGTGATAACCACAGATGCCAGCCAATAGGGATGGGGAGCACATCTTCAAATCAAATGTTTGCAAGGGAAATGGAAATTTTCTGCAGTGAACACTCCTTCCAATCTCCTAGAGCTTCTTGTAGTACTCAAAATCCTGAAGCATTTCCAACAGCATCTACAACAGAAATGGGTAAAAATCAGATCAGACAATGCAACGGTTGTAGCTTATATCAACTATCAAGGAGGAACTCGAAGCCAAAGAATGGGTCTAACAGCCATTCATCTTCCAGGAGTAGAGAAATCTGTGACAGATTTCCTCAGCAGGGTGGAACTAGATCCAGGAGAATGGAGTTTATCAACCAAGATTTTCCAAGTGATAGTCAAAAAATGGGGTCTTCCTCAAGTAGACTTGATGGCAACAAACAACAACAAGAAGGTGAGCAATTTCTATTCCAAAAAGCTCGACCCTCAAGCTATCGGAAGAGACGCACTATCATGCAAATGGCCGTTCAAACTGGGATACGTATTCCCTCCAACCCCACTCATCTTCCCACTCCTGAGGATGTTAACACAAGAAAAGGTATCCATCATCCTCATAGCCCCATACTGGCCATGAAGACTGACTACATACAGACACATACAGATACACAGACAGATAAACTGAGACATACTGACACACATAAATACATACAATGATAGACATACTGACACACACACTGACACAAACGGTCTCACCGGCACATACGATGACAAACATACTGACACAGATACATATACTGACACACACACACAGGCACAAACACTGATAGACATACTGACACACACACACACACACACACACACACACACAAAGGCACATATACAGATATACTAACACACACACACACACAGTATCTTTATCAGCGTATGTGGCTGTGTGTGTGTCAGTATGTCTGTATATGTGCCTATGTGTGTGTCAGTATATGTATCAGTATAAGTGCCTGTGTGTGTGTGTGTGTGCGCGCGTCAGTATGTCTATCAGTGTATGTGCCTGTGTGTGTCAGAATGTCTGTCAGTGTATGTATCTGTGTGTCAGTATGTTTGTTATTGTATGTGCCTGTGTGTGTCAGAATGTCTGTCAGTGTATGTATCTGTGTGTCAGTATGTTTGTTATTGTATGTGCCTGTGTGTGTCAGTATGTCTATCAGTGTGCCTGTGTCAGTATGTATATCAGTGTATGTGCCTGACACACACACACAGACACACACACAGGAAGACATACTGACACACAGGCACATACACAGGCACATATACTGACACACACAGATACAGACACTGTCAGACATACTGACACACAGACACACACTATCAGACATACTGACACACACACACACACACACTATCAGACATACTGACACACACACACACACTATCAGACATACCGACGCACACACACACACTATCAGACATACCGACACACACACACACCGACTATCAGACATACCGACACACACACACACACACTATCAGACATACCGACACACACACACACAGTATCAGACATACCGACACACACACTATCAGACATGCCGACACACACACACACTATGGTGCCTTGCACACACACACACACTATCGAGACATACACACACACTTCCATCAGACATACACGCACGCACTATCAGACATACCACGACACACACACACACACACACTGACACACACTATCAGACATACTGACACACACAGACATACTGACACACACAGACATACTGACACACACAGACATACTGACATACACACACACACACACACACTATCAGACATACTGGCATACACTATCAGACATACTGACACACACACACACACTGACATACACATACACTATCAGACATACTGACATACACACACACTGACATACACATACACTATCAGATATACTGACACACACACATACACTATCAGACATACACTATCAGACATACTGACACACACATACCCTATCAGACATACTGACACACACACACACACACACACACACTATCAGACATACTGACACACACACACAGACATACTGACACACACACTATCAGACATACTGACACACACACACACTATCAGACATACTGACACACACACACATACAGACATACACTATCAGACATACTGACACACACACACAGACATACAGACACATACACTATCAGACATACTGACACACACACAGACATACAGACACATACACTATCAGACATACTGACACACACACACAGACATACTGACAGACATAAATTAAAATAAAAATAAAAACAGTATCAGCGCTTAGTTAATATACCCCTATTTTTTGTATATGGGTCAACAACAAAAATATATTGAATAAATTAAATAAAGAGTCCCAGTTTCAATCTTCATGGGGTGTTTTCAAATGTCCGCAGGGATTTGATAGTTGTAACAGTAATTGGTGTAAAAAGACTTTGTCTTTATATGTATCCAACCTTAAATCAAAAAGATACTGACATAGCGTGATACAGTTACAATACTTTATTTCCCATATGGTAATCCCCCCATAAGAGGAACTCTTACAGTTAAAGTGGTGAAACTTATTTCTAAGGTTCACAATAAAAACGTAGAAATGCAGAATATTGGTTGGTGAATATAAAGTTACCGCTCCGTGGGTGTTATTTCCAGACCGGTCCTGTGCACTCGGATCGATCCTCACTGAGAAGCCAACTAGCCAATCTTACTGCAATCTCTCCAAATTCAAAAATCCCGCCAGAAACACGATCTACGCGTTTCACTCATTCAAATGAGCTTTCTCAAGATACCTAGCTTTATCAAGTCTTTTTACACCAATTACTGTTACAACTATCAAATCCCTGCGGACATTTGAAAACACCCCATGAAGATTGAAACTGGGACTCTATTTAATTTATTCAATATATTTTTGTTGTTGACCCATATACAAAAAATAGGGGTATATTAACTAAGCGCTGATACTGTTTTTATTTTAATTTATGTCACACATGATGTTTTAAAACTTGGGAAGGTTTTTAGTGTATCCGGCAGCTTTGTATTAACTTTTTCTTGTGGATAATCATATATTGAAGCACCTGCTTAGAAAATCCACTATTTTATTGATATATTTTTGCGCTCTCTATAAACCTGTTTTTTTCATACTGACAGACATACTGACACACACACAGACCTACTGCCACACATACCCTATCAGACATACTGACACACACACACACACACACACTATCAGACATACTGACATACACTATCAGACATACTGACACACACACACACACACTGACATACACATACACTATCAGACATACTGACACACACACACACTGACATACACATACACTATCAGACATACTGACACACACACACTGACATACACATACACTATCAGACATACTGACACACACACACATACACTATCAGACATACTGACACAAACACACACACACAAATAGACATACGGACACACACTATCAGACATACGGACACACACAGATACATGGACAGACAAACCGACATACATGTAAAATTTACATTTTAAGCCCACCTTCCAGTTTCCTACCTTTTGCTGGAGGGTGGCATCCCTGGGATCCAGTGTGCTGCCTGAGGATGATGTGAGTGAGGAGCCCCCATCCTCACTGCCTCCTCCTCCTCCTCCCTCCCGTGCAGATCCTTCTTCTCCTGCACAGCAGCTCTTTATGGGAGGAAGTGACGCTCCGCTCTCTCTTGGCTCTTACAAACCACAACTGGGCCTTTGATACAGATATAGCAAGATTTATGACAGCGGTGCTAAAGATCAATCCACCTATCAAACCGTTTGCCCCTCCAGGGGATTTACCACTGGTTCTTAAAGCACTTAAATCTCATCCTTTTGATTCTCTCTCTCCTCATCTACTTACCATCTAAACCATTCTTCTAGTGGCCTTAGCATCGGGTAGAAGAGTATCAGAACTTCACGCTCTGTCTGCCAAAGAACCCTTCACGTTTTTTCACAAGGATAGAGTGATCTTAAGAACAGTTCCTGAATTTTTCAAAGTTACTTCAGCATTTCACATGAGTGAGGAAATAGTGCTTCCATCATTGCAACCAGAGGTTCAGCCCAGTGGAGACCGGTGGGGATGATCCCAGTCTGCCCCTGGGAGGCAACACCGCAAAATCAGGCCCAGAAGATGAAGAAAGGCATGCAGATTACCAACATAAAAGAAAACAAAATGGTGGATGCCACGTTTGCTGCTGCTGGCTACAGCCAGCAATCAGACCTCAAAGCTAAGCTGGACACTATATTTGCATAATTTTGGAGAAAACTGGCAGATCGAGCACAACAAGCTGCGAAGCACAAACCATGTAACCACTGTACGACACCACCCTCACCACCTCTCAATAGGTGCAAGAGGTCCAAAAAGTGCAGGGCCCGAAAATAGCGGTGGATCAAGCGACGACTCAAGCCTGAACGCAAGTCCACATGACTTGGGTCGATGGCTCTAAACACCAGCACCGGCGACTACTGCCCCGCTCTAACGTTAATTACTTGCAGAGGCCAGAATTGCAGCTCCACTGAAGCGTATGCCCCAAGTCTGATGTGGCTCAGAAATCAGCTTGGCGATCCCTGACAAAAGCACGGAACCAGCCCGGGCACTTAGCGGTGATCACTTACCTTGCACCAGACGAGTTCCAGAGCCTGAACACGGAACTCTTGTCCAGACGCTGCTACCTCCCCAGAGAAAAATCAGAATGCGAGGCATTAGAAGGGTCCCGGTGTGGTACTCCATTTCTCGGTAGTAAGGTTTGAGCAGGTTGTGGTGTTGCTGAGGTTGGAAGCTGTACCCTTTGGCTCCATTTATGTGGTAACCGAGGCGTAGTTGATCGGTGTGGTGCTCCGCAGTCTGAACGGGGCACTTCTTGCTGGATCCCAGTTGTGGGTTGGGGTGGCATGGGCACTGGATCCCGCCCGTGAGAGTGAGTCCTGTGACAGTCCCAAAGTTTGTAGAAGAACCGCTGCATCTTGCATGCTGTAGATTTGGTGTGTTGTTTCACCGTGTTGCACTAGGAGGGTGTATGAGGATCGCCTGCGGTACGGTATTTTGTTGCGCTGGACTGTGGAGGTGAGGGGCCGGAGTGACTTGCGCCATGCCAGGGGTCCGCTGGACAGGTCGGCGTAGAAGGTTAATTTTGCATTTTCGGCTTTACCCCGATCCGCGGAGAGGACCTTCGATTTGTCTGACCCATTCCCAAAGGTAAGTATAGTGTCCTTTGTGGCAGTGTCTGGGGCCCCAACGGGTTTTGGGATTCGGAAGAGATCTGTAAGTGCGATGGCATTGGCTTGGTCTGGAGGTAGTATTGTGGTTAGTATGCGCTTGATCGTGCGCAGTAGATCCGTCTCTTGCAATCCCTCCGGAATCCCCCCTGACTTTCATGTTGAGCCTCCGCCTAGTGTCCTCCTGGGCTGCAAAGCGCCGTTCATACAGCTCATTTTGGCGGCGCAGGTCCCGCATGTCGGTCTGCAGCGAGGCTATAGTGCGCTGCTGTTCTTGGGAGGATTCCTCTAGTATTGTGATGCGGCCTGTCAGGCCCTGCAGCTCTCCCCTTAGTGCGGTGATGCCTGCAAGGATGTTTTTCTGTAGGTCCGCTAGCAGGGTCTTTAATACCCCAGTAGTCACCAGTTCAGCATCGGGGTCCTTCCTGGGTTTTGCCCTCGACTTTGGGTCTGGGTTTAGGAGGTGTTCATCTTCGGCTTCCCCTGAGCAATCATCTGAGAAATCCGAGCAGCCTCTGTGGAGCGCCGCCATATTGCAGCCGCATGCCTGCCCCCACATTTCCCCTATTGTGAGTCCGGGGGCTGGTTTGTCTTGCGTTTGTTTCTTGTTTTTGCCTCCCATTATGGCTTAAGCGGTTCCTGCCTTTGGTCAGTGGGTAGTATCAGCCGTTTTTAGGTATATTTTCTCAGTTTTTGCTCGGAGCTCCTGGGTCTTGCGTCTGCTTGCCTCGGCAGTCAGGCTCTGCCCCCTCTTATGACCTTCTTAATCATATCTATGTATGTTCCAACTCACTGTTATCAAGCAGGTCTTGTGATGTATGCTGATGTTCCTAGCCTGTTTTGTCTAAAATATAAAACTTCATCTTGGAGCATCTCAAGTTACGTTAAGTTTGTAGACATAATTTAAAAAATGTGCAACTTCTCATGCCACTGTCAATCCTGTTAACATATATGCACGCTTTTGTGGCGCTTGATGCTAAACTGTACCTACTTGCACAAAAAAAACCAACAAAAACTGGACATACCCCATTTTGAATACCCTGAGTTGTCTACATTTTTTTTTTTTTTTTTTTTAAATGGTAGGTCATGCTGGGGTTAATTTTCATTTCTGGGCTGCCATACCGTCCCAATGTGGCAAATAGCAATTTACAATAACAGAAATTGGCAAATCTTATGTTTAATCCTATGACTTTCCAAATCACAATAAAACCTGTACTTGAGGAGTACTGTTGTACTCGTGAGACATTACTCTACACAAATATGACTGTTTTAGAGCAGTAAAATTTATTATACTGATATCATTGGTGAAATGGCAGTTTGTGTGAAAAGTGCAAAAAAAATTAAAATATACATATACACACACATATATACACACACACACGCCAATTTTGTTTGGGACTAAGTGGCTACTAAAAAAGACTGGACATACCCCATTTTAAATAACGTGCATTGTCTACTATTACAAATGGTATGCCATGATAGGGTTAATTTTCATTTCTGGGTTGCATACGGTCTCAATGGCAAAATAGGCCCAGCAAACCATTTTGTCAAATTTCAATGTGCAAACATGGAAAAGCTCTATATTTGACCCCTGTACGTTTAAAAACAAACAAACCACAAAACCTGTACATTGGGGGCACAGTTGTACTCGGAAGATGTTGCTGAACACATATTGGGGTGTTCTTTGTCAGTAACACATATCACGAACTGAGAATCCATGCCTAAACTACAATGTGAGAGAAAAACAACAAAAAAAAAAAAATGACTACCCAAAAGGTTTGACAAAGAATGGTGGCAGAATTAGTGCATGAAAAGTGTTAAAATACCACCATTTGAAATACCCTGGGGTTTCTACTTTTCAAAAAATATATATGGTTTGATGGAGGAAAATTACATTGGCCGGCTTCAAAAATGTCCCAAATAGGACCGAGGGTGCCTAGCCTCTGAACTTTTCCCCAGGTCCACTCCAGCCTCCCCCCGCGAGCACCATAGTACAGTGGGCACTCGGGGGCAACGTGAGTCCATGCAGTCCTCTCTCTCCCCCCCACCTCTGGTGCCTCGGTAGGTTCACTGGATGCTCGTGAATGCCTCTCCCATCGCCGGCCACCCATACACAAGAGAGGACGTGCAGCCTCTAAGCCACCGATGACAAGCAAACTCCCGTCCCACAGCTGTGGGGACAATACTCTCCGGGCGCCCACTAAACCAAAAGGTTGAGCATCCGTGTTGTCAGCTTGTGGACGGTCTGGGTCATCCGTCCGTGGCTGGGTCGATCCTGGGCTTGAAAATGCGAACTGTGATGCCCCATAAGATGGTTGCACATGTCTCTTTAATCCCTAAAAGAGTACTTCCCTATAGAAGTGAATATTCCCCTCAGTGTCAGCATCTATGTCTGCTAGTGGGCTGTTCTTTGCCAGTGCAGGCGATCGGCGTGGGACTAACGCTGGAACTCCCATCGCAGTGAGAGCCGTCACCATGGGGCCAGGATAACCCCCTGCCGGCCAAGGGGGGATGAGCGGTGTCGTGCCCCGAGCTGAGTGATTGCTCTGTCTGTCTCCTGCCTGGGTGTCTCAGAGCATATCTCTGCTTTGCCAGGCTGCATTCAACGGCCCCATGAGTTCCGGCTGGTGGCGGCATGCATACCGAGGATGGTAGTTTTTGATCACCCGGTGTGCAATAGGCTTCTTGCGGGTATCAGACTGAAGCTGGGGTTATTCTTTTTACAGTGATATCTGAGAATCCGACTTTTTGCAGCGGTCGGTATCGTCTTTTTGTGCCATTGCCACAGGCTCAGATCTGGAGCCAAAGCAGATGGCCTCCAGTCAGCCCAGCCTGGCCCTGCCCACCCTTAAATTGCTATGTGCGTAAAAAAAAAAACACCAATTAATTTTCTAAATTTGGCGCAGATTGAAAATTTGGAAGGCTCGTACGCGAAGATTCGAGTACTGAAGGAAGTTTGGCTGCATTAACAAAAAAATATATATATATATATATATATATATATATATATATATATATACATATATACACACACACACATGTTTAGGGATTCCTGACAGATATCAGTGTTACAATGTAAATTGCGTTCATTTTAAAAAAAAGCTAAGAACAGGTTAACATTGGGTATTTCTAAACTCAGGACAATATTTATAAACTATTTAGCATGGGTGGTTTTTTTTGGCGGTTGTAGATGCATAACAGATTTTGGGGGTGAAAGTTTTTTTTAAAAAAAAACAACAGTTTTTCTAAAATATTTTCATCATATTTTATAATAAATTATATAATATGATGAAATTAATGATATCTTTAGAAAGACTTTAATGGTGAGAAACTGTATATAATATGTTGGTACAGTAAATAAGTAAGCGAAAAAATTACAGCTAAACACAAACAGCAGAAACGTGAAAACAGCCCTGTTCCTTAACGGTAAGTAAACTGAAAAACAGTCTGGTCACTAAAGGGTTAAGTGAACGTTAAGGTTCTAAGACCTTTAGAGCAGATAGGGATGTAAGCAAAACACAATGTGCTTACCTGAACAGTGCTAATTACGCCATTAACCCCTTAAGGACACATGACATGTCATGATTCCCTTTTATTCCAGACGTTTGGTCCTTAAGGGGTTAATGACTATTTTACACACAATGAAATGCAATGTTTACAGGTCACTGTAGAAACTATAACCACTTCATCTCATTATACAGGCTATAGTGCCTGCCGTTTCCTGGTACGGTTAGTTCATTTAGTAAAACTACTATTTTTAAAATTACTCATACTCTGTAGAAATATTTGGCTATATAGTACAATTTACCTTCCTACAACTTATTGTAGCATGCAGTCATTGAAAACATAAATAAAATCTTGATCATCATAAGATAAGGTTTTGCGAGAAGATAATCATAGAGAATATATATATATATATATATATATATATATATATATCTATCTCTATTATTTTACACACACACTAAATATTTTAAGAATTTTTTCTTCGATACCAACATGTAGATTTCATTTAAATAATGGGATTCGACAGAGTTATGATGATACAGAATGAATGGTTTTACAATAAAAAGACAAGAATCCAATGCTGAGTATGAGTAGACAGCACAGAGTTCTTAATTTGGAATAGGTTAGGGCAGGGGTCCTCAAATTACGGCCCGCTGGCCAAATCCAGCCCAAGCACTCAGGGCTACCCAATGGGCCCGGTCAGCGCTGTGGCCATGCAATAGCGCGACCGGGCCACTTTAAAAATTTGCAGCCGCAAAGTAGTGCTGGCAGGAAGTGGCCTTCACTTCCTCCAAGCTCCCTCTGCGCGGGAGGGAAGAACGACAGGCCGCAAGAGCCACACCGACTCCCATCAGCCACAGTCACCCTCCTGCAAAAAAAAACGTAAGAAAAAAAAAATTTGCACTGTGTGTATGTCTGTCTGTGTTTGTATGTCTGTCTGTCTGGATTTCAGTATGTATGCATATGTATTTCTGTATGTGTCAGTATCTGTGTCTATGTATGCATGTCTGTCTGTGTGTATATGTCTATCTGTATGTCTGTGTTTGTATGTATGTGTCTATGTTTATGTATGTCAGTGTGCGTATGTATGGCTGCGGGTTACGGGTATGTATTTTAGTATGTATGCATGCATGTCAGTGTGTGTGTATGTATGTATGTTTGTATGAATCTGTAAGTCAGTATGTATGGATGTCTGTCAGTATGTCCTTATGTGTGTTTGTGTCTGTATGTATGTTAGTATGTGTATGTGTGTCTTTATGTGTCTGTTTCAGTATGTATAGGAATTTGTTTTAAAAAAAAAAAAAATATAAGGAGTCTCACTATAGTCCGGCCCCCAGCAATGTCTGAGGGACCGTGAACTGGCCCCCTGTTTAAAAAGTTTGAGGACCCCTGGGTTAGGGCTTCCATCCAGTTTCATTAGACACACATGCACTAATCATACTCAAAAACTTAACTATAAAGAAGTCCATTCAAATTATTTTCAGAGCAGAATTTATTAAGATAATTTAAACGGCAACTGCGTTTTTTCCCCAATAATTACAAAGTTTAAAAGTTGACTGTACAGAACCAGTTTTTTACATTGAAGTTTACAGTTTATGCAACTGCCTGTGAGGAACCTGAGGTTAGTGTAGAAGGTTGAGACAGCTGCAGACCATACATTATAATCCCTGTCTGTTGCTGCTGTCAGAGGCAAGTAACGTAACGCATAGCTTTGCGGGCCCGATGGAAGCAGATCTGTTAAACAGTTATATGCACAGCTTTCCTGGCATTGGTAATCCATAACATTAAAATCCCTTTACATCCGATTTGAGAAGTTATTTGTGTACTTTAAAGTTCAGAGATGCCTTCTGTCAAGGCAGGTCAAACAAACAATACTGTAATCATTTTGGTAAACATTTTGTCCTGTTCAGGTGACAGCTGATTTGGGTACAAAGAATCAGCCCAGAAAAAGATAACTTTACAAATAATAAACACATGATAAGAATCAATTAAAACAACATGTAACAGTCAAGGTAAAAAATATAAAAATTAAATAGTAATTAAATTTTCTCCTTACATCATTATACTGGTGGGGATAAGAGATTATGAATGGAACAACATTAAGTAAATATGGCTGTAATAAGAGGAAGATATTTGACACATTTTTCAGTCAAAAGTGGCCTATAGGTTTATAGAAAAGAGATATAAGGCAATGTATACAAGGACATGCTAAGATATTCATGTATATAAATATAATATGATAAATATTTTGCCAACAATATATATATGAAGGGGTACATCTAGGGAAAATACATTCATGCACCCATAGGGCGTGCAGAAAAAGGTAGTACATTACTATCAAAGGGCACAACAGAACTATGCGCTTCAAATGACAGAACAATTTAAGCATAATGCAAGAGTTTAAATTATTTAATCTTCTACTAAGCACACGACAAATGAATGGAAGTACACAGCAGAAGCGAACTGGCAGATTCTAATTCAACTTGAGACATCTGAGTGATAAGGAATCATAATTATTTCAATGTATTCCTGAAAGAGGGTTATATTTTCAGTCTCTGTCCAGGTGCATTTTACATGCACACTTAAAGGACCACTCTAGGCACCCAGACCACTTCAGCTTAATGAAGTGGTCTGGGTGCCAGGTCCAGCTAGGGTTAACCCATTTTTTCATAAACATAGCAGTTTCAGAGAAATTGCGCATTCAGCCGCATGGGAGGAGAAGAGGAGGATCGGAGGAGAGCTCCCCGCCCAGCGCTGGAAAAAGGTAAGTTTTTTCCCCTTTCCAGAGCCGGGCGGGAGGGGGACCGTGAGGGTGGGGGCACCCTCAGGTCACTATAGTGCCAGGAAAACGAGTATGTTTTCCTGGCACTATAGTGGTCCTTTAAGGAAATAAAAAAAAGGGCACAGACTTTACTGCACTATTCAATAATAAACACACTACTGCTCTCTGCAATTGGGACTGATGTATAGACATATCTGCCAGATTTTGGGGAAATTTGGAAAAATAGCCAATTTTACATTGTTCCTCATTCTTTCCTTGTTTTCCAGCATCCAAGCATTTATTGGCTCTGAAATCTATTTTTGGTTATACAATTGAAAAAAAAATTATGACAATATAGTTTAAAATAAGAGACACTTTGAAAATTAAAGAGTTAAAATAATTTCCGAAGGTAAGGAATGGACTACTTTATTTTATGAACCTTCTTATCTGGGCTCAGTCAAAATGTTAAAGTGACACGATTACTCACCACCCCTCAAAAATAAGTATTTCATAAGCATAGAATTTTTAAGAAATATTAATTTTGACTGTTGGAATTTCATTGAAATTACAACCCAGTCAAGAGATTTACAGACTTCTTTGAGATAGATTTGGGCAGAGCTACAGAGTCAATCCCGACAGCAGCCAGGGAATTAGCTCAGTCTATGAAGGATTCTGCGGTCTTGCTGGATCCTCCATAGATTTTACTCTTGAGCATATACGAGAGTACAGCAGTGACATTGTAGCTGAAGAGAACACATCAGAACAAGATTATGACCCACTCGAGGGACAGGTTCACGTAAGTAAATCTCACCTCCACCTGTCTTCCAGCTGTGATGTCACCATGGGGTGTCTTTGCAAATTCATCAAAGTCCCCCAAAAATGACAGTACGGTTTAATTAGCTGTAGCAAAATGCTACCTAGTATGCATACATTCCCATAGGAATATTTACTGCCCTTTAAAGTAGTATCACAAATTGCTTCACAATAAAAGATAACACATGTAGCTGTGAAGGCAAGTAGGGACTTAGAATACATATTATATATTATGCAAAACATAGTGTGCCTACTCATGATTTAGATTCAGGAAACTCCCAAGATGTAATAAAACAAAACAAAAAATAAAACAAACTTGCCTTTTTCCAGTGTCGAGACTCACTCCATGTAAGCCACCAGCTTATTGTCCAATTCAAATGCTTCTCATACGGAAGTAATGAATCCAAACCTTCCCAATGATAAGCTTCAGAGGACATTCAAAGTCCTCAAGAATGCATGAGGACATTGCATGTCACAAAGTCTGACTGTTATAGCAGTGGAAGCACCATTTAGTAGCTGTCAGAAAACAACCTCCAGAGCTTCGTTTAGCCCTGAAAAGGTAAACATCTAAAAATGATCTAGGTGCCTAAAAAGGCTGCGCATAAACACTATGCAGTTCACATGAATACAAGGTGGACAACATTACATAACATTCAGAACTGTGTCAAGTTCTATACCTTCTTAAATGCATAACTGATGTGCGGTGGTATCAAAAGCCAGTTATCACTTATGGGTGATGGCTCATAGGAAACATTCAAGGCAAGGTAGTCAAATATTTAATGCATAAAACCAAGTAGTCTCAACATGATTTCATGTAATTATTTTGATTGGGATTTAAATCCATTTAGGTGTGATGTATAGGCAGGATTTTGTAAATACTCAAAGAGGTCCCATCAAAGCACCACAGCAATTTTGCATCATTGCACATGTTGTGGTAAAGAAAGTACTCTGCATTTTCAATTATGAGAGTGGCTTATAACAGAGGGTTTATTGGAGAAGATCAGACCCCGACTGGTGGAGGCTCTTCATTTTGACAATAGTGTTCCTTTACCAATTCCAGTACAGCAAAGATATGGTTTTGAACTCTAAAGTAATACTTTTCCCCCCAAAAAAAATCTTTTAAAAAACCATTTTGGATATTAAGAGGGAAAAATTGAGCACTGTTCTGGGCTTTGAAGAGCTAGACACTCCTCAGTGTGGAATGTGTGAAAAGAGTTAAGGGACACTCCAGACCTCTAAAGCACTTTAGCTTGCTGAAATGCTTTATGTGTGAAGTGTCTCCTCTTATATTTTTTTACGAAGAGGTGCAGATTTCAATAAACACTGGCAATTTTTTAAATTAACCTAGTTGCACCTTCTCTGGCTTTCAAGTAGACAACTGCTCCTGTTACGTCATGGTTTGGTTAGCTCAGTGGAGCCACGTTCAAGAGGCAGGCAATTGACCAGAGCACTTGCCTTGCAAAAAAAATAAAATAAAAAGCAGCCGCTTTTAAATTGTCCAGTCTCAGAAATTCAGGGCTGGGAAAGATAAAATGAGAACTTGCAAAGGTAGCAGTGAAAAGAAATGCAGCTTTGTAAACTGTTTTAGGTATAAGCCTAACGAACAAAGTAAATGCATGGATGCTTTCATTTAGGGATATATCTACTAAACAGTTTTGTTTTGTGTATATGGGCAGTAGAGAGCCCTTTTAAACATTAACTTATCTGCAAGGAGTATGGGATATGTATCAAGATAACACAGTAAACAAGGTTTAGACAAAGGCTAGCCAACGTTCCCTGGTCTGCGCACAAAAACAAAATTATATTTAATGGAGACCCTTTTTTTTAGGTTTTAAATGTATAATCTTAAAAAAAAAATGATCAAGAAAGAAAAAAAAAAATATATATATTACATATACATACATACATACACACATACACACACTTCCAAACCTAGGTGGTCAAAAAATTTAAATACAAATTGTACTATTTTTAAACCCAATACCAGTAACAAACTATTATCTCCATATGGGACCATGATTATCAATACATTATGTAAGCAGCAAATACAATACATTCAATATATTCTGCACTTCAATCCCAGAAACTGGTAGACATGCATATAAACAAACAACATTCTAATCTGGTTTCGCACATAAGAATCTCTCTAAGCTAGTCAAAACACCACATCCGAATGGAAAGCCATTATGTAGAATCATAAAATAGTTCCCAAGAGCTACACATTTTTAAATAAAACAAGGAAAGGAGGCAATTTAATCTCTGGACCTCAGGCTTTAGGTTGTAATTGTTGTTAATTCAGAAGTGTAAGAGCCCAGAAATAAAAAAAAGTTGACATTCAAACAATAGTAGGATGACATGATAGGTCTGATCTACAACATTGACAGCAGAAATAACTGTACTAAATAATTAATTGTGTAAACGAAAATGCAATTCAAAAAAATAACCCGGGTATAGGCATTTCTACCAAAAGACTTTTCCAGAATTCAGGTCATATTAGGAACACTGTAACAGAAGGTTAAAAATAAATACAATTTAAAAAAAATATAAATAAAAGAAAAAATTTATTAACAAAATGATGCAAGTGTGGGTGTCAAACTACCAAATATAAGAGGACCAATTTTATTCTACTCAAACTGAAACTTGCATTATTAACTGGTAATCTGGTAACATATGCCTCAAGTAAATACACATTTCAGTTTCAATCCTCCAAAAATAAGGATTCATATCCACAAAAATCTAACTTTTGTTAGGTCCTGAAAGTAGGTACTAGTTCATGCTAAAGGTGAAGCTGTAATCTGAAAATTAATTGAAAAACACTCGCACTGCCAAAATGTCAGACATTACTAGCAAAATAGTTATGATGCTAGGAGCAGGGATCTGACATCACTAAATAGTGCGCAAGGAAGCAGAGCTCGAAGATTATAGGAAGCTAGCAGCTCCACTGGGGCCACAGGGAGAGTATCCACTCCAGCTCTCCCAAAAAGGTAAGGAGGTTGGGTGGACGTAAATTAAAATAAACACATTTTCAAGGAGTATGAGAGTGAGTGAGTGTGTGTGTGTGTGTGTGGAGGGGGGGGTTATTGGTACACTAAAAACACAAGGCATGTTTATGTTCACAACTGACTTGACAAAGGCTTGTTGTAGGGCCAAAGAATCGTCTTTCGGTCTGCACTTCAAATAAAGTCTGCCTTCATAAGAAACCTCCAGGTGTGCCCAGAAATTGTTGTTTCCTATAGTAAGTGTGTATGTCTAAGTATTGGTATTTTAATTCTAAAAACACAAGGCATGTTAATGACCACAAAAAGCCAAGTGAAAAAAAAACATACATTACATAAAACATTTGGTATGTAACATCAGAATGTATTCATGATCTGCATAAATTAAATGCTCAAGAATCTAGGTTCTAGTCTTCATGTGTAAATTTAAGGGAACATGTCAGGAAAACAAACATATTCCTGGCACCACAATGTTAAACTATGTAGGTGACTAGGCCTCTTCAGATCACATGGTAAATGAGATTTTACTCACCTTTTCTCCCTTATGCCGGTCGCAGCATCCACGTTCAGTGGCTCCATACAGTGTGTTAAGATGCTCATTGACTGCCACTAGAGGTGTTACTAAGCTCAATGTAAACACTGCCTTTCAGAGAAATTTACAAGTTTATATTGAAGAGCCTACAGGAACAGGCTATAGACACCAGAACCACTGTATTAATTTGTAGTGATTCTGGTGACTAAATTGTTGCTTTAAGATCTGTTGTTATTTCGTCATTAAAAACAAAGTTTTGTTGCAAAAAAAAAAAAAAAAAGACAGAAAAAACAAACTTGGCTCCTAGATTCTACGCACATTTGTCAAACCCTGCACTAATAATTAAAAACCTTGACAAAAATCTGGGGAATAGTGCCCAGAGACAAAAAAAAAAAAAAAGCCTCCTCTCAAGAGGCTTTCTGTAGAGGTGATATTGCCAAGACTGCCTCTTTAAAAGAAACACTCCAGTGTGCTGTAGTAGTTATGATGCCTGGCACCTTCCCAATTTAAGTAGTTAAAAAGTTGTAGAACAGTGTGATTTTTATTTTTTTACCTGAGGTTCCCCAGCGCCACATCCACCTCCTCTCAGCTTTTGCTATACATCTCTTGAGCAAAGCCCCACAGTGCAGGACTAGCTCATTGTCTGACAGCATAAGCTGACCACCATAAGCCAATCAGCTAAGCTCTGCACCACTAGACTAAGCTCAGACGAAAGCTGGCAAGAGAGGAAGCTATATTGGAGGCTGGGAGAAGTGCCCCATATGAATCTAGGTAAGACGTTCAAACAGTCTGACTACATACACTAGGGGTTGTGTTGGGGGAGGGAGCCAAGGCTCTGCTGGCACCATAACCAGTACAGCATACTGTAGTGGTAATGCGGTTTGGCGAGTTAATTTATGCGCTCAAGGTGGCAGAACAATCCAGTCATTTGAAGACATTTTGAATGGCACACTTCCATATACTATGCTGATGTTGTAGCAATTAGAATACACAGCCATGCTGTAAGATATCAGTGGAACAAAGCACAAAACGTCTCATTTTTTGTTTACTCCACAATAAAGTCTACCTGTTGAATAAACTATTTGGTGTGTCCAAACCTACTTTTTTGTTCCACTGTATTGTTCTGGGCTGGAACCCTCCCTGTTTTGGAGCACCCTAGTGGAAGTACTCCCCAAAATGTGTGTGCAGAAGGTTCTCTGAAACTATGGCGGCGCTCTGGTAGTACATTAATAACTTAATGGTGGTGAGTAATAAATAAACTTACCGATATAAAAAGTCTGCTAGCTCATTAGGGCAGGATATAGGAAGCACTCTGCGTGACAGTGTTAATATGGTTTCCTCATATTAAATAAAAAACCAAACAAAAAACACAAAACAACACAGATAGGGTTACTCATAATGAGACTGAAAGCATACCTCCTAAATGTCCCTATTTAAGGGGGAGTCATTATTTTGGACCCCAAAACCTATTTTCTCACCAAATGCCCCTCTTTTATACAAGCTCTATATTGTTGATCTGAGTGTATAAAAGGGATTGCACAGCAATAATACTCACAGTAATGTGTCTTTAAACAATTAAAGTGTTTAGAAATCAGAATGTGTAAGTAACATTGTTCTTGCTATAAACTATGTTGTAGTTGCATAAAATCAAGTCACTTAAAGTTTCCAGTTCGGCTACTCTGGTCTTTAAATGGAGAAAAAAAATAAAATGTTGAATTCCAAATTTAAGGACCACTCTAGACACTATAACTACTTCAATAAGGTAAAGTTGTTATGATGCTAGCATGTCCTGGTGCATATTACCTGAAAGAATGGCTAGGAAACCTTGGGCACGGCCAATGTGGGGCTGACGCTCTAAGCCTACGACTAGCTCCCCATTCAGAAAAGTGTATTAAAAAAAAAAAAAAAAAAAAAGTTTATTAATGACTTTATCATGATCATGCACCAGGTTCCAAAACTTGGAGTTCAACATTCGTTAATGATTTCACACCTAAAGTTAGACTGTCTCTGGGACCTCCTGGCACCATAACTTAATTTTAAAAAATAAAATAAAAATTGTTCTAGTACAGCAAATAAATTCAAAAAAACAAAACAAAAAACAAACAAAAAAAAACCACACACACACACACCACAAGGTCTCGATACCCACTTTTGTATTTGCCAATTATGTATTTCTCCTGAATAAGCAAGCTTGAGAATAAAAGCTTTACCCAAATGTGCTTGTAGCCACATAGCAGTGAATACACATTAAGGAGAGTCTGTCACTATCCATTTCTTTCCACAAGGTAAAAAGGGCAATGTCTGCACAGTTACCAACATGAATCTTGATAAAACTGTGCTGGTTATCAATTAAACTAGAACATACCATTTTAAAATGCATGATTTAGACTTCGGACGATCAAACATTTTTTTTAGTAAAATAAGGTTAACACAATACATGATTTCTTTGCTGAATAAACTAAATACAAAAACAAAAATAACCCCACAAGGACTAAAAAAAAGTGCATTTTATCAATAACTGAAGACTCCAGTAGACACCTAGTTGGAAGAATTTAAACAAGAATTGGAAAAAGAAAAGAAATTAAGTATGACATTTATTCCAAACTAACCTCAAAGTTTACCTCTTGCAGAATAAAAAAAATAAATAATAGGGTAGGAGGAAAAGAACACAAGGTATTTAATACACATTTCATAAAAATTTGTATATAAACAGCTGCATGAATAAAAACACCATTTAAATTCTGGGACGGGTAAGGCCCAGCATATTTCAGATAAAATCAGGATTAAAATAGAACTCCACACTCCAAAATTCTATCTGGAGATAGGTAACAAGGAACGTTAAAAGCATGACTTCTCATCCCTGCATTTCCACAGATCACAGTGGTGTAACACTTCTTTCCTTTCCACAACCACCAAACCAACACGAAACTCAACCACAACACCTGGGGATGGAAAAAATATATAAAATAAAACTATCCTTGGTTTCCATTCATACTGTTAAGACCCATTCTGATTTTTTTTTTTTTTAGATTGGAGAATCTTCCATGCAAGAAAGAGTGTTCCTCTAATCAGTGATACTTCTTTCCTGTGGACACCAGTAGCATGGGTCATGGTTTCTGCTTCATCACATGCACAGTGCACAGTCTCCGGTTCTTCCAAAGCTGTCTCCTGGAGACAATTATCCATCCAAAGGCTTTCCTAAATACACTAAAGTCACTTCTGTGTTGCCATATACGGCAGACACTGCTGGATAGAGGCATGCTTTTGGAAGTCCTCTAAAAGCCACGCCCAAGAACTCATATCCACGCTCAAAAGCCAATGTCTTGTCTTCCATATCTAAAATAACTCTGATCCTTTCACCAATCTGTATGAAAAAAAACAAACAAAAAAAAAAAACTATTGAAAGCAGACATAAAAATGTTGCTATCGATAAAAGTACAGGATTAACATTGAAAGAGACAGGTCAATGGTAAACAAAAAATAGAATAGACATAACATACCGGTTTTAAAATAAATATATGCTATGAGCATCTTGGAAACATGACTAAACACACGTTAAGAAAGATTGAGAAACAAGATAATAGGCTCTCAAGAAGAGAGAAGGGCTTTAAAATAAACTGATTGCCTATAGTGATGAGCACTTGAATGCCACAAAAGTTTTACAAAATGAAATATGTAAGCCAATTTTAATTACCATAATATGAATACAGATAAAGGGCACAAATCTTTACAATATTTTAGTGCACTTACTTGATATTTAGGAGCATTGTTGCACTGGGGAAAGCTTCCATTTACTTCCCCATTATGCAGTAGATTATTATCTACAAGATTCCATCCCCAGCTCTGGTCATCACTCCCTAAAAGGGCGACATAGCCCTGACATTGCATCGGGGCCCGTTTTGTTGCGATGCCAATCACAGCCACTGTGCCCAGTGGACCTTCCCACCACACCTCCCATGCATGGCGACCTTCACTGAATCCAATTTTGGTGCGTGCACCATCTGTGCTCTGAGCTATGGGATTGCGGTGGAGGGTAAAGCCATTTTTTTTAATGTAGACATTCCGGGAGCAGTCACTTGAGCTGAAACCATGCTGGAAGGCACGCACCTATGTAGAAAGAAACAAAGCACAAAATTTTTGTTATTAAAGAGACACTATAATCACCAGAACAACTACAGCTTATTGAATTTGTTCTGGTGAGTAGAATCATTACCTTCAGGCTTTTTGCTGTAAACACTGTATTTTCAGAGAAAATGCAGTGATTACATTACAGCCTAGTGATAACTTCACTGGCCACTCCTCAGATAGCTGTTAGAGATCCTTCCCGGGTTATGGCTGCCTAAAATGCATCCAAACATTCAGTATATCCTTCTGCATGCAGACACTGAACTTTCCTCATAGAGATTAATTGATTCAATTCATCTCTATGAAGAGATGCTGATTGGTCAGGGCTGTGTTTGAATCATGCTGGCTCTGCCCCTGATCTGCCTCCTTATCAGTCACAGCCAATCCTATGGAGAAGAACTGTGATTGGATCAGAACTTTTGGCTTATCAGCTTTCCGACTTCCAACCACTATTTCATCTCAGTATAACACATTAGTGCTTTATTGGTCTATTTATATCACTCAGTCCTCTTTAGGACTCTTCTTTACATACTACTAGTAGCCATACACAGAGTTGAGCACTGTTTAGCCGAAGGCTTCCCCTGGCACTCATAGCAACTAGGATTATTTGGTATAACATATTTTTATATAGTGACAACTCTCATACGGTTGCAACTCCGCTCTATTGCTACCACCATTTGTACATTGTCTATCTCTTCTCCCTTTTTGTTTAGCACTGTATCACTTAACATTTAGTCCGATTTTTCATTTATTCTAGTGCGGTTATACTGCCACCTTCTGGCCATACTATAACCAATCCTACTGACGGCTATAATAAAATGTTTCATTTTATTAAAATATTTGGGCTAGAAACTTAGTTTCTCTCTTTTTTTTCAAGTTACTTACTCCTTGGTTCATGCCCAACCTTCTTAGTCCAAAGACTCTTTACTGATTCTCCCACCCCCTCTCTTTTTTTGTTAGCCACTAGAGGTGCTTCCTGGGTCAGTGCTGCAGAGTGTGTTGCACTTGTATTCATATTCCCCACACACTGCATTGAGGTGCTGAATGTTCCTCGTAGAGATGCATTTGATTCAGTAGGGTCAGTGGCATAAATACCCACATAGGCACTATAGTGTCAAGAACACGTTTGTATTCCTGACATTATACTGTTCCTGATTTAGTAAAAATCTTAATGCCAATCCAACATAATCATTGTATTTCATAATATGTCTACCTTAAAGAAATACACAGAAGAGACAGTGCTGCTTCAAAAGGGACGCTAAGCACCATACCCAGTATTACCCACTATGACAGTTTAATAAAGACTGGTTCTCCTTGATTAACCTGTGGCTAAGCCCCACTTCACTGTATGTATGTATGCATACATACATACATACATACATACATACATACCAGACAGACTTCAAGTAGAGATTGTAGCTGTATTAGTTCAGTGATTTAGAGGTTTAAAATTAAAAAAAAAAAAAAAAGATATTTTGTAATACCTTTTTTATTGGACTAACTTCATACATACACACACACACACACACACACACAAGAGATTTTATATCTATATATACACACACACACACATATATATATATATATATACACACACACACACATATATATATATATATATATACACACACACACACATATATATATATATATATACACACACACACACACACACATATATACATACACACACACATATACATACACACACACATATACATACACACACACATATACATACACACACACATATACATACACACACACACACACACATACCCAAATATAAATGCACGGTCACATATATAAAGCATACATGCATTAGAGTATTGGAAAGCACAGGTCTACACATAGTACTTATATTGAAATACATTATAAAATGTTGATACATATGACAGAACAGTAAGATAATGTGGGGGAGTGTTCATGTAAAGTGTAGGTAGTGGGACAGGAAACCCAAATCAATATTTAGCCCTCTATTCTTGCTGTTAAACAATTTGATCATTCTGGTTTCAAACGTTTTTCTTTCTTGGATATTTTTAAAACCCCCTTTCAGTACTTTGATTTTTAGGTCCTTCATTGAGTGGCCAGACTGGGTCAAGTGGTGTCCCACAGGAGTGCAGTACAATTCTACTTTGTGGTGTTTAATGGAGTGTCTGTGCATATTCATTCTGATATTTAATTGCTGGGTGGTTTCCCCAATGTAGCATCCTAGGTGGCGTTTGGTACATTGAATCATGTATACCACATTGCTGGATGTGCAGGAGTATGAAATTTTAGTGTGTCTGTCTGTGGGACCTAAAAAAAATAAAAAAAAATAAAAGTACTGAAGGAGGGTTATAAATTATATCCAAGAAAGAAAAACGTTTGAAGCCAGAATGATCAAATTGTTTAACAGCAAGAATAGAGGACTAAATATTGATTTGGATTTCCTGTCCCACTGCCAACACTTTACATGAACACTCCCCCAGCATTTTCTTACTGTTCTGTCATTTGTATCAACACTTTAAAAAACACATTCTAATATGTTTATTCTATCAATATATAAGTACTATGTGTAGACCTATGCATGTATGCTTATATTTGTGACTGTGCATTATTATATAAATATTTTTTAATATTTACATTTTTTTTTCAATTATGCTTTAGTCCCCCCTCTCGGCTTCTTACCTGACCAGGGAGGGGTGGACACTCTTACTTACCTTCCCAGCAGCTCCCCTAGCTAACGCTCACGGCCTGTGTGCAGTGCGGAGCGTTACCATGGTAAACCATGGCAACACTCTGACAGCCACGTGACTCGCGAGAGTAAGACAGGAGAGCTGCTGGGAAGGTAAGTAAGAGTGTGCAGGGCCCCCCAGGGTATCTTTATTGGCCATACCGATAATCGGTCGATCCCGTATGATATATAGCTCAATATATCCCAGGCGCCAGGTAAGAATTTCGCCCTGGCGTCTGGGATGTGCCAGCTCTCTAATTGGTGTGGCCGCGGCCATCACAGGGAATACTGTGGAAGGCGCGTGAGGGAGCAGTACTCTGTAGCTGCTCTCTGTTCCCTCGTGCTGTGTAATGATGCAGGGAGCCGGAATATGATGTCATTCCGGCATCATTACAGAGCGCGAGGGAGCGGAGAGGAGCTCCATGCAGAGTACTGCTCCCTCGCACACAGGATGAGCGCAGCCCCACTGGACCCCAGGAAAGACCCCCTCAGCTTTCCCAAAGGTAGGGAGGCTGAGTGGGTTTCAAGTAAAAAAACACATACATACATACATACATATTCTCAGAGTGTGTGCCTGTCAGTATGTGTGAGCCTGTAAGTGTGTCTTAACCTGTCAGTGTGTGTGTGAGCCTGTCAATGTCTGTATGCATGTGTGTGAACGCGTATATGTTTGTGTGTAAACCTGTTGTCAGCGTAAGAGGGTGTCAAGAGTTTGTGCGTGCAAGCCTGTTGTCAGCGTGAATGTGTATGTGAGTCGGTCAGTGTGTGTGTGCGCGCATTTAGGTACCTGCCCTCTCCGATAGCTTTTACTCACCTTTTTTCCCCATGCCTAAGATTATCAATCTTTATGATCGCAGCTAAGACAATGCTTTCCCTTAGGCAGCCCTCCCATGCCAAATCAGGCCCCCGGGGGGCCATGTGATCGCTCTCAAAGAGCGATCACATAGACCCCTATAGCTGGCTGTGGATCTGCCAGCAGGGGGACGGTCACACAAATATATATATTGTTAATATAAGTACATATATTAGTATTAAAATACACTTAGACTGACGTTACATATATGAATAAATAAAATATTTAAAAAAATTTAAGATATATATACATATGTAATTTCATTCTAACATACATATACACACACATACGTATATATATATCAAAATACACTTAGAATGACAATCTATATATAAAATACAAATAACCGAATATATATATATATCTATCTAGAGATATCTATCTAGAGATATCTATCTAGAGATATCTATCTAGAGATTATATATATATATATATATATATATATATATATATCTCTATCTATAATCTCTCATATATATATATGTATATATATATATATATATATATATATATATATATATATATATATATACATATATATATATATAGAGAGAGATTATAGATAGAGATATATATATATATATATATATATATATATATATATATATAGAGATTATAGATATATATATATATATATATATATATATATATATATATATATATATATATATATCTCGGTTATTTGTATTTTCAATATAGAGATTGAAAAATCGGTTATTTGTATTTTATATATAGATTGTCATTCTAAGTGTATTTTGATATATATATGTATGTATGTATGTATGTATGTTAGAATGAAATTACATATATATATATATATATATATATATATATAAC
>OW240913.1:60399825-60414009 GCA_933207985.1 Pelobates cultripes | reverse complement strand
TAGCTCAGGGCCTGTCAGGGCCTCTCAGCTCACCTTGGCCTTGTAGCTGGGCAGGTTACACAGCACGTCGGTCCGCAGGGCCTCCTCGCTCAGCATGCGGCAGCACAGGCTCCGCCACACCTCGCTGTTCTTGTCGCCGTGCAGGCAGCGGTGCCAGTGCTTACACACCAGGCCACAGCTGCGGAGGTCTGACAGCTCCAGGTAGGAGAACACCAGCTCGAGCACGCGGCCGGGCAGCCTCCCGGAGCCTGGCGGTGCTGGCGGAGGAGGGGGTGGTGGTGGTGGAAGAGGAGGAACAGCCGGTGCCGCCGGCGGAGCGGCAGCCGCCATCTCCCACGGATTCTCTGCTCGCCGGCGATTGCAGAGCCTGCCCACACAGCCCTCGTCGCACAGCCGCTTGACGTGAGCCTCGGCCCAATCAGAACACGGCTTTCAGTCACGTGGGCGGCGAAGCAGCCAATCGTCGGCCGGGCTCGGGAGGGTTTTCCGGGTTCTTTTCAGTTTGTCTACCATGACCGCACCAGCGCTTCGAAAACAAAGCCGCTGATTGGCTGGTTTTATCACCCACTGCTCAGAGTTCTAAGTAACAGAGACACAACTCTTCAATCCTGGTGTAAACCGTCTCTCACGATGACCACCTACCGTTTAGCACTCTTATCACTGCAGTGAGCTGGCCAAATGTCTACAAGCGGCCAATCACCATGGCAACCGGAGCCTTCTTGCTTGCTCCACATCGATCCCATAATACCCGCTCTTTACCACAACGCTTAATGTTTAATCCCTGGCTGTATTGACAGTTGGCAGACAGAAAATTACAATGCAGCCGTAGTATGTCTCTGGTGTGTATAGCTCTGTGTTTAACCCGTCCATAGAGACGGGGAGGGAAGGGGGGGCGAGTCACGTGAGCGAGTAACCTAAAGGAGAGGACATGCAGCTTGACGCATGCGCACGAGGACGTGCCCAATCGCCTCGCGCTCTGACGTCAGAGCTCATTGACCAACTGGCGATGTTGGAACGCGGCGAGCCATCAGCGCACCGAGACTGAAGGTAAGGAGACCGGAAGTGCCTTTACAGTCAGCCTTGGCAACGCGTGGTGAGGGAGGTCTGTCTCCGGGTAATGCAGGGCCAGTCTGTAACCAGGGCTTAGAGGGGAACTGGCAGAGCTATTTACTAAAGAGTGAAATGACAGCAATTCAGAGTGTCTAACTGGGGGGTTATTAGCTGAAATCCTTTAAAATTTTATGTTTTCAAGAATATTTAGTGTTCCTCTCCCTTCCCTTTCCCCTAGTGTACCTCTTCTCTCCCATCCCGGCCCCTTAATTTACCTCTCCCCTCCCTGTCCTTTAGTGTCCCCCCTGCATGTTCCGCCTTGTGGTTGAGCTGGCCCTGGGTCTCAGCCGTCTCGCAATATCGGTGTTAATAGTGGCCGATACCGATATTTACCAAAATCAATAATAATCGACGAAACCGATAATCGGTCTATCCCTAGATTGTAGTTTACTAGAATCAAAAATATAGGGATTAACTATGACTATTTTACTTTTTGGCCTATATTAAAAATATAAAAATGCATTATATATCATAATACTTTGCAATCAACATAGGTCTTAATTTAATATGGTTGATTATGATTTTTAAATGTGTGCGTTCATAGTAAAATATTTTTTTAAAAATCAGTATATCAAAATATTACAAAATTGAAGTAGTTTTCATAATATTATTCATCTTAAAAGTGTATCCAAATTTTTTAAAATCATTTAAAAAGCTTATTCAGCAATATTTGCTGACATTGTAGTGTAAAATAAGTATAGATTTAAATCTGCCATTATACATATATTCAAAGTATGGTTGATGAAGATTACATCATTACTCCACAATAATCATACATTTAAAATTGCAATGCTGTTTTCCAGTTGTCTCAAATTGGTATTAAATTGTGTTCTTGACATCTTCTTTTTGCAGATCTGTATGAACGTAGTAATGGCTGTGAAATGGGATTGTGCTCATTCGAATTCTGTGCTGAGTTTGGCTGTCAGCAAAGAAAAAGTGGTTTCATCTGGGGCAGAGGATGGGGAACTTGTTCTTTGGAATGAGGGAGGACTTCCGTTGGGAAAGTTACATCTTACTGGAGGTGGCGATGTGACCTGCATGGCTTTTTCTCCAGTTTGCTCAACTAGACTTTATGTCTCTCATGGGGACTCGCTTAGTGTTATGGATACTAGAGCATTTAAAGAACCAGTTGAGAATTTCAGAGTCAACAAAGAAGAAATCAACTGCATTTCCGTAAATGAATCTGACACCTTATTGGCAGCAGCTGATGATTCTGGAGCAGTTAAAGTGC
Source organism: Pelobates cultripes (assembly GCA_933207985.1). Classification (NCBI taxonomy): domain Eukaryota; kingdom Metazoa; phylum Chordata; class Amphibia; order Anura; family Pelobatidae; genus Pelobates; species Pelobates cultripes. Next base: position 60,411,668 of record OW240913.1, on the reverse strand, counting down.
TGGATCTGCAATCTAAGAAAGTCAGTAGGACACTGTCTAGACATACAAATATTTGCTCCTCCGTTTCATTTCGTCCCCATCGGCCACAGAACCTTTTGTCTTGTGGACTTGACATGCAGGTCAGTCAACAATACTGTATTTGTGGGGTTTTGTTATATCTAGTGCTGTAAAATATGTTGGCAACTTGTAAATAATTTTCAAATGTCAATAATCTTCTTGCATCAATGTATTTATGGTAAGCAACGTGCATGTTACATGTTCTTCTATTAGTGTTAGGATGATAATGGGATTCAAGGAATTAGTAATTAGTAAACCTATGACTAAATTTAATTGATGTAGAGATACAGTCAATAAAAAAAAATTAATAACATGGACTGTTATGCAGACTCAACAAGTTTTCATGTTGTTTGTCAGATGTTCTTGTAGTTAATTCTAGCACTAGTACACATATAATTATTATGCTTTTCTTTCTAGGTTATACACTGGAGCATGCAGAAAGCACGTCCGCTGTGGATAATTAATCTCCAGCAGTTGTCACATGAAAAAGGAGATAATCTAGCTACCCAGGGACAAATGTTAAATCCACCTTTGGCTCATTCATTGTCAGTGTCTGCTTGTGGGAACATATTTTGCTGTGGTGCTGAAGATGGTAATATCCAAATTTTTCAAGTTGCAGGGAATCAATTTGAGGAGGAATTGTGTTTTAAAAGTCACAGTCAAGGTGTGTCTCAGGTCAAATTTCTGGATGAGGAAGCCTATCCGAATATCTTACTATCTGGTGGTAATGATGGCAGAGTGTGCCTGTGGGACATTGAGCTAGCAAGGCAAAAGGAACCGAAAAGACCACTTGCAAAACCACACCAGAGAAAGTCTGGATCGTCCCACACCAAAGCCAAGCACATGGTCAGTCAAGTGACAGACACTGCCAGGGAAGTCATCCCAAAGCTATGTATTGAACATGAGGAAAAGGTGAACTGGATTATTGGAGCAGAGCTTGGTGGAATCAGAATGGTTCTAGTTGCTGATCCAAGCAATGCAATAACTCTGTATCCATTAGGAGAGCTATAAGGACATGTATTATTCTAATATGTTAGGCTCTTAACTGTATTTTCAATGCAAAAAGAGAGCAAATCTGTGTTTTGGAAAAGACCACTGAAGCATATAACTATATGTTGCTGTAATTCAGGGGTATTCAAATGCAGACCTCCAGCTGTTAACTGTGCATAGCTCTCTTCAACTTTTGACATAGAAACACAGCAAAGTGAATGGTTGGCAAAACAGCACGGAAGTTGTAGCCATTTAGCTGCTGGCATTTTATTGCCCCTTGAGGAGCTATGCTGTGCTTTACAAAACTTTGTGGTTCGTAGAGGAAAAATAACAAAATATACTGAGACAAGTGTAAGTTTTACAGGATGCTAAGAATTCTTATTTTTACTTGTCAATTAAATCTACAGAACTACTTTTTGAAGCTGCACTTTCTATTGCCTTGTAATGTATAAAACACTGACTTTTTGTTTTCATTTTTTTGCACTAAGCTATTTTGAGGGCTTGTAAAAACAAGACTATTTTGCTGTCGTATATAATTTACTGCAAACCAATTAGTTTGAATGACTATCTGTTCCTGTCCAAATTAAAGATAATAAAGTTGCGTGCACGCAGAAGTAAATTCACACTGAGACACAAAGTTCAGGTTAATGAAAGAACTCCGGAGAAGTTTAATGGCTTCTGACAGAAGATGGGTGCGCAGACCCTTTTAAAGGCATTATTACATCATTGAAGAAAATCAAGATATAGACAAATAGACATTGTTAATTGGCTTAGGTGCTAAGATGTTAGTAAAATGCCCTCCCTATGGGGTGTACCATCTTAAGTCACTATCTTCGTCATTTTTTAACTCCTCCAGGTTTTAGCGCCATTTTGCTAACATGAGGAGCTCACTCGACGGGAGGGGCCTTTTGGCAGCTGTCCATTTAGAGCGTAGCTGGCACTTGTTAGTTTCTCAAGGTTAGGTTTCAAGGCTTTTAGTAAATACACATTTTATCAAAGCTATTTCTTGCTGGCATGCAAATTCTATGTTCTATAGACAAAGCTTCCTTGTAAAACTATGGGGGCCTCTTAGAGGTATAGCAAGAGGATTTAAAGGAACCTTACAAATTTATAGAGGCCTAATAATTCTACAACAGTCCCCCCTAAAATGTTATTTGCTAAAAGACAAAACTTTATTTGTTAGTATCAGAAGAAGTATTAGCCCAAAGACACAGAAACCCCATGACCGCTGACTTAGTGTTAATGCAAAGTGCAAGTCTATCCCTCTCTTGACCCTAACAGGCTGCAGCACATCCGTCAGTACGGTTCAGGAACACTCTTCACTCCGCTGGTAACCCATAGTGGCTTATCCACTACTTCTCCGTACGGCAGTCTACCCATACTACTTCTCCCTGTACTGTCCCTTCCTAGACTTTCTGCACTTCATCAGTATACGGGAGAGTTTGTAGCGGAATACAGGGTGAGATGAGGTCTTGATCATCGATTGTCAGATGAGTGAAGGTTGGTGTTGCTTGGTTTACAGTTTTCTGCAGGAATTTCCTTAGGCATGGGAGGACACAACAAATGAGAAGAGCGAGAATAAAAAGAAAATTTAGTAAGGCAATACCAATCTGGACTAAAGCTCTCTGCCAACCAGTCATCCAACCAAACCATTTTTCCCAGGGATCAGTAACTCTAGAGTTTCTCTTTAACTCTTCTGAGAGTCTATTTAATTTAGCTATGGCCAGAGTGACTTTACCATTAGGACCTGTGTTTTCTGGAATGTAAGTGCAACAAGTCATAGTGTCAGGAAGTATTTTACAGACTCCCCCTTTTTCGGCTAAGATAATGTCTAAGGCCAGTCTGTTCTGGAAGGTCATTTGGGATGTGGCCTGTAATTGCTCGGCCAAGCCCTGGAGGGCATCCCTGGTGTAGTTCATGAAGCGCTGTTGGTTGTAATAGATATAATTAATCCAATTAAGGTTTTTGTTGGCAGTGACTATGGTAAAAAGTGATTCAAAACCTACAGCTACTTCATCTCTAGCTTTAAATTCATTAGGTACCCCCTAGGCACCCCAATGGCATCTATGTAAATGTGGGGGTCAAAACTGCCTTTTACTGGGGTTTCGCGCCTTACTCTGGCTGATGTATGTGGAGGGTCGTATGTGTCATGATGATTATCAGAAATAATATGAATGGGCATGATAACTTTGGCCAGGGTACACTCACCCCACCACTCGGTTTCCAGCCTAGATCTTAACTGTAGATCCCCACATAACCAGTAAATATCCCCCAATGACCTGGTATGGTGTTGCAACAGGCGTATAGGAACAGTTCTGTAAGTGGCGCAATAACCTTTAGAAAAGTTACCCATGAATTTACCAATCCCGTCATACATGGCATAACAAGTGTAATTACCTCTATAGACTGTGATTCCATCTGGTGGTTTAACATTTTCAACTAAGAGAGGGTATTCTGCCGTCCATGCCATGCAGAGGGACCTATTAAAGTCATATTGGTAGGCAAAAAGGCTTAAGAAGCAATCTTCTATCTCTAAAGGGAGAGTTAGTGGGACGGTGCCAAGGTGGGGTCGGGCACCGCCACATACATAACATGCTGTTTTATTATGTTTGTTAGCATTATACCTCATCCATTCTAACCACAGATTAATGTCATTGAATCCAGTTTCAGCGGCCATGGTATCTTCAAAAGTGGGGTTAGTGATGGCCATCATATCTTTAAAGGACTGGATATGTGGTTTTAGCGGATTTGGGACCATATGATCAGCCCCTTGCCACTCTGGAGAGTGGTACATATCTCTGAGGTAGAAATGACCTAATTTGTTGTAGGAACCTTTCTTCCAATACATTCCCATTACATGTCGGTCTGCATCCTCGGGGCCAGGATGTTCAATATTTAACATTAATTTCATAGGGGTACTTCCTCCAGGCTTTCTTAAAGTCATTCTTTGAAGGAGGGATCTACCCTGATTGTCTATCTTAGATAAAGCACTTTTGGGTTTATAACCCCAGGCAGTCCCAGTATTCCATCCCGCAGCCCCCCAGTAGTTACAGTCATAACCCCATTGTTCATCTACTACACAAACGTAAGGGTCTTTTGCTTGTGGTATATATTTATAAATGGCTTGAATCTGTGACTTAGGGAATGGGCACTCTACAATATCACAGTAATCAAAAGTGAATGTAGCCACATGGGTACATGATGAATTATACCAGAAAGTGTACCCACTAGCATCTTTGGTGATGGCCACCTGCTGGGCTTTAAGGAGGCCAACTAATGTACCAGAGGCACATGGTTGCATAGAGTTAGCTTCCTCTGGGGCAGGTGTCTTCTTGCAATGGGAAGCGTGGATCCAGTTAGGCCTTCCGGCCAATTTGACAGAGGTAGGGGAGATCAGGAGAACTTGGAGCGGTCCGTCAAATCTTGGTTCCAGGGTGTGTTTTCGCACAAATTTCTTGACCAGAACCCAGTCACCGGGGAGCAGACTGTGGTTGCCTGTGTCAGAATCAGGATCTGGAATTGAAGAGAAAACTTGGGCATGGATTTTGTTCAAAGCATTTGCGAGTTCAGTTACATAATCTACTAAAACATCAGTTTGAAGTTGTAGTTGTTGGGGAAAATAGCAACCTAGCCTAGGTGCAGTCCCAAATAGAATCTCATATGGGGACAATGAGGTAGTATTTTTGTACAAGAGCATTCATTAGATCTTTTGATAAATGTGCAGGTCTGTGTGCCCATTGTACGACTGCTGGGTACAAATTCTTAGGGAGGCAGAAATTGAGGTTGTTGGAGTACACTCCTTCAGAACTGCCCCTTTCTGTTTCCACTTCTGTATTTCTTCAGGGGCAACTGTAGCCTGTTGTTCCCGCAGGATTTTTAGATCAGTTGGAAGTGTCTGCAAGGTAAATGTGGGAGTTTCTTCGTTTCCGGACACACTTCTGTCCACTTCCTGTAGTTCTCTTGCAGCTTGTTTTGCAGCTTGATCAGCTAGATGGTGGCCCTTTGCTTCATCTGAGTCCAACTTCCCATGTGCTTTTATCTTCAAAATAGCCGCTTCTTTTGGGAGTAGGAGGGCGTCCATCAGCTCCTTGATTGCGGAACCATGCTTGATTGGTGTACCGGCGGTAGTAAGAAATCCTCTTGTTTTCCAAATTAATCTGAAGTCGTGAGCCACGCCCAGTGCATATCTTGAATCCGTGTAGATATTGGCGCGCTTTCCTTCAGAGATCTTGCATGATGAAGTCAGGGCTTGCAATTCAGCTTCTTGTGCAGACATTGTTGATGGTAAAGATGATGATTTGACAATTTCATCTGTTGTGGTTACGGCATATCCTGTATGGTATCTTCCTTCTTCATCAGCATATCTTGAGCCGTCCACAAACAGGGTGAGATCGGGATCTACCAATGGGTCTTCATGCACAGTTGGTAGATGTGTTGTTTCCATTTTCATCTGTTCAAAACAGTCATGAGGTGTATTTGGGTCGTAGTCATTCACTATGGTTACATGGTACAGAAGGCATATCCTGCTCCGTCATGAAGGAGTGCTTGTCCATCATGAAAGGATAGGTTGGGATGCATTTCCTTCTTGATGGTGCCAGTGAGAAGAAAAACATAAGTTTTGTCCATGATGAATCCGTAGTATACAGTTCGTCCATGATGAATCCGTAGTATACACCCCCCTCAGGGAGTGGCAGAAGAGTGGACGGATTGAGAACTTGACATCTTTGGAGGGTAATGTTGTCAGGCAACAAAAGATGACATTGAAGGCGAAGATGCCTAGCAGGAGTAACATGCTTAAGTTGGATCTGGTTGACTATGGCAGAAATGTCATGGGGGGCCAAGACAACCAGGGGGTGGCCAAGGACAAGATCTCCAGTTCTTTCAATGAGCTCTCTGGCAGCAAAGACGGCCCGAAGGCAAGAGGGACATCCTCTGGCCACAATATCCAGTTGGCAGGAGAAAAATCCAATAGGCCTTTGGCGGCCTCCAGGACCATGGGCCTGAGTGAGCACTCCTGTTGCATGGCCTTGTCTTTCAGAAACAAACAATTTGAAGGGTTTGGTATAGTCTGGTAGGCCAAGAGCAGGAGCAGAAGCAATAGCACGTTTGAGAGAACAGAAGTTGTCAAGGGCTTCTGTGGACAAGCAAAATGGGTCTGACTTGAGAGCATCATTAAGAGGTTGCATAAGGAGCGAGGCTTCTGGGATCCATGCTCGGCAATAGGAAATGAGGCCTAGGAAGGCGTGTAGTGACTTCGAGGTCCTTGGAGGTGGAATGTCCAGTACTGCTCTAACTCGGTCACGGCTAAGGTGTCTGGTTCCCTGAGACAGACAATGGCCAAGGAAGATAACAGTAGGTTGGCAGAATTGCAGCTTGAGACGTGAAGCTTCACATCCTTGTTCTGCTAGATAGTAAAGAAGATTAATTGAGCATTGTTCTGTTGTGGGTAGGTCATCTCCACAGTAAAATGGGAAGGGAACAAAGAACTGTAGTGTCTTTTCGTGACAAAGGTGTATTTAATTGAACCTGGCCGTCTGCAGTGAGGGTGATGGATGCTTGGAGGCGGGATAGGACATCAGCACCAACACAAGAGACATCGGTGACAGGCAGGAACGATGAGTCAGGCAGGTCTTGTTCTCTAGGAACACTGCGGGATGCACCTGTGTTAACCAGGAAAGTAGTAGGGTGACCTTCAATAGGTAAAGTTACAGTGGCTAGTGGCCCCCCTTGTTCCCTGTAGACACTGCCATGGCAGGGGCATTAAGCATCAGCGGGTTTGCTCTCCTCTGTATGGGCTGTGTTACTGACTCAAACCCCTTTCTATGTCATTAGCCATAGCTTTTTGCAGTCTGAACATGTCTATCATTATAAATAATGGTTAATAGTAAGTGAAGTAAAGTTTCTATATGTCTTTGGATAAAACATTAACTATTGCGGTACTATCATTTATATTAATTAGACTATAACAATTATACCACCCTGTAACTAAAATGAATAACCAGTAGTGGCTGGGTTAATAAAACATGTCACAAACCCTTCTAATGCTAAACCATCATTTAACGTATAGGATGTTACTGTAAACATACGATCTGTAACTAGCAAGATTCGATTAAGTAAAGATACAATGTTTAAAATAACTTGCATTATTTGGCTATTTCCCTTGTTGCAAGATTAATCTGGATAATCAGCTGTTATGCTCTTATATTCATGTCCAACAGATTTCATATGTAGGTCACACCACATTTGCAAATTACATTTTAGCAACCTTCTTTTTTTTTTTTTTTTTTATCACGGACAAATTTCTGATACAGGGAAACAAATGGCATGATTGTTTTAGTAATTATAATGTTTCAGTTCATAATATGTAGAGTGTAAGGAAAACCACATGTCTCTAAATGGGACGAGCATAATAGGGGTAGGCCTCATGATGGAGGCAGCCATGACAGGGGCGGGGAAGGAAATGACAGCAAGGGAGGAAGTGAGAGGGGTGACGTCCATGATATGTGTGGGAAAGGAAGACAGGAGGTGTGGGCATGGTAAGGGCGGAAGTGACGTCACTTTAGAAGCAACCGTGACTGTAGATAGGTCACGGGACTGGCAGGGTCAACCTCCTTCTGTACTATGCACCATCTTTAGGGTGGTGGCTGACGCACTTTCAACAATACACTATATTATAACTATTAAAATAAGTCAGAGAAGCAACATTCTGTTCTGCAAAATGAAATACTAAACTATGAACAGACCTGGCAGGTTGAATAAGACAGTTGAGAACATTATGCATTTAACAGCCCATAAAGCTGTTTCTAGAAACATGTTCTTTAAAATGATGCAAGATAAACTCACGGAATTCAACCAATTTCCCTTATCATCCTCTAGCCATTAATCACTTTCCTCTTCACATACTAGCTTAACTCCGCATATTCCCTCTATCCACATTGCATAGTTCTGCAACAAATCACGCTTGCCTATACACTTAACACGTCCAAATATTCCACTATTCTTGTATCAGATTCACTTACCTCCGTAAATCAACACTGAGCTACATTCCTGTGTCTCCCCCACAATCCTCACTACTTTATCACAAAACTCAATCTATACATACACACACACATATATATATATATATATATATATATATATACACACACATATATATATATACATATACAAACGGCAACAATAATAATATTATTACACAACTATAACACCATAACCTCTGAATTAGAATATTTTCCAGCAAAAATCCTGTCTCTAACTCTTATCAGCAGCTCCGAAATGCAGAAGGCATGTACCTCCCCCATTCGGAGGCAAGTGGGGAGGAAAGGGGGGGGATGTGAGACAGTGCAAAAAAAAAAAGGGAGAGAAGCTGCAGGCATGAAGATTAACCATGTGAGTGCTGGAAAGTAACAAGACAGAAGGACAGAGACTTATACGTTTGGAAACCAGAAATCTTTGACGGGAGAAACGGACTGGAGGTGCAGGGAGCTGCAGAGAGAGGATAATGGTGACGAGATCTGTAGGACTGATGGGGGGGGGGGGAATAGGGATCCATCAGCATCCAGTAACACAATTATTATAATACACAAACAATCTTAAACCTTTGTGATCAATTTCTTCCTCAACCTATCCCTTTTGCTGAATAGCTCTTGCTACTCGGTACCAGGCTTCTGCTGTACAAACCAAATCTTGGTCCGACAGCTTCCCTTTCTTCTGTCAGTAACTTACGTCAGCTCTCTGGCTACAATCTGCCGCACAGAGGTACGGTAATTCCACATACTTTAGCAATCTTACTCACTTTCTTAACCATCTCTTCTCCTTCTCTGTCTTCCACTAGATCACATGCTAACCAACCCTTACTGGGTTTATCTAACTTCTGTCCCATCCTCCCCATACAAGGCGTCCCAGATATAGAGAGAGAAAGGAACAGAACGTCTACCGTGCTCGACTGCTACTTTAAGAGCAAGCTCTTTAAGTACGTCTTCCCAAAGCGTAGACTAGTCACTGATTCCGCCTACCCGTGGTAGCCGCGGATTGGAGCGTGGCGAGAAGTGTGTGACCAATCACTTCTCTCAACAAAGAGAAAGAGAAATAGGAGGGGGAAGTGTAAATAGTACAGTGAGTAAGATAGAAGTAAACACAGGAATCTGTGTGACAGACAATTAAGACAATAACATTTCAGTGTAAATACAGTGCATGCATCACAGTTCAAATAAGTTCAACAGTTTTATCCCTTGCCTTTTACTCGTGTGGCCAAAAGCCACCTCCCTCAACCTCGTAGTGTCCCTGTTGCGGACCCACCCGCAAGTCTCACTACCAGCAGCCACAGGAAACAGCAACAGCTTCCAACCCGAATCCTGTATAGCCTAAAGAATTGGAATCTTACCTGCCTCAGCGCTCGAGGCTGGAATTTTACCAAGAAGCTAAGCGGTCAAAATGACACTCTGGGGAACCCCCAGGAAGCAATGAGTCTACATCATCCTCCACAGATTCCCCCTACTCCTTTTCCTTACAGCCACAGCCACGTGGCTCCTAAAAGAGTTAAACAGGCAATAGAGGACCCCCAGGAAAACTTCCACAGGTCCACCCCCCTTTTTCCTTACTACCACAGGCATGTGGTACCTAAAAAGGGTTAAACAGGCACTTACACTCCCCGGGTACTAAGTTAAACACATACCAATACAAACACACCCAGGCAACAGATAGTCAACATGCAGGTAAACTAGGTATCATTAACAATACAAAGACTCTGGGCAAGTTATTACCTGACTTTGATGTCCTCTCGGCAGCAGTCACAGACACTGGGGCAGGTCAATCACAGGGGCAGGAACATACCGGCTAGGTGCTGCAGCAATCTCTACCGTGTACTCAGAGGTGATCAGGCTCTTTTCCTTCCCCCAGGATTCAGCCCCCCCAGCGTCTTCTTGGACAGCTGCCCAGACAGGACATAGCCCAGAGCCCCACGTTGGGCGCCAATTTGTCGTATATAATTTACTGCAAACCAATTAGTTTGAATGACTATCTGTTCCTGTCCAAATTAAAGATAATAAAATTGCGTGCACGCAGAAGTAAATTCACACTGAGACACAAAGTTCAGGTTAATGAAAGAACTCCAGAGAAGTTTAATGGCTTCTGGCAGAAAATGGGTGCGCAGACCCTTATAAAGGCATTATTACATCATTGAAGAAAATCAAGATATAGACAAATAGACATTGTTAATTGGCTTAGGTGCTAAGATGTTAGTAAAATGCCCTCCCCATTCTTAGGTCACTATCTACGTAATTTCTTAACTCCTACAGGTCTTAGCGCCATTTTGTTAAAATGAGGAGCTCACTCGACGGGAGGGGCCTTTTGGCAGCTATCCATTTGGAGCGTAGCTGGCACTTGTTAGTTTCTCAAGGTTAAGTTTCAAGGATTTTAGTAAATACACATTTTATCAAAGCTATTTCTTGCTGACATGCAAATTCTATGTTCTATAGACAAAGCTTCCTTGTAAAACTATGGGGGCCTCTTAGAGGTATAGCAAGAGGATTTAAAGGGGCCTTACAAATTTATAGAGGCCTAATAATTCTACAACATTGCCATAACCGGTCTTTAGAAATGTCTTTGAAAACCAGTTTTACTTGGTTTTATTTGGGGGTTCCTAACAATTATCTGTTAATATTTTGTGATAGCAAGCTTATTTGTGTGTATCTTTAATACCGGTCATGCAAATAATTTTCAGAAGAAGAAGAAAAAAAGACTGCTTTAGCCGTATTTTGCATGGATTGATTGCACATCTATACTGCTACTTAGTTTAACAGATGTCTAAAAAAAAAAAAGGTTAAACCTGTTATAACAGGTTTCCCTTTGGCTGTAACAGATAAAACCTGTTACACTCATTGATATGTTTTTTTTTTTTTTTGTAAGTTGTCCATCTTTCCTTACTTTTTAGATACTCTCAAAAAATGCTATTTTATGTTTGTATTAACATTTATTAATAACCCCCAGCATGCAACTGCTGTGTGCACATTCTACCTGACCACAAATGACATGATTGGTGCCACATACGTTCTAGCATGTTATGACAGCATAGCAGTAGTAAAGCCCAATATGTATAGGTTAAAGAAACACTTCAACCAACATAATGCGCCAGTTGTGTCCTGTTGATCTGTCAGAGTATGTTGTCAAACAGTTTAGAAATGGTTTGACAATTTACACTTGCACTGCTCACAACCTCTAGGATAGGTAGAAGCTCCTAGCTGAACTAGTAGAACACGTAACATGTGAAAGTCATTGTTAAATCTCAATATACAAGTAAAATAAGGTAAACACAACAGTTAAAAGCAAAACTTGGCTAAAACTGGTGATGAAAAGATTCGCAACGCTCCTTAATTAAAAGTTATTTGAAGACCATGTTCCATGGCTGCTATTTATTCCAAAAATGGTCCCTATAAATCAGCTGGTCAAAACTGGCATGTTGGGGGGGGTTCGGATGTGGACATGTCCTAGTACAGCTTCATATGGCTCCACAAACATAGTGAGTCACCCCAAAATGTCCACAGCCTCTCAAGCTTCAGGAAAATCTGGTGCTCTCACCAAATATTTCCGCAACAATGTGGACCAGCAATCGAGCCTGGTAGGTCCCAGTATGGCACTGGACTCACCAAGCAGCAGCTCGCTGCCTTCTAGTCCAGACACAGAACTGCGAGCCATACTCCATAACTTACCCTCAAAGCAGGACATTGCTAGCATGCTTGGGCGGTTGGAATTGTCTAGTACCGCCATACGCCACATAGAGATAGGGCAAGCTCCCTCGA
>OW240913.1:60372776-60399725 GCA_933207985.1 Pelobates cultripes | reverse complement strand
GGATGACAGAGATACACTACAAATGCAAGTACAATCCCTTAAAGAGTCTGTTGAGACCCACAACACATACCTCTCAATGCTACAAAGATCCCTCGACGACATTGATAACACGTTGGCGCAACAATCTCAGAGTGAGGGGCATCCCAGAAAATGATCAGGAATACCTCCAGCTTGTTCTAAGGGAGCTATTCAACTTGGTAATGAGCAAACGGTCTGACGCACCACTCCACTTTGACAGAGCACACTGCACTGAAGCCAAAGGGCCATCCAGTTTACATTTGCCGTCTTCATTACTTTGCATGCAAAAAGGGAAAACCTTGTGGTCCTCAGGTAGTTGACACAGCCTCTACTATTTCACAATGCTCCAATTAGTATCTACCCAGACTTATACTGCCAGATCCTGAGACCCATCACAGACCAACTCCGCTCTAGAAACCTGGGGTACCTATGGGGCTTTCCCCTGGCACTGAGTGTCTCCTACAAGGGCATCACTCACTGACATCCCACCATTCCTACAGGTCCTAAACTTACCAGAAATACACGTACCAGATTGGTACAGTCCACTACAAATGCCATCTATACCTCAGCTGCCACAACGTCCTCACTAACAACAAACTCCCAAGAAACGGAAAACTGAACTACCTGAACCCACTAAGCACTAAACCAGGGATAGACAACCTTCGGCACTGCAGATTTTTTGGACTTCACCTACTTTGCTGCTTTGCCAGCATTATGGGTGATGTAGTCCACAACATTTGGAGTGCTGAAGGTTGCCTACTCCTGAATTAAAGGAACACTATAGTCACCTAAACTACTTAAGCTAAATAAAGCAGTTTTAGTGTATAGATCATTCCCCTGCAATTTCACTGCTCAATTCACTGTCATTTAGGAGTTAAATCACTTTGTTTCTGTTTATGCAGCACTAGCCACACCTCCTCTGGCTATGATTGACAGAGCCTACATAAAAAAAAAAAAAAATTGGTTTCACTTTCAAACAGATGTAATTTACCTTAAATCATTGTATCTCAATCTCTAAATTGAACTTTAATCACATACAGGAGGCTCTTGCAGGGTCTTGCAAGCTATTAACATAGCAGGGGATAAGAAAATCTTAATTAAACAGAACTTGCAATAAAGAAAGCCTAAATAGGGCTCTCTTTACAGGAAGTGTTTATGGAAGGCTGTGCAAGTCACATGCAGGGAGGTGTGACTAGGGTTCATAAACAAAGGGATTTATCTCCTAAATGGCAGAGGATTGAGCAGTGAGACTGCAGGGGCATGTTCTATACACCAAAACTGCTTCATTAAGCTAAAGTTGTTCAGGTGACTACAGTGTCCCTTTAAACTACGTCCGTGATAGACTCTGCAAGAATGACCCACTTCCACGGCCCAAACCTCTCCTTCAAAGAGGACTTATTACTGGACTTTGCGTTGCACCCCTGGTAATGAACTGCCACACACAAAAATGTAGTTATTAACCCTATACTGAAAAAGGCAACACCACTTCTCAACAGAAGATACACAACCTGTTATGCCTACTGATAAATCAAGCTTTGGGTATCTATTCACCCTTCTCTTATCTCCCGACCCTGTAATTCACTGAGTGAGAGAGTTAGTTTATACTGAAGCCAGACTTCCAGGCAACTTGTGTGTGACTTCTCACACCTTGCAGAGTGACTCTGTTGGGGTCCCAGCTTCAAAGTGGAATTTGGGTTGTAAGCTCTAACCTCTCATGCATTTAAATTAGCCCCTTTTGAAAATGTATTTTTGGGGTGTTTATGATTATTGTATATTTGTCTGTAGAGGATCCTGGGAGAAAAAGCCTTGTATTATTGTATGGGAGAACCCATGTAGGGGTCTATGCATAAAAGCCGTGTGTGGCCAAAATAAAATCAGTTGACTCCCAGAACTATATGTCGTCTAGTTGCTGGGGGGGAAAGTGTCTTGGATTATTATACTGCTTCTTTCAGCTAAGAGGAAGGAATAGTGGAGATAGCTATGCTAGGTATTGGAGCTCCGCTACACTGTCCTGTGAAAATGCTGTATGGTCTTGCCCACCGTGCTGAAGCTCAGCTTCAGAGTCTTAGCAATTTCCTTATAGCCTAGGCCATCTTTATGTAGAGCAGGGGTTCCCAGGAGGGAGAGCCTGGGGAATAAGGAAGAGCAGGAGAGCATTGGGCAGAGAAAGGAGGGGCAGAGATGGGTTTGGGTGGAGGAGGAACTAGAAGAGCCCGGGGGAGAGGAAGTAGGAGCAGGGAAAGTCTGGGGCAGAGGTGAAGTATGGAGAGCATGGGACAGAGGAGGAGAATGTAGAGCCTGGGGCAGAGGAGGAGCATGGAGAGCCTAGGGCAGAGAAGGATCAGGGAGAGCGTGGGGGTATGAGGAAGTGAAGGGAGAAGCAGGGGAGCCTGGGGCAGAGAAGGGGTAGTGGAGCCTGTGCTGTATGAGGAGGAACAGGTTGAGCCTAGTGTATGAGGAGGAGCAGCAGGGGAGCCTTGGGCAGAGGAAGGAGGAGCAGAGATGGATTTGGGCAGAAGAGCAACCGGGAGAGCCTGGGGTAGAGGAAGTAGGAGCAGGGAAAGCCTGGGGCAGAGGTGAAGCATGGGGAGCATGTGGCAGAGGAGGTGCATGGAGAGCCTGGGGCAGAGGAAGGAGGAGCAGAGAGAGGTTTGGGCAGAGCAGGAACAGGGAGAGACTGGGGCAGAGGAAGTAGGAGCAGAGTCTGAGGCAGAGGAAGTGCAGGGAAAGCCTGGGACAGAGAAGGATCAGGGAGAGCCTGGGACAGATTAGGAGAGCCTAGGGCACAGAAAAATGGGAGATGTGGCAGAGAAAAATGTATACATTTGAAATAACAGCAACTATATTAATTACAAACATTTCACTAATATGAGGGGTACAATTTATGGAAATTGACTGCCATTGGGTACTCAAGTGAAAAAAGGTTGGAAACCACTGATGTAGAGCAACAATTCTTTTTTTTCAGATCCTCAGAGAGTTCTTTGCCATGAGGTGCCATGTTGAACTTCCAGTGACCAGTATGAGAGAGAGATAATATCAAATTTAACACACCTTGTAACACTAACGAGTCACATGGCACCGGGAAGGGAAAATGGCTGATTGGGCCCAATTTGGACATTTCCACTTAGGGGTGTACTCACTTTTGTTGCCAACGGTTTAGACATTAATGGCTGTGTGTGGAGTTATTTTGAGGGGACAGCAAATTTACACTGTTATACAGGCTGCACACTTACTACTTTACATTGTAGCAGAGTGTTATTTCTTCAGTGTTGTCACATGAAAAGATATAATAAAATATTTACAAAAATGTAAGGGGTGTACTCAAACAGCTAAACTGCCTTTCACTGCCAATAAACATCCCAGAATCTCCTATTCAGTCCTAACTAGAAACAAATGCCTGGGCGGCTTGGGACTTCCTCACCTAAAAATGTACTACAAGGCAATGATGTTAACCAGAATCTATGAATGGAACGCAATGCCCCACCCCAAACAATAGACATTCCTGGAAAGTACCATGTTACATGTTCCACTACTAGGCATGTCCATGGGGAAAATTTTCGGTTCGGTTCAGCATTCCAAAATTCGGGATATTCCCAATTCGGCACTTCGACATTTCGGAAATTCGTCAACTTCGGAACTTCGGGACTTCGGCACCTCGGGACTTCTATTTCAGCCACTTAGTAGATAACTCCCTAATTCCCACGGTATTAGGGAGTTATCTACCAAAAGGCTGAAAGACCTAAATTAGTCTTTCAGCCAAATTTACTAATAAAGTAAAAAAAAAATTTAAAGTAAAAAAAAAGGGTGGGGGTTGGGGGGGAGGACAATAGGTCCCCCCCTTATTAGTATTTAGGGCCCCCACCCACCGCTCAGGGGTGGGGGCCAGGGGGGAGGACCTTAGGTCCCCCCCTTTATTAGTATTTAGGGCCCCCACCTGCCGCTCAGGGGTGGGGGCCAGGGGGAGGACATTAAGTCCCCCCCCTTATTCTAATTTAGGGCCCCCATCCATCGCTCAGGGGTGGGGGCCAGGGGGGAGGACATTAGGTCCCCCCCTTATTCTTGTCTAGGCCCCCCCACCCACCGCTCAGGGGTGGGGGCCAAGGGGTGGACATTAGGTCCCCTCTCTTATTCTTGTTTAGGGCCCCCACCCACCACTCAGGGGTGGGGGCCAGGGGAGAGGACATTAGGTCCCCCCCTTATTAGCATTTAGGGCCCCCACCCGCCGCTCAGGGGTGGGGCCAGGGGGAGGACCTTAAGGTCCCCCCCTTATTCCAATTTAGGGGCCCCACCCGCAGTTTAGGGGTGGGGGCCAGGAGGGAGGACAATAGGTCCCCCCCATCATTTTACTTTATGGCCCCCACCCACCGCTCAGGGGTGAGGGCCGGGGGGGCAATTAGTTTAAAAGCCCCCACTCTCACGTCGTGGGTGGGGGCTCGGGAGGGCCACAGGCTGCTCACTGTTTAATAGACATGCCCCTACTCGCGGTATAGCGAGTAGGGGCAAAATTTTCTAATACTAAGTAATTTTTACTTAGTATTAGTAAATTTGGCTGAAAGACCAATTTAGGTCTTTCAGCCTTTTGGTAGATAACTCCCTAATACCATGGGAATTAGGGAGTTATCTACTAAGCGGCTGCAATAGAAGTCCCAAGGTGCCGAAGTCCCGAAATGCCGAAGTTCCGAAATTCCGAAGTGCCAAAGTTGCGGAATTTCCAAAGTGTTGAAGTTCTGAAGTTGCCAAAGTTCCGAAGTTGCCAAAGTTCCGAAGTCTTGAAGTGCTGAATTGCCAAAGTCCCGAATTGCGAAAATCCAGAATTTCGGAATGCCGAACCGAACCAAAAATTTTCCCCAATGCACATGCCTACTAATTATGATTTCATAATAGTGGAAATCTGACCAACCTTTATCCAATATATTTCTGTTTAAGTAAAAATTAATTAATTTAAATTCAATTCAATTACATTACATTAAATAAAACCAGCATAATTACCAGCTTCATGGTAGAATTTCTTTCAGGCTTGGAGAGATGTATTCCATAAAGTGGTGAATGCAAGTAGGAGTATAGAGAATTGTGGGAAATAGGAAAGTTTTCAGATTTCTGATTGTTAAGAATTTCAAAGTTGGAAAAGATACAGAAATTAGGGGTGTCCAGTTTTTCTGCTCCGATCTCAGCCCCCAGACCTCTCCTCTCTGTCTGCCCTTAATCTTCCTTTACGTCACTAGTTTAAGTGTCCAATAGAGTAAGACGGGCGTTTCTTCCCTACAGGCTGTCATCTAGATTTTGGTCAATAGATGGCGTAATAACACCACAAGAAATTATTTTCAGGAATTTCAATTACCACTTTGTATGACCGGTTAACTGAAATTCGTGATGCATTTTACATCATTTTGGCTATCTTTATGGATAACCGTCCATCAAAACCTGCCAGTCTTCAAAGGCTTTTCTTTCATTTTACCAGACTTACCATCTGTTTTTTAAGTCATAAACTTAGAATTTGACACATCTGCCCTTTCTTTTACCTTCTCTAATACAATGAAACTTTGTATCAGATCCTTAATATTTAAAAAGTAAAATTAATTACTTTTAGTGTTATCTATTTTTGTGTAATCCTGTTTCTGGTTTCTGTGTGAAACTGTCTGTAGCACTTAGTAATGTGACACGTGATATATACATGTCCTTTACACACATTCAGCTAATGTTAGTTTAATAATATGATATTTCTTCATTGATATTCTATCCATGAATATTCAATTATTATTAACATAGGTACTATTTATATATGATTAAACATAATTATAGTTAGTTTATATGGATATATGTATATAAATAGATAGATGGCTTGGCACTCACCTTTCTTTGTACTATACAGATAAGGATTCTTGCCCTGGTGCAATCCCACGTATATAAAACACAATAAGAAAGGATGAGCTCTGCGGTCTTCAATGTATAAACACGTATTTAATCCATACAGAAATTTACATGTAGGTTTCGACCAGTTCGGGTCTCAAGATAAATGTATCTAATATATATACTGTATGTGTTTCTGGGCTGTTGCTTTTACTTTTCCACCCCCTTCTTGTAGAGAGTCCTAACTCTGGCCAGTGTTTACGTTAGATGTATTTCTTTGCTTGAATGAATAGAGTTATAGAGAAGTAAAAAAAAAGTGTCTGTCTTTTTGTATTCTGTTTCAAAATGGAGTCACCTCTGTTTTAATGGTGACTGACAGTATACATTTTTAATTTCTATCTTAACACAAAATGTCTGCCAGTGGAAATACACTGACAGTGACCAGAACATTATGTTATGCCTTTGAGAGCACTGGTAAAGCCAAGCCAGTCCTCCAGGTTATATTGAAACCATAACATTTGTTGATACCTCTCACCATTTGCATTTGGAATTTCAATTGGGACCTGCATTGTGAAATAGGGAAATCCTGTCCGCTCTAGCTAAGTTTTAGCTACCACTATTTTAGAGGCGATCAAACACGGAGTGATTAATACTAGCTCTTTTTTTACTAAATTTAGACCAACCTAGATGTGGCGTGGATCAAATCAAGTGTTTGATAATTTTGTATATCTGCCCCTGTCCAAATTAATAAGTATTTGCGTGCACGCTCCCGAAGTAATTCACACCAGACACAAGTTTCAGGTTAAAGAAAGACTCGAGGAATCTTTATTCCGGGGGTCCAGTATGCCCCTTATAAAGCAGAACTACATATGCATAATTATAGATAACAGAGTAAAGTACATCAATAATTGGTTAGGTGTTAAGTGGTTCATCAATTGCTCATCCTACCGGGTGTGATGTCACTGGCATCATGGAGCTCTCCTACAGATTCCAGCGCCATCTTGTTAATTCGAGGGTGTTAGTTGACGACGGGGAAAACTCCCTAGCGGGCTTTTTAAGTAACTTATGAATAATATTGATTATAGTTATGCAGAGTAGCTAGGCATTTTACTAAAATTAATAGAGTTAATATTCTGTCCACAACAGATGTAACAACATTACTTACGGTTTTCTTGAGAGTTTAACCGTGCATAGACGGAATATATTATTTTGTACCCAGAGCAATAAAGGAGCCACTTTTTTTGCAGAACCACCAAATATGTAAATAACTTCCTCTCTCCACACCACAACCCCAGCAGTTTTCACTATTACTGTGTTAATCAATGCAAAACGAGTTACCAAAGAAAGGATATTTGTTTATCATTCATTGTCATCGTCAAGAAAAATGTTCAGATCTTTAACCCATGTTCTTAATTGCTGAGGGAGTAATTGTTTTCTTTATCAATTCAATTAACCTTACACAGCCAGAGAAAATTTGTTTAAATCTATATATTGTTTTCATAATATTTCAAAAGATTTAATCCTATTCTCTGATATCAAGTTTTTTATAGAATTAATATTCATAAGTCTCCAACAGTTTAAAGAGATGGTGTTCATTTCCATTTCTATAACCTCTAATTTTTGGGAAATCAAAAATGTAATAGTTGAGTCTTAAATTCTAATAATTTGATTTAGAATATAAGTATTTCACATTAAACCAGAATGCTCTTTGATATGACGAGTACAATTCTATACTGTACCAAACCTCCAACTTTCATTGATCTTTTTGCAATAAACTTGTCATAATACTTGTCTATGTCAGTACAATCCTTGGCTACCTTTTTTTAATATTGTTAGACAGCATAGAATTTCTAAACCTCCCCCTTCTCTCCATACAAAGTTTGAAAAGCAGATTTAATCAAAGCTAACAATGAGGTAGGTATTGCTTATGGTAACATTCTAGACAAATAAATCCATTTAGGTAATACATAAGATTTTTAAAATTTTCACTCTGCTATATCAACGTACTTCCGATTGAGGCCATTAAGATTCCTATTTTTTTCATTAATCAACTCAAATTTATACAAATCATAATCCCTAGTTAGTTAAACATCTTAAAATGAAGGAAACCATATTCACATTGAAAATTAATTACATAATTTTGTTCAAAAGTAATATACAAAACAATTGACTTTGACTTATTCAATCTATAATTAGAGACTCTACTGTACAAATCTATTTCTTGCCTAGAATAAGGTAGAGAGCAAACATAATTAACTAATATAACAAAGCGTTATATGACATCATCACATCTACTGAGAGTGCTGCTATGGATCACATTAACCCCTTAAGGACACAACTTCTGTAATAAAAGGGAATCATGACGGAATATTTCCATCATGTGTCCTTAAGGGGTCAATGTCCAAAAGGGAAGCAAACCGGTAGCGGTCATTATATGGAATGTCGTGAGGTTCAAAAAACCTCATATAGTGTGCCCCTACCTAATGGTGAATCCTGGTTAGTCTGAAAGTGAAATGATTAGCAAAACCCTTATAGGATTGAGTTAACAGAACACTTTGTACATAAAGGAATAGGATAAAAAACCATGTACAAGGTATTTAGTCCAAAACATCTGGAGAAATAATATTAATTAACAAAAATCCCAAGTGATAATGGTGCTTATTTCTATTTTAAAAATAATTTAATTTAAGTAATATAGCAGCATCTATCAAAGTGCAATAGCTCATGAAATACACTACAACAATGTTCTCTCTACTATTTTTCAGTTTCATCCTCACGTCTCTCATTACATCTACATTACATCACGTCTCTCATTACATCCTCACATCTCTTATAAATCTCTCTATCTTTCTGCTTACCTGTCCCTACTGACACCATCTTCATTGCTTTTACTTCTCTCTGTTCATCCCATTCACTATACTCGTACCTATCCACCCTTTCTCCTCAACTCCTTGTAAATCCTCAAAATACAAACATTCAACCAAAACATTTAAATCTTACTCCCACCTTCTCTTACTTTCTATTCTTTTGCTCCTGGCAGCTGGGATGTCTCTCCAAACCCTGGTCCCACCTCTACCTGTAGGGGTCCCTGGGTAACCAGACCAGTTACCTCCACTAGTTCCCTTCCTTCAGCTGATCAGGAACTCTTACATGGTCCCCAGGAAGGGAAGGCATTCAGTTCTGGAAGCTCTAAGTACTTACAAGGACTTTCCCTGCTGCAGCCCCTGTAAGCTGGAACAGCAGACACAGGGGTTAAATCTTCCTCCCCTCCAGTAACTAGACAAGACACAGTTCTGGAGGTATAAACTCTGACAATCTTTATTTGGAACACACAGCTTTTATACACAGTCTACATTCAAGGTAACCCAAAACATAAGGCTGCCCCGGCATCACCGTGTCAAGGAGATAATCAGGTTCCCTCTCAGGTCCAGAAGGTAATCCCTCCCATGATCCTCTGTGCCTGAAAGATAATCAAGTTTCCTCTCAGGTCCAGAAAGGCTACAATAGTTCCAAACTACCCCACACACATTTTAAGATTACAAAAGGGGTTAACTGATTATCTGAAAGGTCAGAGCTTACAACTTGAGTTACTCTTTGAAGCTGGGGACTCCAACACAGCTGTTCGGTAAGGTGTGAGAAGGCACACCTAAGTGCCCTGGAAGCCTGGTTTGCCTCTTAGATAGGAAGTCTTTAGGCATGTTAATGCTCATCAGCTTTCAGGAACAAACAACCCCTTGTGTTTCAATATCATATCCAGAATGGGACAAGCACAATCTTCCTATCAAGCCCAAACATGATTTGCGAACAAGGGGACCCCACAACCAAAACATTGCCTCTTAGATAGGGCGATCCCCGACATGAGGATCTGAAACAATGTGGGCAAGCAAGTGGGCATGGTACTCAGTGATGGCGGTCAGTCACACATCTCCCCCTTGTCCACCCCCAACAGCCACAGCATGACCCACACAGGTCCGCTAAAAACAACAAAACACATATCTGATGTTAAAAAAAAAAAGTATAATTTGGGTTAGATATACTTTTTATAAGATGTCTCACAATAAAAATACAAGAGAATCCGCACACAAGGGTAATCTCCAATGATCCACAGAAAAAAATGAAAAAGTGCACATTTATTACTTTAAAAATCATGAATTTATGGCATCAAACTGTCATGGCAGCCCTCATGAGTGCTAAAGGTTAAGCAGGCATAATATATCATACAAACGACATGATGTATCCAGAATAACATAGAAATAAACTTTGCAAAAATGGGACAAATTGATAGAAGGAACAACATGTTGTCGTAATACCTGCTACTGCCAGACAGGGCAGAGACCACCCACACCACTAACCGAAAAAAAAGGGATGTTTGAGCCCTGGCTGCGTTTCTCACCTCCCTGGTGCTCTCAACACTCTAACTTTACCTGGCTGCCTTTGGCATGCAGTGAGAATGATTACTTTACCGTAATGTTGAGGTTTGTCTATGAATGAAGATTTGCATTTTTAGCTGCATGCCACATCCATTTAAGTACTGAAACCATTTTACCCATGAATAGAAAATAAATAGACTTTAAGGTTAGATAACACAATTTATTAACGTGTAACTTGTGATTTTTACACTGAATTCGACATGCCTATGCATTGATCACATTAGTACTACATTGTTTCAATTAAACTACATTTAAAATATTGTGAAAGTAAATTAAAATCATGCTACATTATATCTTCATATATACCCATATTTTTTCTTCTTAGATAGGCAAATCATGTAACCTTATAAGATTATAAGTGTATTTTTATGTGTGCGCCGTAATTTAATTTGCAGTGTGCGCCAAATTCTATGCAGTCTTATACTAGGGTGCCAAGAAAAGATATCTCAGAGCCACCTGTAATAGAATATTGATCTACAGGAATCCTAAAAATATTCCAGCATAGAGTTCACTTCCCTTAGATTTGCTATTGGGAGGTCAACAAACAGCTAGCTGTGGAGAATCTCTATGAGATTTGTCTTGGTACCATTATAAAGGATCATTACTAACTACTGAGATTCTTCATAAAACTATTAATGCAATTAATACATTTTTAACTGTTAATCAGGTTTAGTTTATATTCAAAATAATCAATAATTTTAGACATCAGCTGTTGTAGAATAAAATATGATGCAAGAATTAAAACAGTATAGTTTTGCAATTTCTAAACTCTGCTTCTTTAGATTTCAAATTGTGAATTTCCTTTTCTAGCTCATCAGCAACTTCTCGTATCTTTTTTGCCTCCTCAGACTTTGCTCCTTTGCCCAGTTCCTTTGCACTAATTACGACATTCGCAACGTCGACAGCTAGAAAAAGTGCTGCAAAAATCCCTGACACGGCCGCTGCTACACGGGCCCCACGTGCTACTATACCGGCCCCTTGAGCTGCAGTAGTTGATAACTTCACTAGCTGAACAACCCGGGCTACCTCTGCCATTGTATACACCCCTCTTCCACCCAGTCTAGCCAAATCAACATTATCCACACCTAATAAAGACTTCATATCACTAATTAAGGCATCAATCTCTTTTAGCATCTCTTGCATCTTCTCTTTCTCTTTATTAACTTTCTCTAAAATCCTTTCTACCTCCGTGCATTTGTTTTTAGTGTGAACATTATCAGCAATTGATGCTATAGCCCCAGTTACTCCTCCAGCAGTAGCCGCTCCCACACCGATAGCAGAGATGGTTAATGATGCTCCAAAGGTAAAAGGAGCCAAAGCAAGCCCTGCAATGGCAGCAACACCCCCAGCTATTCCCACAGAGCTCCCAACGATGTTGGCTGTAACAGCTCCTTTATGGAAATTGTCAATATCATCTGCGATGCTGCACAATTTTTTAATGCATTTCTCAAATGTTTGTATGACTGTATGCTGTAGGTTATCAAACTCTTCAAGTCTCTTCTTAACCTGTCACAAAAATAAATAAAATATATATATATAAAATACCGTAAGATTGGAAAGTTATCACACATATTTTCTGTTCATCTTAAAGGGTTACTCCAAGCACCATGGCCACTTCAGTGATTTGGTTTCAAAGTGAAATGCTGCACATACAGAGCTTAACCACGTAACTTTACCTCTGACAGTGTCATTAGCCAGCCAGGCCCAGAGGAGGCGGGCTGAAAAGCTAGC
This sequence comes from Pelobates cultripes, assembly GCA_933207985.1. Classification (NCBI taxonomy): domain Eukaryota; kingdom Metazoa; phylum Chordata; class Amphibia; order Anura; family Pelobatidae; genus Pelobates; species Pelobates cultripes. The sequence continues at coordinate 60,387,699 of OW240913.1, read as the reverse complement.
CGGATAGGAGGCATGTGTGGGTGTGGTGGGTGTAGTTGTCACATGTGGGGGGTGTCACTTAGGATAAGGGTGGGGTGGGGTCATATAAAAGGGCAGTCATTTTGTCCCTTACCTCAGCCATCTTAAAATAACGGCTGGTAACATCTTCCTCCTTGCTGCCTGTTACCACTGCTTGTCTCACGGCCAGGGCATGGACATTGAATCCATTTTGTCTGCCCTCAGGGCTGAGGCCCTTCAAGATGGGGGACGTCACCTGCAGTCCCAGCTGGCGCGGCTGCAGGGTGCTGCTGGGTCGGCTGCTCCTTCTGTCTCCAGCCCCAGTGTTCAGCGCCGTCGTGCACGCCCCCCCACCCGGTATAGCCCCTCGCGGGAGGGTCGGGTGAGGGGTAGGAGCAGGAGCCCTGTGGCCGGGCCGCGCGCCAGTTCCCAGGTGGCTGCGGCCGGCGAGGTCTCCCCCACTCCTGGCACTTCCTCCCCGAGCGGGGCTCGGGGAGGCCGGCAGGTGGCCGCGCGGCGGTCGGATGCGGCCCACGCTGCCTCCCACACACCTCCCCCGGCGTTCGGGAGGGCTCCTGCGACCAGATCCTCTCGGCATGCGGCTCCGGTGACCCGTGGGTTGCTAATCCACTCCTTCGGTCGGGTGAGTAGGCCGCAGGTCGGCAGGGTCGTTTCCGGGGGGGGCCGTGGGAAGACAACTGGATCACCTCACCCCCACAGCAGCTCCCCTCCTGCTCTGCCCTCCTTCCCTGCCTCCCCTGGGCCTGCTCCTGGCACTTTTTCTAATGCCCCCCCACCTACAGTGGGTCCCACTGGGGTTGGCACTCCCCCCCTTTCCACTGTCTCTGCCCCATCACTCCTCCCCTCCCCCTCACCTTGTGCCTGGGGCCCTTCCTGGTACTCCTGGACCTGCCCTTGGCTCACTGTCTGCCCCATCAGCGGGCCCTCTCAGGGTGGGGGCCCATCATGGTTTACCTGCCCCCCCTCCCCATCATCCTGGGCCTGCTCCGGGCACCCTCCTTGATGGGTCCCATTCCACCCTTCCTGGCCCTACGTCTGTTAGTTTACCATCCGCCTCTCCAGGTACTTTCACGGCGGGTGTGGGAGGGTTGGGTTCCTTTTCACCTTTGCTTTCTTCACAGATAGTCCCTGGTCGGGTGCGTTTCTCTGATGCTGGCGCTGGTGCAGTCCCTTCTGCGGTTACAGCTCCCGTGGGTCCGCCGCAACCTGGGGACCAGGTTATGGGGTCGCCGCAGCTGCCGTCACATTCCATTGCCGCTGGTGAGTACGCTGGTTTATCGGGGGGTGCCTTAAGGGGTCTTGATGCAGGGGTCCTACCTGAATGGGATGCTTTAATACAAACCATGAGACAATTTTTACAGTCTCTGGAGAAGGGTCATCGCCCCGGGCTTCAGCCCCCTTTAGCCCTCGACGATCAGCTGAGGTCAGGTTGGGCGGCTGCTGGTGGTTCTGACCTTTCAGGGGTGGTATCATTGCCCTCTGCTGCTCCTGCAGGGCCCAGTGGCCCCGTGGTGCCAGTTCCTCCAGTGGCGGAACTTGAGCCATCCAAAGGATCTTCAGATGACGCCACTGCGTCTTCGGGGTCAGGGGTCGCCCCCCCTGCACATGGGGCGGCTTACATGTGCTGGTCAGGCCCTCTAGGTCTCCATTTGACTCCGGAATTGCGCACCAAGATAGAAAAAGGGGAATTCATTGAAATTTTTTCCTTGCTCCCTATGGAGGATCTGCCTCGGGTTGATCCGGCGGCAAAAGACTCCGAAAAGGAGAAGGAGAAGTTTAGGTATCGGAAGATACCAAAAACTTTTGGTAATTGGATCAGGGCTTTTTCTATCCTGGCGAGTGTGATAGGTGAGAAGTCCCCCAATAAATGCTCATCCCTCTTTTGCTACCAGGATACGATATGGAACGCGTGCCGGACCTATGGCGGGTTAGGCTGGTGGCGCTATGATGAGCAGTTCCACCAGCGCATAGCGGTCTGCCCATCGTTGAGTTGGGACCAGATGGACATCGGTTTGTGGTTGGCCATCATGACCCGCCCGGCGTCGCATCAAGGGGGCCTCTCGTCCTTTCTTGGGGGGGCCGGCGCAGGGTCTTCGACCGCTGCTTCGGCCAATCAGCGACGAACGGGCTGCTGCTGGTAGTATAACGACGGGCAATGTAAATTCGGCACGGGTTGTCGTTTCAAGCACGAGTGCTCTGGGTGTGGCGGATCGCACCCCGCCTCCAAATGCTTTAAGCGGGGCAGGCCTGGCGACAAGGGTGACGCCATGGGCTCTAAGGGCGAGGACGCCAGTGGACGTCGGCGCGATGCAACCGTGGTTAAAACGTTATAGAAATAAAAAGGCGGCCGCCTTACTCCTGGAAGGTTTTTCGTTTGGTTTTTGGATTCCCCACCAACCTCGTCCGGCGTCAAAGGTATGCCGGAACTTGCGTTCGGTCTATGACCACCCTGGGGTGGTCAGGGACAAGTTGACCAAGGAAGTGGCTTTGGGGCGTATGGCAGGCCCTTTTCGGGAATCTCCTCTCCCTGACCTCCAGATGTCGCCATTAGGCGTCGTACCCAAGAGAGAACAGGGAAAATTTCGGCTCATTCATCATTTATCGCACCCCCAGGGGGGTTCTGTAAATGATGACATTGCATGAGAATTATGCTGTGTTTCTTACGCCTCATTTGATGCTGCGGTTTGTATGGTCAGGGCTGCTGGATCAGGGGCACTCATGGCAAAAGCAGACATTGAGTCTGCTTTTCGTCTCTTGCCGGTTCACCCGGGGTGTCATCATCTCTTAGGTCGCTACTTTGAGGGGCATTACTATGTGGACATGTGCCTCCCGATGGGCTGTGCGATATCCTGCTTTTATTTTGAATGTTTTAGCTCCTTTCTTGAATGGGTGGTGAGAACGGAGTCTGGTCACAACTCCCTCCTTCACTACCTAGACGATTTTTTGTGTGTTGGTCCCGCGCATTCCTCAATCTGCGCACATATTTTGCAGTCAGTGGCGGATGTGGCCTCTGGGTTTGGTGTGCCACTGGCGCCCGACAAAACAGTTGGCCCTTCCACGTGCCTGTGTTTTCTTGGAATTGAGATTGATTCAGTTATCGGGGAATGTCGGCTCCCGGTGGACAAACTGGTGGACTTACGGGGGTCTGTGCGGGAAGCGGGCTCCTTGCGAAAGATCACTCTCCGACGCCTTCAATCCCTCTTAGGCAAGCTGAACTTTGTCTGTCGGATCATTCCTATGGGCAGAGTATTCAACAGGTGCCTGGCGGCTGCCACGGCTGGAATCTCGAAGCCCTTCCATTTCATCCGCTTAACCAAGGCGCTCAGGGATGATCTGGTAGTCTGGGCTGTTTTCCTTGAAACTTACAATGGGAGGTCTTATTGGCAGCAGCCTGAGGTTTCGAATGCAGCGCTTCACTTGTTTACAGATGCTGCGGGTTCCTCGGGTTTTGGGGCAATCCTGGGGCCTCATTGGTGCGCGGAACCTTGGCCTCTATCTTGGGTCGATTCAGGCCTTACCAAGAACATGGCGTTCTTGGAGCTCTTCCCCATCTTGGTGGCTGTTCACCTATGGGGGATGGAGCTCAAAGACAGGCGCGTCGTCTTCCACTGTGATAACCTGGGCGTAGTTCAGGCCATCAATAACCTGACGGCCTCTTCCCCTCCGGTGGTTAGGCTATTGCGACAACTGGTTTTGCGATGCTTGTCTCTGAACATAACGTGCCGTGCTGTGCATATTCCCGGGGTCATGAATACCACGGCTGACTCTCTTTCTCGCTTTCAATGGCAGGTGTTTCGGAAAGCCGCTCCGGGAGCAGACTTGGAAGGCCTCCCCTGTCACAGAGAACTGTGGTCCCTTGGCCTGAGCGGATAAGGGAATGGATACGGTACTCGGTGTCTGAGGCGACATGGGTCCGGTATGGTAAGGCTTGGGGGGAATGGGTTGCTCTTGAACAGGATCACGAGGGTTACGCTTCCTCGGCGGAACGAGTTCAAGGTTTGTTACGTTTGCTTTGGTTTTGGGAGGCTTGCGGGTGTTCTCCGGCCACTGTTTCAGGGAAGCTTTCCGGTCTTAGTTTCTGGTTTAACTTATCTCGGGTGCCGGATGTCACAAAAGATTTCCTGATTAAGCTTGCGATGCGCTGTTGGCGTAGGGGCCCTCGTGGGCAGGATTCTCGTAGGCCGGTTTCGGGTGCACTGCTGCTAGGAATTGCCTCAGTGCTGCCGCAGATATGTTATTCTGCTTATGAAGCCAGTTTATTTCGGTTAGCCTTCATTTTTGCCTTTTTTGGGGCCCTCCGGATTGGGAAACTAATCAGCCCGAGCAAGGGGACTCCGGGGGGTTTGTTATTTCACGATGTGTTCCTCTTGGATGGTGCGGTGCGTTTCTTGATACGACGGTCAAAAACTGACGTTGTTGGGAAGGGTCGCTGGGTTACCCTTCGCACCATCCCTAATTCGTCTGTTTGCCCAGCCTCTGCGTTTCAGTCCTACTGCTCCATACGCCCGAGTCTTGCGGGTCCGTTGTTAATGCACGAGGATGGTACTTACCTGTCTCGTTTTCAATTCCTCCGGGTATTTCGGTTGGCGCTCGACATGCTGCGAATCCCGAGTGGTGAATTTGGGGGTCATTCCTTCCGGATTGGGGCAGCTACAGAAGCTTCTCGGTTGGGTTTCTCTGATCAAGTGATTCAGAGGATTGGGAGGTGGGAATCTGGGAGGTTTTGTTCCTATATCCAGCCCACGCATCTGATGGGTGCCCCCCTTGTGTTTTCTCCGCAGGGTCCGGCCGACGGATCTGGCTGATTGGGCATTCATATATCTACTGGGCCCACCTGCGGGCATGGGTACGCCCGGGTGGGACGTGACTTGGAATTCCCCGGGAGCTGGCTGAGGTCCGATGGTTCGGTTTTCGGGGCATGCGCTGGGGCCAGCTCTTGCCGGAGGTGTTACAGTTGGCCACATTGTTGGGGGCCCCTGATGTATTGGTGATACATCTGGGGGGAAATGATCTTGGATCTTAGTGAGCTCATTAGACGGGATTTGGCGCGCTTGCTAGTGCTTTTCCCACAGCTTTGCTTAGTCTGGTCAGGTATAGTATCTAGGAATTATTGGCGCCGCGCGAGGGATCAGGGGGCGATTGAGCGCTGCAGGGTGAAGATCAACAAGAGGGTGTCCAAATTCGTACTCGGGGTCGGGGGTGTCACAGTGCGACACCGGATATTCGAAAAGGAAGCGGCGATCTATTTTCGCCCAGACGGGGTTCATCTCATGGATGTGGGTTTAGATTTATTTAATCTGGCGCTGCAGGACGCGTTAGAGCAGGCCATGGCGTTTGTGGGGAGTCGCGCCCGCTGATTTAGGCTTAAACGCCGCAGGCGCTAGTGGCGGGTATGGTCCTTGCCAAACCAGTTGGAAAACGAGTACACTGGAAGAAGGAATGCTGGGTCTGGTCCCTCCCCTAACCTCGGAGAGTTTTGGTAATTGGGCGTGCCCCCCGTGCCAGTAAAAGGCGGCCAGGGGTTGGCATGGGGAATTGGAAGGCCAAGGTAAAAGGCCAGTTATCTTGAATGAGGTGGGAGGGCAGGTACCCTGGAAGGGGGTACTCTAGAGTTATTATGGTTCGGTTGGCAAGGACAAGTTTTCGAGTAAATTATTGGTTGATTTATTTATGCTTGTTATTATAAATAAAGCTGTGGCCTGTTTTATACCACACTTATGTCTCTTGGTTTTAATTGGGGGGAAAACGGGAAAATGTAATTATGATTGCATTGGTTCGCACCGCACAATAACCACTACCTACACACAAGGCCCACAGGAGGCGGGCTGAAAAGCTAGCCGGATAGGAGGCATGTGTGGGTGTGGTGGGTGTAGATGTCACATGTGGGGGGTGTCACTTAGGATAAGGGTGGGGTGGGGTCATATAAAAGGGCAGTCATTTTGTCCCTTACCTCAGCCATCTTAAAATAACGGCTGGTAACATCTTCCCTCCCGCCCACCCTTGATTGTTGATTGCTGCGTATTGTATATCTCTAACTTTATTTCTTGTCACAGCTGGCGGGTATGGTCCTTGCCAAACCAGTTGGAAAACGAGTACACTGGAAGAAGGAATGCTGGGTCTGGTCCCTCCCCTAACCTCGGAGAGTTTTGGTAATTGGGCGTTCCCCCCGTGCCAGTAAAAGGCGGCCAGGGGTTGGCATGGGGAATTGGAAGGCCAATGTAAAAGGCCAGTTATCTTGGACGAGGGGGGAGGGCAGGTACCCTGGAAGGGGGTACTCTAGAGTTATTATGGTTCGGTTGGCAAGGACAAGTTTTCGAGTAAATTATTGGTTGATTTATTTATGCTTGTTATTATAAATAAAGCTGTGGCCTGTTTTATACCACACTTATGTCTCTTGGTTTTAATTGGGGGGAAAACGGGAAAATGTAATTATGATTGCATTGGTTCGCACCGCACAATAACCACTACCTACACACATGGAACTTAGGCGAAATTTGCATCTGATGCCAACACATATGGCATGCTGTCAACATACAGCCATTAACAGCATGTCCCCCTCCTTGCTGTCCCAGTCCTATTTTCAGTCGGTCTTCCCTGGCTTCCCTTCCCCTGAAGCAACGGTAAGTGATGTCAACTAAGAAGGATCGGGCTAAAGGGAGAACTTGGACTTGGTTATGGAACTGTGGTAAGTTTCAACATATCTTTTATTTATTACTTTTTTTAAGTTTGAGGGAAAAAAAACACCTCAGAAAGGGTTAAGCTAACCAAAACCAGTGTTTTAACCCTTTAATTACAACTTACAATATATGCACATATGTAATATTTTATAACGGAGTAAATACAAACTAGCTACTAGAGACACATGTATACACATATATCCACATGTTGAGGAGATAGGAGGAGCACTAGTGGGTGTTAAGGACATTAACACAATCGAAAGGTTAGGAATCATTGGGGGTTATGGGCATAAATAAAAGTGAGGACTGAGAGAGCAGAAGCACAACTGAATGTAAATAGGCCAAAAAACAAACCAGAATTGGAACAAATGGGAATTTGTGTTTGTACACAAGTCTGGAGATAGGGAGTATAAACAGGAGTGTATGTTAATTGGCTAAAAATAGAAAACGTAGATGGGGAGAAATAAAATAGGAAATATGAGGTAGTAATGACACAAAGAAGAACAAAAATGCAATCATAATCACACACAAAGCCTCTGCATTAATACAGACATCATCCACAGACTGACTATCTGTACACAACTACATGCTGCTTTCAAACACTGACACTAAACCAGAAATGTACTGAATGTAGAATGGACTTGAGCATCGTGGTGGAATAATTTAATTTAGCAGTCTTGTATTAATGAAAAAGTGGGGAGCAACAGAAGTAATTTCAAGTCATGAACCACTCACCCCTTTCACCCAGAGTAGAACAAAGCTTTCCCATACATCCATTGTCAGATTAACATAGGGGCTGATGGAGCTGCAGCTCTAGGCCTAAACCCATGGAATAGGCCCATTGATTTAAAAAAAAAAAAAAACTTTTAATTTTTTTTAACTTTTACACACTACTCTTAGGGTTGCCAGGTATTTCTCAGAAGTATTTCTCAGGTATTTGAGGCTGCCTAGCCAGTGCTGGTATTGCAGTAATACCGGTAATACAAATGCCAGTCTCAGTATAAACACAGATTATTCTGCAATACCAGCATCAGCCAGTATGGGTCACTGTGTGTGTGGAGAGAGGCAGGGATAAGAAGTTACAGCATCTCCCTCCCTGCTCTACTCACTGATCCGCGGGGAGCAGCTCTGCACATAGAGTCCAGACAGCAGCTCTGAGCTTGCAGAGACAGTCAACAGCTTAGGTAAGTGTGGGATGGGGGGGAAAGACTGCAGGGAGACATGGGGACACAGGCACTAGGGGACACTTGGAGACACTATGGGACACAGTGAGACATGAGGACACTGGGAGACATAGGGACACTTGGGAACACTATGGGTCACTGGGAGACACTATGGGTCACTGGGAGACCTGGGGAAACAGACACTAGGGGAAACTGTGAGAGACATAGGGACACTATGGGTCACTGGGAGACCTGGGGAAACAGACACTAGGGGAAACTGTGAGAGACATAGGGACACTTGGTGACACTGAGACACTAGGGGGCACTTGGAGACCTGAGGACACTGAGATTCTAGGGGAAACATTTAGACATGGGGACGGTGAGAGACTTGGGAACACTAAGACATTAGGACACTAAGAGACATGGGGGCACTGAGACAGTAAGGGAACATGGGGACCCTGAGACACAAGGGACACAGTGGCCCCTAGACTCTCAGTGTCCCCATGTTTCCCAGCCAGTGTCCCCATGTCTCCCAGTGTCCCTGGTGTCTCTCAGTGTTCCTAGTGTCTATGTCCCTAGTCTCCCAGAGTCCCCTTGTCTCCCAGTGTCCCCTAGTCTCCCAGTGTCCCCTAGTCTCTCAGTGTCCCCTAGTGTCTCAGTTTTCCCATGTCTCACAGTGCCCCAATGTCTGTAAGTGTCCCCAAGTGTCCTAGTGACATGGGGACACTGGGAGACATGGGGACACAGACTCTAAGGGACACTGGGAGACATGGGGATACAAGCACTAGGGGACACTGAGAGACATGGGGACACTGTGCGACTTTGAGACCGAGGAGACATGGGGCACTCCCAGTGTCCCCATGTCTCCCAGCCAGTGTCCCTAGTATCTCAGTATCCCCATGTGTCCCTGGTGTCTCTCAGTGCCTTTGGTGTCTCAGTGTTTCCTAGTCTCCCAAAGTCCCCTAGTCTCTAAAGTCCCAAAGTCCCTTAGTCTCCCAGTGTCTCAGTGTCCCTATGTCTCCCAGTGTCGCCATGTCTCCCAGCATAAAAGAAAAAATCTCAGGCACTTACTGTGATAGATTTAAGCAGGTTTATTGGACACCACAATGTTTCGACCTGTACCCAGGTCTTTATCAAGTCTCCAGTGTCCCCTCTGTATCACAGTGTCCCCTATGTATCACAGTGTCCCCTATGTATCACAGTGTCTTAGTGCCCCATGTCTCTCAGTGTCCCTGGTGTCTCTCAGTGTCCGTAGTGTCTCGGTGTCCTTAGTGTCTCAGTGTCCCCAAGTCTCACAGTGCCCCCAAGTGTCTCAGTGTCCCCTAGCATAAAAAAAAAATCTCAGGCACTTACTGTGATAGATTTAAGCAGGTTTATTGGACACCACCATGTTTTGACCTGTAGCCAGGTCTTTATCAAGTCTCCAGTGTCCCCTATATATCACAGTGTCCCCTATGTATCACAGTGTCTCAGTGCCCCATGTCTCCCAGTGTCCCCTCATGTCTCAAAGTCACCCAGTGTCCCCATGTTTTTGAATAGCTGCATCCAGCACCATCTCCATCAAATGCATGACGCTTTGGAGGTAGGACTGTTTTAGTATTTTTGGTCGATAAGATTTTGTAATTAGGCCAGCATAATTGTCAGCAACAAGCCCACTGGGCTCTTAATCTGGCCCTGTGTAAAACTGTTATTTGTATTTAAGTTGAATTTATAAGTGGTGAGTCTACTGACACTAACAAAAATACACAATTATATATCAAAATATATGACAACAAACCTTTTCTTCAGTCTCTGAAAATTTGAGCATGACTTCGGTAGATAACCAAGGACCACTTTCATTATTGTCTTCATTTAGTATCTGAAAAGAATCAAAAGTTAATTTGAAAAGTGTGCCTTATGGGGCATATTGAGCGACATAAGAACTGCTGAGCAACTTCAACCATCATTGTTGTCCACGCTGGAAGATATTGATATTGAGAGTCTCTGCAAAGGAAAGCCAAAAGCTATAGAATCTTTCCAATACGTCTGTCAATTCTCTGGTAGTATATAACAACTTATTTTAGTGAATAAACTTCTGTACCCTCACACAGTCCAAACAAACCCACACTTGCTTTCTCACACAAAAATATTCTGTTGTGTTTCCACACATGGGCACAACATCCAAATATATGTTTGCATTCAGATTTTTCTTATGATCAGTACGCTCTTATCTCTACATATCACTGTAAAACTGGTAGATTTAAGTTGAATTTATAAGTGGTGAGTCTACTGATGCTAACATACACACACAATAATATATCTAAACCCGTGAAAACAAACCTTTTCTTCACACTCTAAAAATTCGAGCCTGCCTATAGCAGATAACTGAGAAGCACTTTCATCATTGTCTTCATTTAGTATCTGAAAAGCATTAAAAGAAGAGTTAATTCTAAAAGTGTATCTTGAAGGGGTGTTTTGAGTGACATAATAACTACTGGGAAGCCTCAACCACCATTGTCTTATTTTACTATCTGTGAAGCTTCAAAAGAAGAGTTAATATGAAAACTGTACATTTAGAGGGTATATAGAGCGACATAATCACTCGTGAGCAACCTCAACCATTATTGTTTTCTATGCTTGATGTTATTGATATTGAGAGTCTCTGGTTGCGAGGGACATCCAAAAGTAAAATGGGAAATTCTCTGGTAATATCTGATGCTTCATTTTAGTGAATAAACTGCTGCATTCACACAAACAGTCCACACAATTCCACACTTGCTTTCTCACATTATTATTATTATTATTATTATTATTGCCATTTATATAGCGCCAACAGATTCCGTAGCGCTTTACAATATTTTGAGAGGGGGGGTGTAAAAATAAATAGGACAATTACAAGAAAACTTACAGGACCAATAGGTTGAAGAGGACCCTGCTCAAATGAGCTTACAGACTATAGGAGGTGGGGTATTTGAAACATTAGGACAAGAAATATCAAGTAGGAGTGAAGCAGAGCTGGAGGAGAGAGCAAAGCACTGTTCCATAGAAGAGAGCAGGAGACAGGTATGTAAGGTAGAGATTACTCTGGGAGGCCATAAACTTTCCTGAAGAGATGGGTTTTAAGGCCCTTCTTAAATGATTGAAGACTAGGGGAGAGTCTGATGGCAGTAGGCAGGCTATTCCATAGGAGAGGAGCCGCCCGCGAGAGGTCCTGCAAGCGCGAGTTGGCCGTACGGGTGCGAGCAGCGGTCAGGAGGTGGTCACGGGCAGAGCGGAGGGTACGAGGAGGGGCATATCTATGGATCAGTGAAGAGATATAAGTGGGGCTAGAATTGTTCAGTGCTTTAAATGTATGGGTTAGCACTTTGAATTGACTCCTATAGCATACAGGGAGCCAATGTAAGGACTGGCAGAGGGGTGAGGTGTGAGAGGACCGACTAGAGAGGAAAATCAGTCTAGCTGCAGCATTCATTACAGACTGTAGCGGGGCAATACGGCTTTTGGGGAGACCAATCAGGAGAGGGTTACAGTAATCCATGCGGGAAATTACTAGAGCATGGACAAGCTCCTTGGTAGCATCTTGCGTAAGAAAGGGGCGAATGCGGGCTATGTTTTTGAGTTGGAACCTTCAGGACTTGGCAACAAACTGGATGTGAGACTCAAAGGTGAGACCAGAGTCAAGTATGACGCCAAAACAGCGCGCTTGCAGGGATGGACTTATGTGGATATCACTGACTTGAAGGGAGAGCGAGAGAGGAGGATCAGTATTAGGAGGAGGAAAGACAAGGAGTTCAGTTTTAGAGAGGTTAAGTTTCAGAAAGCGTGAAGACATCCAGTCAGAGATGGAAGAAAGGCAAGCAGTGACACGTTGCAGTTTAAAAATGTTCAGTTGTGTTTCCACACGTAGGCACTGTACCAAAATATATTTTTGCATTAAGATTTCTCTTATGATCAGTACTATCCTATCTCTTCATTTCACTGTAAAACTAGTATATTTAAGTTGAATTTAGAAGTGGTGAGTCTACTGACGCTAACATATATACACAACTGAATATCTAAATCTATGACAACAAACCTTTTCTTTATTCTCTGAAACTGTGAGCATGACTTCGTCAGATAACTGAGAAGCACTTTCATCATTGTCTTCATTTAATATCTGGAAAACATTAAAAGAGTTAATTTCAAAAGTTTGCCTTGTGGGGCATTTTGAGCGACATAATCACTACTGAGCAACCTTGACTATCATTGTTTTCCACGTTTGATGATACTCATATCGAAAGCCTCTGCAAGAGAGAGTCAAAACTTAGAGAATCTAACAAATACGTCTTTCATGGTATAAAATGTAAAATTCTCTGGTAATATCTAACACTTAATTTTAGTGAATAAACTGCTGTATCCTCACACAGTCCACACAAATCCACACTTGCTTTCTCACACAAAAATATTCAGTTGTGTTTCCACACATAGGCACAACATCAAAATAAATTTTTGCATTCAGATTTTTCTTATGATCAGTACGCTCTTATCTCTTCATACAGGGGTGGACTGACCACTAGGGCACATTGGTCATGGACAGAGGGCCCGTGGCAGTCAGGGGCCCGGTGCAGCTATGGCCAGCCTGGGGAGATCAGAGGATCTCCCAAACGGTCCAAGCAACAATCAAGGCAGCAAAGTTTGCAACTTTAGTGAGATCAGTTCCCCAGCGGGAGTGCTCTGTGTTGGAAAAGAGGAAGGGATAGGGAGTGACATCACATCCCCTCGCCTCTCTTACACAAATACAGACCTCTCACCACATGTGTGAAGGAGGAGCAGCTGTGATGATTACAGCGACATGCTGCTCAGGGGAGGATGTGGAGTCAGCCCGAACAGACTGAATTGGAAGGTAAGCTGGGACAGAGATAACAGTGTAGGCACCAGAGGAGGAGGATAATTTGAAGGAATTGGGAGCATTATGAGAGACACAAACAAACAGTGACTAAAAGATGAGTAGACTAACCAAACACTCACCAAACTTTCACACAAATACAATCATGCATGCACACAAACTGACACACTGAAAAAAATACCACTATTCACAATCACACACACACACACTCTGAAGTGCCATACGAATCTAGCCTTTATACAAACACCAGCATTTACACATACAAACACATTTACATCAGGGGCTGAGCCAGGGGGGCACCAAAGCAAGTGCCATTAGAATGTCCTGGGAATCTTCTGTCCAAATTTCCTCCTCCCTGAGCCCATTCCCTCTATGCACATAAACCACAGTGGAGTTAAACCCCTACAGCACCCTGTCTGCTTCTTTGAAGAGCAGCACCCCCTGGACAAGCTGCAGGGGCCAAAGCCAGCAGCAGCTAAGCTCATCCCCCAGCTTCAACGATGTGGCCATGCTGACAGGAACAGCTTGGGAGACATGGGTCAACTTCCAACTCTCCAATTACAGCAAGGGGTGAGTGACAGTGAGCTTGTGTGTTCTGTGTGCTAGTGACCTGTGTGTGTGTGTGTGTGTGTGTGTAGTGAGCTTGAGTGTGTGTCAGTAAGCTGTGTGAGCTTGTGTGTTGTGAGCTGTTTGTAGTGAGCTTGTAAGTGTCCAAAAGCTGCAGTGAACTGTGTGTAGTGATTCTTCTGTAGTGAGCTTGTGTGTCTGTAGGTGAGCTTGTGTGTAGCTGGCTGTAGTGAGCTTCTGATCTTGTGTGTGTGTATGTCAGTGCAATGAGATTGTTTGTGAGTTTGTGTGTAGTTAACTGTTTTAATGAGGTTGTATGTGTCAATGAGCTTTCTGTAGTGAGCTTGGTATGTGTGTATAGTGAGCAGTGTCTAGTGGTTTTTCTATGGCGAGCTTGTATGTCTGTAGGTGAGCTTGTGTGTAGTGAGCTTTCTGTAGTGAGCTGTGTGTAGTGAGCTTTCTGTAGTGAACTTGTGTGTCTTTGAGTGAGCATTGTGTGCATGTCAGTGTGCAATCTTGTGTTTATCAATGTAGTTGTGTGTAGTGAGCTTGTTGTGTGTGTCAGTGTAAGCTTTCTGTAGTGATTTGTGCGTGGTGAGCTTGTCTTTGTGCATGTATTATATTGACGTGGGCAAAGTGCAGCAGCGTTCACAATGATTTTAACACTCGGATTCAAGCATGCCTTCATACACATATCCTCACACTGTTTTTTGAAACATTTATTTAATATTGGTATAAGGGGCCAAGAGGCAATTTTGCCCAGGGGCCCAGAAGGCTTTTAGTCCGTCCCTGTCTTCATATCACTGTAAAACTAGTATATTTAAGTTGAATTTAGAAGTGGTGAGTCTACAGACGCTAACATACACACACAATTAAATATTTAAATCTATGACAACAAACCTTTTCTTCATTCTCTGAAAATTTGAGCATGACTTCGGCAGATAACTGAGAAGCACTTTCCTCATTGTCTTCATTTAATATCTGAAAAGCATAAAAAAAAGAGTCTTGAAGGGGCATATTGAACGGCATAAATAATCACTAGTGAGCAACCTCAACCATCATTGTTTTCCACGCTTGATGATATTGATATTGATATTGAAAGCCTCTGCAAGAGAGAGCCAAAACTTAGAAAATATTTCCAATACTTCTGACATGGTCTAAAATGTAAAATTCTCTGGTAATATCTGACACTTAGTTTTAGTGATTAGACTGCTGCATCTTCACACACAGTCCAAACAAATCCACACTTGCTTTCTCACACACAGATGTTTAGTTGTGTTTCCACACATAGGCACTATACCGAAATATATTTTTGCTTTGATTCATTCGAAACCTCCACAAAAATTCATCCTTGAATTCAGATATCTGTTTCTTTTCAGAAGCAGAACATTGCATCTACACACTGATACAATTTACGTGTAAACAGCTTCATTTATACACATTACCACTACACACAAATACATTTGGCATTTACACACACCAAAATGAACACAAAAAGCATGACATTGACACAAACATTCTGAAACTATACACAAATATACCATTTCATATACAGACTTCCTCAAATGTGTCTTTGCTTTCACACACACATATATATACATGACACTACCAGGCATAGGCAACCTTCAGCACTC